>OY783226.1:40422291-41054771 GCA_963678685.1 Patella ulyssiponensis | reverse complement strand
CCGTTCGATTATATCACCGTTACACCCTAAGGAAGGTTGAATTCGAATTTCGGGAAAATCGGACCAAAATTGCCATACAAAATGGCCGCCGTTTGTACGCAAATACTGTTAAAAAATGGTATATCAAGGTTGTGGACCCTGTAGAGGTCACAATTTTAATTCGATTTTGATGAAACTTGAAATTCATGGTCTTAACGCAAAGATCTTGGTTCCTTTCGATATTTGCGCATATCGGATCGTAACTTCCTGAATTATGGCCCCTGATTATACGCAAAATCGCCTTTTTTTAGCTTTTGGTTCCTCTGGAGGTCACAATTATTATCCGATTGAAAAAAACGTTTGATTATATTACCGTTACACCGTAAAGAAGGTTGAGTTCGAATTTCGGGAAAATCGGACCAAAATTGACATACAAAATGGCCGCCGTTTGTATGCGAATACTGTTAAAAAATTGTATATCATGGTTGTGGACCCTGTAGAGGTCACAATTTTAATTCGATTTTGATGAAACTTGAAATGCATGGTTATAACCCAAAGATCTTGGTTCCTTTTGTTATTTGCGCATATCGGATCGTAACTTCCTGAATAATGGCCCCTGATTGTCCGAAAAATCGCCTATGGTCCCTCTGGAGGTCACAATTATTATCCGATTTAAAAAAACGTTTGACTCTATCACCGTTACACCCTACGGAAGGTTTGAGTTCGAATTTCGAGAAAATCGGACCATAATTGCCTGAAAAAATGGCCGCCGTTTGTATGCGAACAGTGTAAAAATATGGTACTGGTATATCAAAGTTGTGGACCCGGTAGAGGTCACAATTTTAATTCGATTTTGATGAAATCTGAAATGCTTGTTTATAACCTAAGGATCTTTATTCTTTTCGATATTTGCGCATATCAAATTGTAACTTAATGAATTATGGCCTTTGATTGTAGGAAAAATCACTTTCGGTATTGTTTGTTTTAGCTTGTGGTCCCTCTGGAGGTCACAATTATTTTCCAATTTAAAAAAACGTTTTATTATATCACCGTTACACCTTAAGAAAGGTTTGAGTTCGAATTTCGGGAAAATCAGACCAGAATTGACAGAAAAAATGGCCGCCATTTGTACGCAAATACTGTTAAAAAATGGTATATCATGGTTGTGGACCCTGTATAGGTCACAATTTTAATTCGATTTTGATGAAACATGAAATGCATGGTTATAACCCAAAGATCTTGGTTCCTTTCGTTATTTGCGCATATCGGATTGTAACTTCCTGAATTATGGCCCCTGATTGTCCGAAAAATCGCCTATGGTCCCTCTGGAGGTCACAATTATTATCCGATTTAAAAAAACGTTTGACTCTATCACTGTTACACCCTACGGAAGGTTGAGTTCAAATTTCGAGAAAATCGCACCATAGTGTAAAAATATGTTATATCATGGTTGTGGACTCTCTACAGGTCACAATTCTTATCCGATTTTGATGAAAAGTCACATTTTTAGGTTGTGTACCGTCAACCCATAATCATTGTCGGCTTCGAATTTCATGAATATCAGACTGGAACTGACCAACAAAATGGCTGCTCCCAATACAGTATGAAATATAGGACTTAATGATGTAGGAAAAATCACTTTCGGTATTGCTTGTTCTCTATCCATCTCTCAAAAATGTGGGCGTATCCTGCCTGGCAGTGCCAGCCTATCTTTTAGCTTGTGGTACCTCTGGAGGTCACAATTATTATCCGATTTAAAAAAACGTTTGATTATATCACCGTTACACCCTAAGGAAGGTTGAGTTCGAATTTCGGGAAAATCGGACCAAAATTGCCATACAAAATGGCCGCTGTTTGTACGCGAATACTGTTAAAAAATGGTATATCAATGTTGTGGGCCCTGTAGAGGTCACAATTTTAATTCGATTTTGATGAAACTTGAAATTCATGGTTATAACCCAAAGATCTTGGTTCCTTTCGATATTTGCGCCTATCGGATCGTAACTTCCTGAATTATGGCCCCTGGATGTCCGAAAAATCACCCTTTTTAGCTTGTGGTCCCTCTGGAGGTCACAATTATTATCCGATTTAAAAAACCGTTTGATTATATCACCGTTACACCCTAAGAAAGGTTGAGTTCGAATTTCGGGAAAATCGGACAAAAATTGACAGACAAAATGGCCGCCGTTTGTACGCGATTAGTGTGAAAATACGTTATATTAAGGTTGTGGACCCTATAGAGGTCACAATTTTGAACCGATTTTGATGAAACTTGACATGCATGTTTATAACCCAAAGATCTTGGTTCTTTTCGATATCTGCGCTCATTGGATCGTAATTTCCTGAATTATGGCCCCTGATTGTCGGAAAAATGACCTTTTTATATGTGGACGTATATTGTCGTCGCCCCTGTCCGTCCGTCCGTCCACAATTTGTTTGTGGACTCTCTACAGGTCACAATTCTTATCTGATTTTGACGAAACTTGGAATATAGGTTTATCCCCAAAAGATCTCGGCTGCTTTCGATATTGGCATGTATCGGATGAAAACTTCATGGATTATGGCCCCTGATTGTGCGAAAAAATCATGTTTTTAGCTTGTGGACCCTATAGAGGTCACAATTTTGAACCGATTTTGATGAAACTTGACATGCATGTTTATAACCCAAAGATCTTGGTTGCTTTCGATATTTGCGCCTATCGGAACGTAATTTCCTGAATTATGGCCCCTGGATGTCCGAAAAATCACCCTTTTTAGCTTGTGGTCCCTCTGTAGGTCACAATTATTATCCGATTTAAAAAACCGTTTGATTATATCACCGTTACACCCTAAGGAAAGTTGAGTTTGAATTTCGGGAAAATCAGACCAAAATTGCCATACAAAATGGCCGCCGTTTGTACGCAAATACTGTTAAAAAATGGTATTCAAGGTTGTGGACCCTGTAGAGGTCACAATTTTAATTCGATTTTGATGAAACTTGAAATTCATGTTTATAACCCAAAGATCTTGGTTCCTTTCGATATTTGCACATATCGGATTGTAACTTCCTGAGTTATGGCCCCTGATTATACAAAATCGCCTTTTTATACGCCCACATTTTCATGTGGACGTATATTGTTGTCGCCCCTGTCCGTCCGTCCGTCCGTCTACAATTTGTTTGTGGACTCTCTACAGGTCATAATTCTTATCTGATTTTGACGAAACTTGAAATATAGGTTTATCCCCAAAAGATCTCGGCTGCTTTCAATATTGGCATGTATCGGATCAAAACTTCATGGATTATGGCCCCTGATTGTACGAAAAATCTCGTTTTTAGCTTGTGGACCCTATAGAGGTCACAATTTTGAACCGATTTTGACGAAACTTGACATGCATGTTTATAACCCAAAGACCTTGGTTCCTTTCGATATTTGCGACTATCGGAACGTAATTTCCTGAATTATGGCCCCTGATTGTACGAAAAATCACCTTTTTATACGCCCACATTTTCATGTGGACGTATTATGTCGTCGCCCCTGTCCGTCCGGACGTCCGTTTGTGGACTCTCTACAGGTCACAATTCTTATCTGATTTTGACGAAACTTGAAATATAGGTTTATCCCCATAAGATCTCGGTTCCTTTCGATATTGGCATGTATGGGATCGGAACTTCATGGATTATGGCCCCTGATTGTACGAAATATCATGTTTTTAGCTTGTGGACCCTATAGAGGTCACAATTTTGAACAGATTGTGATGAAACTTGACATGCATGTTTATAACCCTAAAATCTTGGTTCCTTTCGATATTTGCGGCCATCGGATCGTAACTTCCTGAATTATGGCCCCTGATTGTTCGAAAAATCGCCCTTTTTAGCTTGTGGTCCCTCTGGAGGTCAAAATTATTATCCGATTTAAAAAACCGTTTGATTATATCATCGTTACATGGTAATGAAGGTGGAGTTCAAATTTCGTGAAAATCGGACCAAAATTGACAAACAAAATGGCCGCCGTTTGTACGCGAATAGTGTGAAAATATGTTATATCAAGGTTGTGGACCCTATAGAGGTCACAATTTTGAACCGATTTTGATGAAACTTGACATGTATGTTTATAACCCAAAGATCTTGGTTCCTTTCGATATTTGCACCCATCGGATTGTAACTTCCTGAATTATGGCCCCTGATTGTCCGAAAAATTGCCCTTTTTAGCTTGTGGTCCCTCTGGAGGTCAAAATTATTATCCGATTTAAAAAAACGTTTGATTATATCACCGTTACATGGTAATGAAGGCTCTGTTCGAATTTCGTGAAAATCAAACCAAAATTGACGGACAAAATGGCCGCCGTTTGTACGCGAATAGTGTGAAAATATGTTATATCAAGGTTGTGGACCCTATAGAGGTCACAATTTTGAACCGATTTTGATGAAACTTGACATGCATGTTTATAACCCGAAGATCTTGGTTCCTTTTGATATTTGCGCTCATTGATTCGTAACTTCCTGAATTATGGCCCCTGATTGTACGAAAAATCACCCTTTTTAGCTTGTGGTCCCACTGGAGGTCAAAATTATTATCCGATTTAAAAAAACGTTTGATTATATCACCGTTACATGGTAATAAAGATTGAGGTAAAATTTTGTGAAAATCGGACCAAAATTGACAGACAAAATGGCCGCCGTTTGTACGCGATTAGTGTGAAAATATGTTATATTAAGGTTGTGGACCCTATAGAGGTCACAATTTTGAACCGATTTTGATGAAACTTGACATGCATGTTTATAACCCGAAGATCTTGGTTCCTTTCGATATTTGCGCTCATTGATTCGTAACTTCCTGAATTATGGCCCCTGATTGTACGAAAAATCACCCTTTTTAGCTTGTGGTCCCACTGGAGGTCAAAATTATTATCCGATTTAAAAAAACGTTTGATTATATCACCGTTACATGGTAATAAAGATGTAGGTAAAATTTTGTGAAATCGGACCAAAATTGACAGACAAAATGGCCGCCGTTTGTACACGATTAGTGTGAAAATATGTTATATCAAGGTTGTGGACCCTATACAGGTCACAATTTTGAACCGATTTTTATGAAACTTGAAATACATGTTTATAACCCAAAGATCTTGGTTCCTTTCGATATTTGCGCATATCGGATCGTAACTTCCTGAATTATGGCCCCTGATTGTCCGAAAAATCGCCTATGGTCCCTCTGGAGGTCACAGTTATTATCCGATTTAAAAAAACGTTTGACTCTATCACCGTTACACCCTACGCTCATTGATTCGTAACTTCCTGAATTATGGCCCCTGATTGTACGAAAAATCACCCTTTTTAGCTTGTGGTCCCACTGGAGGTCAAAATTATTATCCGATTTAAAAAACTGTTTGATTATATCACCGTTACATGGTAATGAAGGTTGAGGTCGAATTTCGTGAAAATTGGACCAAAATTGACTGAAAAAATGGCTGCTGCTTGTACGCGAAGAGTGTAAAAATATGGTATATCAAGGTTATGAACCCTGTAGAGGTCACAATCTTCATTCAATCTTGATGAAACTTGAAACACATGTTTACAAGTTAACAATCTTGGTTCCTTTCGATATTTGTGCATATCGGATTGTATCTTCCTGAATTATGGCCCCTGATTGTACGAAAAATGACCTTTTTTTTAGCTTGTGGTCCCTCTGGGGTCAGCATTATTATCCCATTTAAAAAAACGTTTGATTATATCACCGTTACATCGTAATGAAGGTTGAGGTTGAATTTCGTGAAAATCGGACCAAAATTGACAGCTGTTCTTGTCGGGCCATCCATCCTTCATCACTAACAAGGGGAAACCACGCCAGAAAATCTAGATCAACTTTGTCACCCAATGCAGGGATCAAGCACCTAACCTCAAGGCTACTGAGCCAGCATCTTACCCACTTAGCAACATGATCCCCAGTTGAATTTGAAGCCTACTGAAATGAACCTTTATAACCCAAAGATCTTAATTCATTTCGATATTTGCACATATCAAATTCTAACTTAATGATGTAGGAAAAATCACTTTCGGTATTGCTTGTTCTCTATCCATCTCTCGAAAATGTGGGCATATCCTGCCTGGCAGTGCCAGCCTATCTTTTAGCTTGTGGTATCTCTGGAGGTCACAATTATTATCCGATTTAAAAAAACGTTCGATTATATCACCGTTACACCCTAAGGAAGGTTGAGTTTGAATTTCAGGAAAATCGGACCAAAATTGCCATACAAAATGGCCGCCGTTTGTACGCGAATACTGTTAAAAAATGGTATATCAGTGTTGTGGACCCTGTAGAGGTCACAATTTTAATTCGATTTTGATGAAACTTGAAATTCATGGTTATAACCCAAAGATCTTGGTTCCTTTCGATATTTGCGCACATCGGATCGTAACTTCCTGAATTATGGCCCCTGATTATACGCAAAATCGCCTTTTTTTAGCTTGTGGTCCCTCTGGAGGTCACAATTATTATCCGATTTAAAAAAACGTTTGATTATATTACCGTTACACCGTAAGGAAGGTTGAGTTCGAATTTCGGGAAAATCGGACCAAAATGGCCGCCGTTTGTACGCGAATACTCACTCGGCTAATCTCGACAGATTCCGTAAACTACATCTAGTCTCGGATGTTTGACAATAAGTGATATGTACCTACGCCCATACATTTGCGATGCGGCTACCGGTTTACTTTAACAGGAAAACTTGACGCTATTACACAAATTGGGAACCTATTCGGCTAGCGACCTATTCGACCGATCGAGCTGCAACCTGTTGGTTGGAAACCTATTTAGAGTAAAGACAACAGTCTCTATTTATCAACCAATAAAATCCAACGTTATGTCTATCAAATGAAAGTAGAATATATTATTTTTTATCCATTCCTTCAGCTCAGAATAGAAGTGTAATTTCGTCATTATCTTACAGCTGGATCGGTCGAATAGGTCGCTAGCCAAATAGGTCGCTAACTTGTGTTTGGAATGGGCGCAGCCATGTTTCATCCGGGACCTTTAAAGTAGTTCCAATTTGGCGGAATTCATCATACAGCCGAGTTTAGATTGTCCGAAATCTTCCGAGGTTTGCCGAGTGCGCGAATACTGTTAAAAAATGGTATATCATGGTTGTGGTCCCTGTATAGGTCACAATTTTAATTCGATTTTGATGAAACTTGAAATGCATGGTTATAACCCAAAGATCTTGGTTCCTTTCGTTATTTGCGCATATTGGATCGTAACTTCCTGAATTATGGCCCCTGCTTGTCCGAAAAATCGCCTGGAGGTCACAATTATTATCTGATTTAAAAAAACGTTCGACTCTATCACCGTTACACCCTACGGAAGGTTGAGTTCGAGTTTCGAGAAAATCAGACCATAATTGCCAGACAAAATGGCCGCCGTTTGTACGCGAATAGTGTAAAAATATGGTATATCAAAGTTGTGGACCCTGTAGAGGTCACAATTTTAATTCGATTTTGATGAAACCTGAAATGGATGTTTGTAACCTAAAGATCTTTATTCTTTTGGATATTTGCACATATCAAATTGTAACTTAATGAATTATGGCCTTTGATTGTAGGAAAAATCACTTTCACTATTGCTTGTTCTCTATCTCTCGAACAATTATTATCCGATTTAAAAAAAACCTCTGATTATATTACTGTTGCACCGTAAGGAAGGTTGAGTTCGAATTTCATGAAAAACGTACCAAAATTGCCGGACGAAATGGTCGCCGTTTGTACGCGAATAGTGTAAAAATATGGTATATCATGGTTGTGGACTCTCTACAGGTCACAATTCTTATCCGATTTTGACGAAAAGTCACATTTCTAGGTTGTGTACCGTCACACCATAATCATTGTCGGCTTCGAATTTCATGAATATCAGATTGGAACTGACCAACAAAATGGCTGCTCCCAATACAGTATGAAATACAGGACTTAATGATGTAGGAAAAATCACTTTCGTTATTGCTTGTTCTCTATCCATCTCTCAAAAATGTGGGCGTATCCTGCCTGGCAGTGCCAGCCTATCTTTTAGCTTGTGGTCCCTTTGGAGGTCAGAATTATTATCCCATTTAAAAAAACGTTTGATTATTTCACCGTTACATCGTAATGAAGGTTGAGGTAGAATTTTGTGAAAATCGTACCAAAATTGACTGAAAAAATGGCCGCCGCTTGTACGCGAAGAGTGTAAAAATATGGTATATCAAGGTTGTGAACCCTGTAGAGGTCACAATCTTCATTCAATTTTGATGAAACTTGAAACACGTTTACAACTTAACAATCTTAGTTCCTTTCGATATTTGTGCATATCGGATTGTAACTTCCTGAATTATGGCCCCTGATTGTACGAAAAATGACCTTTTTTTTTAGCTTGTGGTCCCTCTGCGGTCAGAATTATTATCCCATTTAAAAAACCGTTTGATTATATCACCGTTACATCGTAATGAAGGTTGAGGTCGAATTTCGTGAAAATCGAACAAGAATTGACAGCTGTTCTTGTCAGGCCATCCATCCTTCATCACTAACAAGGGGAAACCACGCCAGAAAATCTAGATGAACTTTGTCACCCAATGCAGGGATCAAACACCCAACCTCAAGGCTACTGAGCCAGCATCTTACCCACTTAGCAACATGATCCCCAGTCGAATTTGAAGCCTACTGAAATGCACCTTTATAACCCAAAGATCTTAATTGATTTCGATATTAGCACCTCAAGGCTACTGAGCCAGCATCTTACCCACTTAGCAACATGATCCCCAGTCGAATTTGAAGCCTACTGAAATGCACCTTTATAACCCAAAGATCTTAATTCATTTCGATATTTGCACATATGATATTACAATCACTTTCGGTATTGCTTGTTCTCTATCCATCTCTCGAAAATGTGGGCGTATCCTGCCTGGCAGTGCCAGCCTATCTTTTAGCTTGTGGTCCCTCTGGAGGTCAGAATTATTATCCCATTTAAAAAACCGTTTGATTTTATCACCGTTACATCGTAATGAAGGTTGAGGTCGAATTTTGTGAAAATCGGACCAAAATTGACTGAAAAAACGGCTGCCGCTTGTACGCGAGAGTGTAAAAATATGGTATATCAAGGTTGTGAACCCTGTAGAGGTTACAATCTTCATTCAATTTTGATGAAACTTGAAACACATGTTTACAACTTAACAATCTGAGTTCCTTTCGATATTTGTGCATATCGGATTGTAACTTCCTGAATTATGGCCCCTGATTGTACGAAAAATGACCTTTTTTTTAGCTTGTGGTCCCTCTGGGGTCAGAATTATTATCCCATTTAAAAAAACATTTGATTATATCACCGTTACATCGTAATGAAGGTTGAGGTCGAATTTCGTGAAAATCGGACCAAAATTGACAGCTGTTCTTGTCAGGCCATCCATCCTTCATCACTAACAAGGGGTAACCACGCCAGAAAATCTAGATGAACTTTGTCACCCAATGCAGGGATCAAACACCTAACCCCAAGGCTACTGAGCCAGCATCTTACCCACTTAGCAACATGATCCCCAGTTGAATTTGAAGCCTACTGAAATGAACCTTTATAACCCAAAGATCTTAATTCATTTCGATATTTGCACATATCAAATTCTAACTTAATGATGTAGGAAAAATCGCTTTCGGTATTGTTTGTTCTCTATCCATCTCTCAAAAATGTGGGCGTATCCTGCCTGGCAGTGCCAGCCTATCTTTTTAGCTTGTGGTCCCTCTGGAGGTCACAATTATTATCCGATTTAAAAAAGCGTTTGATTATATTACCGTTACACCGTAAGGAAGGTTGAGTTCGAATTTCGGGAAAATCGGACCAAAATTGCCATACAAAATGGCCACCGTTTGTACGCGAATACTGTTAAAAAATGGTATATCATGGTTGTGGACCCTGTATAGGTCACAATTTTAATTCGATTTTGATGAAACTTGAAATGCATGGTTATAACCCAAAGGTCTTGGTTCCTTTCGATATTTGCGCATATCGGATCGTAACTTCCTGAATTATGGCCCCTGATTGTGCGCAAAATCGCCTTTTTTTTTAGCTTGTGGTCCCTCTGGAGGTCACAATTATTTTCCGATTTAATCACCGTTACACCTTAAGGAAGGTTTGAGTTCGAATTTCGGGAAAATCGGGTCAAAATTGACAGACAAAATGGCTGCCGTTTGTACGCGAATACTGTTAAAAAATGGTATATCATGGTTGTGGACCAATTTTAATTCGATTTTGATGAAACTTGAAATGCATGGTTATAACCCAAAGATCTTGGTTCCTTTCGTTATTTGCGCATATCGGATCATAACTTCCTGAATTATGGCCCCTGATTGTCCGAAAAATCGCCTATGGTCCCTCTGGAGGTCACAATTATTATCCGATTTAAAAAAAAGTTTGACTCTATCACCATTACACTCTACGGAAGGTTGAGTTCAAATTTCGAGAAAATCGGACCATAATTGCCAGACAAAATGGCTGCCGTTTGTACACGAATAGTATAAAAATATGGTATATCAAAGTTGTGGACCCTGTAGAGGTCACAATTTTAATTCGATTTTGATGAAACCTGAAATGCATGTTTATAACCTAAAAATCTTTATTCTTTTTGATATTTACGCATATCAAATTGTAACTTAATGAATTATTGCCTTTGATTGTAGGAAAAATCACTTTCGGTATTGCTTGTTCTCTATCTCTCGAAAAATTATTATCTGATTTTAAAAAAAACTCTGATTATATTACTGTTGCACCCTAAGGAAGGTTGAGTTCGAATTTCGTGAAAATCGTACCGAAATTGCTGGACGAAATGGTCGCCGTTTGTACGCGAATAGTGTAAAAATATGGTATATCATGTTTGTGGACTCTCTACAGGTCACAATTCTTATCCGATTTTGACGAAAAGTCACATTTCTAGGTTGTGTATCGTCACACCATAACCATTGTTGGCTTTGAATTTCATGAATATCAGACTGGAACTGACCAACAAAATGGCTGCTCCCAATACAGTATGAAATACAGGACTTAATGATGGAGGAAAAATCACTTTCGGTATTGCTTGTTCTCTGATCCATCTCTCGAAAATGTGGGCGTATCCTGCCTGGCAGTGCCAGCCTATCTTATATGATGAATCATAATATTACCGATGTAATTTTTACATCTCGTTTGATATGATGTCTGTTTTTCATGCAATATAGATCAATAGGCATTTAGTGTAGTATTTCAGATTTGACAATATACTATTTCTTATTTCAGGTAGCAGAGCTGTTGTTCAAGAATGTCAGTATGGTCCTAGAAGAAAGGGAAATTGTAAATCTAAAGGGGATCCAGATACAAGAAAATTTAAGCAAACATGTCCAGCAAGGTAATAATTAATTACCGGTACTTGATTAATGTATGGGAACATAATGATTTCATTTACTTGTTTTTGATCATTTGGTAATTTGGTATTGTCAGAATAGAAATCATTAAAGCAAGAGATTCATCCATACAATATCGATTCTAGATATCCATCATTATTGTTAGAGATTTTAAGAGTTAAAAATGCAATCCCCGAAGATATCAGCTATGTAGTAATGAAGTAAAAACATAAGCATCACTGTTTTTATATGATAGAATATACGTAAAAAAGGTCAGAAAATTTCCAGAATTTGCTGTCAACTTTCTGTATCTTGATAAGAAGTCCTTGAAAGCTGCAATGGATAGAGCATTTCAAGAATTAAAACAGAGAGGAATAGAAGGTCTAGGTCAAGAAAGGTTGGTGATTTGGTTAATTCTAATTATTGGTTAAATTATGTTTTATAGTTCTGAAAACATGCTTATGGGTGCAATTGAATTGAATCGTCTTGATAATGAACCACTACGGAACATCTTCTACAAATTCTCTAGTATTTCGGGCACCTACTTAATCTGAAATATATTTCAGACATTACGTGCAATTACCAACAGAAAAGGCTCACCAGTTTCATGATGAAGGACCTGTTGGTTCCCTCTTAACAACAGCATCTAGTAAAACTGTGGATACTTTCCCTGAAGAAGAAGAAGAAATACCCCAGCCAGGCCTATCAGATTCTAATATTCATCCTAAATTAGCTATTAAAATACGAGAACTAGTAGCTGCAGGAGAGACTGGTGTGTACACAATTAGAAAACAACTCCGGTAATTAAATACCTCCATCTTTTTATTATAGAAACATTTAAAAATGATAATGTTGAAGTGATTGAAAATTCACCTTTTCTTTCAACTTTGAACAGACTACAGTTGATTGATATTCATGCACACACAAAATACTGTTGTCATACTCTGTCATCACTGCTGTTGTTAACTTTATTTTTGCATGGTCCAAAAGCTCTGTTTGGTTACTTGTAAGTGATAAGCCTGTTTTGGCCTAAAAATTAATTGCAGAGCTGTGACCCTTTGTTACTGAAGCCTTTCATACTTTCTTGCTATTGTTCTTCATCTAGTATTGGTTGATATCTTTTGAGAGTTTTATTTAGGTGTTCATCCATATTTACAGATGTTATGTGACAAAAGATATGTATCCTGGTACAGATATGCCTGAAAGACATGACTGGACATTATTTCCTACTGTTAATAACATCAAAAACCACATACATCAAGCTCTTAAAGACATTGAAAATGGGACACTGGCTCTCACTGCCACTACTGTAAGTTATTTTCCCCTTGATTACTAAATTTACTTCGTGTTGGACATGTCTCAGGATCTTAAGCTAGATTTTAAGTATGTATCTGAACATGATCAAATTATCTTTAGTTGACTTACATAATTATGATGCTGATTGATAGAACAATATACCATCTACCAATATTTGAGTAATCAGCAGCCAATCATGCCCAGATGATAAGGCCATTTTGTATCCCTTATTTAGTTTAAAATGAAATTAGAAAATTTATTTTTGATCTGAGTGGTGGCTTAGTGAGTAACCTGGAGAACCCTGTGTTGGCCAAGAAAGTTTATTATGATTTCTGGTGTGGTTCCTCCTCATCAGTGGACAATGTATTGTCTTTCAGAGACAAAAAATAGGTCATGTGTACACATTACAAGAGCCTTTCACCATTGGCTTTTGAAATAAGAGTAGGTTGTAGCAATTCTGCCCAGGCAGAATTTCTGTCACAGCATAATGCACCCCTTCAAGGACTGCTGCTTTAACCCATTTAACCCTGAGCCAATTAAAAGATTAGCTACCCTACCCCTAAGCTCATTAAATCAGCAGGGTCCTTCTCCCTAAGCCAATTAGAGGATTATTGTTAATCCTAATACTCTCTACAAAATTGCAAATAATTAAAAAAATATTTTCTATACATAAAAATACTGTTACAAAAATGTACATATTGCCGTGTTCTTTCCAATGATACTATTACTATAAATAATATTGAAAAGCCAGTTCCACTAAAATTATGACTTTTCTCTATCATATTGGCAAAATAACGTGAAAAAGTATCCCTTACGATTTTTTTTTTAAATAAAACAAAAATATAGTCCCTCGTGTTGGCAGCAGTGTTGAAAGTAAATATAAATATAACTTTTAAAAAGAAATATCACCCAAAATAACGGTCACTTCATCGCCAACGGCATTTAACATTTCTGCCTTTCTTTGGATATATGACGGGAATTGTCGTTTTCTTTGCTTCATTGCGTCGAAAATAAAATTATATAGTTGAAATCGTCGACAGTGTAATATTCCTCTATTTAGCTTGTATTAAATCCTAAAAGTTTTGATTCAATTTAGCTTTCCAAAGTCTAGAATTATTAGCCGTAAGTTTCATGTTCTCATCTGTTTGAGCGAGCGTGTCCAAGATGGCGGCGACACGCTTGATCTCGGCTCGAGTATATGCATTCTTCCCATCATAACGTCAAAAAAAATAAATAGTTGATTTCTTCGACATTATCATATTCCACAATATGCCTGGCAGTAAATCATAAAATCTGATTCTATTTTACTCTCAATATCATATAATTATTAGCCATAAGTGACAGCGTGAAAATATTGGAATAGTAGTGCCAAAGTGAAAACACGATGCGAATTTTCACCTCTGACCTATTACGTAAATACTGAAAGATCCGGTGTTGGTATTGGATGATTAGCAAATTAAACATTCCTTTTCATCGCGGGTTTTACTTTTATTACCCAATCACCATTAATTAATGAAATAGAAACAATAGAAATATGTTGATTGATTTTGCGCTTCAGTTCGCTAATGCCGTTGCCAAGTACGAAGGGTCTGCGAGTTGATTCGCTATCGTCAGGCACGTGCCGCGATTTGTTTCGCTATCGTCAAAAATGGGTTAAAGAAAATAGAAAAGCTAATGAGATGTTTTTATATTTTAGGTAAATGTAGAGATTATAACAAATACAGAAGCTAGTGCTTTACCACCACCTAGTTCTGATACACTTGGTGCTGGAGAACCAATTGTCTGGCCTAGAGTTAGTGGCACACCTATACCAGAAACTGTAACAGTTACATTAACACAAAATGCAGGAGATGGTAATTCTTGAAATTTATAGTATGATTACAACATAAACTGCTTTTCTAAGTTCAGCTGTATCAAATACTGTCTAGAAAGAATGATTTAAACCGTTTGCTCATATTACAAATAGAACATTAGCTGTACAGATGTCTCTTTGGTCATATACTTGGGTATAGTGTGGTAATTAGTTTTCTATTGAGTTAATTTTTTGTGACTTTCCTTGGAATATTAATGGTTTTACATTCGCTGAAATTGTATCCTTTTAACTCACAATGTATTATTAATCTTATTATTTTGCTGATCTGTTTCAGATGGTCACCATGTTATATCAAGAATAGAAACACATTTAAGTGATGGTACAACTCATGTTAGTAACACTATTACACCAGAAACTGCTCAATTATTATCACGTTTACATCCAGGAATGTTTCCTGCTGGAAGTCTTTTACAAGTTGGTACCATGGTATTATATTAATAGTCCTTATTTTCTTGGTAATTATAGCTATCAAAAGAGTGTTGGCAAGAATCCTTTGACTGGGGCAATAGCTCCATAAGAAACTGATCGTGAACACAGAATTTCAATTAGGGTTCCTCCTTGTGATTAATGAAAATGATTCCAGTAAGTTTGAAATATAATTCTCAGATACTCTTCACCTTCAGTGGAACAGTCCATGTTCAAACAGTCCATGGCACTATTTCTTGCCGCCCAGCACAAAGAAAAAAGCCCAGCACAAAGAAAAAATCGAGGAAACCCGCCCAGTCGTATTTAATAAACCCATTCATGATTCATCCTTCTTTCACTCTGACTGTACACAAACTCATCGCTCGAAATTTACCAAGGCAAATGGCAAAGCCATAGTCATAGTAAAAGCCGACGCAAACCATGTCTGCCACGGCATAATTTAATTTTGTGTGTCGTAGTAAACCCTTCCATCCTAAATTAGTTTAAAAAAGGAGTATTCATCAATTTATAATTTGAATTGTATATTTGCCGTAAATAGGCCAAATACGGCATTTCAATGTTAAAGTGTTGGATGTCGTAAATGGTGTCGTACGTTCGGTTTTACGACGAATTTTTAATGTACTCATTCTTGCGTTACTTCTACCGAATCTAAATTAAATCCGAGAGACAGTTGGGCTACAGTCCATTTTATTTACACTTGCCACAAAATAAATCAATTAGGCGGCAAGGCGAGTGTACTGTTTTACTTATCATTCACTATTACGTTAGTCACTACATCATGTAATTAATATAAGTACGACTACCACTACGAGAGGCTTTTGACTTCGAATCTTTGAAACTGATCTTTTTTTTAGTAAATTTATTTGAAATGGTATATGTAATACCAATTACCATTTACATAAGTTTTTAGCTCCCTGCAAGAGTCTCTGTATCATTGAATCATTGATGAAATTAAGTTAATTTGGTAAAAATTTGATGAATATGTAAATATAAAAGTTAAGGAAATTTGATTTATACTGAAGCAACTACAACAAAAAGGCAGCAGATGCTCTGGAAATGCACCAGGAAGGATTGAATTTTCATAAAAGACCACGCCCCCCTCCAAAAAAAAATTTTTACTCGCTTCGCTCTGAAAGTTTTTTTTCCACCACTCAGCAAATCCTGGCTACATCCCTGAGTGAATACTGATCTAAATCATAATTTAGGCAATATAATGTAACAATTGTCAAATAATTATTAGCCCATACCTTTATAGTGATAAAGCATCTTCAATAGAAGGCTTGATCACACTTTAACTACGTACATCTTATCAAGCCCTTCACGCAATACCCTGCATATTTCGGCAGTAATTTCGATTGTGTACAAGCCTAGCTTGTGAGCCTATAAGATTCCTCGGCAGTTGCGAATACCAAGTATCGCGCTCAGTGCTCACTCTGGGTTCAATTTTTCTTCCGCCAATTTTTGATTTTAATTTATTAGCCATATATTTTTTCCGCCAAAAAAAAGAACGAATATCTATTTATATTATATTTTTTCTGTAATTTTTATTTACATATAATATTACAATTTACAAAATTCTTCACTGCTTTGCAGAAGCCCATTTTTTTAAAGCTTTTTCAACATCTTGGGTAACCACACAGTGTATTTGTTTTTAATGAATATTTGTCTTTATAACAGAAATTGTGACCAAGCACTTACTGATATATCAAGGATTTGAAAATGTTCATTCATCCTTAAGAGATCTACATTTTTCAAATGCACAAACATACATTATGTAAGGACTAAGAGCTGAATCTTTCTTTAGTGATGATGATCGAGGCTGGGCCTTCTATCAAACGCTAATAATCTCGGTTCAAAGGAAACAAATTGACTCAAATTTTCAGCATATTCCATTTACGTTATCTATTTCTTAACTATTATATAGTCAGTTCGGGAGGATTTTGGTGGTGAAATACAAAAAAAAATAAGTTTGAAATTCTTCTATCGGACGTTGACGAAGGCTGTTCAAGTTTTCGCTTACGGCCCATTATTATTAATGGCATGTGATTAGAAAATAACTGACTTTCGTTCGTTCATTTCTGGCGTTTAATATCGACTTCCATATAAACTTTAACAATAAACCTGACTTTATTTATTAACGATACGTGCAACAGGAGTAGGAAAAGGATAAAACAGACGTCATAGTCCAATAATCTCACACAAATCGAACGAGTATTATTCACGGTGTCCGCCATTTTGAATATATAGAAACCGTCAAAAAAAGCCACCGATTCGTATTTGGAGACAAACAATTAAATCGTCTGTTTCTTGATTAGTTTATTACTACTCTTACTGTATATACTAATCAACGCTAATCCGAGATTGATCAAGAGACAAAGGATTAGTACTTGATTGATTGATAAATGACCCAGCCAAGAGTGATAGATTGTAACGTGTGTGTACGGCGTGGAAATCAAAACTATGTGGCAAGAAAATTTTTTAGCCATGGTTAAAAAAGAATCGCAAAAAATTTCGCCAGATTGAATATTTTAACGCCAAAATTATATTTTTATCGCAATTGGCGGAAATGGCGATCGACAGCGTGAGCGCTGATCGCGCTTCCAAGCTAAAATGTCTACCTGTGGTAATCGAGTTGCAAATTTCAAGGTTTGTTCAGTGTCGAGGTTTCCGTGTAGGTCCCTATGTCACAACCTCGGATTGGACGCTACTTTTCACATGTCTAGATAACGTAGCTATAAGTTCGGGAATTGTGATGTAAAAAAGCAATGTCCAGATGTTGTAAAACTTGCAGTCGCTGCTTCAGGGGACTTGAAGACTCTTAATGATAAAAGTTATCCAGTGCATTATACAAATAAGTGAAACAAAGAAGGCTATTGAACGTCGGCTGTGATATATCATATAAAGATTTTGTTAGGCGGACTGCTAGGCAGACTTAGCTGCAGTGTATGTGTTTCAATCAGAAATGTATTAATGCTTTTCCAAATGAACACCCTCAGTTGTCTTTGAAAGACAGTCTGTGAATGGGAAACATAAAGATGACTTTATCATGTGTAAGAACATATATTTATTTATCAGAATGGTGATTTAGTGGTGGGTAGTACAATGAGTAATACAATGGTTGAAGATGCAGATCATACTGTTATGGATACATCTCATGTAGAATCTGGTCTAGGTTCTACAGAACCACCATTACATATGGTAGATGAAACCTGTTCACATATAATGGAAGAAGATGAGCCATTACAATCAAAAACAGATGATTTAAATGATACCTCAATGGTAATAGGAACTTACGACTGTACATGTAAGTCTTTCCATATAATATTGTAATGTTGTTGGGATTTTGCCAATATCTGCAGTTTACTGATATTTTAGATACTTTATACTGAACATAGATTTTTTTCCCTATTAATCAACAAGGGGTTTTAAAGGAGCTAAATCACTAACATTTGGGACCTAGAAATTGACACAAGTGAGTCGCAACGCATATAATACTGTAATATAAATGTATATAAACTGATTTAGTTAAAATGGTTTCCATTTATGTTTGGCGAAATAAGCCAACAGTGTCGATGGAATGCAAATCTCTAGCGACTGGCTTTTCCAGTCTACATATGCCGTTTGATTTGGTGCAATGTGTGTAGCCTCGTCCCTCCAGTGTCTTGTTACAACTGGGGCTGAAACACATTATGGTACACGATTCGTGTGCCATTGGTGAAATGTTTATTTTGTCTTGAATATTGGATTAACATGAATTAATAAATAGAATAGTGTAGCTGCTAGCCTTACTAAGGGGTGTAAAATTGATACCTTGTTTCTTCTCCCCATGCTCTGGGTAAACACAATACATACTGCAATTTTCAACACAAACTTTTGTAAGGCTTTTATTCACTACGAATTTGGTATGCTTTCTCAGTCATATGATATACACATAAATATGATCATTTAGCGGTGTATGCAATGGAGTACAAAGATGTCATTTTAAGTAAATGACTATGAGTAAATTAACATTTAGGCCCATATTCTCGAACGCTGTCTAAATTAGACATTGATTAGACTTAATCACAGATTAGCTCATCAGAGATTAGAGGTTCATTTTAGTTGGTATTCTTGAAGCTCTGATCAGCTAATCTCTGACTAAAATAATTGCTAAATCAATGATTAAAACTCGAGATAATCTTCCTTGGCCAATGTACCATAAACGAGAGACTATCTCTAATCAAAGATTAGTAAATCAATGACTTTGATTTTTTGTCAATGATGTTAGAGGGGCCCTTGACAGGAAGTAGACAAGAAAAGCACAGATATTTTGCTTCTCGCATGTTTCAGATCGATGTTGGTGAATTAAATACAGTCTCTCAACCTACAGTGAGTAAGGTTATTAAGAAAGTATCAATTTAATAGTGGACGATGTCCACTGACAGTTCCTATCCGACCTTATATAACTGCAATATGAAAATACCGCTCTTCCCCATCTCTCTCCACGGGCTTGTTTAGGACCCTAACGTTCTATTTTTCACCATGATTATTTATTTTCCGCCAAAAGGAGTTATTTCTCACTATATTTGACACAAATTTACAATAATTCAACACTGTTTTCAAGTAGAATTTAGCGATGAAATAAACATATGGTTTGCGCATAGTGGAGACTCGCAATAATAATAATAATGATAATAAATTGTCTTATATAGCGCTAAATTATGTCCGCTGGTCATTTCTAAGCGCTTCACAGTGATGTCAACTAATTGTTTTTGCACAAATATTTGGTCAACAAATGCGTCTTTAGTGTTGTATTTTCATATTGCAGCTATATAAGGCAGGAGAGGAACTGTCAGTGGATATCGTCTGCTCAAACGCAGTTCCAAAAGGACATCAAAACAGTTCCAGAAGGACCTACAGTTCTGTTAGCTGAACTTGGATCGAATTATATTAATTTTCCAAATGGTCCAAACAGGCAATTAAAGGCCAAATGTTTTGAAAGTGATCAGTTTCTAAATGTTGTAGGGGCCAAAGATAGGACCCGCATTAACCTATCGAATCCTGGTGGGGATGATCCTGCTAGATTCATAAATAGGAAGAATTTTTTGTATTAATACTCATGTTAAATGTGATAGGGAAGGCAAAATTTTGAATGTCTCAAGATGAGCAGGCAGTGCTGCTGATAGTAGGGTTTTTAATGAAAATAATATAAAAGAATGCTTTCACAATAAGGAAATTTCAGTTATTTTACTTGGCGATCAGGGTTATGCATGCCTACCGTATTTGATTTAATAAAAGCCATAGCAAGCAAGAGGAGTTTTTGAACGTTCGTTTGGCATTTGGAAGCGCTGTTTCCAGATCCAGTAATGCAAATTGCGATCGAACAAAATTACAAACAGCATATGTTATCAATATTGCCTTGGCTGTTTTGCATAATATTGTCCTTTTGTTAAATTAAGAAGAACCAAATAATGATGAAAATGATGAGGATGATAATACTGATGATAATGAAAATTAAGATAATGAAAGAAATTTAGCCGGCTTAATCGTACGGTGGAATTTAATTCAAACACATTTTAGTAATGTCATATGAATAATATGTACCATTAAAAATCTGCTATCCATGGTGAAGATAATTGCTACACTAAGAACATGCTTTAGTGTGCTGCAGGGTTTCCACACATTGATTTCCAATTTCCTCTGGATTTTTAGCAAAGAGCTCTGTTATCACTAATATATTGTAACATGATCTCGATGTCACATGGAACGCTTCGTCTAACATATTAGGTATGGCTTACTATGAAATGTGTAAAATGGTTGATTTTGGCGCGAAATAGCTGAAAATAGTCACGTACGCACAGACATGCTGACAGGGAAGTTGATTGTGTACCTGACATACACTAGGGACCGGGTATCATTAAGATTTGATGAAAAAAGGTAAGAAACTGAGCTTACTATCTAGAATCTAATACACATATTCAGTTAATAGATTGCCATCCAGAAAGTGTTAAATACCATCAAGATTCATCAAAAACCGCCCAGTTTGTGCTACCATTTAGTTTGACATCATTTGTCTAGTTTATGAAACTAAAGGGTTATAAACTGGATGACCAATATCAAAACTAAGCTAAATGGTCATAAACTAGATGATGGACGTCAAAACTAAACGGTATTTCTTAACCCTCTCACTACCGGAGCACCCGAAACCGCCCGCCATTTTGGCTGCCTCTCGACTCTAAACCGCCTGAAACCGCCCGATACCAACAACATTCATATTTTGCGCTTTTATTGGAAATCACGCTCTCGTAGTCGCCGAGACGAGACTTCATCGACTTCCTTTGTTCATCAGCTATATATTGGCGCGTCGCATGAACTAGCTTTATATTCACTTTTATCGAGATATTTTGATTTTAAAATCAGCGATCTTCGAAGAATATTTTCTAGTAATGGCTGCCTATATTACCGATGAGGATTTTAGTGATAATTTCGTTAATTCTGATGAAGAATTTGATGGCTTGACATTTGTTCCGAAAGTGATGGTGATTCCGACGAAGAATTTTATGATACGACCGAAGACTTGATTTGGAAAGAGGATAATTTTGACCCAGTTGTTCCATACGAATTTTTAGGCGATTCTGGGCCTACAAATAATTTAAATGTTGATGCCGACCCTCTTCTATTTTTTCGTCTTATTTTAGAACTTAATTTTTTTAATAAAATCAAAGATGAAACCAACAAATATGCCCGTCTTCGACAACAAATTGATCCCGACCCGTCATGGAAGCCGGTAGAGGTGGAAGATATTGAAACATTTTTAGGAGTTAGTATTTTGATGGGGATCAACAACTTGCCCGAAATTGTCCATTATTGGAGTACAGATGAGAGCCTGGGAAATGAATTTATTAAAAAAACAATGCCCAGAAACAGATATCAATCCATTCTCAGGTATCTTCATGTCAATGACAGTTCATCCCAGCCGGAAAGAGGGCATGAAAATTATGACAAACTGTACAAGATTCACCCATTATTGGACCATTTAGAAAAAAAAATTTTGAACAATTTTGTACCTGGTAAGCAAGTGAGTGTGGATGAGGCTATGGTGAAATTTAAGGGCAGGCTAGGCTTTATTCAGTATATGCCTATGAAACCAATAAAGCGTGGAGTGAAGGTATGGATGTCGGCATGCCCATCTACAGGATACGCTTTTACTTTCGAAGTCTATACGGGGAGGAACAACGATGGCTCAGTTGAGACCGGCCTTGGTCACAAAGTTGTTATGAAGTTGACAGAACCAATGCAGGGATCCTATCGACAGATCTACTTTGACAATTTCTTCAACAGCCCCCAATTGCAACTGGACCTGATGAAAGTAAAAACGTATTCTTGCGGAACAATTCGACCCAACAGGAAAGGCTTTCCCGATTCTCTCCGGAAAGTGAAACTGAAGCGAGGAGAGGCAAACTTTGCACAGTGTGGTGACATGGTTGCAAGTACCTGGCAAGACAAACGTACTGTGAATGTTTTGTCGACAAATTCATCGCCAGAAATGCAACAAATCACCAGAATCGGGAAAGGTGGAAAAGAGGAAAGTGTAATGAAACCGGACGCCGTGATAAGTTACAATGCCTTTATGGGAGGAGTCGATCTTCATGATCAAAATAGGTCTTATTATGATCTCGGCAGGACAAGTGTGAAATGGTGGCGATACTTGTTTTGGTGGTTTTTGAACTCGGCGATTGTAAACAGTTACATACTTTACAAACTGAAGAGATCTTCCGAACAGAAACCATTCATGAACCACTTTCAACTCTGCGGTGGACGGCAACCGGTGCGACGAGTGGCACAGAAAAGAAAAATAGAAAGAACATTGAGCGTAGACGGTTTGCTAGGACACAAACTTGTAAAAATGCCAGGTAGGAAACGTGTCTGTGTCTTGTGTTCTGCTGAGGGAAGAAAGACTGTGAAAGGGGGTGGTGTACAGACAACATTTGGATGTGAACAGTGTGCCGTCAACCTGTGCAAGTCAATGTGTTTTGCCAAATACCATAACCAAAGTTTATTGACATAACAAAATATTAAAAAAAAAAACAATAACATTGTATATATATTAGATTAATTTGGCTTGTAAGTAGAACTTCATTCATTTTTTTCTGTGTTGTAAATAAAACTTTCACTTCAACCATCCGTTCGTTAATGGGAATAGCAGCAAAAGACAACAAAATTTGTATGTACATAAAGGTAAGACATTTTTCTTCAAAATAAAACAAACTTGTAATAGTCAATATTCAATTGTTTTCGAGTGACAGTTGTTTATATGAGGCTATGCTAAAATTTACCAAAATATGGCGGCCATCTTGGAATTGTCTGGTATTCCAAGACCAGCCACAGTCTGGTGCCTGTGGTAGTGAGAGGGTTAAACTAAATGGTAGCACAAACTGGGCGGTTTTTGATGAATCTTGATGGTATTTAACACTTTCTGGATGGCAATTTATTAACTGAATATGTGTATTAGATTCTAGATGGTAAGCTCAGTTTCTTACCTTTTTTCATCAAATCTGAATGATACCCGGACCCTAGTGATAACAGCCAGGAGGCTCTTCTATTCGCCCCCCCACCCTAGGCATATTTTGCCGCACTTTTAGAAGACACACATTTTTTTTATCTTATCTGTACCGTCATGTGGCGTTTTTTGTTGATACGATTAGCGATATCCGTGTTAAAATATTACATACTAATGTACGGGAGATGTTGAACCAGTGAATTGTAATCTATTGCCAGTAATATTGGATTTTTATACGTCCACATTCATAATGTGAACGTATTATGCCGTCACCCCTGTCTGTGTGTGTGTGTGTCTGTGTGTCTGTGGTTCGCCTACAGGGCGTAATTCTTCATGGATTTTCTTCAAACTTTGTATACTTATTCCTTATACCCTAAGGAAGATCCCTATTGTTTTTGGTGCATGCCCGACCCCCAGGGGCAGAGCCACGCCCATTTCTAGTATTTGTTTGTCGTCTACAGGCCACATTTCTTAACTTACAACCTTGAAACTTTGCATACATATTCTTTGTACCCAAAGGACCATCTCTATCGTTTGGGGGGGTTGGGATGGCCTAGTAGTCTAGAGTGCTGCGCTTCGACCTCTAGCTGGCCGGTCACCTCTGGCTTGCGGCTGTGGTTTCGAGCCCTGGTGTGAGCGTATGTGGCATGGAGATACGGGCGCCTTCTCAACTTCGTGGGTTTCCTCCGGGCACTCCGGTTTCCTCCCACTGCTAAATACCCCTACGCGCAAGCGAATTATTGAAATAAAATTTAAAAAAAAACATATGTTAGTCCCGAAATGACCTAGTTGTGTCGAGTGGACGTTAAACCCCATTTCTCTCTCTCTCTCTATCGTTTGGGGTGCATGCCCAACCCCCAGGGGCAGAGCCACGCCCATTTTTTCTTTTCGCATGTCTTTTTGTCACCTACAGGGCGCAATTCTTACTTAAGTTTCTTCAAACTTTGTATATTTACTCTTTACACCCTAAGGATGATCCCTATCGTTTGGGGTGCATGCCCGACCCCCAGGGGCAGAGCCACGCCCATTTCTAGTATTTGATTGTTTGTCGTCTACAGGCCACATTTCTTAACTTATAACCTTGAAACTTTGCATACATATTCTTTGTACCCAAAGGAACATCCCTATCGTTTGGGGTGCATGCCCAACCCCCAGGGGCATAGCCACGCCCATTTCTAGTATTTGATTGTTTGTCGTCGACAGGCCACATTTCTTAACTTATAACCTTGAAACTTTGCATACATATTCTTTGTACCGAAGGACCATCCCTATCGTTTGGGGTGCATGCCCAACCCCCAGGGGCATAGCCACGCCCTTTTTCTTTTCGCATGTCTTTGTCTCGCCTACAGGGCGCAATTCTTACTGAATTTCTTCAAACTTTGTATATTTACTCTTTACACCCTAAGGATGATCCCTGTCGTTTGGGGTGCATGCCCGACCCCCAGGGGCAGAGCCACGCCCATTTTCTTTTCGCGTGTCTTTGTGTCGTCTACAGGGCGCAATTCTTACTGAATTTCTTCAAACTTTGTATATTTACTCTTTACACCCTAAGGATGATCCCTATCGTTTGGGGTGAATGCCCAACTCCCAGGGGCAGAGCCAAGCCCATTTTATTTTTGTGTGTTGCCTACAGGCCACAATTCTTAATCGATCATATTGAAACTTAAAATACCTATTCCTTATACCCTAATGATGATCCCTTTTGTTTTGAATGCTCGACCCCCTGGGACAGCAACGCCCATTTCTTGTATTTGTTTGTCTGTCATCTACAGGCTGCATTTTTTAACGTATCATCTTGAAACTTTGCGTACTTATTCTTGAGGGGGTTGGGATGGCCTAGTGGTCTAGAGTGCCGCACCTCGACCTCTAGCTGGCCGGTCACCTCTGGCTTGCGGCTGTGGTTTCGAACCCTGGTGTGAGCGTATGTGGCATGGAGATAGGGGCGCCTTCTCAACCTTGTGGGTTTCCTCCGGGCACTCCGGTTTCCTCCCACTGCTAAAGACCCCTACGCGCAAGCAAATTATTGAAATAAAATGAAACCATATGTTAGTCCCAAAATGACCTAGTTTGTGTCGAGTGGACATTAAACCCCATTTCTCTCTCTCTCACTTATTCTTGATACCTTAAAGTTCCAATTTCATATTTTCTAAGAAAGTCAAAACATAATTATTTCTATGTCTTTTGCTCAAAAGGTTGTCAACTCACTATTATACGATCATGGGCAAAATTTTTGGGGCATTAAAAAGGGCGACACAGGCTGATTGAGAAAATAGTTACTCAATTACCTCCCTTGTTTTCCCATTCCTCACCATGGACGGCCATCTTCAAACGTTTGAATTTGAAGTTGAAAATGATATTTTTGCCAATTTCTCAACTGGCAATAGTGAATTATAGGATTAATAGGATTATTCTTTAACAAGGTAGGACTGTTTATAGATACCATCTATTTTAGGGCTTTATTTTAATACATTTTAAAAATATAACTTAAAAAAATGCTATTGGAACTTTAAGGAAGATCCCTATTGTTTTTGGTGCATGCCCGACTCCCAGGAACAGTGTCACGCCCATTTTCTTTTTGTGTGTCTGTGTGTCACCTACAGGCCACAATTCTTAATCAATCGTCTTGAAAACTTTTTTAATACTTATTCCTTATACCCTAAGGCTGACCACTATTATTTTTGGTGCATGCCGGACCACCTGGGACTGAGCCACGCCCAATGTTTGTGTTCGCCTACAGGATGCAATTCTTAATAGATCCTTTTAAAACGTTGCATACCTATTCCTTATACCCTAAGGATGACCCCAATTGTTTTGGGTGATTTCCTATCCCCCAGGGGCAGAGCCATGTTCATTTTTACTTCGTGTCTGTGTGTGTTGTCTACAGGCAATGATTCTAAATGGATCGTCTTGGGATATGTATTCCTTATAGCCTATGGACGACAACTGCATGTCCCGACTCCCAGAGGCAAGCCACGCCCTATTTTTTTGTTTGTGGTTTGCAGGCCGCAATTCTGAATGAATCAGCTTGGTACTTGGCATATGTATTCCTTGTAGCCTGCGGGCGTCCACTATTGATTTTGGTGAATGTCCCGATCCCCAGGGGCAGAGCCACGCCCACTTTTTGCCTTTAGCGTCTGAAAGCCACAATTCAACGCTAAACAAACCAAACGCCTAGCCTTCTTGACAAAGTACCATATCAATCAAAGCAGGAATGTGGACGTATATTGTAGCGTTAGCGTTATGTTTGATTAGCAGTTAAAGCAGTAGGTGTCAGTCAGAATGCGGGAATGTCTTACACAGCCCAACCGATACAATTTTTGGCTAGGTTATTGACTGATTCAAGAATTTTGTAAACGTGACAACACTAAAAATCAGTATGGATATCTTCTGGGAAAAGTATTCCAGTCATCGATAATAAAATCAGTAATATCAACATTTTGTTCTGCTTATTTGAGAGTCCATTACTAAAATGGACTTTTACATTGATTTGTCGATAAGGGACCAATGAAAATCGTCTGTTATAAACGATTGTCCGTTATAGAATGTCCGCTATAAAAGACGTTGAATACAAGAAATTTCTATTACAAAAATCGGGACCAAACTGTTGTCCGTTGTATGCGCATCCATTATATGCGGAGTCTGCTGTATTTCCCAAAGATCCCAGTTCGTTTTGACATTGTGATGAATCGGAAAGTAGAGATCACATTTAGCTTTTGGACAATTAGCTTGTCGACCCTCAGGAAGTCACAATTTACATGAAACCTGAAATATATATTCATAACCTAAATATCTCGGTTCCTTTCGATATTAGAACATAATTATCAGTCTGTTACTTCCTGGATTATGACATTTGAATGTAAGAAAAGTCTCCATTTTAGCTTGTGGATCAGCTGGAGGTCACAATTTGTATCTGATTTTAAAAAAAAACACTTTTAAATATAAGCGTTACCCAGTAATGACGGTTAAATTCAAATTTTGTGAAGGTTTGACCGAAACTTATCAACAAAGTTGTTCCTCGTAGGCAAATAGTCTAAAGGTATACCAAGGTTCTCTAGAGCTCACATTTTTTTATCCGAGTTTAATAAATCCCTAAGATCTGGGTTCCTTTCGAGTCTTGCGGGTATTGGGCCCACAATCACTGGATTATGACTCCTGATTGTCCATTTCTTGCAAAATGTGGGCTTATCTCGAACTTGCATGGCAACCATTTGTTGAAATATTAGTCAGATCTGTTTGGGTTTTTTTTTAAAATTTGACAGGATATATTTAAGCTATGATAGAAGCCAATTTACTCGAAAGTATCAGATACTATATTTTTGCTCTGTTTCTTGTTGTAAATAATAAAATAATTGATAAAAGCCAATTTATCAGATACTAATATACTTTTGGTTTTTGTTATAAATGATAAAATATTTGAGAATTTCTCTGGATTTTTTTTTTTATAAATATTTTTGTACATATTTTGTACTTTAAACTACCCCCATGAACTGACTAAATTTTGGCATGGTTTAGCCCTTAATTGAATTTTAGTCTACATTCTCGAATAACACTTTTTAGACTATCAAGATTAAATTAATCCTCGATTTAATGTAGTCGGAGTTTATGAGTTAGTCAACATTCGAGAATATGATTTTAGTCGATATTCCCAAATACAGACTAATTCTCCGATCTACGTAATCATGGATTATTTTAATCTGAGATTAAAATTTAAATAGTCTTCAAGAATACCATCACCAAGTTAATCAGAGATTAAATCTCTGATTAACACTAATCCACGTTTGAGAATATGGGCCTTAGATTCTACATTATTTTATTATTAAGTAATAGTGTGGTCGAGGTACATATTTAGTGGGAAAAAATTCCTACCCAAGCGATTATTATTTCATATGAACAAGTAGGGTGAGTAGCCTTCCCGAAAAATTTTCCCCAATTTTAGGGGGCTTTTTTGTTCGAAACCCCGAAATCGCCCTAAAATCCGTCCATGGCTATGATAACTCGCTTAATATTCATATTTGGGGTTAATAATGTACTAGGAGCCTATAGGAAATCGATACCAAGGAATTCAAAAAGAACGCCAAAAATGACCATTTGAAAATTTACCTCATTTTTATACGCCCACATTGAAATGTCGTATATTGTCGTCACCCCCGTCCGTCCGTCCGTCAGTTAGAGGCTAAAGTTAATATCCGATTGACTTTAAATTTGTACACAGTGTTTAAGGTCATGAGACGAAGAAGCCTATTGTTTTTCAGCGATTTCCGATAATAACTACCAGAGTTATGGCCCTTGATCACCTCTAAAAATCTTGTGGACGCTCTAGAGGCCAAAGTTAATATCCGATTGGTTTTAAATTTATACACAGTGTTTAAGGTCATAAGACGAAGAAGCCTATTGATTTTCAGGGATTTCCGATAATTAGTGCCAGAGTTATGGTCCTTGATCACTTCAAAAAACCTTGTGGATGCTCCAAAAGCCAAAGTTAATATCCGATTAACTTTAAATTTATACACAGTGTTTAAGGTCGTAAGACGAAGAAGCCTATTGATTTTCAGGGATTTCCGATAATTAGTGCCAGTGTTGTGGCCCTTGATCACTTCAAAAATCTTGTGGATGCTCTAGAGGCCAAAGTTAATATCTGTTTGACTTTAAATTTGTACACAGTGTTTAAGGTCATGAGACGAAGAATCCTATTGATTGTCAGCGATCTCTGATAATTATTGCCAGAGTTATGGCCCTTGATCACATCAAAAAATCCTGTGGATGCTCTAGAGGTCAAAGTTAATATCCGATTGACTTTAAATTTACACATACTGTTTCAGGTCACGGGATGAAGACGTCTACTGATTTTCAGTGATTTCAAATAATTACTTCCAGAGTTATCTCCCTTGATCACTTCAAAAAACCTTGTGACGCTATAGATGCCAAACTTATCATCCGATTGACTTCAGATTGATACACAGAGTTTAAGGTGTTGAAACGAACAAGTATTTTGATTTTCAATGAATTTTGATAACTGAACAGCTAAATCCATGATGTTAAATTTTCCTATACTAATTGTTAGCGTGTGGCAAAACTTTATAAAAAGAAAACAAATTCTAATGATTTTCAGATAATTACATAATGAGTTGTTACTCTGAATCAGATTTTAGTGTATTACAAATGCTTCATTACCAAAAAAAGTAAAAATACGCGACAACCCTTCTTGACTGCCCGGACGATTTAGCTGTTGTGGGCGTATGTTTCGTTTCCTGGCAACCTATCTTTGAAGTTTATCATAATTCACAATAAATGAATTAATATTTACAAATAAAACACACTGATATAAACAAACATTGATTTTATAGGTAAATGATAATATAGTAAGATTTCATAGAATGATCATTGATCGTCATCTTCTAGGTCAACGCAGTGATGCAGAAGGAGGGCCTGACAAGGACAGCTGCCTAGTCGATCGGATGGGACGAAAAACCGAGGTCCCGTGTACATATTGGAGTGCACGTAAAAGATCCTTTGGCAGTTGGAATTCGATATAAGAGTAGGCCGTAGCGCCACTGCCTGGGCAAAATTTCCCTAATAGCACTTTGTATGGCGTATGCCCGTCTTCCATTAGCCCAGGTCAGGTGCAGAAGAGTAGGACATTAAAACCCATTTCATTTCATTTCATTTCTAGGTCAACATCCTCAGAATTCCTTCAAGATTCACCATGACAGCCCCCACACGCGCTGATGCATTTCAGGCCATTCTTACTGCAGCTGCATATCAGCGACTTGCACTTACATCTCACAAAGTTTAAAACGCTTTCAGGGGCTGCAGGAAGGTCTGTCATGATGGGTTCGTAGCCTTCTGGTGTCTTTTTCCAGCACCACTCGCTCGCATTCAGCTCGCTTTCATTTAATTTTAACCAAACGACGACCTGCAGATGAACTCACATCTGGTTCTCCGTACATTAAAGAGAATAGCTTACATCCGGCATCTCCAACAGTTTGATGATTGGATGATGTCACAATGAGTTTACTAAGCTTTTGGGCCTTTTTATCGCTTGTTAATGTACCATTTATAGTGTTTTTTCCGAATCCGTAACAGTGCGACGTTGTATCGCACCCTGACCACGCATGTGCGAAGAGCATGTTCTGTTTAAATGCAGCGGGTATAGTGATGTCACGAATTCGATATTGTGACATCATCCAATCAGCAAACTGTTGGAGATGCCGGATGTAAGCTATTCTCTTTAATGTACGGAGAACCAGATGTGAGCCTAACTAAACTACGACACCAGAGATTTGACTCCATGATGGCGGAGAAAAATTCCATTACCCTGCCCCGAATACCACCCACGGTTCGGGCGGCTTATTTACCATGCGCTCAGAGTTCATCTGCAGGTCGTCGTTTGGTTAAAATTAAATGAAAGCGAGCTGAATGCGAGCGAGTGGTGCTGGAAAAAGACACCAGATGGCTACGAACCCATCATGACAGACCTTCCTGCAGCCCCTGAAAGCGTTTTAAACTTTGTGAGATGTAAGTGCAAGTCGCTAATATTCAGCTGCAGGAAGAATGGCCCGAAATGTGTCAGCGCGTGTGGGGGCTGTCATGGTGAATCTTGCAGGAATTCTGAGGACGTTGACCTAGAAGATGACGATCAATGATCATTCTATAAAATCTGACTATATTATCATTTACCTATAAAATCAATGTTTGTTTATATCAGTGTGTTTTAATTGTAAATATTAATTCATTTATTGTGAAATATGATAAACTTCAAGAATGAGGTAAATTTTCAAAATTTTCAAATTTTTGGCGCCATTTTGACTTAGACGTCACAGTGACGTCATAGGTCATTTTTTACGTCATTTTTGAATTCCATGGTATCGATTTCCTATAGGTTCCTAGTACATTATTAACCCCAAATATAAATATTAAGCGAGCTATCATAGCCATTACCGGATTTAGGGCGATTTCGGGGGTCCAAACAAAAAAGCCCCCTAAAAATTTTCCCCAAAGCCGATCAACGGGGAAAATTTTTCTGGAAGACTACTCACCCTACTTGTTCATATGAAATAATAACCGCTTGGGTAGGAATTTTTTCCCACTAATGCGAGATTTGTGGATAGCTCGACCAGGCTATAAATGAAAAGCTAATGTTTTGTTGGTTGTCATAAGATTCCAGACATTTCGCAGTTCAACAAATTAAAAAGTTTTTGATCATATCATAACTGCCAAGTATGAAAAACTAAGGGGATGGTTGATTCACAGTCCATAACTCCCGAATTGACAGAATTACAATCTAGTGACGTGGAATTCTGCCAGTCCCGACAGCTGAGGTAGTGTGAGTAGAATCGTGACGTATTTTAAGTAACAAATATGTTTCAGCTGTCGTGATTGATTAAGACATTTTTATACAGTCGGCACATAACATTGTACTCCAAAATTCTTCTTTTCACTCGATTGACACCAATTTGGTAATTGAGAAAATTTAATTCCGGAACTGTGAATCGAGTGGTTTTAAGGGGTGATAGGTATATTGAATGACCCAAAACAGCGTCTTTCTGATTTCGTTGACAATGTGCCGGGCTGATCTGGGTACCCTTCTAAAGTGAAAAAAAGAAAGAAAAATTATTGGGGAGAAAATCCTTTTGCCTGCTAGTCAACTAAATAAAGTGCCCGAAATCCCCATCTGCATTATGGGATTGTTTTCAGGCTATTCATTTAGTTATTTTTTCGCGAATTGATATCTGTAAATTGACTAATGGGTAAAACTAGTTAAAGATACATTATGTAAGATTTAGATAAAGAGCTAGCCATTCTTGCTATAATAGTTCGGAAATAGATAATGTAAAACGAATAATTTGAACATTTCACTCAAACTACTCTATTGCGAGCCAAGATATTAGCCTTTGAAAGTTGACAAGACGTGCGCAATAATTTTAACCACAGTACTTGTTGTTCGAAGCTAAGTCTCGTACTTCCATTTTTTTTTTTTTTAGCTTAAATGAAATTACAGCTGAACTGTTCCAATCTATTTAATATCGGAGAAATCTGCTGCCATCGAGAGTTGATTTTGCCCGAAAAATGTATTTGGAGACTTTTGAAAGTGTTTTCGACTTTAAATTATGCATTTTCTGTGCATATTTGTGATTCTTTATTACGTGTCAAGTGGTGAGTTGTTATCACTTATATGTTTGATGGACATCACAACCCTCTGTTTAGATTTAAAGATGAACACAGGTAAACACATTGTTAGATATCAGTCTAATGAGTTAATTCAAATATCTTGTTCGAAGCTAAGTCACTCAGGACTGGATAATCAAGTTTTCAGTTTGATCAAACAACTTGGTCTAAGCATTGACAAACCAACCAAGCGTGGAAAGAGTGGTGGTAGGAGAAAACAATATCAGTCTGTTAATCAGTTTAAAACTAACTCACTTCACTGTGACCACAGTCCTATTAAACAGACTTCACTTCTGAAGTTCGGATTATGGACTAGGCAATCAGCCAAAAATAAAACCACAGATATTAATGAACTTATTTTTGAAAATGAATATGATGTCCTTTTTTTTACCGAAACATGGTTAAGACCAGATGGTGATGATGCAAAAGTTAGGGATATGATTCCTTTAGGCTATCACATTAAGCACATCCCCAGGACCAATGGAATAGGAGGGGGCATAGCAATGATATTTAAAGACAGTCTTACACTACAATCTTAAACCAGCTCAGACTTTCTTAGGCTATCACATTCCTTTAGGCTATCACATTAAGCACATCCCCAGGACCAATGGAATAGGAGGGGGCATAGCAATGATATTTAAAGACAGTCTTACACTACAATCTTAAACCAGCTCAGACTTTCTTAGGCTATCACATTCCTTTAGGCTATCACATTAAGCACATCCCCAGGACCAATGGAATAGGAGGGGGCATAGCAATGATATTTAAAGACAGTCTTACACTACAATCTTAAACCAGCTCAGACTTTCTTATCATTCGAATTACTTGGAACTGTAATAAGTGTTGGTGGCAAGTCCTTGAGGATTTTATGTATTTACAAACCACCGCCTTCAAAGAAAAACAAATCAACAGATAAATTATTTATTGATGAATTTTCAGCCCTGACAGATATCCTCGACCAGAAACAAGAAACAACAATTATTCTAGGAGACTTTAATGTACATTTTGATGTTCCTGACGACGGTCTTACTAAAAAATTATGCACGATTTTGGATAATCATGACCTAAAACAATTGTGCCAGTACCCACCCATAAATCAGGCCATGTCATTGACTGGATTGTCACAAGAGACGACTCAAATATTCAGCAAATTGAAGTTGAAGACAAACAATTGTCAAATCATTTTATGATATCATTTCACCGTAACTTTGCTAAACCCATACCAAGTAGACAGATCATCCAGATCTGCAATATCAAAAAGATTAACATTGATGAATTTCAAAATGATTATTATTCAATCAAATCTCATCTGTAACCCTCCTGATGATTTGGATGAAATTGTAGATTTATATAATACTACACTGTCAGAACTACTAGACAAACATGTGCCACTCCAAACCAAGTCTGTGCGAATCAACAAACACGCACCGTGGATAACTCCTTCTATACTTGAATCTTGAAAGCGTAGACGCAAGTTTGAGCTAAAGTGGAGAAAGACAAGGCTAGAAATCGATCGACAGGTGTATAATCGTTGCCGCAACATCACTACGAATCTTGATAGTAGATAACCCTAAAGCACTGTTTGGAACCTTAAACTACCTACTTGGTAAGTCTCATGATGTGATTTATCCCAAAGAAGATGATGTTATTAATGTCACAAATTTTAACACCTATTTCATTGAAAAGATTGCTAAAATCCGAACTAGTTTTAACATGGTTAATGTAGTATCTGATACTTGTGCAATAGATCATGCTCAACTTTGTGAAAGCTTTCAATATTTTAATCCTATCAGAAAAGATGAACTTAGAAATATTATTATTCAATCCAAACCGACATCATGTGCACCAGATCCCATCCCAGCCAGTCTTTTCATTCAAGTCTTAGATGTTCTCCTTCCAGTATTAACCAATATAGTCAATACCAGCATGAAGCTTGGAATTGTGCCTCAGTCGTTTAAACATGCAATTATAAAACCTCTTCTCAAAAAGCTATCTTTGGACCCGGAGCTATTAAAAAAATTACCGCCCAGTTTCAAAATTCTTGAAAAGGTCGTCAAAATGCAACTGGTTAGCTATTTGGATAGAACTTATCTGTGGGACAAATTTCAATCTGCATATCGAACTGCACACAGTACAGAAACTGCCCTCAATTGTGTTTTAAATGCAGCCTAGGAATCTGTTGATAAAGGTGAGGTGTCAATTTTGGTACTACTAGATCTGTCAGCTGCCTTTGATACGATAGACCATATGAAACTTCTACAGCGTCTCGAGTTTAAATATGGAATCAGTTCCACTGTTTTAAACTGGTGCTCATCATACTTATCCCAAAGATCACAAGCTGTTGTTGTTAGACAATCTGTGTCAACTCCTGCAACTCTAACATGTGGTGTACCCCAGGGGTCTGTTCTTGGACCAATCCTATTTTGTCTTCATACTAAACCTCTCTAGACTTGTTAAATCGGTACTTAATCACACATCACAGTTATGCTGATGATACTCAACTGTTTAACAGCTTCCTTCCATCACATACAAGCCAAGTTGCTTCTTGTCATCAATTGGAAAATTGTATAGATGATGTCCAGAAATGGATGGACGATAACATGTTAAAACTAAATTCTGATATAACTGAAGCAATTCTTATTGGTCCTCAATCTCGACTTAAAAAATGTAAAGTACAGTCCCTAAATATAAATGAATCTATCATTCCTTTTGCTTCATCTGTTAAGAATCTCGGAATTCATATTGACTCTTCGTTAACAATGGAAACACATGTCATTTACTTGTGTAAAATATCTCATTATCACCTTCGAAATATTGGATCCATCAGACATCTTATCACTAGGGATGCAGCTGCCAGACTTGTTCGGTGTATGGTGATGTCTAGACTGGACTACGGCAACAGTCTTTTTATAGGAACCTCCAAGCAACAAATTCAACGACTTCAGCAAATCCAGAATAAATGCGCCAGAATCGTAACTGGCTTAGGATTTCAGAAAGAATTGAATTCAAAATCTTGTGCCTAACCTACCAATGCAGTGTCCAAAATGGCTCCAACCTATCTTCAAGATCTTGTACACCCATATGTTCCTTCACGATGTTTGCGCGCTTCTGATCAATTTCTACTTAAGAGTCCAAGTTACAATTTAAAGACATTTGGTGCTCGGTCATTTTCCTACGCCTCTGCAACTCTTTGGAATAATTTGCCATTAAAACTCAAGAGTTCTAAAACATTAAGTTCGTTTAAATCAAACCTCAAGACTTATCTCTTCAAACGTTATAATCAGTGAAATTGTGTTGTTGAGTGATAGTGTGTGTTTGTTGTGTGGTTGGCGCATTGAGCATACCCCTTTTGTGGTGTGGACTTTAGCGCTATACAAGACTCATTATTATTATTATTATTATTTATTAGGCTAATAATTTAGAAACCATTTCAGGCCTAAAGAAAGACTTGCAATAGGAAGAATTAGCTCTTGTATAACGTATGTTTAAATTATAAAAAAAACTATGCAAGAAATTTTCGAGTCGTAAAGGATGCATGTTCCGGAAGCAGCGACCGGGAGTTTACGACCTTGATATGAAAAAGCCTACAGAAAAAAGAAAGCGGCCTGCCTTGTCTTTTTTGTGACTGACACCACCCCCAAAAACAATTCTCGCTACGAGCGTGTCGAAGACCGCATATTTGGTAACACTTTCAAGCTATTATGTAAGGAAAAACGCAAGGCAAAGTCTACTGGAAAAGGCATTTGTTGCATTAAAATAGTTTGTTACATTCTTTGTTGCAGTTTCATATCTTCACGCAATATAATATTTCCAACAAAGAGATGTAAGAAATGTAAACAGCCAAATCAAAAGATGAAATAGACACAATTTATGTTCATCTTCCACGTCAAGAGTCTTATTTATTTAAAGGGCCAATCTCGACTATATTTTGGAGAATAAAACTGCTTAATTTTGTGTAAAGTCCTTAAGCAATGTTGAGACAATAACGAGAAATACAACATTCGTCTATATTTTGGCGCTTAAATTTCATACATACACTCTTGTTTCTGAGGCTGTTAAAATCCAGGATGTTCTCTTTAAATTGTAATATTGCAAGTTTAAACAAAATTGACAAAAAGGGTAAATTTGGATATTAATCCGAGAGAATTTTTATTGTAGTTAAGACAATTACACCACCGAACGCCCCACTCCCATTGTGAACTCAACTAGGTCGCTTATGGGAAATGTCCCAATACTAAAACATTCTATAATACCAATAACTTCATACTGCAATTTGCTTTTTGGGCTTAAGTAGGTCGCTTTGGGGAAATGTGACGGATAACAACTACTGAAATTTGCTGTACCAATACTAAAAATTTCTACAATATGAAAAATTTCATACTCCTATTAGTCTTGTTCTCCCTGATTACACCTTTTGAATTCCAGGTTGAGAAACTCGGTTCTCAAACACAATGTCATGATTTTGTAATCTACTTACTGTAACCGGTCCTTTACGTCAATGACAATAAAAAACCTCTTTAATCAATGGTTACATGAAATCAGTGATTCAAATTTTAAAACTTAATTTTAACCGTTGACGAAGAGAAATTCTAGTCTAAGATTAGCTAATCTGACTTTTGAGAATACCACTATTATCGATTAAACCTAAAAACAAATTATTTTATATATTGTTTGAAAATATGGTCCTATTTCTTTTTATACGCCCACATTTTCATGTGGACGTATTATGCCGTCGCCCCTGTTTGTCCGTCCGTCCGTCCGTCCACAATTTGCTTGTGGGCACTCTACAGGTCACAATTTTTATCCAATTTCAACGAAACTTGAAATATAGGTTTATCTCCCTAATATCTCAGTTCCTTTCGATATTGGCATGTATCGGACCGTAACTTCATCGATTATGGCCCTTGATTGTACGAAAAATCGAGTTTTTAGCTTGTGGACCCTATGGAGGTCACAATTTTGAACCGATTTTGATGAAACTTGACATGTGTGTTTATAACCCAAAGATCTTGGTTCCTTTCGATATTTGGGCCCATCGGATCGTATCTTCCTGAATTATATCCCCTGATTGTCCGAAAAATCGCTTTTTTATATGCCCACATTGAAATGTGGTCGTATATTGTCGTCGCCCCCGTCCGTCTGTCCGTCCGTCCTTCCGGGGTCCACAATTGCTTGTAGACGCTCTAGAGGCTAAAGTTAATATCAGATTGACTTTAAATTTATACAGTGTTTCAGGTCATGAGATGAAGAAGCCTATTGTTTTTCAACGATTTCCGATAATTAGTGCCAGAGTTATGGCCCTTGATCACTTTGAAAAATTTTGTGGAAGCTCTAGAGGCCGAAGTTAATATATCCGATTGACTTTAAATTTATACACAGTTTTTAAGGTCATAAGACGAAGGAGTCTATTGATTTTCAACGATTTCCGATAATTAGTGCCAGGGTTATGGCCCTTGATCACTTCAAAAAATCGTGTGGACGCTCTAGAGGCCAAAGTTAATATCCGATTGACTTTAAATTTATACACAGTGTTTAAGGTCATGAGACGAAGAAGCCTATTGATTTCCGATAATTAGTGCCAGAGTTATGGCCCTTGATCACTTTGAAAAATCTTGTGGCCGCTCTAGAGGCCAAAGTTAATATCCGATTGACTTTAGCGATTTATGATAATTACTGCCAGAGTTATGGCCCTTGATCACTTAAAAAAATCCTGTGGATGCTCTAGAGGCCAAAGTTAATAACCAATTGACTTCAAATTTATACACAATGTTTACAGTCATGAGACAAAGACGTCTATTGATTTTCAGAGATTTCCGATAATTAATGCCAGAGTTATGGCCCTTGATCACTTCAAAAAATCCTGTGGAAGCTCTAGAGGCCAAAGTTAATATCCGATTGACTTTAAATTTATGCACAGTGTTTAAGGTCATGAGACAAAGAAGAATATTGATTTTCAGCGATTTCAAATAATTACTGCCAGAGTTATCTCCCTTGATAAAAAATCTTGTGACGCTATAGAGTCCAAACTTTTCATCCAATTGACTTCAGATTGATACACAGAGTTTAAGGTGTTTAAACGAACAAGTATTTTGATTTTCAATGAATTTTGATAACTGAACAGCTAAATCCATGATATTAAATGTTTCATATACTAATTGTTAGCGTGGGGCAAAACTTTATAAAAAGCAAACAAATTCTAATGATTTTCTGATAATTATATAATGAGTTGTTACTCTTAATCAGATTTTAGTGTATTACAAATGTTTCATTACTGAAAAAAGTAAAAATATGCGACAACCCTTGTTGACTGCCCGAACGATTTAGCTGCTGTGGGCGTATGTTTCGTTGCCTGGCAACCTATCTTTTAGCTTGTGGTCCCTCTGGAGGTCAAAATTATTATCCGATTTAAAAAACCATTGTTTATATATCACCGTTACATTGTAATGAAGGTTGAATTCGAAGTTTGTGAAAATCGGACCACAATTGACGGACAAAATGGCCACCGTTTGTACGCGAATAGTGTGAAAATATGTTATATGAAGGTTGTGGACCCTATAGAGGTCACAATTTTTAACCGATTTTGATGAAACTTGACATGTATGTTTATAACCCAAAGATCTTGGTTTCTTTTGGTATTTGCGTCAATCGGATCGTAACTTCCTGAATTATGTCCCCTGATTATCCGAAAAATCGCTTTTTTTAGCGTGTGGTCCCTCTGGAGATCAAAATTATTATCCGATTTAAAAAAAACGTTTGATTATATCACCATTACATGGTAATGAAGGTTGAGTTCCAATTTCGTGAAAATCGGACCAAAATGTGTACGCGAATGTGTGAAAATATGTTATATCAAGGTTGTGGACCCTATAGAGGTCACAGGTTTGAAACGATTTTGATGTTACTTGCTGTGTATGTTTATAACCCAAAGATCTTGGTTCCTTTCGATATTTGTGCCCATCGGATCATAACTTCCTGAATTATGGCCCCTGATTGTCTGAAAAATCGCCCTTTTTAGCTTGTGGTCCCTCTGGAGGTCAAAATTATTATCCGATTTCGAAAACTGTTGATTATATCACTGTTACATGATAATGAAGGTTGAGATCGAATTTCGTGAAAATCGGACCAAAATTGACGGAGAAAATGGCTGCGGTTTGTACACGAATAGTGTGAAAATATGTTATGTCAAGGTTGTGGACCCTATAGAGGTCACAATTTTAATTCGATTTTGATGAAACTTGACATGTGTGTTTATAATTCAAAGATCTTGGTTCCTTTCGATATGTGCACCCATCAGATCGTAACTTCCTGAATTATGGCCCCTGATTGTCCCAAAAATCGCCCTTTTTAGCTTGTGGTCCCTCTGGAGGTCAAAATTATTATTCAATTTAAAAAACAGTTTGATTATATCACCGTTATATGTTATTGAAGAATGAGTATGAATTTTGGACCGAAATTGACAGACAAAATGGCCGCCGTTTGTACGCGAATAGTGTGAAAGTATGTTATATCAAGGTTGTGGACCCTATATAGAGGTCACAATTTTAATTCGATTTTGATGAAACTTGAAATACATGTTTATAACCTAAAGATCTTGGTGTCATTGCATATTTGCGCATATCAGATCGTAACTTCCTGAATTATGGCCCCTGATTGTACGAAAAATCGCCTTTATTAGCTTGTGGTCCCTCTGGAGTTCACTTAAAAAAACGTTTGATTATAAAAACCAAACAAATTCTAATGATCTTCTGATAATTACTTAATATGCGACAACTCTTGTTGACTGCCCGGATGATTTAGCTGCTGTGTGGGCGTATGTTTCGTTGCCTGGCAACCTATTTTTTAAAAATAAATGCATTATTCTACAATCTGTTGTACATTGACTACTTTGTTTAGATGATATATTTAATTCCATAACTTTATGGGAATTAGGACCTACATGGTTTATTGTCCCCCGCCTTTCGAAGAAAGTTGGGGGACTATTAAAATGGGTTTGTCTGTCTGTATGTCTGTCCGTCCATTCGTCCGTCACACTTTTTGGGACACAATAACTCTCTTCCTAATTGAGCTATAATGTTCAAACTTGGTGTATGTGTTTATTAGGTCAATGCCTTGATGGAGTTCGAAGATGAGCATTTTCCGCTTAGGGTAAGCAGAGATAAGCAATTTGATTGGTTGATGCTTTGGGACACGATAACTTTAGGTCTAATTAAGTGAGAGTGATGAAACTTGGTGTATAGTTTCATTACAGTAATACCTTGACTAAGATCGATAATGAGCATTTTCTGCTCAGGATAAGCAATTTGATTGGTCAAGACTTTGGAACACAATAACTCTCCTTCGAATTGAGTTAAAATGTTCAAAATTGGTGTGTATGCTTATTAGGTCAATGCCTTGATGGAGTTCGAAGATGAGCATTTTCTTCTTAGGGTAGGCAGAGATAAGCAATTTGATTGGTTGATACTTTGGGACAAGATAACTTAGGTTCATCTTGATTGATGATTGTTATGCCAATACAATGACTGCATTCTCATTCAGTAATGGATTCCACAGTAACAGTGTATAGAAACGATTGACTCTGACACGAGGGCCCTTTCCCTTGGCCAGAGGGGCCCTTTTGTCAAGCGTGGGGGCCCTTTTGTCTGCCTTTAGGGTCCCCCTAACTAGGGTACATTTTCATTTTTTTTTCTCATCGGTTTTAGCATTTTTCTTTATAAAACACTTTTGGATGACACTTCGTGTACAGTTTGATTGCTCGATACGTTTGAAAAAAATAAATGTGCGATTAATTAATATGTGTCATCTATTTATTTTGGGATTTCGGCGGGGGACATCAGCCTCACTGTTGGCTTGCTATAACTTAATAATTTATATCTGTACATGTGTCTCCTTTCACGTAAAACAAATGTTCTCTGGTATAATAAAATATTTATTTTAAAAAAGATTTTTTTTACTCCACACAACCAATTATTAATTCTAATGTTCTGGGTTAACCAATATGGCGTCACTGGCATCAATCGTCATAATGATAAAATGATGTCATGCCGTCTCCAGTTCATTAAAGCTTCTTGGGTTGTCCACTTTCTACCAACGATGGAGCAACATGTGGCAGTCTCTTGAACAAAGGCAGATATTATGGGGTTCATCATGGACAAATTGAAAGTAGCATTCAAGTATGCAACTGTCCAGCCTAATTTCAACCTACCCAACCTGTTAACTCTTGTATCGTCCTGCCTCAACTTCATGAATATTCACCAAAACCTGGCAAAAAATGTATATTCGAACCCTTTTCTTTGATTCTACACCCATAAGTTAACAAAGATGCTATGCAAAAGGGGGAAAAGTGAGAGAAACTGTAGCCCTTACTTCATAGGTGACCGTAGGAATAATTGGTGAAATGTGTCCATTTAGGTTTGAACTAAAGTGAAAGGAACAATTAAGTGACATGTCTCTCTTTTTTTTTTTTTAACAGGTGATAGTGCTATGGATCCTCTAGAGTCAGCTGCTAATCTGTGACCATAGGCATAATCAGTACTTCTGTTGCTGAAACAAAGATTTTATTAAATGTCTCTTCTTGGCTCATTTCAATACATTATCTTCTCTTTCTAGTGAACAAGTCATGTGACTTTTTATACGCCTACACCAAAACCAGATAATCTCTATTCAAATTTATATAAGCTTATCTACACATCACAATAGGACAATTTTTTGCCTTTATTCCGACAGCTGCTGGTGGCCATAAATCCAGTGCCCATTTTTAAGGTCAAATCCGTATAGCAGTACATTGTGCTTATTAATAGAATATGATGAGAAGAATTAAATAAGAATTAGATCCAAATACCCTGCTATTTGTAACATTGTTGTTAAATATTTTATATGGTTTTATCAAATGTAAGTGGTGAGCTAATTAATTTTTTTTTTTACAAGTTGATTACCCTCCAAATATCATAATATCCTCAGTTTATCAACTAAGCTGGTTGTCAGTTGATGGACTGTTGAGTAAATTTTATCAAGCTGTCACAAATATGTCTTTCATATATTATTATTATTATTATTATTAACTGCTCAACATATAAAAAATGTAAATAGTATTTCTAAAAGTGACTCACTATTGCTAAAATAATTTGAAGCATTCTTTTTGTCCTAGTGTAAATGGTGTCGTCATCTTTTTAACATGGTTGTCTAATACACTTGGAAAGGGACTTCTTTTACATTTCCCCCCCACCCCCCAGAATTTCAATTTTTCAAAATTTGAGTACTGGTATTTGTGTCGGATAATGTTGTCACACTAACAATTTTAATGTTGTCAAGTGTAACTGTTTATGAGCGTAATGATGTATGCTTTAAATACTTGAAAACAATGAGTTGAATGTTGTGATAGATACGGTTCAGTAATTTAAGGTGGTGTCTTAAATGATTGTAAGTTAAAGTAATATATTACATGTATATTGTTTAAATGTGATATTGTTTTCATGGTATATTTTAATGCTTATTTTTCAATTGTTGTTTATATAATGAAAAGCTGTTATGCTTACAAAAATAATTAAAAACATAAAAATACTCTTTATTGTATTCCTTTGATTTGTTCCACCTTTGAATTGTCTCATCAAAAATAACTATATTCTCAAGGCCTGTTGATGAAAATCGTTTTTATACGCCTATGTTGTCATCACCCCATCCGTACGGACGGGCCGTCGTTCACAATTTCTTGTGAATGCTCTAAGAGGCTAAAGTTAATATCCGATTGACTTTGAATTTATACACAGTATTTAAGGTCATAAGATGAAGGATCCCAGTCATTTTCAGTAATTACTGCCAGAGTTATGGCCCTTGATCACTTTGAAATACCTTGTGGACAAAGGCCATGAGACAAACAATCAAAACAATTCTAACCATTTCTGATAATTATTTAATGTGTTATTACACATAATAAGATTTTTATGTGTTGTAAACGTTATCCTTACTGACAAAAGAAAAAATATGCGACAACTTAGCTGTTGTGGGCGTATGTTTCGTTGCCTGGCAACCTATCTTTTGATATTTAGTCCCTTTGGCCATGATTAGGAAGCCATGCAGTTGTCCGAATTTCAGAAGATTTGGTATAGTCAACCAAAAACATTCTGCATATTACTGTAGGAGCCCAATACAGACTTTATTTATGAAGATTATTAAATTAAGTAAACAAATGCACCATAATCCCAGCCCTCCCCAAAATAACCCTTCAAATTATTTAAAGTTTCATTTGTGAAGATGTCAGATAGTTTCTGTTTTGCCTTACCTTCTATCCATTAAATGTAAACTTCTCCCATATTTCATAGGAATGGTTGATTTTTCTCAGATTTGTTTAAATGATGTTGTTCAGCCATATAAGCATGACAAATTAAATTGGAAAATAATATTTTTTTTATGTTTCCTCCAAGTTAATAAGGTGTTATGTTGGAGAAAGCAGGGGACTATTGAAATGGGGTTTTCCATCTATCTTGCACTGAGAAATAGGTAAGGGTTAAACTGTACGTTTGCCGCATTAAAATTGATCCCAAAGTGTCAATAAGTACGTTTGCCTCATAAAAAAATAAATTTCGGATTATAACTCCTCATTATGGCTTAAAATCTCTAGATAAGGTGTGTTAATTAACAAGGGTGAAAAATGGACTGCAAGGCGAGTTAATTATCGGTAGGGTTGAACAACTCTCGGACGGTGCGTTTTCTGTACTGAGTGTGTTAATTAACCGACGGGTTAAAAACGAATGACACGGTGTGTATTGTTTAATTGGTGTGTTTTCTCGATAGTTGTTATAACTGCGCCAAAAGGGTATAATCAAGGACCAACAGGCTTTACCTGGCGTGTGAGTGTTAAATCAAAACTTGGGAAGGAAAATTAATTTTACCGTGCGATTTTTCATTCGCCGGTGTGTTTTACGCAAATAGGTCTTTGTATAAGGACAGGTCTTCATATTTGGAGTTGTACGGGGCCGTTTCTTCAATGCGTCTTTTGTATTTGTTGATGAACATAAGACTCAGTACTGTTTTATAGTCACGCCATCTATAAAATTGCATAATAAAATATAAATATGGACCTTCATCTGTCGTAAAATGGCGAAAACAATGTCGTCATTTATAAGTATCTAGCAGTCAGACCCCAATTTGAATATATCTGGGTACATAGCGATAATCTAAATTTACCGCATGTCTATGTATATTCTTTTGTTCTGACAATTTATTGTTTTGCATGTTTAAATGGGTACAACGTAAACAGCAACTCGTCGCCAGTTTATTGTTTTGCATGTTGAAATGGGTACCGTGCAACCCGTAACTCATGGCCAGTTTATTGTTTTGCGTGTTGAAATTAGTACAAAGTACGTAACTAGTATTTATTTCATTGCAACTTTTAATAGATAAAGTCAAAAGTTCAATGAGTTTGCAATTTTATTTATTATTATAAACAAAACAACTCTAGAAATGTTAGCAGTTCAATAATAATTATTAAATAGCCAGCGTTGGACGGACAGATAAAGTAGTGATTAGTACCACGAAACTCATTCCCAGCTTATTGCTAGGACTGATCGCTTGGCACCCCCTTAAATAAAACCACAGAAACCTGTAAAAAACAAACAACAAAGCCTAGTGGTGCGTAAAAACTTATTACTGTATCACCATTAATTATTTGATTGTCTGCGATACAATAGAAAAAAAACTATATTTATATCAATAACATATACTTTATACAGTTACTAAATTCTATGGATTAAGCAATAATATGTAAATTTACAATAGAGTACATACCATGGGTTCCACGTCGATCGTATATGCCGGTCGGGACCGGGGGCTATATGAAATGACCGTAACTAGGTCTGACCCAACGGTCATTTTGCACGCCGGAAAAATAGTCTTTTTTTTCCAAACCCAAATTTTCAAACATGGCTACGATCAGCAATAAAATTGTACGGCCAGCGCACGTAAAGATAAGAGAAGCCACATAATCTCATGATTGGTGTTATAAGAGTCGTATACATAGTCGTCAATAGATTATACTGGGCTTTGTGTTGATAATTAATGATGATTGTCTTGTAGTAGAACAATAAAAGTTAATTGATATTTGGGAATTTTATCAAAGGCGTAAAGCGGTCCACTCTTTGTCGATCACCTATTGTCCACTTTAATAAGAATTTTCTAGAACAAAGCCGTTTACCACTATTACAGTTACATACGATATAAACGAGATTATTATGATCTTCGAAAAAGGGCCGTTTATATGAAGTACTGCTCTTCGAATCCAACCAACTGTCATATTAAATAAAACAGCATAGAAATTACGTAAATCCCCAACAACGTACGTGTTTGGAGAAAACTGCATTATAATTTTTTATAGTGATATTACGGCTTTGCGGGAATTGTAGAAATAAAATCTAGAGATTTGTTAACTTGCTTACCAAAAAATTTAGAAGATTACGTATTCCAGTGCTATCGTGTAGCAATATTGATGATTCCACATGTTATAAAAATGCTGTGTATATATGGAAGCCGAGCTCTTACACACGACGATATTATAGGGGGCGCTAGTGTCGCCAGCTTGGAAGTTAGCAGTCCGAGATTAGTTATTCATTATTAACATTTACGTCACAATTTTGCGGCCCGTAATGCCGTAAGAGATGTTCTAAAACAAATAAATGTGAGATATATGCCATGGATACTTATATAATTATTAGCATATCGTATTTTTTGTATTACAACTCATAAATTATCCAGGTCAGTGTGTTTTCTATAGAGCACGTGGTAATTACGTGTCATACACTGGAATGGTTTTTCTACGGCCAATTCAGCTATTTCGATTAATTAAGTAGCCCAATACTCCACGATGAATAAAAAATATGAAATATGAATTTACTTTGAAAAGTTTTCGTGCGTTCTCAAAAATGACCGGTAGTGAAAATTTTGAAGTGGAAGCCCTGGTACATACGATCAATTGAGTGGTAATTAAAACAGCAGGCCTAAAATATAAATTTACAATAGAATACAGATAAACAATAACAATGATCATTTGATCGCTGTAATTATCATTTGCGGAAAATGTACATGTGGGTTTTAATTTTTATAGTATAATTGGTATAATTTGTTACTGATGAAATTGAGACAACGAATCTTTTACGCATACCGTAAGGATTTTTATTGTCGTTTCCGAAATCTATAAATGTCTGGCTTGGGTTTTGATCTATACACCGTTCATGGACAAAATAAAAAAAAGTCATTTTCTTTCGCGTTTACAAGCGGGGTCGACAAGAAGAGGCATCACGGAAAAGCCCGCAACACTTCAAGAGTGATATCAGCCACTGACTCTGTAATGCCAGTAATAGAAAATAATACATATTTTACAATTTCTATTGGGGATTGACGGTGCCATAAACTGGGTTGCACTGGGCTTAACGCCTGGAAGTCGAATTCCCGTCTACTGTGGTTCATTTGGAATGTAAAATATACAACCAATAACGATGTTATTTGAAATTATATATTATCGGCATGGCCATGGAATGGGTAGGAAACGTGCGTACAACGAATGTGTCGGAGTAGCGAAGATTCTTGAGTGAGAAAACAGTGGTCATTTGTTTCATTACTTCCGCCAAAATGTGCTAAGGTGAACGCTGAGTTTATTAAAAAAAAAAATTATTATTAAAATTAAAACCGAAAATCAACGGTGACAACTTGAAATGACCAAGTGACAAGTAAAAAAATATTTCTAAAAGTTTACAAACATTTCAACCCCTGACTTAGTGGAATAAACTGTAACAATTGCCAAATTCCAACCAACTACATGTATATCAGCTAATCCATTACAGCACGAGTTTACTGTGCCTCGTCGTCAACATCAAAGAGCATAGCTAACTGACAACATCAAAGGGCTATTCCGTGTGAAAAGCGTGCATGAATCGACAGTACTGTAAAACAAAGGCTGGATTCACAGAAACTTGTGGTTTTAGCAGGCCCGGAGATTTGACAATCGAGATTATATCAGATAATCAAATTGGAACTAAGTATAAAACACGTTGTATTCATCAAGAAATGAAATGCGTATAAGAACGCATATATGTAACTACATGTAGGCCTACACCAGGTATAAATCCATATAAAGACCTACACTTAACAAAGACTGATCTGCGTAAAATAGATGTTTGATGTTTATGAAAGAAAAGACTGCCGATAAAATTATAAAATCTTTATTATTTAAATCAACCATGCACAAATCTTATATAATCAACCGAATCAAATCCTAGTCAAACTGACCCAAATAGATGGTGTCGAAATAAATCGGGTAACGGGTGTTGAACCAGCTCGATGTCGAAACAACTTGTTCCCGTAAGTTCACATATTGACTTATGATTGATAGTATACATTGGAGGCTGAGCCGTTGGGGCCAAAATGAAAAATAGAAATCAGCATGGTATTGTATCTGTCCCATGGATCCAGCAAAAATGATAAAACTTTTGAACGATAGATCTGCTCCCGATAGAACTAGACGATATTAATACTTGGGATGTGTTGCGAACATTTAAATAGTTCATCAATAACACCGCCTATATTTCTTACCATTTTCTAAAATACAATATTAGAGCACTGGTATCTTGTATATGCTGTCAAACTGGGGGAAAATATTTCCATCTTTTTGTTCTGGTTGATTGATCAGAATGTTTGAAAACGTTGACCTATATAGGTGTTATGTAATGCGGTTTATAGAGTTTAGACACAGACACTTGATTGGTTTCATAAAGTAATAAACTAATTAACAAGCTACATGGATTTTTTATTTCAACCAAAATGTGTATTACATTTTGCTGTCTGAATTACAGTTGTTAATTTTGTTTATAGATTGATTAATTAAATGTTTTTGATAACTTAAAAAATCGTGCAAAATGAAAAATAAGGTAATTTATGTTTAAAACTTTTATGGCATGTAAATAGAATACATAGACGCGTGTATAGTAAAATTTACGACAACCGGTAACTATAACTCTCAGTACTGGCGTATCTTTTTTATGGAATAATCTATCATTTACTTAGTTTAAAATGTTGCACATAACTATATTCTCTCTAAAAAAAGTTGAAAATGTTGCACATAACTATATTCTCTCTAAAAAAAAAGGATATTTAAAACAAAGTCATTTAAACTGGCTTTTAATTTTTTTTATATGATTAAATTGTCACTTTGTAAAGCGTCCCTAAACAAGTTATGAAGAGCACACTATAATTATATATGCACATGTAGTGTATCAATATCCGTTTTTAAACTTTAATATGTATTAACAGTAACAAAATTTCGATTTATAGTATTATTATTACTTTGTCCCCTTTATTTGCAAAACATCTCCCCGATTTTGATAATAAATTATATTTGATTTATTTCTCCGTGCCAGTTGGAAACATAATTGTCTAAGGTCTAATTGAACCGTGAAGTTTAAATCAAGTATCAAATCGAATTAGGAAACGGGTAAATTAAATGTATTTTTTCATAGAATAACAATTCTGTTTGTTTCAAATCCCCATTGGACTATTCACGATCTATTTATTGTGATTTATATTTGATATCTGTGAATGATATCCGACTATCATTAAAAAAGGGCCCTTTAAAAATTAACATTTAATAACGAGATATATGTTCATTCAGAAAGTATTCAGATATCCTATATTATCTGCTAGCTATTATAAACTTACAATACACACAAACAGAGTAAGCTATATGATCAACGCTTCCCGAAGAGCTACCAATTTATCAGAATTTTCAAAGAAAAAATTGCCAAATGTTATAGTTTATTATTAGTATCGTCTCAAATAAAGCAACCGAACAGTTATCCAGTAGGTGCGAATAAGCTCTACATGTAAACAGAAGTGTTGCTTTGATCAAGGAAACGTAATTGAGATTGTCGAATCTGCACGGACAACGCATGAACCAGAGAGACGTGAAGTCTGAAATGCCAATGGATGGGTTGACATTTGAATTATATTATTTTTTGGATCATGAATACGGTTACATGGTACAAATTTGAAGACACAAATAATAATTTGTCGGAAGACGAGATTTAGTATATTTACGAGAATAAGTATATTTATGAGAATAAGTATATTTACGAGAATAAGTATATTTACATACGGTAAAGTTACAAGTTTAGTTCTGGAATTAGGATCGTTGGAGTGTATGCAATGTAAATTTAGTGAAAAGCTAAAGTAAAGTTTAAATACCATTTGCGTGGAAATTACCACTGTTCGGTTGGTTGTTGTGTCGTAATATTTATCAACATGGAGATTTCGGTTTTATGGATATTGCTATTGAAGGTAAGATGGGGCCCGGGACATACCAACTGGGCGGGGGCCCCATTGTTGTTTGTTTAAATTGTTCGTACTGACCGCGGATCGTACTAGTATGTACTCCGCCCCTTGCTTTGAGTGCCTGGGATGTTTTCCTCCGGGATTTTTTTTTAAAATTAGGATTAATTTCAGTGCATCTGAGACAATTTAGGCAGCAGTTTCATTGACGTTTTGAATTCGTTGGTAATTTGGGTATTTTAAGCTCCGTCCGGGATAGAATTGGGGGGGGGGGGGACCCACCACTTTGCCTAGACTCGGTACAGATTTGAAAGGAGAAACCACTACCTGAAGAATTGAAAAATGAAGGAACAAACGAATAAGTAAATATACACATACGGAAAATTTAGCTTACTCGCTGTGTACCCGGGGATATTCAAATTTTGGATTTTGTGAGGGATATCTATATAATTATGACGACATTATATTCACCTTTCCGTACATTTTTATTTCATTAAATGCAAATTTATATATAAATAACGTGAAAGTATAAAACGCGTACGGGTTTTATACAAATACAAAAAGACGAGATGAGAGAAACGTGAATCATATAGCGAGCACACGTTCATGTAGGCAATTTTATAAATGGCGAGACTATAAAACACGTACTGTGTCTTATGTTCATCAACAAATACAAAAGACGCATTGAAGAAACGGCCCCGTACAACTCCACATATAAAGACCTGTCCTTATACAAAGACCTATTTGCGTAAAACACACCGGCGAATGAAAAATCGCACGGTAAAATTAATTTTCCTTCCTAAGTTTTGATTTAACACTCACACGTCAGATAATGCCTGTTGGTCCTTGATTATACCCTTTTGGCGCAGTTATAACAACTATCGAGAAAACACACCAATTACACAATACACACCGTGTCATTCGTTTTTAACCCGTCGGTTAATTAACACACTCAGTACAGAAAACTCACCGTCCGAGAGTTGTTCAACCCTACCGATAATTAACTCGCCTTGCAGTCCATTTTTCACCCTTGTTAATTAACACACCTTATCTAGAGATTTTAAGCCATAATGAGGAGTTATAATCCGAAATTTATTTTTTTATGAGGCAAACGTACTTATTGACACTTTGGGATCAATTTTAATGCGGCAAACGTACAGTTTAACCCTTACCTATTTCTCAGTGTTGGCTGAGGTTAAACAGAGAAAAGAAAGTTGATTTGAGCTAAGATAACTTAGATTCTAATTGGCGCACAAGGTGATGAAACTTTCCATTTTTTGTCCCCCGCCTTTTGAAGAAAGTTGGGGGACTATTAAAATGGGTTTGTCCGTCTGTCTGTCTGTCACACTTTTTGGGACACAATAACTCTCTTCCTAATTGAGCTAGAATGTTCAAACTTGGTGTATGTGTTTATTAGGTCAATGCCTTGATGGAGTTTGAAGATGAGCATTTTCCGCTTAGGGTAAGCAGAGATAAGCAATTTGATTGGTTGATACTTTGGGACACGATAACTTTAGTTCTAATTAAGTGAGAGTGATGAAACTTGGTGTATAGTTTCATTACAGTAATGCCTTGACTAAGATCGATAATGAGCATTTTCGGCTCAGGGTAAGCAGAGCGATAAGCAATTTGATTTGCCGAGACTTTGGAACACAATAACTCTCTTTCTAATTGAGTTAAAATGTTCAAAATTGGTTTGTATGCTTATTAGGTCAATGCCTTGATGGAGTTCGAAGATGAGCATTTTCTGCTTAGGGTAGACAGAGATAAGCAATTTGATTGGTTGATACTTTGAGACAAGATAACTTAGGTTCATCTTGATTTTTATGCCAATACAATGACTGCATTCTCATTCAGTAATGGATTCCACAGTAACAGTGTATAGAAACGATTGACTTGGACACGAGGGCCCTTTCCCTTGGCCAGAGGGGCCCTTTTGTCAAGCATGGGGGCCCTTTCGTCTGCCTTTAGGGTCCCCCTAACTAGGGTAGGCCTACATTTTTATTTTTCTCGTCGGTTTTAGCATTTTTCTTTATAAAACACTTTTGGATGACACTTCGTGTACAGTTTGATTGCTCGATACGTTTGAAAAAAATAAATGTGCGATTAATTAATATGTGTCATCTATTTATTTTGGGATTTCGGCGGGGGACATCAGCCTCACTGTTGGCTTGTTCATTACATAAATACCTTGAGCCTTTGTCATTCTGGGACTAACACTTGGTTGAATTTTATTTCAATAATTCACTTGCGCATAGGGGTCTTTAGCAGTGGGAGGAAACCAAAGAAAACTCATGAGGTTGGACATGCGACCCTACTCATTGTCACAACAACCTGAAAATCGAAACCACACTAGTTGACTCAATGATAGATCTAATGACACAGCTTGGTTTGCATATTTTTATTAATTGAATTAAATAGATAGCCTTCATTAATTTATGATGAAATAATATTCCTCTTTATATACAATAACATTTATTAACAACCAAAACATTCAGTCACCAGCTTCCCAAAACAGCAACTATTTAAGTGTAAAGCTCAATGTAATATGTATAATCAAAGCCGGCTTCACATTCTATCACACACATACATACATTACAATATGCTGTGATATTTGTATGTACAAGGCTACATATATGTGGACATTTTATCAAAATAATTTAATGTACCTACAAAATCTTTAAATAAAGCTGCTCAGTTCATGATATTGATGTACATTAGCACATAATGGTAGTGTATGGATAAAAATATACAAACAAACTCTCCTTTAAATGCTCAGTACATATATCTAGATTCGTATCCCTTTTACCGTAATTGCGTTTTTGATTCATACACAAAAATACAGATTAACAATATTATTGTTATTTTACATATTTAACTACCAGCAGTATCCAGTGTTTAATTATATTAAAGCAGAACGGTAGGATGTTAGACCCCATTTCATTTTATAAATATAGTATCTTAATTGTGCATACTTACAGTAATTATTATGTACATATATCTGAACATGGAATGTGAGACCTGTGAAGTGTAATATCCCACATTATTCTCTTTGATATGAACTAAGCATGAAAGAACACCACAAAAATAAATAAAACAAGTTTACAAATAACACAGATAATCAAATATATTACATCTATATTTCATAATTTGTTACTTGGTAAAAATAAATTCTAAATTACAATAAAATCTATCATATACACATCATTAAAAACAAACAAACATACATGTACATTAGCAAAACACATTAGGATAAAATTTGTCATCTATTAAACTGATAGAAAGTATTATTTTACTAATGGAATTATATTGTGTTATCTACGTACATGAGCTCCTGTAACCCAAAATCAAAACATATATACCAGTCATTTCATTGAATTGTTGACACCATACAATTGTTTTACGTAATCACTAACATAAATATAACGAATAACATTCTCTTATTTATTTTAAGAATGTAATCATTTTTTCCATGCCTTCATTTCACAATGATAATGAACATGATTCTCTAATACAATGAATCTGACCACACTGGCAATACAATAAATATGCAGAAAAGAGATTTGTATCACAATGTAATTAAGATTTTAATTATCAAAGCTATTTCCACATCTTCACCAGGCTTTAACACATCACACAGGGTACCACACATTCTTCTATAATTTTATATAAAACCAGTAAAGCAGGCTACTATGAGGATATGTACAAGAACAAAATACGCCCATAAACACTTGCGTATACCTGGTCTAAACCGCATAATTCTGGTAAGCTGTCGGCTGGAAAATGAGAAGTATTGCCTGAAGAAAGAATTTATACAAACGACTATATGATAAACCTAATACCATGCAGTGAGTGATAAGATAGAAGACAGTACAAAAGCAGTGTTATTAATAATAAACATGGATAATAATTATTATACCTTTATACTGGAAAGTTAGAGAATAGTTGATTTTAATCAAACCCAAATCAAGTTCAGTCTTTACATTGAGTAAAAACATATCAAATTTTGGCCATTTACAGCTTACATTATTTGAATACCACCTGCAAATTCTCAAATGTATGTTTGAACACCCCACGTCAATCTTAAATTAGTTGACTTGCAAAATAGTTCATTCTATTTAACTATAGTTCATATTTAACAATCTTACCAAAGGGTAAATAAGGGCTATCATTTGAATGTGTTTTATATAACAAAGCCTACGGTCAGAATTTCTGAGTAAATAAGTATGATTAAAGGCTGATTAATGACAGCTATATATTTCGATAGACATAAACCTTATTGCAAATTTAAAAGGTTTTAAAAAATGTTTTAAAATAAAATTTTCTTTACTTCCAAATCAAAATCCCTATGCTCCAATATTTGTATCAGCTTAACCACTAGACAAAAAACCCCAACACATTATTTCCTTATTTACATATAGAAATAGAATACATGAATGAGTTTTAAAACTATGTTAACAGAAATATTCATTGGCATGATTCATAAGCAAAATTTCAACATCTTGTCTAAAGTTTAGCACAATGGTAATTTTATATTTACAGTGGTTGTTTAGTAATAATGCTTGCATTACTGCTTTTACTATTTAATGAAATTATCAACTGATATATATAGATTAAAATATTAAATTTGTAGTGTACAGAAGATATAATGGTAAGATAATCTTAATTCATCAGCTAGAATCAAAGTTATCTTGTCCCAAAGCATCAACCAAAGAAATTGCTTAGCTTTAGCGGGAAATATTAATCACTGAACTCTCTCAAGACATTCGCTAATGAACATCTAAACCGTGACCAATCAAATTGCTCATCGCTTATAAGCCTTATCAGAAAATTCTCATCATCAAACTTGACCCAATTAGAACTAAAGTTATCATGTTCCAATGGCGCAACCAATCAAATTGCTCATCTCTGCTTAACCTTGGTGGAAAATGTGCACAACGAAATAAGGCAAGGGATTCACATAATAGACACCTACACCAATTTTGAACACTCCACCTCAATTAGAAGGAGAGTTATTGTGATCCAAAGTCTCGATAAATCTGTCTCTACTTTGCCTAAGCTGAAACTGCTCAGCATTTAACCTTGTTAAGGTATTTATGTAATAAAACTTTTACGAAGTTTCACCACTCTGTCACTCAAAAAGAATCAAAGTTCTTGAACTCCAAAGTCTTGACCAAACAAATTGCTTATTGCTTTGCTTACCCTGAGACGAAAATGTTCTCATAATCAAACTTAGTCAAAGTATTGATGTAATGAAACTATACACCAAGTTTCATCACCCTCACTTAATTTGAACCAAAGTCATTGTGTCCCAAAATATCAACTAATCAAATTGATTATCTCTGCTTACCCTAAGCAGAAAATGCTCATCTTTGAATTCCTCCATCCACACCAAGTTTGAACATTCTACCTCAATTCGAAGGTGAGTTATTGTGTTCCAAAGTCTCAACCAATCAATTTGTTTATTGTTCTGCTTACCCTGAACGGAAAATGGTCGTCAAACTTAGTCATGGTATTGATGTAATAAAACTATACACCAAATTTCATCACTCTCAGTTTGTTGGATCTAAAGTTAACGTGTCCCAAAGCATCAACCAATGAAATTGAATGTTTCTGCTTACCCTAAGCAGAAAATGCTCATTTTCAAACTCCATCAAGGCATTGACCTAATAAACACCTACTCCAAGTTTGAACATTCTAGTTCAGTTAAAGGAAAGTTATTGTGTCCGAAAATGTGTGACTGACAGACCAACGGATGGACAGACGGACGAACCCATTTTCATAGTCCCTGCTCTTTTCGAAAGGCGGGGGACACCCCCTATCCCCTATTTTCATTGATATTGTTTGATATAAAGAAATGTTAAGAAAATGACTAAATTTATTTTCTAAATATCTATATATTATATTTTACATTGGCCATGTTATTCACAGATACAAGACTACAAAATCATGGATTTTTCAAGATATTAGTCTTTTTCAAAATATGAATGTAAAAGAATATCAGATGTATGGAATATAACACAACACACAGTTCTATGGATAACAATCACTATATTATACACGCAAGACGTTTCGACAAGAATTCACTGGTCGTTATCAAGCATACAAATAACAAATGAGGAAAAATGTGACAGTGTTATATATAACTACATTAAACAATAATAATAAGAGAAACCATAAGTAACAATCATGCAACCCTAGCTTAAATGGTTATCAAAATAAGTATACTAAGATTAATTATGATAGCACATAGTATAGTAACAACAGCGGATAAAGGATCACAGAGAAATTAATGAAAACATAGATGATGGTTGAAACCAACATGTATGCCTCCGGACATCAAAGAGCATAAAGTGAATGGTGAAAAAAGATCTTAATTATTATGATATTCATATAGGACTTACTGCATAGTGACATGAAGTAGAATTACATAATGGTCATAAAGATAAATGAAGGATCTAGTTACATCGTATACACATAACTGCTTATTTGGAAACTTTTATGAATTATATTTTATATAAGGCTAAAAGATAATATATATATATATTATGAAACAGTTCCTGGCATTAATTATTATTTAAAACTTAAGGGTCATAAGCTTTGGGTAGGTCATCTTTAATAGAAGGCTTAATCTCGCCTTAACTACGTACATCTTATCAATCCCTTCACGTAATACCCTGCATATTTCGCCACTAACTTCGATTTGGTAACAAGCCCAGCTTGGGAACCTATCAGATTCATCGGTCGTCGTGAATACCAAGACTCGCGCTTCTAGCTAAAATGTTTACGCAAGTTTCTCAATTTAAAAGAAAAACAACTTTCAACGGCTGTATGCTTGTTTGTTTACAGTGTGTTATGTGCCAGAACCTTGTATTGGACAATGCTAATTAGTCACGTGTCTACACAACGGGCGACAAGTTCGGGAATTGCTAAGTAATGAAGCAACGGTTAGATGTTGTAAAACTCGCGGAGACGTTGCTTAAGGAACATGTGGGTAGGTAGATACCAACATCTATGTTTATTAGGTCTATGCCTTGATGGAGTTCGAAGAAGAGCATTTTCTGCTTAGGGTAAGCAAAGTTAAGCAATTTGATTGGTTCATGCTTTGGGACACGATAATTTTAGTTTTAATTAAGTGAAATGAAATGAAATGAAATGGGGTTTAATGTTCTACTCTTATGCACCTAACTTGGGCTAATGGAAGACGGGCATACGCCAAACAGTGTGCTATGATGAGGGAAATTTTGCCCGGGCAGCGGCGCCATGGCCTACTTCCAACTGCCAAGGGATCTTTTACGTGCACACCAATGTGTACACAGGACCTGTTTTTCATCCCATCCGAACAACTAGACAGCTGTCCTTGTCAGTTCTCCGTTCTGCATCACTGACAAGGGGAAACCAGGCTGGAAAATCAAGATGAACAGTCTCGGCCAATGCAGGGATCGAACACCCTGCCTCCAGGCTAGCGAGCCAGCGTCTTAACCACTTAGCCACCATGATCTCCTTTAATTTAGTGAGAGTGATGAAACTTTGTGTATACTTTCATTACATGAATACCTTGACTAAGTTCGATAATGAGCATTTTCTGCTAAGGGTAAGCAGAGCAATAAGCAATTTGATTGGCTGAGACTTTGGAACATAATAACTCTCCTTCTAACTAATTGAGTTAAAATGTTCAAACTTGGTGTATGTGTTTATTAGGTTTATTGATGGAGTTCTAAGATGAGCATTTTTTGCGAAGGCTAAGCAGAGATAAGCAATTTGATTGGTTGATGCTTTGGGACACGATAACTTTAGTTTTAATTAAGTGAGGGTGATGAAACTTGGTGTACAGTTTCATTACATCAATACCATGACTAAGTTCGATAATGAACATTTTCTGCTTAAGTAAGCAGAGATAAGCAATCTGATTGGTTGATGCTTTGGGGTACGGTAACTTTGGTTATAATGAAGTGAGAACGATGAAACCTAAGATATAGATTCATTATATCATTACCTTAGTTCGATAGTGAAATTTTTTTGCATAGGCTTAGGAGCGATAAGCAATTTGATTGGTCAAGCCTTTGGTACATAACAACTCTGCTTTTAATTGAGGTAGAATGTTCATTAGGTGAATGTCTTGACGGAGTTCAATGATTAACACTTCGAGCTAAAGCTAAGCAGAGCTAATCAATTTCATTGGTTGATGCTTTGGGACAAGATAATCTTGATTCTATCTGATAGAGTGTGATGAAACTTAAAGTATAGTTTGATTGCTCTATACTTTTGAAAAATATATATTTGCGATTAATTAATATGTGTCATCTATATATTTTGGGATTTCGGCGGGGGACATTAGCCTCACTGTTGGCTCGTTTGATTAAGATCTTTTTTCACAATTCACTTTATGTCCAGAGGCATACCTTATGGCTTCACCAAGTAGGTTTCACCCATGATCTATGTTTTCATTAATTTCTCTGTGATCCTTTATCCGCTGTTGTTACTATACTATGTGCTATCGTAATTAATCTTAGTATACTTATTTTGATAACCATTTAAGCTGGGGTTGCATGATTGTTACTTATGGTTTCTCTTATTATTATTGTTTAATGTACTTATATATAACACTGTCATATTTTTCCTCATTTGTAATTTGTATGTTTGATAACGACCAGTGAATTCTTGTCGAAACGTTGTGTGTGTATAATATAATGATTGTTATCCATAGAACTGTGTGTTGTGTTATATTATGTTCAATCGCTAAATGCCATTTAAAGATTATATCAGATGTATGGAATATCATCATCAAATTTTTTTTTTGTCATGAAGATAAAAATAACAAAATCTTGAAAAATCTGTAACCCATGGAAACATAGATAAGTGATTAGATATTTATATTGGTATGTTGCTAGCTACTTTAAGAAAGCATGGATTTAGCTAATATAGACAGCAGAACATTGAAAATGAAATAGAAAAAAATTAAAACAACAATATTCATACTTACAGAAGTATAATTTACAAACCAACTTACATAATAATATGATTCTAACAAATGTCATTCTACCTACCAGGTATTTTACTCGTCAATTATGTCATTCTACTGAACATAATTCTTTGAAAGTAATTATTCATAAAACAATATTTTACTCATAAATTATAAATGAATGCAAATAAGTTAATACATACTTTTTAACTTTCATCCATCTTTGTAGTCTATGGCAGTATCCCATGCCACGACGTGCTGAAATATTTCAATAAATTAAATACCGTAGGCATACTATATTCATAATACTATCAGTACATCACATCAGTCCTGTATATATCCACTATGTGTGACGAGGGCTACTAAATTCAGTCTGCAATTGTTCATTTGCAGGTTTGACACACACAAGAAATAAAATCCGAATTTCGTGACATCATGCAAAGCACAGAAATCCTTTAAAAAATTGAAGAATAATGTGCTGTTACAGATTGAAAATTTGATTCATAAATTTTAATTAAATTTCTTTTAACCATTTTATCAAATCAATAATCCTTTTTAGGTCTCTTTAAAATTTATAAAATATAAACTTACTCAACATAGGATTATATTCTCTTATTCTAGAATCATTCTCATCTTCTATCTGTAATCTCACCTACAAAAATAATAATAATAATATAATATATATAATCACACATACCTGTATGTAGACGTTTTCACTTGGCCATGCAATGGTACATTACATGCGGATGATAACACAGTAGGCAGGCAACTGACCTATCTAAGAGTGTCATTGACAAAATGATGTAAAATTTTGTTGCAAAAAGTTTTCTCTACACATGGTTCTTTCAAAATCTACAAACCTCTGGTGATAAGGGTTTACTAGCATGCAATAATAACTGATCTTGTGCTTCACGAAGAGTTTTCTCTATTTCTTCGCTTCTTATTTCTTCAGCTTGCAATCTTGTCTGTAGTTCATTCATAGTCCTTACTGCTTCTTCTTTTGATCTTTCACTCATTTCAAACCTAATGAAGTAAAATAAAGAGTCAACTTTCAGATTATTGAACAATATGATCTCCCATTAGCTGTTTGCTATGAGCATTACATTTCAACAACTACACTGACATCCAAAAGAAACTACAGTTTATACCAAGACACTGATACACTAATGAAACATCGGCTGGTCAGGCTCTCTTATAAGCAAACCAGAAATAAAGTTAGCAAAACCTCTAAAATTAAGGTCCCCTGAGCATGTTTTAAAAGAATACAAATGCAGTTTGAAAAATGCCATTGACAACAATGTCTGGATCTATCTTTTACTGAATTGTGTTCACATAATTTGAAAAACAAATTTATAATCTAAAATTTTTCAATTCAATAGCATTCATTTTCATGCTCTAAAATATTTTATCAAGAACTTGTTATTGAGTTAACAAGATTTTTTAAATTTGAACGTCAACAAACAGAAAACTTTCTTAATTTTGATTTATCTATTATATAAAAACAACATACCTTTGTTTGTATTCTTCAATCTGTGACTGATCTGGTATAACACGACCTGGTACAGTTGTTGTAGGTGAAGAATGAGCTTTCTGGAATGTCTCTGTAACAACTTTTTTCTCTAAATCAACAACCTAATTAATACAAGCCAACAGTGATGTCCCCCGCCGAAATCCCAAAATAAATAGATGACACATATTAATTAATTGCACATTTATTTTTTTCAAACGTATCGAGCAATCAAACTGTACACGAAGTGTCATCCAAAAGTGTTTTATAAAGAAAAATGCTAAAACCGACGAGAAAAATGAAAATCTACCCTAGTTAGGGGGACCCTAAAGGCAGACAAAAGGGCCCCCACGCTTGACAAAAGGGCCCCTCTGGCCAAGGGAAAGGGCCCTCGTGTCCGAGTCAATCGTTTCTATACACTGTTACTGTCGAATCCATTACTGAATGAGAATGCAGTCATTGAATTGGCATAAAAATCAATCAATCAAGATGAACCTAAGTTATCTTGTCCCAAAGTATCAACCAATCAAATTGCTTATCTCTGCCTACCCTAAGAAGAAAAAGCTCATCTTCGAACTCCATCAAGGCATTGACCTAATAAGCATACACACCAATTTTGAACATTTTAACTCAATTCGAAGGAGAGTTATTGTGTTCCAAAGTCTCGGCAAATCAAATTGATTATCGCTCTGCTTACCCTGAGCAGAAAATGCTCATTATCGATCTTAGTCAAGGTATTACTGTAATGAAACTATACACCAATTTTGAACATTTTAACTCAATTCGAAGGAGAGTTATTGTGTTCCAAAGTCTCGGCAAATCAAATTGATTATCGCTCTGCTTACCCTGAGCAGAAAATGCTCATTATTGATCTTAGTCAAGGTATTACTGTAATGAAACTATACACCAAGTTTCATCACTCTCACTTAATTAGAACTAAAGTTATCGTGTCCCAAAGCATCAACCAATCAAATTGCTTATCTCTGCTTACCCTAAGCGGAAAATGCTCATCTTCAAACTCCATCAAGGTATTGACCTAATAAGCATATACACCAAGTTTGAACATTTTAACTCAATTACAAGGAGAGTTATTGTGTTCCAAAGTCTCGACCAATCAAATTGCGTATCGCTCTGCTTACCCTGAGCAGAAAATGCTCATTATCGAACTTAGTCAAGGTATTACTGTAATGAAACTATACACCAAGTTTCATCACTCTCACTTAATTAGAACTAAAGTTATCGTGTCCCAAAGCATCAACCAATCAAATTGCTTATCTCTGCTTACCCTAAGCGGAAAATGCTCATCTTCGAACTCCATCAAGGTATTGACCTAATAAGCATATACACCAAGTTTGAACATTTTAACTCAATTAGAAGGAGAGTTATTGTGTTCCTAAGTCTCGACCAATCAAATTGCGTATCGCTCTGCTTACCCTGAGCAGAAAATGCTCATTATCGAACTTAGTCAAGGTATTACTGTAATGAAACTATACACCAAGTTTCATCACTCTCACTTAATTAGAACTAAAGTTATCGTGTCCCAAAGCATCAACCAATCAAATTGCTTATCTCTGCTTACCCTAAGCGGAAAATGCTCATCTTCGAACTCCATCAAGGTATTGACCTAATAAGCATATACACCAAGTTTGAACATTTTAACTCAATTAGAAGGAGAGTTATTGTGTTCCAAAGTCTTGACCAATCAAATTGCGTATCGCTCTGCTTACCCTGAGCAGAAAATGCTCGTTATCGAACTTAGTCAAGGTATTACTGTAATGAAACTATACACCAAGTTTCACCACTCTCACTTAATTAGAACTAAGGTTATCGTGTCCCAAAGCATCAACCAATCAAATTGCTTATCTCTGCTTACCCTAAGCGGAAAATGCTCATTTCGAACTCCATCAAGGCATTGACCTCATAAACACATACACCAATTAGGAAGAGAGTTATTGTGTCCCAAAAAGTGTGACGGACAGACAGACAGACAGACGGACGAACCCATTTTAATAGTCCCCCAACTTTCTTCGAAAGGCAGGGGACAAATATAAACACAAGTATACTACAGTATTGTTACCACTTTCTTCTCTTAATCAATAAGCTAAATACATTCTTAAAGGAAAACGTTTTTGTCCACTGATTTTTAACATGATAGAACAGGTTTCAAATATAATAATACATGTTTGCTATGGTTCCTTCGTAATGTCGGCAATTGTCGGATGTGATGCAAATTCATTTTTATTCCCTTTCTGGTGTCTTTGCAACCACTCTTTTGTGTGGATATTTGGGTTCGCACTGATATCTTCTCAGTCTCATCAATAATTAGCAAAGATTTAAACGTTAACATTATGGGCCCGCTTGATTTAGTTATGGTTTACAACACCAGGTATTGCTCCAGAACCAAATCAAGCACATGGCACATTTCTAGATAGGAATTGATAGTCGATTTCTTGGAGTCAACATATTTTTACGGGCAATCAGCCAATTTGCAATGGTCAATATTGAAAGATTATATGCTAATGCCGTGATTGAAAATGACATTGACAGAATTATTTATACTTTTGCTAATCGCTAGAATGGTAAATGTCATTTCTTTTGTATCTGTTTTCAATCATCACGGCCAAAGGAACTAGGTTGTTTTGCTGTACATTACTACAATCCTTTTGGCCTAGAAAACATGTTCCTTATCTGGTCTGCTGAATAATACACTATGAAATCAATGTAAACATTTTGAGTTCTTAGCAAAATTTCAATGATTGTTGATTGTGCGCTATCAGGTAAAGTTATGTTGGTTCATTTATCTGCCATATTTTTCGAGCAAAAGCATACATGTGATACCTCCCGCAATTCGCGGGAGTCTCCCGATTTCACCCCTGATCTCCCGAGCTCCCGATCGGGCGACAAATACTCCCGCTTTTTCAATTCTTGTAATTTTATTTTTTGGTAGTAAAAATTGTAAATCAAATAGAATCGAAATTAATCGAGACAAGACATTTTTTTTTTGTTAACGACAGCCTACAATCTCGTATTGAATGTTGTTACTATATATAATACACCTAGCTGGTGACGCTAATTGAAATATCGGTTACGTTAACAAATTTCAATAACAAATTTATTCACATTTGATCAATATTTATAAACGCTAATTTTGTGTCACAGATCTAAATTATTAGTATTATACAGCACAACTCAATTCATTCATTCTTGGTATTTTATTTCTCCATCAGTCTTACCGGTAGGCCTACTTTCAGTTTGACAGATCATATATTTTTGACATCAGTATAACATCACGCATTGTCCAGTTGCAAGCAGGTTGGCCTAAATGATTTAAAAATACCCCCGTCCTAATTCTTTAAATGATTAGTTATGTCATAAATATTTGAACATGTCAGCTATATTTCCAAAGAATTTACTACACGTGTTCCTATCACTGTAGCCATGCTGTGCGGTAGTACCACAGAAAACCAATGACCCGTACGTACATGGATGTCGTCAACTTTGACCCCCAACCGGCACATGGCATCACTTGACTGCTAATGTAAACGATTTTACTGTCCTGTCTTTTTTAATATTATTTCATCCCATTAAACTATTATGTTTCCTTTTGACTGAGCTTTTGTTTGTAGAGTGCCGTGGTTAATAAATATTATTAATTTTGTCAACCGGTCGCTACCTATGATTGACGCTATCTCATGTTACGTGCTTGGAAAAAGATTACAAATGACAAGTCTAGTACTAATACATGTAGTAGTATTTATGAAAGATGTATGGCGTCTTCAATGACTGAAAACAATGTGGTACATGTAGCTACCATTCCTGGTTTTTGAATGTCAAATATGTTATAAAAACGAAAATCCATTAGTTATTTTTGGAACCGATTGATAAAAGAAATATTAAAATATTATAGGGATTTAGAGAAGTGGAACAAATATTTCTAATGTTTAAATGAGAACACAGTGTGTTTATTGTGTGTTTTCACGTGTTTTGTTAAGTTTGTGTAATTATAACAATCAAATGATATTAAAATATATAAAATATGTAAATCAATTTGTCTTTCATTCATGGTGGATGGGTAATTTTAACGCGTGATAAAGTCTCCCTCTTTTGACCTTAATTCTCCTGACATTTTTACAAAAATCTCCTGACATTTTGCTTGTGGCCAATCACATGTATGCAAAAGTGATACAGCCCCCTACCAACAAAATCGGCCTGTACCCTTTTGACACTGAGTAAACGTTTTCGATGTCAATTAAGTCCTGCACCACCTCAGGCAATGGAGGACAGTGTTTGGAGTGATACTGTAGTTATGTGCCGTGTGCACCGATCATTAAATCAAGTAAGCCCTATATTTGGTTAATGTTTTATGTCCTGTTTAACCGATTCTACAGAATCTATATAAAGGTAGTGAAGAACAACATTAAAAATGTAATACTAATGATCTGTCCATTAGTAAAGCACCCTAAAAACAATAGCTGCTCATATTCATGGAGCACTACACTTGGGTATATAACATTACTGCTTAAATTGGTGAATCACTCCATAAAGATGGCATTCCTCAATATTGATTACGTGCACACAAAATTTAAAACAAACAATACATTACCTTCATTTGTGTAGACATATGTGTTTGGTAAAGTGTTCTATATTGAGTTTTCATTGTATTCCATTCACTTTCTTTCTCTCTAAGAGCTTTTGACAAATGTCCTAACTGAGCATTGAGGTAACTTCGATCTTCTGCTAACTGGCTCACCTAAAAATGAGTGTATAAACATGTCATGTATACCAAATTTTATTTAAAACCTAGATCGCAAGTGTCACAATTCTTTTAATGCATGATATTTATAACTCTATTAATATATAGAAACAATAATCACATTCTGGGCCTCTGACATGAGTATAACATTATCATTAAATTTGATTTGACAGTCAATCAAACTTTTGAGAGACTAGATCATTTAACCAAATAAAAGAGGCTTCTTATATTGGTTACAAGAGTACAAGGACATTTTAATACATTTTGGGAAAAGTCTAGTGGGTAAAATTGAAATGAAGCACAAAATTCAAGCTATTAAACTATAAAAGTGACATAAAAAATGATAAAGATTTACAAAGTAAAATTCTACCTGCACCGCAAGTTGTTGACATCTTTGTTCTCGTCTTTCATGATTATAGTGAGCTTGATTTAAATCTACTAATGATTTATTCTTCTGTTCTATAGCCTGGTTAAACTGTTGTAGTAATTTATCATACTCCGACTGGAATTTACTCATTTGATCCCCGCTAGAAGAAGCAATCTCTAACTGGGACTTCAATGACTTGGCCTCAAAAGTTAGCTGTTGGACGGAGCTTTTCACTTCAGCCAGTTCTTGTTTCAAGCGAGCATTTTCATCAGTTACACTACTACCCTGACTTTCTAAATCTTTCACACGTTCTTGTAGAGTATCTTTTTCTCGTGCAAAATGGTCTTTTTGTTCAACTGTAAGGCTAATCTCTTTTTCCATACTATTCATTTGCTGGAGTCGATCATGGAGCTCTTCTATTTGTTTGGACAAGTTGTTATTGTCATCAAGTGACTTGTTGTACTGTTCATTTAACTCACTGAACTCTACCTCTAGTGTATCCAAAGACTGGAGTCTAATGCTCAGCTCTCCTATCTGTCTATTACATTTGTCCATGGTTAATCTTGATTGTTCTAATTCGAAATTGAGTGTTTTATTTTGACTCTCAACTTCTGTTAAAACTTGGCGCATATCATGCTTTTTAACCATCTCAGATTTCAAATTTTCCAGCATTAATCTTGATTGTTCTAATTCAACATGGAGTGCTTTATTTTGATTTTCAACTTCTGTTAAAACTTGGATCTTGTCATGCATTTCATCCACTTCAGATTTCAGGTTTTCTATAAGGATATCTCTCTTCTCTAAATCAATACGCATCAACTCGATTTCTTGACACAGATTTTCTGATTCTTGAGTCTTTAATGACATAGATTCAAATGATGTAGTCTGTTCAACTGCTTTTTCCTTTTGCAAGTTCAAGAGTTGGGCTTGGACTTCTTCAAGTTCTTCTTCAAATGCTGATGATTCTTCAAGTTTCCAGTTCAACCCATCAATTTGTTCTCTAAGATTTTGATTTTCAGAATAAAGTGACTGCATTTCTGTTTGGTAGGTTCCAATTTCATCCCTTTCAGTTTCAAGGGATTCAATTTTTCTTTTTAGACCTTGAATTTCTTCCTTGCTGGTCTGTTTTTCTTTTCTTGACACTAACATATCTCCTCTAAACCCTTCCATCTCTTCCACAAGTTCATCTCTTTCAGACTCCAGTTCTACAATTCGACTAAGCTCCTTTTCTTGATCTTTCACTTTAGTTCTGAATTTTTCAACCGCTTGGGCTAATTCATTTCTTTCTTCTTTAACTTGATCTAACTGAACCCTAGTCGTCTCAATTTCTTTTTTAAGATCATCCCTATCTGTTTCTAAGAGATGTATCTGCATTTCCATCCCTTTGGTATTTGATACACTTTTCTCCATAGAGTCGTCTTGTAATTTGCTAAGCAGGAAAGTTTTTTCTTCATTCTCTCTCTTCAGATTTCTTACAGTTTCCCTTAGTTCATCAGTCAATTTCAGAAATTCCTGATTATCTGTTTCCAACATGTCATAATGTTGGTGAAGACTTTCAAGTTTCCTTCTCAGTGTTTGAGAATCATTGGAGTAACTTTCATTCAATTCAGTTATTGACCGATCAACGAGAGATTTCTGTTCTGTTAATTCAGATCGAATGGCCTCTGATCTGTCAAGTTCATCTTTTGCTTGTTGAAGTTTACCTTTTAAAGCTTCTATCATATCTACTTGATCTTTTAATTTGTGCTTCAGAGCTTCATCATTCAACGAAAATGTTTCATTCTGAACCAGCAATTGTTTGTTATACTTCTGCATTGCCATTAGTTCCTTATCAGCTGTTTCCAGTGTGTTTTTGAGGTACGAATTTTTTCTTAACAGTTCCTTGTTGGTGGTATTCATTTCGTGTATTTTAACCTGAAGGGTTTGGGTATGTTCTGAAGGTTCCATTTCTCTCATAAAGGATTCTTCAGTATATTTTGATCTGGTATCAAATGTCTGCTGTAAAGTAACAATTTGCTTGTTCAGATCTTCTGCTGATATCTTGAGCGCAGAATTTTCATTTAGAATAATATTGTATTCCTCTTCTTTTCTATTAAGTTTTTCTTTGACTTCATCAAATGTTCCAGATAATGACAGGCTGTTTTTCAAGGATTCAATTTCCAACATCAATTTATCATTTTTATCCTTAAAAGTCTTCAATTTATGTAGCATTTTTTCACACTTAACTTCAGCAATTTGTAGCTTACCCTTCACATGCCTATTTTCATCTTCTAAAGCAGCACATTTAGCTTGTGATTCATTTAACTTCTCAGACCATGTGTCAGATGGAGAAGAGGCTACAATAGGAGCAGTAGTCTGCTGTAACTTTTCTTGAATCATTGGAGATTCAATCCTTTCCACATAATTAATTTCTTTCTGCTGTTCTTTTGTATTTTCTTTTTTTCTACCCTCAAATTCATCAATCTTCTCTTGAAGCAGTTTGCTATGACTAGTTAATTTCTCTATTTCTATCAAATATTGAGAAAGTCTATCCTGTATTTCTGTTTCATGAAATCTACCTGTTGCAATGATCTGTTCCAGTCCTTCACACTGTCCTTGTAAAGTTTCAATCTCAGTGCCCAGTGTTACCTTCTCAGCCTTCAATTCTTCTAAACTGGATGTTAATTGATTATTCTGTGTCTGCCATTCTTCTGTGGAAATTTGTTTCTCCTTTAACAAATATTGTAAATTTTCTGCTTTTTCTAGTTGCATCTGAAACTCTTCTTTGATCAAAATCTTCTCCTCTTGTAACTGACTATTCAACTTTTCAACTCTCAATTTCTTAGATTCAGTTTCTTCATATTTTAATTTTAAACTTTCATATTCCATGGTTGCTTCTGTAAGAGACTGTTTTAATCGGGTGTTAGCTTCTTTGATGACCTCAACATCTTCTAAAGCCGTTACTTGCCCTAATGATTGAATCTGTTCATTATTTTCAATTTCTGATTTCAATGACTTATTTTCTTCCATTAAGGATCTAATACGATTTTCATAGTCAATGGTCTTTGTTTTGAGCTCTGTGTCATCAGAACCTGCTGTTTGCAGTGTGTCTTTAAGTTTCTGTACTGTCTCTTGTAACAGCTCCTCCTTTTCAATAAGTTTTTGTTGTAAAGTGTTTAAGCTTTCAACATAGACACTAATTTCTTCATCTTTTGCTGCTTGGATTTGTTTCATTTCATTTTTGAAATCTTGCAATTTAATATCCAAATCATTGTTTTCTTGAAGATCTTTATCTTGTAGCTTTTGCAGATCTCGATAAGCAATTTCCAATTTATCGGACATCTCTTGCTTTTCTTTTTCCTGAGCATCATGCTTTTGTTGAAGTTTGTTTGTATGGTCATTCAACTTCTCAACTTCCTGCAGTTTTGTATCAGCTGACTCATTGCTTAATTTCTTTATATTTAATATCAGCCTGTTTATTTCATCTTCTTTCTCAATTAAGTATTTTTGAAGATTTTCTATTTTTTCTTCAGATTCATTTTCCTTTGCTGTTGTGGATTTCAATCTTTCAAATAAATCCTTTACACTAATAATATTTGATTCTTGAAGTGCTTTGTGAATGTTGCAAAGTTCTTCAAGCTGATCTTCAACAGATTTTTCAAAAATCACCAACCTCTCTTTTTCGCTAGTTAATTCAAGCAGATACTCTTCTTTCTCAGAATGTTGCTCTTGAAGAGTTTTATATCTAGAATCTATCAGTTCAACTTGTTTCTTCAGCTCTTTAATATACTCATCTTTCTGGTATACAGTTAAGTTAAAATCTTCTTCAACTTTTTTCTGAACAGGCATATCTGCCTGTGCTCTTTCATACACCAAATTCAGTTCCTGGATCTCTAATCTTAAGTTTGTTGATTCGCCTTTTAGTACATCTATTTCAGTTTGTTTCTCTTGTAACTGCTGTTCTGAGGTGTACATAGCATCTGTAAGTTGCTGAACCTGTTCTTGCAACTGCTGACAAAATTCAGCATATGACTGTAACTGTTCCTGTAATTCACCTATATCTTCGCTTCCTGATGATTCAGTTGTTTCTTTCGAACCCTTCAATGACGATCGCTGTTCTTCGAGCTCTGTCATTGTCTGTTCTACACCTAATTCAAGTTGCTCTTTATTTTGACTTTCTGCACTTAAATAATTTTCCATTTCTGCTACTTTTTCCTCAGAAGTTTTGACTTGGGATTTGAGTTTTTTAACTGTTGCTATAGCTTTTTTCAAGGTAAGACTTTTTTCTTCAAGTTGTTTCGTTTTATTTTCAAGTTCCATCTTTGCACCATCAAGTTCTTGAGCGATCAAACCCATCTGCTCATCCACATCAGAAAGCTGGGTTAATCGATCTTCCATTTCCTGAAAATTTCCAAGCAGTGATAATATTTTGTCATCTTTCTTTTTAATAGTTTCAACTGATTTCTGTAGAGACTTTTGTGACTCTTCAAGTCTGGATTGAATTTCTATCATTTCACCTGCATTAGTTTGTAATTGTTGATTTAACAGCTGTGTCATGTCTAACATTTCTTTCTCTTTTTCTGATGAATTTCCTTGGAGTTGCTCAAGTATACTGTTAGTAGTGTTTAACTGCGAATGAAGACTTTCTATTTCCGACCTTTGAGTTTCTTGGACAGATAGAGATGTCTGCAATGACTGCTCAAGAGTTTCAACTTTGAGATGGTATTCTAGGAGTTCCTTAGATTTTTCTGATTCAGCTTCAGACTTCCTATTTGCAGAATCTAACTGAGATTGAAGACTCTCTATAAAGAACTTTTCAGATTCCTGGAATGATAAAGCAGTCTTCAGGGATTCTTCTAGTGCTTTAATCTTCAGCTGGTGTTCCTGTTGTAATTCTTCAGATTTATCCAGTTCACCTGATGATTGTACAAGTTGAGATTGTAAGGAAGACAAGGAATCCTGATAAACTGTATTTTCCTGCGTCAGATGAACCATTTTTTCTTCAATTACAACTTTAGCATTTTTCTGGTCTTGAAGCTGTTCGGAAAGGCTTTTGTTTTGCTTTTCTAAGAATGCAATTCGGTCTGACCATACAGTTTGGTCCTCATCTTTATACTTCAACTGTTCTTGTGCGGATTGGACATAATTTTGTATTTGTGAGTTCATCTCTGTTATAGTCTCTGTTAGTTGCTCAATCTGAAACGATATTAAGAAAAATAACAGAGTAGGTAAAAATTTTTAAGAAACTGAAACTTTGTGCTTTTTCATTGCAAAAATAATCAACAGGCATTAATTAATATTTACATATACCTGTACTTTCAAATTTATTCTACTGCTTAACTTTGTGTTTGCTTGGAAAAGAATATAAGATTACAGATGTAGCAGATGTTACCAAATTTAGTTTTTAATATTTAAATAGGTCATCTATTGATTTTTATCGATATATATAATAGCAAATGCTTTTCTGTGTGTTGTATATGCATATATGTTAGTCATTTCATTAAAAATGGAAGAAAGAAATTAAGCACTACTTATTATTAATAACATAATGTCATACTGGTGTTTAGAAAAAAGCAATAAAGAACATTCACATAACTGATAATGATATAAGAAGTAAAGCCCAATTTCCATGTCCATGTTTCCGCACACAATTTTTTGTATTTGTATATACAGAAAAATGGCTGAAAAGTTTTGGAATCCCACATAAATCATGTCATAAGCAAGGATTTGCCTTTACAACATAGAGCCTGACATTGTTCACATTCAGTCACCACCTTTTTATAATAATAATAATGCTTGGGCATGCATCTGGACACTTCACGTGCAAAAAATGCTGCAGAAAAGTAGATCATCAAGCAACATTTGTTTTCCCGCATGCATGAAAAAATGTTGCTCGATGACCGTTTACATGCAAATGGTCCCATTACACTTGCATTAGACCGACTTTTTTGTTGGTGGAAATGCATACATGGAAAGCAGACCTTATGTAATAAATTGATGATGTTAACCAATATATAATATAAGTAAAAAGACAAATGTATTTGAAATAGTAATTGTTCATTTCAACCAATTCCATATTGATAATGCATGATCTTAAATTAGAAGTATATTGTAAAGCTAGCCAACTAGATTTTGTTCTTACATTTTGTTCTTTCTGTAAGATGGATGTTGTGAGATCTTGAATTTGACTGCTTTTGTTTTCAATATCTATTTGGTAAGAATGAACTTCATTCTGTAGATGATCATAAGCTTGGGACATGGACTCCATCTTCTGATTGTTATGCATAGTAGCTTCATTTAACGTTTTAATCTCATCATGTAACCTAGCAATATTATTTTGATTACTGCTTGTCAGAGCCTCTACCTCCAACTCAAAGTTGGCATTTTCTTCTGCAAAAGTGGTAAGATCTGTCTCCAAATTGGTTCCCAAGACATTCAGTTCTTGAACCTGTCCTTTTCTTACAACAAGAATTTCTTTGGCTTTTCCAAATTCTGCTTTAAGGTCCTCAATCTGCACTTTCATTAGTGGTATCTGCTCTTCATGTAGATGAGACTGCCAGGCTTCAGTATCCAGTTTTGATGTAGCAGCTGTTTCCATATTTTCAGTGCCTACCATTACTTCTTCAGTAACTTTCATATCCATTAAAGGCTCATGAACAAAGACTTCTTTGGTTTCTGTCCTACTTTTTAAATTGATGCTATCAAGTTCCTTTCCTACATTATCAAGCTTTTCTTGAGTCTCTTTCAGTTTTTTATTTAAATTCAAAATCTTTGCATCCCTTTTTTTCAGGTTATCCTGTAATTGTGACAGTTCCTTACTATAATTGGATGGATTGTCTTTTAACTTCAACTGTTCATTCAAGTCCAAAATTTGTGTATTTAGGATTGATATATTATCTAGCTGGGATTTTCTTTCAGATTCAACACCACTGAGTTTGGCCTGTAATTCTTTGATCAGCTCAGATTGTTCATGAGTTTTTTTAATATAATCTTGCTCTTTTGTATAAAAGTTTTTCAATTCACTTTCGATTTCGTTATCATATTCTGTCATCTCATTAACTTTCTTGTGTAGATCCTGGATGTCTTGATCTTTAAGTTTCAGGACAGAATTTAAATGTTCTCCATTTTCTTTCCAGGCTTCGCTTTCCATCAAAATATTTTCTTTCTCTTGAGTAAGAATGGTGATAGAATTTTCTTTATCTTGAAGTGTAGAATTTAAAGAATGCAGATTGGCTTGAAGTTGGTTTAGTAAAATGTTATTTGCTTCTATCTGTTCGTCTTTCGTGTCAACCTCTTCTTGTAGTTGAATTAGTTTTAAATTCTGGTCAGGTGATAATCCTTTCTTTAATAACTGAATTTCTTTTTGTGAATCATGGAGAGTCCAATCCGTCTCTAACTGGATATCCTTCGCCAGCTGCAGTTCTTGATTGATATTGGCTAGCTGATATTCTAAGTCATAATTACACAATTTCAGACTAGAAATTTCTTTCTCGGTGCTCTGACCTCCTACTTTTAAAGTTAAATTTTCTTGTTCTAATACTCTGAAGTTTTTCGTCAACTCATCTAGTTCACTTTGTTTCATGTCAAGAACTTGTTGGAGGCATTCAGTTTCTTGTGACAGTTGAACGATACAGGTTTCTTTCTTATCCAGAGCTTCCTGGAGATCTCCTATACTTTGAGTGTCAAATTCTTTATGTTGAAGTTGCTCAATTAGAACTTCTTTATCCTTAAGAAGATCCTTACTTGACTCCAAGTTTGATTTCTGTATATAACATGTTTCAGTTAAATCTTCTATCTTGGAAAGTGCATTGTCTAGCTCTGTTTGAAGTTTATCTATTTTCTCTTGATCAGTCATTGACAGGTTGTTTCTCTCCTCTTGCTCTTTGTGCATCTTATCAACTAACTGTTTGATAATAACATTTTTTTCTGACAGAGCTTGTTTCAAGTTGTTGGAATCCTCTTCAATCTTTATTATCTGATTTTCAAGTTCTATAATTTTTTCTGCTTTTGACTGGCTGTCAGAGGTTTCATATTCATAATTTTCTTTCATTTGATGGAGTTCTAAACCAATTTTTTCCTTCTCGGCTCTTAATATTCTAATGGTGTTTTGCAGTGTTTCCAATTTAGTTTTAGCAACATCATTTTCTTTTGTAAGGTTCTCAACTTGGATTTCAAGATCTTCTTTTTCAGATAACACAGTCTCATACGTCAATTTCAATTCACCAAGTTCGTTCCACAGCCCTTCTGAATAGGCAGACATTTCACAATGATGTTTTTTCATTTCTATTATCTGTGATTCTAATTCAACCTTTTCTGATTCCAAGAGTTGATAATGGTTGTAACTGGTATCCTGTTCGGTATAGGACTCTTCCAAATTCTGCTTAGCCTTTATCCATTTCTGGTTTAAAATATCCAATTCATGATCCTTTTGGTTAAGAATGGCACTGAAATTGCTCTGTTCCATGGTCATGGAGGCATGTGCTTTTTCTGCTTCCTTTAGTTTATTGACAGCAATTACCAACTCATTTTCTTTTTCAAACAATGTTTGTTCATGATAACTTTGATTGTTTTGCAGGTCTGCAATGCGTTTTGTCATTTCCTGTATCTGTTGATCTTTTTGGTATATGTCAGTGGTATACCTTTTTCTCAATACATCAAAATCACTTGAACTAGTTGTTTTCAACCCTAATGAGTCTGTTGAAGATGATGTACCGAGGGAGTTGGAACCTGAGCAAGTCACTTCATCTAATTTTCTACGGAACACCAATATCTTAGCATCCCGAATCTTGATTAATTTCCGTAACTTGTCAACTTCACTAGTTTGTATCGCTGCATCTCCCAATACAGCTTTTTGGGACTCAAGTTTTCGGACCTGTAAGTCTTTCTCTTCAAGAAGTTTCTTAAGTGATTCTATTTCCTTGTGTAAATTTGGACTAACTTCTTTACCATCCACAATATCTGGAATGTTTGTACTTGATTGTGGCCTTGTTAGGGTTTCTACTTTCTTGTTAAGTACCAAGATTTTAGCATCTTTCTTTTTCAGTAGTTTCTGTAATTTGGACACCTCATCAAGACTATCCAAACTTTGAGCCCTTAAAGGTGGATGTGGAGACATCGTTTCAAGAAGGTTTTCCTTATGGTCAAGCTCCTCACGCATATGAAACATATCAGCTTGTGTTTTAGACAGAATATCTTTCAAGGCTAATATTTCTTCATCTCTCAAACTTATATCTGCTTCCAAATCATCTATAAAGTTACAACTTGAATTTAGTTCTTCTTTTGTCTGAAAGAGCATATCATCTTTTCTGTGAAGTTCATCTATAAGGTCATCAAGTTCCAGTTCTAAGTCCTTCTTTTCACCAATTATAAATTCTATACGTTCCTCAGTTTGGTGTAATTTTTCAGTTAATCTGGCAATCTTCTCTTTTTCATACTGATCTGTTTGTTCAATGCTGCTAACAGTTGAACTTTCATCATCTTCTTCTTCTATTGCATCAGCTTCAACAGATTTTTTGCGCAATTTGTAAACCTGGGTTCTTAATTCTGAAATCTCTTTGACCTCTTCCTTGTACCTTGTTGCCATGGATTGAGCAAGATCTTTTTCATACTGCAATTGGATTTGTGATTTCTGTACCATCTCATTTAAGTGCTGATTTTCAGATTCCAAAAACGATAATCTGATTTTAAGATGATTTGTGTCGTTTGCTACATCTGCACTTTCAGTGAAATTGTCCGATATCTCTTTTATAACTATCTTTGGTGTGTTGATTACATTTCTCATAAATGTAAATATGTCTCCATTAAGACTAGTAAGTTGTTCAGCATACGCATCACCTTTACTAAATATTTCTTGCTGTAAATTGTATAGATGTAGCTTATAGTAGTCAATTTCTGACTGAACTGTTTGGGTACTGGATTCTTTGTCTATTACTGCTTGTGTCATTTTCATTACTTCTTGCTTTAATAACTCTATTTCACTGTCTTTTGTAGCAAGGAGTTGTAAATATTTCTTCGCCGTTTCCAAGTGTTTTTGTGCAGCATCATCAGTATCTTCAATGTTCTCGACCAGTCTAGAACTTTTCTCAATTAGCATATTTTGAAGGTGTTTATTAAATGCTGAATCAGTTTCTGCTGTCTTTTGTCCTGAATCTATTGTTTTCATTAATTCTTTATTCTGTGCAACTAACTCGGAATTCAGCTTCTTTATGCCACTGATAACTGTTTCATTTTCTTGAACCATACTGCGCAGACCTGGTAACTCATCTAATTGTATGACCAGATCTGATCTTTCTGTTGATAAAATTGCTAACTGCTTTTCCAACACATCCCTTCTTTCCTGTTCAACAAAAAGCTTAGCATTAGCATCATCCAGTTGCAAAAAGTCAGTTGTTTGTTGCAAAGTATTATCAGTAGGCTGTTGGTCCATGAAATTAGTTTGCAGCTCACTCAGTTGATTATTTAAAACAGTGATTCTAGCTTCTTTCTTTTTCAACATTTTTTTTAATCTAACAACTTCAGAAGTCACAGAATCAACAGAATCAATTGAAGAAGTGTTGGCACTTTGCTCAAACGATGCCGAATAGGATGCTATTGTTTTGGTTGCTGTCTGCAGTTCATCTTCTTTCTTTAGAAGTTCTTCATGTGATGATATCAGCTTGGACTCCAACTCTTGAATCTTGCGGGATTGTGACAATATTTTGGCATCCTTCTTCAAGTTAATTTTTGACATTTTACCTCCTTCATTTAATGTGTTAGCTCCTTGTAGTGTAATAACCCTTCCAGTAGTTACTGTTTCAACAACTGAAGCACTCCTTTCATCAGCTTGATTATTGTTCACAGATTTATGTGTGTCATCTGCTTTAACTGTTTCTTTCAACGAACAGTTTTCTTCTTCTAGATTGGTTATTTTACCTTCATACTGTGAACTACATTCTTGTAAATGTTTGAATTGTGTTTCAAGATGGGTTAATTGAGAGGTAAGATTTTCGTTGAGGGATTTTAATTCAAGAAGTTGATTTTTGGATGTTTGTAGATCAAATAATTCTTCCTTTGAAACCTGCAAAGTATGCATCAAAGTGGTATTTTGTTCTTTCATATCATCAAGATTAAGTATAGCGTCACTTAACTGTTCATCTAAATAAACCTTTTCTTCACTTAACGAATATATGTTATTTTTCAAGGTATCTAGTTCATGGGCATTTGTATTCCCGATTTCAGTGAGTTTGCTTATTTGTTCTAAATAATGCTGACTTTTTTCGCAACTATTGTTTAATTCACTGTTTAAGTTTTGTTCCCTATCAGTTAATTTGTTAATTTGGCTATGTGCCAAGGCTATTTTTTCTTGTAATTGTTTATTTTCACTTTCACTCTCACTTAATTTTGTTTGACACTCAATAACCCGGTTCCCAGAAACACCTAAACTATGCTCTTTTTCTTTCATCAAACAAGATAACTGATCAATGACTTTGTTCTTTCCTTCAACTGACTGTTTCATTTCTTCCAGCATTTTCTTTAAGGAATCAATCACATTTTCAGATTCTTCAATTTTGCCAGCAGTTGTCAATTGAATTTCTTTGAAGGTCATGGAATCAGTATTGACTTGAAACTTTAAAGCTGCTAGTTCACTTTCTAAACTATTTCTCTGTAACTGAATTTGTTCAAACTCAGATTTGATCTTCTGTATATCATCACTGAGTAAGCTTTTCTCTTCAGTCAATACAGCTTCTTTTCTTCTAAGGTACTGTAATTCCTGAGCATAGTCATTTAACACAGAATCTTTTTCTTGCATATGAAGTAGGACGGATTGGTATTTCTGGTAAAGTTCATCATAATGCTTGACAGCAATGGAGTTCCCTTCATTTAAGGCACTTTTAACTAAATCTCGTTCATTCCGCAACTCTATAGTGGATTTATGAAACTGTTTTGACATATTTTCATAGTTTATTTTAGCTTCATGAAGATCTGCTTCGGCTTTTCCCAGTTTTTGATTAGTGATTATGACATCTTTTAAAACCTTTCCGACGGCAGAACACAGTGATACTTCTTTTTGAAGATTTTCATTTAAGGCTTCTTGAAATATATCAAGCTGGAGTTGTTGTTTCATAATTAAAGATGTCATTTCCAAGTTTGTTTGATTGGCTTCATCCACTTGATTACTGAAGCCAACTGTGATGCCTGATAACTTCTGCTCCATGGTTATCAATTCTTCATTTTTTCGCTCTAGTTTACCATTGGCATCTTGAATTTCATTTTCATACATATCTGTCATGTCTTTGTGGTTCTTAATCAATTCATCCATCCTAGTCTTCAAATCGTAGTTTGTGACCACCAAAGTCTTATGCTGGGTATCTTTCTCATTAATAGCTGTCTGTAGGTTATTAGTTCTTTCCTGTTCCTTAATCTGCTGTTGCACCAATTTGGAATTAAGGTTATCTTCAGATAACTTATGTTTTTCAATCTCTTTAATGAAATCCTCTTTGTCAATATTTTGATTTTCCTGAATACTGATGACTAAAGACTCTAGAGATTGATTTTTGGATGTAAGACCTTCTATTTCAGTAATTAAAACCTGAATTTTAGCATCCTTTTCTTCTTCAAGCTCTTTACATTTAATGGTTATATTGGTCATAGTTGATTCATATTGTTCAACTTTTAATCTTTTATCTTTTAATTCTCTTTGGATGATAACAAATTTATGTAGATTATCAACCATGGCTGAGGACATAGAATCTAAAGCAGACCTCACACCTTCCATGTCTAAAACTATGATAGAAAGTTGCTCTTCTTTTTCTACTAATTTTTCCAAATTTTGGGTGTTATTTTTTTTTTCTTCCTCCAATTCATGTATAGTTAACTCTAATTGAGTCCTTATCTGTTCTTCTAAAAGTGTTTGTACTTCCAATTTTTCTGACAAATGTTTGATTTCAGTATCCATTTGATTCATTGACACCTGGTTTGCTTTCTCAGCTTCATTAAATTTGATATGAAATCTATGTAGAATATCCTTTTTTTCTTTCACAATGCTTTGATTTTTGTGTAACTCGAAGGTCAACTGTTCCTTAGTATCTTCGAAGCACTGTATTTCAATGTTCTTTTCCTTAAGTATTTTTTCTAGGTTCTGCTTTTCTTCATCCATTTCAGTCACTTTTGATTTTAAAGAAGAAACTAGAAGATTATTTTCAGATAGAAGTCTTTCTTTCTCATTTTCAACAGTATGGAGATCTGATTTCAAAAATTCCATTTTTTCTTTTAAGGCTTTTTCACACAATCTTACTTCTTCTAAATCCTTTACCAACATCTCTATTTCCTGGTTTTTATCCCTTTCTTCTGTTTGAGCTTCTGTGAGCTGTTCCTCTAACAGCTGTTCTTTGTTTTTATTGGTATCATCAACAACAGACTGCATTTTTTCAATGTCTTGAGTAATATCATTTAGTTTTGCTAAAATAATTTCTTTGGCTTGTACAAGTAATTGATTTTCTGATTTTGCTTTCTCCAGTAATGTTTTCAACTTTGTCTTGTCTTCTTCATATTTTTCTATGGTATTGTTTAAAGATTCTATTTTCTGGATATAAGTTTCTTCTTTGTCACATATTTCCAATTTTAAATCCTCAAGGTTTTGTTCGTAACTCCCTAACAAATTTTTGTGAATCACAATCTGTTCTCTGAGCTCAAATAATGTTGCAGATTTCTCTTTATTCTCATTTTCTAACAACATTAGCCTATTCATGAGATTTTCTTTTTCTTGTCTTAGATCTGTCAGTTCCTGGTTTAGTTCATAACAGGTCTGCTCAATAAGCTCCATTTCATTTGTTACCTCTGTCAAAATTGCACCTTTGTCAGCTAGTTTTACCTGATAATTGTTTATCTGATTTGTTAGAGTGGCAATAGCACTCAATTGTGATGATAGCTTATCTGTAGTAATAGACAACTGACCATCAAGAATCCTAAGCTGTGTTTTTTGATCTACCATGACGGAATGCATTTCTTGATTTAATTTAGACATTCTTTTTACTTCTAGCAGTAGTGATTTAGATTTGCTTCTTTCTTCCGTTAAACTGCACTTCAACTGATTAATTTCACCTAATTTGTTATGTAAAGAAATAGCACTCTTGTCCTCAAGTATGGTCAATTTATCCTTCAGTTCCAATATGAGTTTTTCTTGTTCACCTAAAGAAATTTTTGATTCTTTCCCAGATATTTCTAACACAGATATTTTCTCTGCATCTTCCTCTTGATTTTTGTGTAATTCAGTAACAGCAAATTCACTTTGATGAAGTTTGTGTTTCAATGCTGACAGTTGTTCAAGACAGATTTTATAGGAACTCCCAGTTTCTTTATTCTTTTCAGTCAACCGACTGTTTGTCCTTTGCAGTTCACTTATGTTTGTTTGAAAATTTTCAGACTGTGACTTTAGAGACTCTACTTCCTCTTTCAAACTAGAAATTAATGTTGAAGAATCCTGATCGAGTTTACGGACATCAACACACAAACTTTTATTTTGGTCTTTTAAGGTTTTAATGATGGTTTCCTTTTCTTCAAGAGACTTTTCAAGTGTGGCGGAAATTTCTTCTTTTTCTTCCTCTTTCTTAGATATACTGGTTTGAAGTTGATTCTGTTCCGTTTGGAAATCGTTGATTGGAAGAGTTATAGAATTTAATGATTTTTCTTTGGTATCTATTTCTGACTTTAGGTTGTTGCATTCTATTTCAGCAAAATTCAGTGATTCAACTAAATCACAATTTTTAGTTTTAGGTGTATGAATCTGTATTTCTGACTTTTTGTTGATCTCAGAAATTACTTCTACTTGACTAAAGGCATCTTCAATTTGTTTTTGTAAATCACAGTTTGTTGCCTCTAAACTCATAATTCTTTGTTTCATTTCTGCCATCTTTTCCTCACCATCATTCTGAATTTTTTCAACTGATTTTCTCAGAGACTGGATTTCTTCTTCTTTAGATATATACTCATCTTTTAATTGTTTAACTTTGATGGTCTTATCTTGCAACTGCAACTGTAGAGCTTTCTGATGTTCAATGTTGTCAGATAAAGTATTCTTAGTTTTGGATTGTTCTTCCTTTGCAGCCTTAAGATCTGTCATCAACAATTCAACTTTGGAAGAAATCTCCAACTTTTCAGTAGTTACATTTTCAAAATCTAACTGAAGAATTGACAGATCATGTACTTCCTTTACATGAAGTTCATTTGCCTTTTCAAGGAGCTCCATCTTCAGTTTTACATCATTTCTTAATTCTTCAATCAGTATCTGTAAATTTTGTTCGCCACCTGCCATTTCACTTATTTTCAAGATTTTACAGCTTATATCAATCTTCAATTTCTGTCTTTCTAGATCCATCTTGAAATTATTGTTCAAAAGGGAATAGTTCTTTTCTTTTACATCGTCCAATTCTGATAATAAAATCTCATTCTTTGTTCTTTCATTTATCAGCATTTCTTCAATCTCTCTTGTGAATTGTGCCTCCATATCATCATATTTTTTTGATAACTCACAAACTTCCTCTGTTTTCTTTAATAACAATTCTTCTAACTGTAGATTTCTGTGGTTATTATCTTTAATGATGATGCTTAGCTTCATCACATCTTCTTCCAAGTTTTCAAACAATTTCTGTTTCTGGCTGGTTTGTTTTTTCTGTGTGTGTATGGCAGTTTGGTTTTCTTCACAAGAAGCTGTTGTGTCATTTTGGAGTTTCTTTTCTTCATGCAACTTGCTGTTTAAAGAGTCTACATCAGCTTCAAGAGATCTGACATAGTTTTCGAGGCCAGCTTTCACCTCCTCAATGCTATCACAGAGTTTTCTAAGATCTTGATATATTTTCTGTAATTCATCAACTTCTGTTATAAGATCATCTTTTGTGGTTTGAAGTTTTTCTGTTAAATTTCCAATCGTAATGAGCTTATCATTAATAAACTTACAGTTTTCTTCATTGGGGTTTGGCTTTTTGGTTAACTCCAGGTGAACTTTTGTTAAATCTTTTTGAGCTTCATTTAAAAGAAGTGTCTGTTTATTAAACCGCTTTTGCTTTTCAGTAATGAGTTCATTTGCAATGTCAAGTTCTGACGATAACTTAATTTTGTTATCTGTAATGCTCTGCAATTTCTCTGTTAATCTGTTTATGACAGTCTGCTTATCTTCAATGATGGCCCATTTTTCTTGTATGGAAGCTTCCTTCTGAGTTAGTTCAGAATGTATGCTTGCTAGATCCTTTTCATTTCCACTTAAAGAGAGGCTCTGCTGTTTGCACTGTTTTTGTGCTTCTTCAATGCTTTTGGAAAGTTGTGATATTCTAATGCTCAGTGATTCAGTGGTTTGTCTTCCTTCCTCTAAATACGTCTTTACTTCTGTCAATTCTTCTGATAACATACATTTTTCCTCATCTAGCTTCACTACAATTCGTTGCCCTTCTTCTGATTGTAAAGACAGTAGCATAATCTGTTCATTCTTACTACCAATTTGTTCAATTAGTGAATCACAATGTTTTTGTAATTCATCTAAAGATTCTTGTAATTTCTCGTTTGCGTCCTGAACTTTCGTAATATTTTCTTCAAAGTTTTGTCGCTCTTTGATTTGAATGAATTCACTTTCTGTAGCCATTTTGGTTAGTTTATGACTTAAACTTTCTATTTTTTCTTCATAGGTTATAGTATTTTTCTCAAGGCATGCCTCTGTTGTAGTTAACTTTGCTGTTAAAACATCAATTTCAGATTTATGGTCAATTACCGATTTCTCAAAAGCTTCAGTATATTCAGCTAACTCCCTAGTTTTTAGATTTATAATATTGTTAAGTTGAAGGATTTTATTTAATTTGTCTCCAAGTTTGGATTCTGTTGCTTCTAACATTTTCAGAGTCTCCTTCAATGTTTCATTATATTTGTCCAACTGCTCCTGAAGATCTGCTGTTGTCTGTTGGCTACTGACTAAAGTTTCTGTAAGATCAATGATTTCCATATCTTTCGAAAAAATGTCCTTCATTAGATCATCAATTCTGAGCTTTGCATGTTCAAGATTTTGTTTTGTGCGCTGCAACAGTTCAGATTCTGTAGTTTTACACATCAATGCTTTATTAAATTCTTCATTAAGAAACTCTAACTTTTGTTGAAGAGCTATATTATTAGAGGAGAGTTGTAAGTTATTGGAATTAAGAGTTTCAATTTTTTTTTCATATTCTGTTGTTTTACTGAGGCTTTTAATTAACTGTTGCTCCATTGTAATCAATTTCTCCTCATCAGTTTTAATCCTTTCTTGATCTGCTTCCAATATTTTGTTGAAATCATCTTTCATTTTTTGTTTCTCTTGAAAGAGTGTTTGATGCTGTTCTTTCAAACTTGATACATCGATTTTTGTTTTCTCCAATGAATTTTTAAGATTTTTTTTTTCTGCAAGGTGAATTTCAGTCTGTGATGAAAATTGTTCCAATGTTGTTGCTTTATTGTCCATTTCTGCTGTTAATATCACAATCTGGAGGTCTAATTCCTTGTTGATCTCTTTAGAACAGTGCACTTCTGTTTGAAGAGCTTTTCTCTCTTCATGTAATTCTGATATTGCCTGTTGAAGATTTTGGACAAGGCATTTCTTTTCTTTTTCAGTATTATCAAGTGACACTTCAAGTTTCTGTGTTTTTTCTTTCATTAACAATGCTTCTTGTTTCTCAATTATTAATTCATCTGCCTTCATTTGGCTATTTTGCATCATAATGATTTTCTCCTGTTCCAAACAGCTCACACTTTCAGATAGAGTTTTAACTGCCTTGTCTTTTTGATGTAAGGCATCTTCTAAAGCTGATACTTTAAGTAATAAATTATCCTTTAAACTGGTCATTGTTTCCAAAGCTTTTTCAATTTTCTGGTTTGAATTTAGAGTTTCCTCAAGTCTAGTTTTAAATAAGTCTATTTCTTCTTCATGCTTCGATAAAATATTCCATTTTTCTGATACCAGTGTGTCATATTTTTCCATTGCAGTGGAGAGTGCCAATTCTTTGATTTTCAAAGCTGTATCTAAAACATTCAGCTGACTAGAGAAGCTATCCTTACATAGATTCATTGAGATCAATTCTTCAGAGAGCAAATCTACCTGATTAGCATTTATTTGTGCTGCATTTTTTAGTTCTGACACCTCGAGATTCTTTGACTGCAGATATTCTTCTAAGCTTTGCATCTTTTTTGTAGAATCATTGTAATAACTCTTCAAATCATCTATCTGTTTATTTTGTTCAGTAAATACTTTCTCCATTTCAGTCCTTACTTCACCGAGGGAAATATCCCTCCTACTTATTTCACTGTTGAATTCTTCATTCTTCAGAGATAAATCAGCATTTAACTTCTTTAGTTCTTCATCTTTAAGTGAAATTGTATTTTGAAGTGACTTAACTTCTTCTAAATGGATATAATTTTCTTCTACTGCAACTTTTAAACTGGTCTCTGATATCTGAAGCTCTGATTGTAGACGATTGGAATCACTGCTGTATTGAGTAACTAATTGTTGAAGATGTTCCAGTTCATAGCCTCTATCACTAACCTTGGATTCCAATTGGTGTATCTTGTTGCTTTTCACACCAACTTGAGATTCCAGTTGTTGTATCCTATTATTCTTATCACTAACCTGAGTTTCCAGATGTTGTATAGTGTTTTTTATATCGCTAACTCGAGATTCAAGCTGTTGTAACTTATTGTCCTTGTTACTAACTTGTGACTGCAGTTGTTGTATCTCATTGTTCTTGCCACTAATTCTAGATTCCAGCTGTTGTCTTCCATTGTTACATTCACTATTTTGTGACTGCAAATGCTTAATATCACAGTCTTTACTAATTATTTCGGAGATAAGTTTCTGGATCTCATTTGCCTTATCACTAATTTGAGAATGCAACAGCTTGATATCACAATCTTTATCATGAATTTGGGCCTGCAATTTTTTGAAGTTATTGTTCTGGTCACTAACATTGGATTCTAACTGTCTGACATAGTTATCTTTATCATCAATCTGAGATTCTAAGTGGCTGATAGTTTTATCCTTATTGTTAACTTGGGACAGCAACTGCTGGATTTCATATGATTTAGAACTAATTTCTGATTGCAAAAGCTGGATATCCCCATTTTTAACAGTAACTTTGTTAGTAATTAAACTAATTTCACTAACCATTTCATTGTTTTTAGTACAAAGAGCCTGGATTTGGTGTTCTTTATCATTGAATTGGGAAAGGAGTTCATCAATCTTACATTTGTTTTCACTAATGATGGATTCTAATTGATTGCATTCAGTTTTTGTAATGGTGAGATCAGATTGTAGTTGAGTAACTTCTTCAGCCTTAAAAACAAGCTTTTTTTGAAGTTCCTGAAAAGAAGTTTCACCAACATTAACTTTGAATTGTAATTGCTTTATTGTTTCATCTTTATCAATGATAGAAGCTTCTAGTTCTTTATTTAGATCATCTTGATCAGTTAACATAGATTTCAGCTGCTCAATTTGTTCCCCATTATCTATTTCCATCTGTTTAATACAACTGTCTTTTTTGATAAGCTCGTTTTCTTGTTCACTGAATAGGGATTCAGGATTTTCATATTTAATTGATACTGTTCCCAATTTTTCCATTATTGTTTCATGCACAGACTTCATACCTTTTATTTCACATTCAAGGTTAAGATAGCTTTCATGCAAGGTTTTATATTCTTCCTTGACAGTTTCCACTTTTTGTATGAGTGTTTCATTCTCTGTGGTTTTAACAGAAATTATTGTGTTGAAATCATGCAACTGTTCTTTTAGTGTTTGTATCTGATTACTAGGGTCTGAGTTTTGTTTCTCTATAAATAAAGACATGCTTTGTAGACTTGCATTGAGAGAGGAAATTTCTTCATGCTTCCGAGTACAGATTGTATTGAGTTTACTCATTTTCTCATGCAACATGGAACATTCATTCTTATTGGACATATTCTCTTCTTTCAAACTAGCATTCTGACTAATAAGATTATAACACTTATTTTTCATTTCACAAAGTTCGTAAGTCTGAGTGTCTATTTGTTTGTTAAGTTTGTGTATCGTGTCTTGATTAACTGATAACTCAACAATTAGTTTCTGGTTTTCTTGTGATAACCTTTCAAAATTTTGACTTAAATCAGAAAGTTCTTTTTGCTCTAAATCTAATTGTTTCTTAGCATTTATTAATGTAATTTCTTTGGCATTTATATGTTCTGTTAAATTCAAAATTTCAATGTTTAATTCACTAAATTTGTCTTTAGAGACTAGAATGTCACTATTTGTCACACTTATTATATTTTCTAAATCAGTTATTTCAATATTTAATTCATCACACTGCTGTAAAAGAAGAGAGTTAGAGTCAGTCAGTTGTCTCACCTTCACAGATTTCTCCTCTAATTGCTGTTCCATGAGGCTGAGCTTGTTAATAGCCTGTGATTTTTCATCAATGATCTTCTGAATTAATGAGTCCTGGTTTGATATTTTCAACATAGACTCTTGGATATCTGCATTAAGAATCAGAATTTGACTGTCCTTTTCTGAACACAAATCTGACTTTTTAAGCAACTCAATCTGACTAAACGAAATATCAGCTTCCAATTTTTCAACACTTTGGGAAAGAGAGTCGCTGTACACACATCCTTGTTTAAGTTCTTCAGATAGTTTTTGGATTTTAGAATCTTTTTCTTCCAGTAAAGTTTTAGTTACTGAAGATTCAGAGTCCACAGAAGCTGATAACTGATTTAAGATTTGCTCTTTTTCACTAAACTGAATCTTTAAGTCCCTCACTTCACTATCAAATTGTCTTTGGAGGTTAGAAAAGTCAAATTGTAATGATTCATTTTGAGATTGCAACTCTGTGGTTTCTGAAAGATGTTTTTTAGAAACTGAAATGATTTCAGCTTCTTTATTTTTCACAGAAAGTTCGTATTCCTCCAATTTACGTTTTAGGCCATGAAGGGCACTTTCACTATCACTACATACACTTTTAACCCCAGATAATTCATTAGTTAATTTAGTTACAGTTTTATTCTGAGTTTCACACAAATGAGTTAATTCATCACATTTTGTACTTAAATTTATACTAAGATTTTGTGACTGAATAAGTTCAGATTCAAGTTGTTTGATTTCTGAGTTCAACCTGGTGTTTTCATTTTCTATTTGCTGGTGACTGTCTTTTTCATTTTTCATTTGGTCAAGTGTGGATTTTTCATGATCAAAAAGAGTTTCAAGCTGTAACTTCAAAGAGGAAATTACATTGTCTTTTTCACTAGATAATAATTTGAAATTTTGACAATCAGACTTGGTTGACTGAAGCTCAGATTGTAGTTTAGTTAAATCCTCTTGTAAACCTAAATAAGACTTTTGTTGATTGACTAACTCAGACTCTAGTTCAGATATCTGTGATACTAAGGATTGCGATTTCTGTTCAAACTCAACACCCTTTTCACTTTGACCCTTTTTAGCAATGTCTAAATCTCTGGATAATTTTTTCACAAGGAGATCTAGTTCTGCAATAGAGTTGGATTGTTCATTTAATGAAATTTGAAAATGTTGTATTTCCTTATCTTTTGTGATAATTATATTTTGCAATTCCTTTATTTTCAATTGTTTCTGGTCAGCATCTTGAGAATGGAAGTTAACATCTCCATCTAAAACTTCATTTTTGCCACGGATATCTTCAATTTCTTTGTGTAAATTGTCTTTTTCAGATTTTAAATTTTGCCCAACCAATTCATACTGCTGTCGTTGTTCTTCACATTCCTTCCTCGCAGCTTGAAGTTCAGCTTGGAAATTCTTAAGCTGCTGATCAAGAATTTCTAGTTTCTGTTTGGTTGTGTCCAGTTCTTGGTCAATCAGAGACTGTAAGACAGAAAGACCATCAATCAGTTTTTATTATTTGCATCCTCTTCTGGGTCTATCCTGGTCTAGCTTTACAATTCTTGTGTTTACACTGGTTGTACATAAGCAGATTCTTTTTTCAAATCAATCACCAAATAAGAAAACAGATAATTTGTTTGCTGCTTAAAACATCTTGAAATTAAGCAACAAAATTTTCGAAATTTCATATTTTACTCATTTGTAGCAAAATTTACAAAATTCTGAAATAAGAACCAAGTGCTCAAAAGTTTTGAAAAACAAAATCATTGACTCTGACGCCATGTTTTACCAGTGTAATATGTAAAGCTACCCCATGTACTGTGATTCATAAATGTATGCCACTACCAAAACAATTTAATACTTACTGATAGTAATTAGTATTTATTCAATATACCCAGTTCATGAAATTTTTTCTTAGTTAATATATTCTTTAGTTGAATCAATACACAAAAACCTAAATATCCATGTTTTAAAAATTCCAATAAACTATTTTCAAATACACAATCAATAGGTTTAAAAAAACTTTCTACAACTATTTTATTGATAAGACTCAGTTAACAGAAATCTCTATACTGACAGAAAGTATTATTTGTTACTAAGTTGAATACATTGGAAAAACACTATCAGTTGGTATTAAATTGTCTTTACAGGAATCACAGTTTCCAAAATATTAGTATCATATTCATACATGTAGGTTATAATGCAGGTTAGTTCAAAGGGAATATCTTTATTATTCAAGAAAACATAAAATATATCTTTTGAAAAAAAACGTGAAGAAACACATCAATAAGGATATTATAAATATACTACTCAAAAGAAGTTAAGGGTCAAACCTTTTTTTCTACCAGGTAATTGTCTATGCACATATCAGATATATATATAAAATTATTGGCGGAAATCATGTCAAAATTGGTTCACGATATCCTGACGACAAAACCTGTGTGCAAGGCATATGTCATTTTCAAACAAAACGATTTTGACAGTCTCCTTAGAAACCATAAACTGAAGCTCAAAACAAGGCTCCACAAAACTGTTTGCATCGCCCAAACGCAGTAAGGTACAACTTTTTGGAGTTGATTATGTCCTTGCACGTGTACTATGCATTTTCCATGAACAGTTTTGGCATAAAAAAAACCTTCCATGACCATGCTGCTCTCTAGTGGGGTGGGTATGTGAAATGGGTGTGCACTTCCGGAAAGAAGCATGAAAATTTGGCCTAGGGGGGTTTTGGGTATGCTGATTTCGAAAATAACGGGAACCACGACGTTACTCCAGCTGTTCCTGCCAAAAATTGAGAAATTCAAAATGGGCGCCATAAAACACGTTCTCGTCCATAAAATTTCTGTAAATGCCCCAATTTCAATGATCTTGATGTCTAAACCTATGTTTTTGAGGCCAAGAAATCCAGTAAAACAAAAATTGAGAAATTCAAAATGGCTGCCGTAAAACACGTTCTCGTCCATAAAATTTCTGTAAGTGCCCCGATTTCAATGATCTTGATGTCTATACCTATGTTTTTGAGGCCAAGGAATCCAGTAAAACACTAAGACTCATAATGGTCTTCTTCATAGTGTTTTCAAAAAATGGTCTTAATTCTAATCGAACAGATGTATTATTTACACCTTCTCCTTTGCTAAACGGATATCAAGAATTCGTTATGTTCTGTTTCAGTGGAAACTAGCTTTTACTCATCAAACACGAACAGTTTAATTTCATGTCAATGATCATGTTATATAAGAGCACGATCGTGTTGTAAAAATATTCAATGAATATCTGAACTTTCTTCATCAATCACCATGTAATATAAGAACACGATAGTGTTGTAAAAATATTCTATAAACATCTGAACTTTCTTCATAAATCCGATATATTCAGTGAAAATACATTTAAACAGGGTATCAGTATCATTCTATTTTTCAAAAACAAGTGATGGTCATCTAGTCTTTCATCTGCCATGGCCGAAAGACTTAAACTTACTCCTTGGGCATGTGCTACAGTTACATCTGTTCAACCGACTAACTTGAACAGCTGGAGTGACATCATGGTTCCCGCAATTTACGAAATCAGCATACCCAAAAAAAAACCTACGCCAAATTTTCATGCTTCTTTCCGGAAGTGCACGCCCATTTCACATATCCGCCCCAACTACTAGTTTCTAATGAAATGGGGCATAATGAATTCTTGTATCCGTTTAGCAAAGGAAATTAAATGAAGTGAAATAGAGTTTAACATCCTACTGTTTTGCTGTTTAGCAAAGAAGAAGGTGCAAATAATACATCCGTTCGATTAAAATTATGACCATTTTTAGAAAACAGTATGAAGGGGAACATTATGAGTCTTCATATGTGTTTTACTGGATTCCTTGGCCTCAAAAACATAGGTATAGACGACATCAAGATCATTGAAATCGCGGAACACAGGGATGTAGCCAGGATTTGCTGAGTGGTGGAAAAAAAAAAAATGCGAGCGAAGCGATGAAAAAATTTTTTTGGGAGGGGGGCGTGGTCTTTTATGAAAATTCAATCCTTCCTGGTGTATTTCCAGAGTATCTGCTGCCTTTTTGTTGTATTTGCTTCAGTACAAATCAAATTTTCTTAACTTTTATATTTACATATTCATCAAATTTTTACCAAATTAACTTAATTTCATAAGGTCCATGATTTCATCAATGATTCAATGATACAGAGACTCTTGCAGGGAGCTAAAAACTTATGTAAACGGTAATTGGTATTACATATACCATTTCAAATTAATTTACTGAAAAAAAGATCAGTTTCAAAGATTCGAAGTCAAAAGCCTCTCGTAGTGGTAGTCGTAGTGACTAACGTAAAAGTGAATGATAAGTAAAACAGTACACTCGCCTTGCCGCCTAATTGATTTATTTTGTGGCAAGTGTAAATAAAATGGACTGTAGCCCAACTGTCTCTCGAATTTAATTTAGATTCGGTAGAATTAACGCAAGAATGATGAGTACATTAAAAATTGGTCGTAAAACCGAACGTACGACACCATTTACGACATCCAACACTTTAACATTGAAATGCCGTAAATTGGTCTGGGTGGCCTATTTACGGCAAATATACAATTCAAATAGTAAGTGCAGGAGGGCTGCACCACACACAATTCTACACAAAAACAAATATAGACAAGACATCATACTCAGAGACCACAAACATAAACAAATCAAAAAGAGTGAATGGATCCGGGGGCTAGCCGTAAGCGTCCACTGCGCTGTACAGTCCCGGGCCTGTTATGGTACAGGCTTCACTAAAAATGATTTGAAAAAAAAAAGGTAACAGAAATAATGCGACCGATCTTGACAATGGTCGTCTCTTCAATGGCGATAGTCTGCCAGTTGACGTCAGATGTTTGAACGTCAAACAATTTCAACAATAAGGGCGATAATCCGGATAGAATCTCGGAAAACGCTAAAATAATAAGTGTAGTGAGCAAACAGGAGCAAAACCCGACAACGAGAACATTCTGCAGTACGAAGGGCTAAAACTCTACTCTAATAGTAAGTGCAGGAGGACCGCACTACACGAAAAACAAAAGACCGTATAGAATCAGAATTATAAATTGATGAATACTCCTTTTTAAACTAGGATGGAAGGGTTTACTACGGCACACAAAATTAAATTATGCCGTGGCAGACATGGTTTGCGTCGGCTTTTACTCTATGACTATGCCGTTTGCCGTGGTAAATTTCGAGCGATGAGTTTGTGTAGGTACAGTCAGAGTGAAAGAAGGATGAATCATGAATGGGTTTATTAAATACGACTGGGCGGGTTTCCTCGATTTTTTCTTTGTGCTGGGTGGCAAGAAATAGTGCCGGGCGCAAGCGCCCGGCGCCGCCCAGCGTGGCTACATCCCTGGGAACACACAAAAACTTTATGGCGGCCATTTTGAATTTCACCATTTTTGGGGGGAACGCAAGGAGTGACGTTGTGGTTACCGCCATTTTTGCAATCTGCATACCCTAAAACCCCCTAGGTCAAATTTTCATGCTTCTTTCCGGAAGTGCACAAAATGTTACATATCCGCCCCACTACTCAGTTGAAATTTCAACATGGTCAGACGTCAGCTGACTGAACTTGACAGAGGAAGAGTCATTGCGTGGCTTCAACAGGGTTTTACACAGGGGAATGTGGCACAGAGAATCGGCTGTAACCAGAGTGTGATTGGGAGACTATGGCAGTGTTTCCAGGCAACCAATTCAATTCTGAATCGCCCACGGTCTGGCAGGCTAAGATCAACATCAAGACCGGCATGTCATTCAAATGGCCTTACGTCAGCGCGTTGTTACAGCGAGATGTCTGAGAGATGCAAGTGGTGTTCAGGTATCGGACCAGACCATAAGAAATCGTCTGCGAGCACACAACATTCGATCTAGACGACAAGCGGTTCGGACACCTCTTCTTCAACGTCATAGGGCAACACGTTGTGACTGGTGCACACGTCAGAGAGACTGGAGACGGCGACAATGGGGGCGGGTACTCTTCACTGATGAGTCCCGATTTGCATTACAGTTCAATGATGGCAGACTTCGCGTCTATAGGCGGCAAGGAGAAAGATTTGTGGAAGTAAATGTCAGACAACGCCATCACTTTGGAGGTGGTATGGTAATGTTGTGGGCTGGAATTTCGGTACATCACAGGACTCCTCTTTTCGTCGTCCAAGGAAATGTGACGGGTATCAGGTACAGAGAAGAAATTTTACAGCCTTTCGTCATCCAAAGTCTTCGTCAAATTGGAGCAGGTTCTGTTCTTAAAGATGACAATGCTAGACCGCATAGAGTACGAGTTGTTTATGATTTGCTAACCCAAAATGGTATTGAAAGAATGGATTGCCCTGCATACTCTCCTGACTTGCCACCAATTGAGCATGCATGGGATGAGTTGGGCAGACGTGTGAGAGACAATCATAGGCAACCTGATAATCTTCAAGAATTGGTGCAATTCCTTCAGGCAGAGTGGCAGGCCATTTCCCAGATGTTTTTTCGACGTCTGATCGACAGCATGCCTCGTCATTGTGTCTACTGCTTACGAGCACGTGGTGGTTTCACTCGTTATTAACAAAGTTATCGAATTTGAGACAGTTTTGTTGGACCTCATTATGCTCATAACAGCAAATTTTCATCAGATCCTCAGAATAGTTGTGTATAAAAAGTGCACATGCTTTGCATAACAGACTCAACATTGAGACATATTCAATTCATTCTGACCAAAAGTGTGCTTAAAAGTTTTGATTTACATGTTCCCAGTGTCTAATAAAATGTCAAACAAAAATAATTGGTTGACCCATAACTTCTTTTGAGTAGTATACTAGAATTAAGGGTATCAGTTTAAAGATGCATTGTACAAGATTTAGATAAAGCTCTGTCACTTCTCGCTATAAAAGTTAAAAAATAGATAATGAAGAACAGAGTAGTCTTGATTGTCATTGCTACTGTTGCTACGATAATAAGTGTATAAGTCAAGTTTCAGTAATCCATTTTTCAATAAAATTATTAACTGTCAGTCGTGTTTAAATTTTTTGAAAATGAAAACCAAAACCATCCGATGACCTGGAGAGTTGATAATGGGCTTGGCATGTAAATAAATGTCTAATTAATGATTTACATAGCATTTTTAACTCATTAAATAGGACAAATGTCAAATACAGCAGTGGGACGATTTACCCATTACTACCAAATACCACCCCAATACCACCTCAATATCACCACATACTACCCAATACTACAACACGATGATGCAAAATGGATATTGTTTCCCCAGTCTCTGTTGGTTTTTAATTCAGACAAAAAAAAAACAACCGGAAAGTATGTTGTTTAATATATTTATACTTGTAACACAATTCTGTTATTGTTAAACATGTAATTAATCCAAATCAGTTTTCATGTGGTAAATTATCATAAAATGTATGATAGTCTTTGGGGATGACAACCTTAAGTTCCTGCAAGTGGCCATACTTTTTCTTTTTGATTGGTAGGGAATTTTCGTGAAGTTGAGGAACTTCGTCAAGTGGCGAGGGTTCTCCTATTTTGGCTCTCCTTCGTAAGGTGGAAAACTCGTCACTATAATTTAATTTATACTCAATAACTCCATCTGGATTATATCTTATAACTCGTAAATCAGTGACTACTGGTTCTCCTGTCCTTGTTCCTGGCCTTATTGAGTTATAGTATTTTAGCTTGGAGTACTCCTTGAAAAACTTGTGAGTGAGGAATTCCACTTCATAGGGCTGTTTGGGTCTAGCTTCGCGGATTTTATCCACATAGTTCTGGGGTGAATAGACTGGCTTTCGTTTTATTGCTCTTTCAATGACACTGTGAATGGAGTCGCACTCCATTTGAGTGTGACCCCTTTCAAGAATCTTCTGAGTAATAACAATATTTTTTTTTCGAGAAAGCAGTAGAAGAGCCTGAGATACAGTTAGATTTCTGTTTTGATATGTGCAGCCATCTGTGTATATAATAACTTCCGTGATTGAATCATCAATGGCCACTTCTAGATAATCAGACAAACAGGAAGCGAATGAATTGGCAGTAAGGTCTCCCTCTGACTCAAACCAGAAGTAACATTTAACTTGACGAGTGGCTACATTGAAAATAGTGTAATTATGGCACCCTAACTTAGTTTTATAGTAGAGTGCACTAGCCTCTAACTTAGGACACATGAGTAAAGCCTGTAAATCCAATGTTAACATTAATAACGATTTATCTTCTAAGGCTCTTTCTTTATCTCGACCCTTTTCTTCTCTGGCAGCTTCTTTCTTCTCAATGTGCGAATTATACTCCTCTTCGCTTATGTTCTTGGTTTGATAAGCAATACACGTATCACACTGATCTTTCTTGGGTACATATAATGACAAATTCATTTCGTCAAAAACCTGAAAGAATAATTTGCGGCCACAAACTGTTTTGTTATTGGATTCACAATAGGTTCTATACACCTTATATATATCGGCTCTTGTTGAAAATGTTGGTTCCAAATAAAGTTTGGTGCTTGTTGATCTACAGTAATGGGACGGTAGTTTATGGATGTCGTTGAGAAAATCTCTGGCAGTATCACCCTTTGGCCTTAGTGTAGAACGTGCTGGTTTTGAAATTGCGTTGTCTGGAAGTTTGGCTGGTATTCCATACGCATTACAGTCCGCCTTCCACTGGTAAACAGTCTTTTCTCCAAGACAGAGTGTGCTCAAAAACATGGATTTGCACACTTGATATCGTTGATTATTATATTTCAAATAATATTTAAATGAACTTTGTCGTCTGCTCGCCCCCTTGGTCATTCTTTCCTTTACCTCTCCACTTTCAACCAATCCACATACATAGACCCTTTTCTCTTCCCAATTCATATCATTCCAAAACCCCTCTCTTGATTCTTCACTTATTTCATTACATTTCCGTCCAAGTTTCTCGCACCTGTCTGTACACTCCCTTGGTCTCAGTTTTCTTTCTTCTCTGTCAATTCTAAATTTATACTGCCCATCCACTTCAGTTAATCCTTTATACTTCTTTCCTTCCATCCTTAAACGCTTGTTAACCTTTTTCTTCCAGTAAAAACTCTTATCATCTGAAGTACGTCTCTTCTCGCCAGTTCTTACATGTATATCATCACTGTTTTCATCTTCATCCTCTTCTGTGCCAGAGTTAGGTTGCCAATCCGGATCTTTCACGGAGTCATCAAGATCCATTTCTTCTATTAGTCCACCACTGTTTACCATTGGTTGTTTAATAATTATATCTGGCTCAATATACACATCTGTAAGATCAGTTGCAGGATTGCTCTTGTGGCATTGTTTAATATTTTGTGTACTACATGTACTAGTACTCGGTTTGGAGACAACTTTATCATTTGCAGAATAATCTAACTCTATGGTTGCTGTTACGTTTTCGGGCGGTGCTTCAATTATGCTGGTTATAATTGAGTCTATACCAATATCTCCTATATCAGATATACTAATTTCACCAATATCCTCTTCGACCTCAATATCTTCTAAACTAACAATGGTTTGAGCATTATCATCGGATACGAGAGGTGATGTTTTGAAAGAATTTTCAATAATGTTTGATCCAGAATTTTCAATAATGTTTGATCCAGAATTTTCAATAATGTTTGATCCAGAATTTTCAATAATGTTTGATCCAGAATTTTCAATAATGTTTGATCCAGAATTTTCATCTAAATTTGAACTTAGTAAATGGGCTGGTTTGTTGTGGTTGTTGGTTATGTTCTGTTGTTTACCATTTCTGTTTATATTACCTTCATGTGATTTATTAGCTATTGGTGGTCTTTCTAAAGACGAACCTATGTTGTTGAATTTGGCGTTAGCAAGTTTTAGAATCATCTTCCCCCGAGAAAATGGTAGTAAAGGCCGTTGAGACATCACTAAAATCTTCTTTTCATTCTGAAATGTAAATATTAAATAACGTCAAAATATCGTATGTCGTAAAATATTTTTCCAAATGTTTTATTCCAAAATGTTGTATCTCAAATTTGGACGTGTTGGCGAATATAATAGACATTGTAATAATTTAATTAAAATATAAAAGGCCCTAATGTACTACGTTGTTGTTTATTTGTCAATGTGGGAATAAAATGACTAATTTTCTAGGCAATATTAGCTCAGCTGACAAAATATCTACCTTACATACCTAGAATTAACTCCAATTGCTACTAAATCACATCTAGGTAACTTAATTATATATAAAATATTAATATTATTTCTTGTTGTTGATTTATAGAGGTTAAATATCATAAAAAACTTACCGTATTAAACAAATGCAGGCTTCTATTGACGTCGTTTCAACGTGGTTTTGAGATACGAGGTTTTGACGAAAATATTTTTTGTCCAATCGAAATACGACAATTAGTCACAAGCTAAAATAAGCATTTCTAATTGGTTTAGAGATCCGAGGTTTTGAAAGGACATGTATCAATGAAATGTGAATGTAATAAGCCCAAAAAAAGTTTTTGGCTAAATCCGAGATACGAGGTTTTGGAAGCGCAGCGACGATATATTTTATTGTTCTTTTAGAAACAAAATATGCCAAATCAATCGATTTAGCAGTATTATTATGATAAATGCACGACAGAGAATCCTATTTATATATTTTAAACATATATAGAATAATTTATGATTTTGGTCTGTCAGGTTATGAAAAGGGCGAGATTTTGCATGTCCCCAATCAGCCTCTGAACAATTGTAAACAGCGCCGTCTGTTATCAAAATAAACCTTAGAATTATGACAGCTTTACCACGTAACATTTGTGAAATGTCAAAATGTTAACGAAACTAAACAGACTATAATAAATTAAAAGTAATAATGGATAAAAAACAAAATACGTATTCGAACTGTAATATTGAAGAAATAAGTCATATAAATTAGCATTTTTAGATGTGTAAACAACCAATTTAACATTTGTTAGTAAGAACTTACATGCATAGAAGTAAGCATATTAGCATACGCATTACTAGGTTAGGATTTAGAATTATGGGGGAAATTCCGTTCCATAAATTATGGCCTTCGCCCCATTTAATTTACTTATTTTGAGTACACTTTCTGAATGATTCCATTATTTTGTACGAATCCATGACCAGTCGGACCAACTGATATACATGTACCACTCGGACCAATAATAACGTGTTGTTTTAATAAGTTAATAATTGCATTTGTTTTAACATGACTACTCAAATCAGTAATAAAGTGCTGTTTTAATAAATTGATAATTGTGTTTGTTTTGTGTTTTAACATCTGTTTTCTTTGAGATAACAAGCCAACAGTGAGGCTGATGTCCCCCGCCGAAATCCCAAAATAAATAGATGACACATAATAATTAATCGCACATTTATTTTTTTCAAACGTATCGAGCAATCAAACTGTACACGAAGTGTCATCCAAAAGTGTTTTATAAAGAAAAATGCTAAAACCGACGAGAAAAATGAAAATGTACCCTAGTTAGGGGGACCCTAAAGGCAGACAAAAGGGGCCCCACGCTTGACAAAAGGGCCTCTCTGGCCAAGGGAAAGGGCCCTCGTGTCCGAGTCAATCGTTTCTATACACTGTTACTGTCGAATCCATTACTGAATGAGAATGCAGTCATTGTATTGGCATAAAAATCATCAATCAAGATGAACCTAAGTTATCTTGTCCCAAAGTATCAACCAATCAAATTGCTTATCTCTGCCTACCCTAAGCAGAAAATGCTCATCTTCGAACTCCATCAAGGCATTGACCTAATAAGCATACACACCAATTTTGAACATTTTAACTCAATTAGAAGGAGAGTTATTGTGTCCCAAAGTCTTGACCAATCAAATTGCTTATCGCTCTGCTTACCCTGAGCAGAAAATGCTCATTATCGATCTTAGTCAAGGCATTACTGTAATGAAACTATACACCAAGTTTCATTACTCTCACTTAATTAGAACTAAAGTTATCGTGTCCCAAAGCATCAACCAATCAAATTGCTTATCTCTGCTTACCCTAAGCGGAAAATGCTCATCTTCGAACTCCATCAAGGCATTGACCTAATAAGCATATACACCAAGTTTGAACATTTTAACTCAATTAGAAGGAGAGTTATTGTGTTCCAAAGTCTCGACCAATCAAATTGCGTATCGCTCTGCTTACCCTGAGCAGAAAATGCTCATTATCGAACTTAGTCAGGTTATATAATGTCTAACATCGTTTAACTTTTTTTTAATAATAAAGGCATGTTCACTGCATATCACTGTTGTGACTGTAGGTTGCCAATCAGGATTTGAATTGTTTACACATGCAATCCACTCTTTCTGTAAGATTTCATCCTTGGGAAATTTATGAAACGCCGTTACATTATTCCCCTTTACCTTGCTGGAATTTCCACAACTCTCAATAACACAACAATAATGTGGCATCTTGAAATACACTCCGAAATATTCTAGTCACAAATATATAATCTATTACAATCCAAGACGAGAAAGGTCGGCTTTTGTGTGTATAAAATAGCTTTATTTAACGTCCGCTTCCACCGAAGTGATATCGCTTTTGTGTGTGAAATAGCTTTATTTAACGTCCGCTTCCACCGAGGTGATATCGCAGACAATCGTTTTTGTTCGTTTGTTCGTTACTGGGGGTTTAATGTCCACTTCCACCTAAGGTGATATCGTAGACTAGAAAAATCGCTTTTAAAAATGCTTTGACTTATATAGTATAGTGATATGTGGCTTACATGTAAATAATGACGAGTTAATGATTACCCAGTAATGTTAATTGGACCGACAAATACACATGTGTTAACTGGTGGAGTGTATACAGTGATATATTGTACAGGCAGTGATATATTGTATAGATTATGTGTATAGAATATGTGTAGTGCCTGTGACGTCACCAGCCAATCAACCGGATTAAGGTTGTAATTGAAAATTTGAAAACTGTTTTTGGTTCTCTGATGTTTAAACGTTAATATCTGAATTAATTTTAATCACATTGGTGTGAACTTGACGTAAAATGGATGTAGTAACCCTTGGCTATCAATATATGCAATTAAGAATTATTATTTTATGTGGTCTTTAACATTAGTATTGTATCTTATGATTGCATTGTATTAACCACATGTTATGTATTCACATACATTTTATTATGTGTTGGCCTATTAAAGTGGCATGGCCTTATGAATATGAAATCGAGGTTGAGGAAAGATAACTCTAAGGTCGGAGTCCTTTTTCTCGCTGGGCGGAGAGAATCGCACGAATATAAGATGTGATTGTGCTGAAAATACTATGTCTTTGTGTGCTTCTGAGAATATAATAATGAAAGAGGACTTTATGTATTAACTTGTTTATTGTCACCCTTTGTGTTACACCCCCAAATACACAATATGGTGGAGATGTTAAAACTTGTGATGTACGTACCGTAGCTAATATATTTCATTTTGTTGCTTTTTGAACGATAACCACGTGGTTTTTGGTGTTAACATTTACTCACTTTGATTTTTGAAGGACAACAATCAAGTCATCCTCTGTACAATATAGTGAGATTGTGAGTACCTGCCAATCGTTTGCTCGTTTTTCATACCTGTGTAAATATGTCTACGCCACCGATGTACCACTTCGTATTTTAATGACTTCGAACAAACACCTGCAATGTATCCAACTTCACCAATATCATCTCCGCTGACAACTGGGCCACCATTACTAACTCCTGTTCGCTCAACTCAACACACTCAAGACATTGATAACCAGGTACCAATAGCCTCTAACTTGCCCCCAAGAAGTCATGGCGCTGGTATGCTTTCTACCTTTTCCAGTGAGGAGAACCCTTCTTATTTTTTAGAAGAATTTGAGTCTTTTTGTTTACTGCAGGGTCTCACCGATAGACAGAAACTTGCCGTGTTCCATTTGCACTTGCGCGGTCCAGCCCGCATTTGGTATTTGCATTTAACTGCTGCTCAAAAACTTTCTTGGCAGTCCTTTGAAAAACTGTTTACATCCAAATATACCGCCCAGGTCAATTTTGCCGATTCCATAGTTTACAATCAGCCTTTTTATTTGCTACCAAACCAATCCATCGATAAATACCAAAGTTTTTTGATTGAAAAGTCAGCCAATTTACACAAGACTGATCAAGAACTTATGTCCAAATTTATATCTGGCTTACCTCCCAAATTAGCTTTTTTTGTAAGAGCCGGAACACCTACAACACTTGAACGTGCCTACAATGCTGCTAAGATGGGTGAAGCGTATGGCTACCGTGACAGTTTTCTCACTTCACAGCTCCTGCCAGGCCATATTCAACCACCTGTCACACAGCCTAACATGCCAATGCCTGATTTTTCTCAGCCACCTCCCACCAGTACAGGTAACAGCGATAATAGTTATCAGTTTTTACAGCAACAAATTACTGATTTAACTAAACTGACGCAACGTTCTCAGCCATTTCAAAGCCAACACTACTTCCAACAACCAACGCCTTATCCCAACGTACCACAACCAACCAATACTTACCCACCATCATCTAGAGTTTGTTATACTTGTCAGGGTGTGGGCCATTTCGCCCACAACTGTAACTGGACACATAATGGATCAATCCGCCAAGATCTTCGCTGCTCTACGTGTCAACAATTTGGTCATTCCGCCAATTGTTGTAAATTTCAAAAGCCGCCGGGAAACTTGTTCCGCTCAAGGGCTCCAGAGCACAACCCCTTGAGTTCTGCCAATTTACAGCTTCAAGCTCCAGTGCTCCCAAAGTAAACCATTTTAAATATCTGCCACTGAAATTTAAAACTGAAGGCCTACCAATGACCATAGCTGACTTGTTGGACTCTGGCTGTTCTGTCAATATTATTTCAGGTCATCTTTTCACCAGATTACCAGTTATCAGTAAATCTCCACTTACTACAACAGATACTCATCAACTTACATTAGCCAATGATCAGAAGGTAAAAGTACTTGGCAGTACTTATTTAACATTTTCGTCAAGATGCAGTTTTCACAGAAACATTTTATTTTATGTGTTAGAAACTGTGTCAAAACCAATCATATTGGGTACTACATTTATGGTTTCAGCTCGAATTAAATTAGATTTTAGCACTCTTTCCAGTCAATCCAACTCATGCAAAGTGAAATGTGCCAAAACTTTTGTTTTACCAAGCAATACAGAATGCGGTTTTCACAGAAACATTTTATTTTATGTGTTAGAAACTGAGTCACAAACAATCATATTGGGTACTACATTTATGGTTTCAGCTCGAATTAAATTAGATTTTAGCATTCCTTCCAGTCAATCCAACTCATGCAAAGTGAAATGTGCCAAAACTTTTGTTTTACCAAGCAATACAGAAACTGTTGTTTGGGGCAAAGTGCCAACAAATTTGTCATATGGTATTCAGGGCATGTGTACTCCTCATCAACAATTATCCCGAAAGAATGTTTTAGGATCTCGAAGTGTATGCCTTGTGTCGTCCCATCGAACAGTTCCTCTCAACTTAACTTGTCACCCCATAACCCTTTTTAAAGGATGTGCCTTAGCTGACTTTAACATATTCAATGACTCCTCCAAGGTCACACCTATTATTTCTACTGACACTGTTTCACCCAGTGTTAACGAATCAACAAATAACATGCCACCTTTTGTTCATAATATTAATGATTCACATCAAAATTTTTTTGACAATCTTAACTTTTCCAATACCACAGTCACCCCTGACGAATTACCTGTCTTGATGGATTGTTTATACTCATATAAAGATATTTTCATTACTTCAGAAAATTCTGATTTAGGCCTTACCTCAATTGTTGAACATCAGATCCATTTGAACCCTGATGCCAAACCAAAACATCAGCGACCTTATCGCTTACCACCCGATAAGAAGGAAGTATTACGCCACCAATTAGCTGAGCTTGTCAAGCAGGGTATTATTTGTCAAGTTAGTAATACCGATCCAAAGAAGCTAGTTTATCCCAATATCGTTTTTGTGTTGACTTTCGTTACCTGAACTCTCAGACACAAGATTTCAACTATACTATTCCAGATTTGCAAGAGCTAACAGAATCATTTACTACTACAACCTAATTATATAACATCTATCGACTTATGTAGTGGATTTTTTCAAATGCCGTTGTCTGAGGAGTCCACTAATTATACAGCATTTTCAACTTGCTTTGGAACGTATATATTTTTACGTCTTCCTATGGGCCTCAAAACCTCACCAAATTCATTTCAGCTAATGATGGACAAAATTTTACATGGTTTGACCTTTACTTCTATGTTATGCTACCTTGATGATATCCTTATTTATAGCTCAACATTTGATCAACATATCAAGGATATACAAGATGTTTTTGATAGATTACGTACAGCTGGCTTAAGACTTAACCCCCAAAAATGTGCTTTTGCTCAACAAAAGTGTAAATATTTGGGACATGAAATATCTGCTGATGGCATACACCCACCCAACGATCATGTGAAGATTATTCAAGATTATCCCACTCCTAAAACTCCCAAAGAGTTGCGCAGATTTCTCGGAATGTTCAATTGGTTTAGAAAATTTATTCCAAATTATAGTGCCCTTGCTACACCTTTACACCATTTATTGAAGAAAAATGTGTCTTTTAACTGGGACAAATCACATCAATCAGCACTTGATAAATCAAAAGAGACATTGTTAAATTCCAAAGTATTAGCTTTTCCTCGCTATGACCTACCATTTTATTTAAGTGTCGACACTTCGAGTCTTGGCATCGGTTATATGCTATATCAAATCCATCCAGAGTCAGACTTTAAGGACAAGTTAGATGAGAAACAACGCACAAGAGTAATTAAATTTGGCTCGAAAAGCCTTTCAAAATGGCAGCAATCATATGGTCCTACTAAACTGGAACTTTTGGGCATGACCTCAAGCATTTTGGATTGTGCTCCTTATTTACGAGGTCGTCATTTCACAGTAGAATGTGATCATCAAGCGTTACGGCCCTTATTTCAAAAATCTCTCCGTGGTGCCATCTATGATCGGTGGTTAACCATTCTTCAGCAATTTAACTTTGACATTAAATATAAACCAGCAGCACAAATGAATGTTCCTGATGCTTTGTCCCGTTGTTTCGATAAAACTGTTAAACATTCCGATCATGTCAGTCCATCTGAGGATGACCCTTATTTTCCATATATTCCAGAAGCTGTTCCCAAAATAACTTTGCCCGGTGGTGTAGATTTTCAAAATTTGTTTTGTGCAGATTCAAATGCTGAATGTAATCGTGTTTCTGTGTATTATACTGATCAAGACCCATTATATGATGCTGACACAGAAGATTGTGATATTGATGAATTTTCAGTGAATAATGTGCCGTCCACTTATGAACAATGTGCTGCAGTACATAATTGTATTCCTTCAGACACTTGTGAAACTAGTGATAATCTAACTAATCCTGAACAATGTGCTGCAGTACATAATTGTATTCCTTCAGACACTTGTGACACTAGTGATAATCTAACTAATTTCATGCCGTCCACTACCGACTGTTGTGATACTAACTTTAGTGACTATAGGCCTGTCAGCTCAACTGATACCACACCTATTGATTCTATATCAGTTGAGAGTATATTATTAATGAAACATTTTAATTTTAGTCTTTCAGTTATGGCTGAATTACAATATAGTGATCCATTTTTAAAGCATATTTTAAATTATCTTGTTCACAATGTTTTGCCTGATTCTCAATCTCAATCTAGACGATTAATTGTTGAAGCCAAGGATTATATGGTTTTTGAAAATGTTTTATTTCATTCTAGAACTGCAATGTCTAAACGTTCCAAAACTTTAAATTGTTATCAACTTGTTGTACCTTATGTTTTAGTTCAAGAACTTTTACTTTTATACCATGATTCTCCTTTAGGTGGTCATGGGGGGATACAGGATACTGTTGACCGTGTTAAAGAATCTTATTATTTTCCTAAAATGAGCACCCTTGTCTCTGACTATGTCAAATCTTGACATGCTTGTCAAAGTCGAAAGTTAACCAAAGCACACACCAAAACGGCCATTGTCGCTTATCCTACACCACATGCTCCTTTTGAAGTTTGGGAAGTAGATCTTTATGGGCCTTTACCTAAAACCCCTAAAGGAGATTGTTATGTATTCACCGCTGTTGATATGTTCAGTAAGTTTTTAGTTTGTTATCCAATTGCCAATACTGATGCCATAACTGTTAGTTCAGCACTCTTTAATTTATTTTCTAATTATGGTGTTTGCCATACATTAATAAGTGATAACGGTAGAGAATTTATTTCTAAATGTACATCTGAAGTTTGTAAACTCTTGTCAATACCTAACAATTTACTCCTAGCTTTATGCATCACTGTTTAGGAGCTTGTGAACGCTTACACAGAACTTTGGCTGAGCGGTTAACTCCTTATGTGTCAAAAAGTCCTTCTTCCTGGATTGATATGTTACCTGCAGTTGTTTTTTCCATGAATAATTGTGTTAACTCATCTTTGGGGTTTTCACCTTTTGAAATCATTTATTCCATGCGTCCAAAATTTCCTTTGGCTAATTTTTCAGATAGTTTTAGAGAAACTCTACCCAGAGATATTAAGACATTTATTACTAATCAGTCTAAGAAACTCGATTTCATTCGCAAGCAAGTTGAAAATGATGCTATTAAAGCACATGCTAAAATGTGTGATAGAGTTAATGCTAAAATTAATCCTTTAAACATTGTTGCTGGTGATTATGTTTATTTAAATGTATCTCCTAAAGGTCCTGGTCAGAAATTGCAAAATAAATATTCAGGCCCGTATGTTATTTATACTATTTGTAGTGACCATATAGTAGATCTTAAAGATCCAAGTTCTTCTAAGCTTATTCATAATGTCCATTGTGATCGTCTTAAGTTGGCTTATATCAGGTCACCTAACCCCTCTCCTTATTTTCCTGGAAGTGTTATCACAAATATTAATCAGACTGTACCAGAGCAATCAGACTCTAATTTACCCAGTGAGAGTATTTTACAGCCCCTTCCTCCAGATCGATTACCTGCACTTTGTAAATACTCTCCTAATATTCAAAGTGACTCTTCCAGTCCCACTATGTGTAACTCACGAATCCCTGTTCCAATAAAAGATATCCACCCCTCTGCAAGTGGTGTTCGTAGAAGTGTTCGTTCCAGACGTAAGCCTATTCGATTTCGTGATGCAGCAGTGGACTGTAGTAGTATTTCACCCAATAGTGACTCAGATGGTGGTTTTCATAAAATCCAACGTGTGTTAGGTCAGCGCCTTAAAGGGGCGAAACCTGAATATCTTGTTCAAATACGTGGTGAACCAGCAGATCAGGCTTTTTGGGTATCTGACTCTAAGTAAGATCGTCGTGCCAAATTATCAATTCAAATGAAACCACCACCATTCATTTAGTGATAAAAATGTATATATTTCCTCAAATTGTTTTTTTCCTGTATGTATATCATATGCATGACTATTTTTATACAGTAGTATGTTCTTATATATATCTATTTTTTATATGTACGCCCATGTGTTGCCTGGCAACCTATCTTCCTATGATTGTTTTCTAAAGTTTCATATACATGTAGCAATCAGACACTATTACTTATATCCCAGTTGGATATGTTTTCAGTCTATTTTATTGGATTTTTGTAAATGTTATTATTACAATGCATGTTGTAATGTTTATTGTCTTACATGACATGTTATCTTATTCATCCATTTATTTCATTATACCTCTTAACACTTTCTTTATGTACTTCCAGTATTATTTTACCTCCATTCATATGTTTATCGTCGAATTTTAAACAAAATAATTTGGGGTTTTTTTTGCCGGCGGGGATGTTATGTATTCACATACATTTTATTATGTTTTGGCCTATTAAAGTGGCATGGCCTTATGAATATGAAATCGAGGTTGAGGAAAGATAACTCTAAGGTCGGAGTCCTTTTTCTCGCTGGGCGGAGAGAATCGCGCGAATATAAGATGTGATTGTGATTTTGCTGAAAATACTATGTCTTTGTGTGCTTCTGAGAATATAATAATGAAAGAGGACTTTATGTATTAACTTGTTTATTGTCACCCTTTGTGTTACACCCCCAAATACACAATACACATGAATGGGTCAAATTTAAAGATTGAAATGGCTTCCTGTAGATTTGTCGAAAGCCTTTGTCCGTTAGCTTGGTGGTTGAGAAGTATTAGCGTTTGTTTTATATAACATTAATTGGAGTAATTAGAATCATAGAACATTTGCCGATACTTTGTATGTATAAAAGGCAGGCTATAGTCGAATGGTTTATTTCGAGATTATCATTAATTCAATACGACAGGCTATCATATATTCAATACGGAGAAATCAAACCAAAGAGTACTCGCACTATCTGGTTAAGTTTGACAACGGTGGTTTACTGATTGTTCCCAGAAGTAGGATTTTAGAAGAGGGTAGGATTACGGAGACTGGAAAATACAAGGTGCAATATAACAAACCCGAAGATGTGTCTGAAGCTGTAATTATAAAGACTGGCGACTACCTGACATTGTCAAGGCTAAAGAGGGAGATGGAACAGAAGAAGAAAGATGCGCAACAAAAGAACCCCATAAAAATCCGGACACCAAAGCGTGCCGTGAAGTCCAGTCGCTTACCCCAGCCCAAAAGAAAGGTAAATATTTTTCACAAAAAACAACATAACAAAAATAGACAACAATTCAATAATTTTATTGGAGACGTTTTTTGACTATAGGGTCGTTTAGGAGTTTTTGATAAAAATGATTAATGTCCTTTCCGAAGGAACGCTCGGACCCAAAAAGTCTTTTAGGCATATCAGCCGTGTCTTTCCCCCCTCACCGCCACAACACCCGGAACAACTTTGTACATGTGGTCAATGAAGCGATTACATATGTCACGGGTAAGCACATTGTCCCAAAAGTCTTGACATTCAGTACACAGTTCTTCTTTTGTGGTGGGATTCTTTTTGGACACGTGTCGCTTCAGCATGTTCCATACCATTTCGATAGGATTTAACACTCGGCTAATCTCGACAGATTCCGTAAACTACATCTAGTCTCGGATGTATGACAGTAAGTGATATGTACCTACGCCCATACATTTGCGATGCGGCTACCGGTTTACTTTAACAGGAAAACTTGACGCTATTACACAAATTGGGAACCTATTCGGCTAGCGACCTATTCGACCGATCGAGCTGCAACCTGTTCGTTGGAAACCTATTTAGAGTAAAGACAACAGTCTCTATTTATCAACCAATAAAGTCCAACGTTATGTCTATCAAATGAAAGTAGAATATATTATTTTTTATCCATTCCTTCAGCTCAGAATAGAAGTGTAATTTCGTCATTATCTTACAGCTGGATCGGTCGAATTGGTCGCTATGCCAAATAGGTCGCCAACTTGTGTTTGGAATGGGCGCAGCCATGTTTCAACCGGGACCTTTAAAGTAGTTCCAATATGGCGGAATTCATCATACAGCCGAGTTTAGATTGTCCGAAATCTTACGAGGTTTGCCGAGTGAGGATTTAAGTCTGGGCTTTTGGGGGGAGTGCACCACCAGTTGATGCCATTGTCCTCCATAAAAGTTTTAGCAAATCGGGAAGTATGTTTTGGGTCATTATCCTGTTGGAAACGATGCCCACCTTGATATCTGTCATTAGCGAATGGGAGTAAAGTTTTTTTTAAAATTTCCTCCGTATAGAAAACACTGTCCATTATTCCATCGAATATAAGAAGTTGACTTTTCCCTTTACGACTAATACCCCCCCACAAGTGAACTTTGTATGGGTGTTTTGGGCGACACTGTTGTGGTGCACTTTGGTCCTTTTTTCTATACGCCATTGTTTTGTTATTGTGTAGCTGTATTGAGCACTCATATGTAAATATCACATTAGCCAACTGGTCGTTTGTCTCTATTAAATTTCTACAGAATTGAACCCTCTTTTCTTTATTCTGGTCTCTGATAAGTTGACAATATAGTGGTTTCGTTGATGAAAAACCGGCAAAATCAATGGCGCGTCTGACTGTGCTAATCGAGGTGTTTGTGCCGTGTACTGAAAGTGTTTTCTGGATATCCCTGGCAGACTGCGCTGGGTTCTGTTGAAATTCGTTATAAATAAGAGCTATGTCATCGGAACACAAGTTATTGAAATGATGGGTTCTTTCGTCAATACGCCTTTGTTGTCAAATCGTCCTTCAATGTATGCGGTTACCGTATGTTTTACCCCAGACAGAGACACATTCACATTAGATTGGTTAAGGTACCTATGTATAGCAAAACACTTCCAGTTTTTCTTGTGGAGTTCAACAATTTTTAATTTATCCAAGTGTGGTATACGAGAGAGAGAGAGAAATGGGGTTTAACGTCCACTCGACACAACTATGTCATTTCGGGACTAACATATGGTTTAATTTTATTTCAATAATTCGCTTGCGCGTAGGGGTCTTTAGCAGTGGGAGGAAACCGGAGTGCCCGGAGGAAACCCACGAGGTTGAGAAGGCGCCCCTATCTCCATGCCACATACGTTCACACCGGGGCTCGAAACCACAGCCGCAAGCCAGAGGTGACCGGCCAGCTAGAGGTCGAAGCGCGGCACTCTAGACCACTAGGCCATCCCAACCCCCCGTGTGGTATACGGTTAACAGGCATTTTTATGAACTGGGCTACCGGTTTCTTGGGTTTTATGGAGAAATTGACTAGGATAATACACATGAACAAATATGTTAAAATATACACGCGCACAAGTGTCATCATATTTATATATTAAAATGGTTTCAGTCTAATTAACAAGTGACATGCCCATTTACAGTGTCTATTCCAGGGTGTGGCAAAGAAATATATTACAATGGTTGGGGTCAGAACACAGCGTTAGTGCTAGTGTTAGAGTTCTTATTAGTAAAATAATTAACCTTGATCTCGTAATTTTTATTATTAAGCTTAGAAAAAAGCGCAAACTTCAGAAAATATCTTAAATTTCAAAATAAAAACTTGTAGTTATTTTCCATAATTACAATGTATTAGTACAGATTTAAATAGTGCATCTGAGACAAGCAGTTCAAACTTTATTTTTTACTTATTTTACTAACTGTTATCATTATTACATATTAAAATTCCATCTTTACTTATGGAAAACGCAATGATATTTGTTGGGGTCAATTCTTTAACTCTATTTATAAAATTTTATCCACAGTTGAATGAAAATAAATATATTCTATTCTCTTGTATTTTCAGAAAATGGCCTCTACAGTTATTCGCCGAACAACGCTAGCAAGTTTTAGTTCTAGTGACCCACATGAGCTATCAATTTCCAGGATATCATCAAGCTCGTGTTCAACACGTTCATCACCAGATTCTGTCTCCCAGGTATCTAGAATACCAGTGCCGGTGTCACAGTGTGAGATGGTCGCTGGTGTGTGTTTGCTCCTGGGCACTTGCGCATGTCCGAGACTGATGTTTGCGTTAGCAACACAGCTTTATCTACTTCCGCCATGGTGAGATGGTTCCTCATAACTGATCACTTCAGGAAAAAGTGTTACGTACTTAGTAATACTTGTTATCGTGATTAGCTGTTGTTTTGGTGATCAGTAGTTACACGATCAACGGATTTAAGTTGATTGGCTTGAAATTGATTGTTCTATCGTTCGTGATTTGTTGCCGTTGTTTATTGTAAAGCGTTTTTACACACTTGACTTAAATGTGGAAATGGCGTTATATAAATTGCAGCTTATGACGCTCGACTGATCACGTAATTTCCAGTGGTTATTTGTAGATTTTTTTTTTTTTTTTTTTTTTTTGTTAAAAACGTATAAAAATCACTTTTTGATGTTATAACTATTGAATATGATTGGGATTTCTCTGAATCATTATCTTAATTTTGTACATATTAAAATTTTTACAACTTCACAATATAGCCTTGCCTATGTGTTTTATCTCTCAAATACAAATACTTTATCATGCATACCATGGGATCCACATCTGAAACTAAATCTGAAAATAACGCTATTTCTTGAACATGAATCACCCCATTCCACAGAAAGAAAAGAAAGTGGTGACAAATACTCCTTGTAAATTTGGATTGGCAGTTGTTTTCTCTTTCGGGACGGGAATATTCAAATAGCCTACTGAATTATAAAGATCGTCAATTTGTATTTTTCCTTTTTACCGAAATAAACAAACAGTAGAAACTCGACATCCTCGACTGCTGTCAGTAGTAATACTATATATTGGTAGATAATAGTGTAGAAACCGATCTGACAGTAAGAAGATAGGCTGGCACTGCCAGGCAGGATACGCCCACATTTTCGAGAGATGGATAGAGAACAAGCAATACCGAAAGTGATTTTTCCTACATCATTAAGTTAGAATATGATATGTGCAAATATCAAAATGAATTAAGATCTTTGGGTTATAAAGGTGCATTTCAGTAGGCTTCAAATTCGACTGGGAATCATGTTGCTAAGTGGGTAAGATGCTGGCTCGGCAGCCTTGAGGTTGGGTGTTTGATCCCTGCATTGGGTGACAAAGTTCATCTAGATTTTCTGGCATGGTTTCCCCTTGTTAGTGATGAAGGATGGATGGCCTGACAAGACAGCTGTCAATTTTGGTTCAATTTTCACAAAATTTGAACTCAATCTGCATTACCATGTAACGGTGATATAATCAAACGTTTTTTTAAATCGGATAATAATTTTGACCTCCGAGGGACCACAAGCTAAAAAGGGAGATTTTTCGTACAATCAGGGGCCATAATTCAGGAAGTTACGAACCAATGGGTGCAAATATCGAAAGGAACCAAGATCTTCGGGTTATAAACATGCATGTCAAGTTTCATCAAAATCAGTTCAAAATTGTGACCTCTATAGGGTTCACAACCTTGATATAACCTTCATTACCATGTAACGGTGATATAATCAAACGTTTTTTTAAATCGGATGATAATTTTGACCTCCAGAGCCACCACAAGCTAAAAAGGGCGATTTTTCGGACAATCAGGGGCCGTAATTCAGGAAGTTACGATCCGATGGCCGCAAATATAGAAAGGAACCAAGAACTTTAGCTTATAAACATACATGTCAAGTTTCATCACAATCGGTTCAAAATTGTGACCTCTATAGGGTCCACAACCTTGAAATAACATATTTTCACACTATTCGCGTATAAACGGCGGCCATTTTGTATGTCAATTTGTGTCCGATTTTCACGAAATTCGAACTCAACCTTCATTACCATGTAACGGTGATATTATCAAACGGTTTTTTAAATTGGATAATAATTTTGACCTCCAGAGGGACCTCAAGCTAAACAGGGCGATTTTTCGGACAATCAGGGGCCATAATTCAGGCAGTTATGATCCGATGGGTGCAAATATCAAAAGGAACCAAGATCTTGGGGTTATAAACATGCATGTCAAGTTTCATCAAAATCGGTTCAAAATTGTGACCTCTATAGGGTCCACAAGCTTGAAATAACATATTTTCACACTATTCGCATACAAACGGCGGCCATTTTGTATGTCAATTTTGGTCCGATTTTCACGAAATTCGAACTCAACTTTCATTACCATGTAACGGTGATATAATCGAACGGTTTTTTAAATCGGATAATAATTTTGACCTCCAGACGGACCACAAGCTAAAAAGGGCGATTTTTCGGACAATCAGGGGCCATAATTCAGGAAGTTAAGATCCGATGGGCGCAAATATGGAAAGGAACCAAGATCTTGGGGTTATAAACATGCATGTCAAGTTTCATCAAAATCGGTTCAAAATTGTGACCTCTATAGGGTCCACAAGCTAAAAACATGATATTTCGTTCAATCAGGGGCCATAATCCATGAAGTTTCCATCCGATACATGCCAATATCAAAAGCAGCCGAGATCTTATAGGGATAAACCTATATTTCAAGTTTCGTCAAAATCGGATAAGAATTGTGACCTGTAGAGAGTCCACAAACAAATTGTGGACGGACGGACGAATGGACGGACGGACGGACGTCCGGACGGACAGGGGCGACAACATAATACGTCCACATGAAAATGTGGGCGTATAAAAATCGTAGGGGTTATCCTATCACGGGGAGTCAACGCACACTGTGTCTATAAATTCCTCGACATCCTCGACTGCTGTCAGTAGTAATACTATATATTGGTAGATAATAGTAGAAACCGATCTGACCGTAAGAAAATCGTAGGGGTAATCCTATCACGGGGAGTCAACGCACACTGTGTCTATAACAGTATGACCTGACTCCTGCGATTGCGCTAAACGGTAAACACACACCAGCGACCATCTCACACTGTGACACCGGTACATGTACCGGTACCCCGCGATGTGGAATCGCCCTCCACTTCTGAGGAACTGTCCCTCCTGCAGTTGATGCCCGATTTACCGGATGGGGAAATTACGTGCAGTCAGCTTTTTAAAACACCTAATCGTCACAGACAGAAAATGCTTTCGGCAGTAGAAAGATACATGCAGATGATCAATAAGAAACAACATGACCTGCAGCAAGAAGTGAAAGGGCTATGAACAGAATTAAAAGAAATGAGAAATCTGGTATTGTTGGTATTAGAAAGACTCCCCCCTCACGGTGAGGGACAACATCAACAGATGGAAAGACCTAGTCCCCGGTGCGCCATTCCGACCCTGCCAACGACTGGCGCTGCCACTGCCACTACCACTGCCACCGCCACTGCCACATCACAGTTCAGTGACATTCCACCGGAATTTCGAATTTCTTCAGATGATCTAAAATCAATGCAGCTTCATGCTTTTAATGCCAGCCATTTTGCCACCAAAGTTGTGCAACGTCTCTTTCCAAAACTCATTGGACCCGACAACTTGCGGAGGAAATAGTCGTATTTCGGTGGGGGGAGATGTAATAAGTATGAACTAGAGCCATGGCGGAAGTAATTTTTGTTTAGGTAAGTGTTACACTATTATCCGGAAGTTCAGGAAAAGCATGCCTGGTAAGAGCGCGTTGTAGTAAAAATTAACGAATATTTGAGAAGAAAATGATTTTTATGTGATGACTTTTAAGAAATGTAAAACTATTTAAGACAAAATATTTTTTAAATAGAAAAAAGACAAATATGTTGTAAAAAAAATGTAAAAGAAATTTTGGTCCGATTTTCCCGAAATTCGAACTCAACCTTCCATAGGGTGTAACGGTGATATAATCAAACGTTTTTTTAAATCGGATAAAAATTGTGACCTCCAGAGGGACCACAAGCTAAAAGATAGGCTGGCACTGCCAGGCAGGATACGCCCACATTTTCGAGAGATGGATAGAGAACAAGCAATACCGAAAGTGATTGTAATATCATATGTGCAAATATCGAAATGAATTAAGATCTTTGGGTTATAAAGGTGCATTTCAGTAGGCTTCAAATTCGACTGGGGATCATGTTGTTAAGTGGGTAAGATGCTGGCTCGGTAGCCTTGAGGTTGGGTGTTTGATCCATGCATTGGGTGACAAAGTTCATCTAGATTTTCTGGCGTGGTTTCCTCTTGTTAGTGATGAAGGATGGATGGCCTGACAAGAACAGCTGTCAATTTTGGTTCGATTTTCACGAAATTCGACCTCAACCTTCATTACGATTTAACGGTGATATAATCAAACGGTTTTTTAAATGGGATAATAATTCTGACCGCAGAGGGACCACAAGCTAAAAAAAAAGGTCATTTTTCGTACAATCAGTGGCCATAATTCAGGAAGTTAAAATCCGATATGCACAAATATCGAAAGGAACTAAGATTGTTAAGTTGTAAACATGTGTTTCAAGTTTCATCAAAATTGAATGAAGATTGTGACCTCTACAGGGTTCACAACCTTGATATACCATATTTTTACACTCTTCGCGTACAAGCGGCGGCCATTTTTTCAATCAATTTTGGTCCAATTTTCACGAAATTCGACCTCAACCTTCATTACGATGTAACGGTGATATAATAAAACCGTTTTTTAAATGGGATAATAATTCTGACCTCCAGAGGGACCACAAGCTGAAAATGGTCATTTTTCGGACAATCAGGGGCCATAAGTCAGGAAGTTACGATCCGATGGGCGCAAATATCGAAAGAAACCAAGATCTTTGGGTTATAAACATGCATGTCAAGTTTCATCAAAATCGGTTCAAAATTGTGACCTCTATAGGGTCCACAACCTTGATATAACATATTTTCACACTATTCGCGTACAAACGGCGGCCATTTTGTTTGGCAATTTTGGTCCGATTTTCACGAAATTTGAACTCAATCTTCATTACCATGTAACGGTGATATAATCAAACGGATTTTTAAATCGGATAATAATTTTGACTTCCAGTGGGACCACAAGCTAAAAAGGGTGATTTTTCGTACAATCAGGAGCCATAATTCAGGAAGTTACGAATCAATGGGCGCAAATATCGAAAGGAACTAAGATCTTCGGGTTATAAACATGCATGTCAAGTTTCATCAAAATCGGTTCAAAATTGTGACCTCTATAGGGTCCACAACCTTGATATAACATATTTTCACACTAATCGCGTACAAACAGGGGCCATTTTGTCTGTCAATTTTGGTCCGATTTTCACGAAATTTGAACTCAACCTTCATTACCATGTAATGGTGATATAATCAAACGTTTTTTTAAATCGGATAATAATTTTGACCTCCAGTGGCACAACAAGCTAAAAAGGGCGATTTTTCGGACAATCAGGGGCCATAATTCAGGAAGTTACGATCCGATGGGCGCAAATATCGAAAGGAACCAAGATTTTGGGGTTATAAACATGCATGTCAAGTTTCATCACAATTGGTTCAAAATTGTGACCTCTATAGGGTCCACAAGCTAAAAACATGATATTTCGTACAATCTGGGGCCATAATCCATGAAGTTCCGATCCGATACATGCCAATATCGAAAGGAACCAAGATCTTATGGGGATAAACCTATATTTCAAGTTTCGTCAAAATCGGACAAGAATTGTGACCTGTAGAGAGTCCACAAACAAATTGTGGACGGACGGACGTTCAGACGGACAGGGGCGACGACATAATACGTCCACATGAAAATGAGGGCGTATAAAAAGGTGATTTTTCGGACAATCAGGGGCCATAATTCAGGAAATTACGTTCCGATAGGCGCAAATATCGAAAGGAACCAAGATCTTTGGGTTATAAACATGCATGTCAAGTTTCATCAAAATCGGTTCAAAATTGTGACCTCTATAGGGTCCACAAGCTTAAAACGTGATTTTTCATGCAATCAAGGGCCATAATCCATGAAGTTTTGATCCGATACATGCCAATATCGAAAGCAGCCGAGATCTTATGGGGATAAACCTATATTTCAAGTTTCATCAAAATCATATAAGAATTGTGACCTGTAGAGAGTCCACAAACAAATTGTGGACGGACGGACAGGGGCGACGACATAATACGTCCACATGAAAATGTGGGCGTATAAAAAGGCAATTTTGCGTACAATCAGGGGCCATAATTCAGGAAGTTACGATCCGATATGCGCAAATATCGAAAGGAACCAAGACCTTTGGGTTATAACCATGCATTTCAAGTTTCATCAAAATCGAATTAAAATTGTGACCTCTACAGGGTCCACAACCATGATATACCATTTTTTAACAGTATTCGCACACAAACGGCGGCCATTTTGTATGGCAATTTTGGTCCGATTTTCCCGAAATTCGAACTCAACCTTCCTTAGGGTGTAGCGGTAATATAATCAAACGTTTTTTTAAATCGGATAATAATTGTCACCTCCAGAAGGACCACAAGCTAAAAAAAGGTGATTTTTCAGACAATCAGGGGCCATAATTCAGGAAATTACGTTCCAATAGGCGCAAGTATCGAAAGGAACCAAGATCTTTGGGTTATAAACATGCATGTCAAGTTTCATCAAAATCGGTTCAAAATTGTGACCTCTATAGGGTCCACAAACTAAAAATGTGATTTTTCATACAATCAGGGGCCATAATCCATGAAGTTTTGATCCGATACATGCCAATATTGAAAGCAGCCGAGATCTTATGGGGTTAAATCTATATTTCAAGTTTCGTCAAAATCAGATAAGAATTGTGACCTGTACAGAGTCCACAAACAAATTGTGTCCGGACGGACAGGGGCGACGACATAATATGTCCACATGAAAATGTGGGCGTATAAAAAGGCAATTTTGCGTACAATCTGGGGCCATAATTCAGGAAGTTACGATCCGATATGCGCAAATATCGAAAGGAACCAAGACCTTTGGGTTATAACCACGCATTTCAAGTTTCATCAAAATCGAATTAAAATTGTGACCTCTACAGGGTCCACAACCATGATATACCATTTTTTAACAGTATTCGCACACAAACGGCGGCCATTTTGTATGGCAATTTTGGGCCGATTTTCCCGAAATTCGAACTCAACCTTTGTTAGGGTGTAACGGTAATATAATCAACCGTTTTTTTAAATCGGATAATAATTGTCACCTCCAGAGGGACCACAAGCTAAAAAAAGGCGATTTTGCGTTTAATTCAGGAAGTTAAGATCCGATATGCACAAATAGCGAAAGGAACCAAGATCTTTGGGTTATAACCATGAATTTCAAGTTTCATCAAAATCGAATTAAAATTGTGACCTCTACAGGGTCCACAACCTTGATATACCATTTTTTAACAGTCCGGACGACGACATAATACGTCCACATGAAAATGTGGGCGTATAAAAATGGATACACTTTTAGTGCAAGCCTTATGTATGATTATTAAATTTGTACTGTAAAATATTATGATTTGTATACATTGTACATTTGTATTACATGTTTAGCTTAATTTTGATTTTTCAATAAAAATCATATCAATGGAACGGAAAGAATGGAAGCTACTCAAAACATCTCCTTAATTGTCGTTTATGGATTTATTATTTATGCTGATATCTAGATTTTAAAGGTAAACATACATGTATACAGTATGTATAAGTTTATAGATTGCAGTTGCACAGGTTACATGTATATATGGAAATCGGGAAGCTGAACGTACAAAGCAATGGAATCATTCAGAAAGTGTACTCAAAATAAGTAAATTATAACGGGGTGAAGGCGAGAATTAACACACTCGTGGTCATTGTATAAATGTATGACACGTGCGTGTAATGTACACGTCTGTGGGTGTGAAATGGCTTTATTTAATATCCGCTTCCCCCGAAAGGATATGGGCGATAAACAGTAGATGTACATTGTATATTGTCACAGTGGAGATTTGTCGACAGCTGCGCAAAATCCAGTAAGAACATTCATTGGTTGAATGCATGTAAATATTCAGTATTATATGTTTACATAATTTGTAAAATAACAAATACATGGCGGTGTCACTTTTGTGACCTTCACAGTGTATCCCCTCCCACCCCTATCATTTCAATTTGCCAAAGGTCCGATCAAGATTTGCTAAATACTTTTCGCCAAATAATACCGCGTAAGAATATAGTCCCCGTGTCGAACCCAACATCTCATGTTTTGGCGCGTTTCTGACCACATGACTTACCGTTAACCGCATTGCGGAGTGATTTACATGTATGGCACTGTGTTGTATGGATATTTGATTTAGTTAGATAAACTGAATATGCGAGTAAACTGAATATGCGAGTAACGAAGTAACGTGTAAAATCCCATCGTGTATATTTGAAAGTTTGGATTTGATAGCAGCAAATAAGATGAAATGATACGTTTAAAAAAGATAGGCTGGCACTGCCAGGCAGGATACGCCCACATTTTTGAGAGATGGATAGAGAACAAGCAATACCGAAAGTGATTTTTCCTACATCATTAAGTCCTACATTTCATACTGTATTGGGAGCAGCCATCGTGTTGGTCAGTTCCAGTCTGATATTCATGAAATTCCAAGCCGACAATGATTATGGGTTGACGGTACACAACCTAGAAATGTGACTTTTCATCAAAATCGGATAAGAACTGTGACCTGTAGAGAGTCCACAACCATGATATACCATATTTTTACACTATGGTCCAATTTTCTCGAAATTTGAACTCAACCTTCCGTAGGGTGTAACGGTGATAGAGTCAAACGTTTTTTTAAATCGGACAATAATTGTGACCTCCAGGGGGACCATAGGCAATTTTTCGGACAATCAGGGGCCATAATTCAGGAAGTTACAATCCGATATGCGCAAATAACGAAAGGAACCAAGATCTTTGGGTTATAACCATGCATTTCATGTTTCATCAAAATCGAATTAAAATTGTGACCTATACAGGGTCCACAACCATGATATACCATTTTTTAACAGTATTTGCGTACAAATGGCGGCCATTTTTTCTGTCAATTCTTGTCTGATTTTCCCGAAATTCGAACTCAAACCTTTCTTAAGGTGTAACGGTGATATAATAAAACGTTTTTTTAAATTGGAAAATAATTGTGACCTCCAGAGGGACCACAAGCTAAAACAAACAATACCGAAAGTGATTTTTCCTACAATCAAAGGCCATAATTCATTAAGTTACAATTTTATATGCGCAAATATCGAAAAGAATAAAGATCCTTAGGTTATAAACAAGCATTTCAGGTTTCATCAAAATCGAATTAAAACTGTGACCTCTACAGAGTCCACAACTTTGATATACCATATTTTTACAGTGTTCGCGTACAAACGGCGGCCATTTTTTCAGGCAATTACGGTCCGATTTTTTTGAAATTTGAACTCAAACCTTCCGTAGGATGTAACGGTGATAGAGTCAAACGTTTTTTTAAATCGGATAATAATTGTGACCTCCAAAGGGACCATAGGTGATTTTTCGGACAATCAGGGGCCATAATTCAGGAAGTTACGATCCGATATGCGCAAATAACGAAAGGAACCAAGATCTTTGGGTTATTAACCATGCATTTCAAGTTTCATCAAAATCGAATTAAAATTGTGACCTCTACAGGGTCCACTACCATGATATACAATTTTTTAACAGTATTCGCATACAAACGGCGGCCATTTTGTATGGCAATTTTGGTCCGATTTTCTCGAAATTCGAACTCAACCTTCTTTACGGTAATATAATCAAACGTTTTTTTCAATCGGATAATAATTGTGACCTCCAGAGGAACCAAAAGCTAAAAAAAGGCGATTTTGCGTATAATCAGGGGCCATAATTCAGGAAGTTACGGTCCGATATGCGCAAATATCGAAAGGAACCAAGATCTTTGCGTTATGACCATGAATTTCAAGTTTCATCAAAATCGAATTAAAATTGTGACCTCTACAGGGTCCACAACCTTGATATACCATTTTTTAACAGTATTTGCGTACAAACGGCGGCCATTTTGTATGGCAATTTTGGTCCGATTTTCCCGAAATTCGAACTCAACCTTCCTTAGGGTGTAACGGTGATATAATCGAACGGTTTTTTAAATTGGATAATAATTGTGACCTCCAGAGGGACCACAAGCTAAAATAGGTGATTTTTCGGACAATCAGGGGCCATAATTCAGGAAATTACGTTCCGATAGGCGCAAATATCGAAGGGAACCAAGATCTTTGGGTTATAAACATGCATGTCAAGTTTCATCAAAATCGGTTCAAAATTGTGACCTCTATAGGGTCCACAAGCTAAAAACACGAGTTTTCGCACAATCAGGGGCCATAATACATGAAGTTTTCATCCGATACATGCCAATATCGAAAGCAGCCGAGATCTTTTGGGGATAAACCTATATTTCAAGTTTCGTCAAAATCAGATAAGAATTGTGACCTGTAGAGAGTCCACAAACAAATTGTGGACGGACGGACGGACGTCCGGACGGACAGGGGCGACGACAATATACGTCCACATAAAAATGTGGGCGTATAAAAATTGTAAGTTGTTCATTGTTTGCATACATTGTGGCACACTTAATACATGTACAGTGTGTCAGGGAAAAAAAACAACCGCAGCTTCCTCGCCAACGGTTAGCATATCATGTATGCAACTTCAATAAATTACATTTTTCGTCAACATGCTAACATCGGTAAGATATCGGCACTCAAGCGATTCACCGTGTTCCACAGTGAAACACCCGAATACACCGCGAAACACCCTATTTCGCGATGATTTGGCTAGGTGCCGTTTCGCTAGCGATTTTCTGAGTTTCCACCATGAAATAGAGTGTTTTTCTGCGAGGGTCGGCGATTCTAGTCTATAACTCATGCACAGTAGTATATATGCGGAATCTAATGTATTATATCAGTGACAGCCCTAGACATTCGCCAATTCGCCAATGACGACAAATATTTTTATTGGCGAATAAAGTGATGATTCTGGCAAAAATTTTGGCGAATGAATTATTTTGTAAATCTGTTAATATTAAAGTTGAAATCGTTTCGTTAAACGCTTCTTTCGATCATTCAATGGAGTGTCTATTTTTAGTACATTAATTTCTCTAGTCTCAATCGTACAAGTCGCAAATCAGTCAATGTCACGCATTAAAACGACTGAAAGATCGAGTCTAGAGACTATACAACACAGTTACGCCCAATTTGTGTGGCACTGCACTGTTTACATATGCTCGCCGAGTGTACATTCGCTTCACTACACGTAGCGACGTTCCAATATGACACCTATCGGTTTTACCGATATCAGATATTGACAACGAAGTATATCAGCCGATACAAATAAATTACCGATAGTGGTGGATATAAAACCATTACACATTAAAATGTCTCGAATGGCATGATGATCTATGTAGATATTTGTCTTTACTTTAGTCGGGAAACGCATGGTACTTTTACTATTTTACTGCGGGAATCAACATAAACCCTGTGTTGTTGAAGTAATAATTGGGCCACGCTTCTTACGCAATCAAAAATATACACCATCCATTATGAATTAAATTATTTGCTGTATCATTAATGGTCGAGATTATCATATTTTAAGTGTTAATTACTATATAATTCCTTACAGTAATCGGCAGGGTATCTGTACATGTATATCTATACGTGTGCATTAGTTAATGCGGTAATGAAATGATACATCAAAGCGATACCTTCATGACCCGTTTGTCAACAGTGGCTATCACGTGACATTCTCCCGCCATTTCTAGAACTATTGTTAAAAATAAAACATCTAATGGGAACCTATTTGTTGATAATATTATTAATTAATAAAGGATGATCTTTATTATGAGTTTTTATTTGTCGACACAATAACCAAGCATGACAATATAAATCACTAAATTATTTCTGAATTTATATCGGCATCTAGAAGACGGAATGTATTAGACTAGACAGTGATTACGTGACATCAAAGGAATATCCCCCCTTTCATCCTTTATTCCACCATGCGCAAACCACGTGATATTTCCCACCTTTTCCAAAACTTCTACTCATATATTGACAGACAATATAGTGAACTAACGAAGTAAAAAAAAACCCATAGCAATTTAGATAAAGGATACTCGTAAGGATTTTGTACTGTTTATTATTTCCTTTCTACCGCTGCTATGAGTCTTGTATTACCGGTACGTTTAAAAAGCAACAAGCACGTAGTTTCATTTTTAATTAACAAACATATGAATAAAAATGATATAAAATATTTGGCTAAAACTTTCTGAATTGGCTAATAAAATTTTGATTTGGCTAAAAATTTGGCTAATGGTTTTAAGGGTCTAGGGCGGTCACTGTTATATTATTTAACATTACCTAGAACTTTATAGTATTTCTGATTTCATAGATTTTAGTTTGATTAAATGTAATAATAAATGTATACCTGACAGTGTGTTTTAAACCTAACCAATAAACAGATCAATCTATTGCAATAGTCCAACAGTATCGCAATATTTAATCCCCAATAGTAATAGTATTCCAATAGCTGATTACCCAATAGCAATACTATCGCAACAGTGAACATTACCAACAATAGTCACCCGTACATACAACGATTAAAATATACACAACAAAATACTTGTTTTTCTTATTTTAATTTCGTCGACTTGGGAAACCAACTGCAACGCAAAAGAAACTATTTATCGGTTGTAAAGGGAGATAACTGCGCAAACATTTCATTTTTCTGCAGATATCGAATATTCGTTGCCGTAATTATACTAATGTGTTGCTATTTGACAAAATTAGGCTGTTAACTGATAATATTGGGTAGTAAGTGATAAGTTTGGTAGTATTGGGTTAGTTTTTGCTTGTTGTGGTTGATATGGGTAGGCAAATGGAACAGCCAGACATCGGTAATCGCATTTGAAGTATAATCCACGCGGTATAACTAATTATTTTTGAAAAAATTCGATTGATATGCACATTTTGCATTACTATGTTGTAGTATTGGGTAGTAGTTATATTGTAGTGTTTTTGGGGTAGTATTTGGTAGTATTGGGTAAATCGTCCCACCCCAAATATAGCACTCAACTAAAATAAATAAAAAATTAGTTTAGTTCAATTAGCTTAGTTTGTTAATGAATAACATGCTTGAACAACTAAAACTACAAGCACAAAGGCCATACAAAAAAAAATATTCTGATTCTCAGACCACCCCTTGTCACTTAAACTTGGCTGCTTAACAAGTTTTTGTATCAAAATAAAAAATCAAAGAAGTCTCATTAATCACTGCACATAAATATTTTACCCTGTTTACGGTAAGTACTATGTAAAAGTTTTTGAATGAATCCCAAAATATTCTGATTCTCAGACCACCCCTTGTCACTTAAACTTGGCTGCTTAACAAGTTTTTGTATCAAAATAAAAAATCAAAGAAGTCTCATTAATCACTGCACATAAATATTTTACCCTGTTTACGGCAAGTACTATGTAAAAGTTTTTGAATGAATCCCAAAATGTGCTGTAGACTCATTTATCAAGCAGATAATCATACATTCTTATAAACAACATGATTGATGACAAAAATGTTGTGTCTTGTAATGGGACATTATGAGAAGTCATGAAGTCCAGTATTGATCCCTTGACAAAATAAAAACCCAAAAATATAAATTTCTCTCCCACACTAGATTGGCAGTGTGAAGTTGAATCGTTTTTCGTTATTCACCAATAACGAATAACGAGGTGACTTACCTCGTTATTGGCGAATAACGATGCAAGTCATCTCGTTATTCGTTATTCAACTTTATATTCGGGATTCCAATAAGCAGCTAGCTATGATTAGAATGATGGATGACAAGAATCCCCCAGTAGTATAAAACACAGTAAAACGAACTTGAAACCAAAAACAGTACACATTGTTTATTCAAGCAGCGAATAACGAGCTGTTTGGTATTCGTTTTTCACCTCGTTATTCGAGATTCACATATGACGTGTTCATGTATATTTAATGAAGATATTTCAGAATTTCATTCTAAAGGATCATTAGACAACAATAGAATAATGAATTGCAAAGTATCCCTTAGCAGTAGAAAACATATTAAATGAAGTATAGTCGGTAAATAAACCAGATTGTTATTCAAGCCGCGAATAACGAATAACGAACTGTTTGTTATTCGTTATTCATCTCGTCATTCGGGATTCACATATAATGTACCTTTAATGAAGATATTTCAGTATTTAATTCTAAACGATCATTAGACAACAGTATAATAATGGATTGCAAATATCCCTTAGCAGTAAAAACATATTAATTGAAGTATAGTCGGTAAATAAACCAGATTGTTATTCAAGCGGTGAATAACGAATAACGAACTGTTTGTTATTTGTTTTTCACCTCGTTATTCGGGAATGACTTATAAAGTATCTTTAATGAAGATATTTTAGAATTTAATTCCAAACGATCATTAGATAATAACAGAATAATGGACTCCAAAGTATCCCCTAGCAGTAGGAAACATATTAAATGGCGTATAGTCGGTAAATAAACCAGATTGTTATTCAAGCCGCGAATAACGAATAACGAACTGTTTGTTATTCGGTATTCATCTTGTTATTCGGAATTCACATATAATGTACCTTTAATTAAGATATTTCAGTATTTAATTCTAAACGATCATTAGACAACAGTAAAATAATGGATTGCAAAGTATCCCTTAGCAGTAGAAAACATATTAAGTGGTGTATAGCCGGTAAATAAACCAGATTGTTATTCAAGCGGTGAATAACTAATAACGAACTGTTTGTTATTCGTTTTTCACCTCGTTATTCGGGATTAAACTTATAAGGTATCTTTAATGAAGATATTTCAGGATTTAATTCCAAACGATCATTAGACAACAACAGAATAATAGACTGCAAAGTATCCCATAGCAGTAGAAAACATATTAAGTGGTGTATAATCGGTAAATAAACCAGATTGTTATTCAAGCCGCGAATAACGAATCCTGAAATATCTTCATTAAAGATACCCTATAAGTCAATCCCGAATAACGAGGTATAACAATCTGGTTTATTTACCGACTATGCTTCAATTAATATGTTTTCTAGTGCTAAGGGATACTTTGCAATCCATTATTTTACTGTTGTCTAATGATCGTTTAGAATTAAATCCTGAAATATCTTCATTAAAGATACATTATATGTGAATCCCGAATAACGAGATGAATAACAAATAACAAACAGTTCGTTATTCGTTATTCGCGGCTTGAATAACAATCTGGTTTATTTACCGACTATACACCACTTAATATGTTTTCTACTGCTACGGGATACTTTGCAGTCTATTATTCTGTTGCTGTCTAATGATCGTTTAGAATTAAATCCTGAAATATCTTCATTAAAGATACCTTATATGTGAATCCCGAACAACGAGGTGAAAGATAGGTTGCCAGGCAACGAAACATACGCCCACAGCAGCTAAATCGTCCGGGTAGTCAACAAGGGTTGTCGCATATTTTTACTTTTTTTGGTAATGAAACATTTGTAATACACTAAAATCTGATTAAGAGTAATAACTCATTATGTAATTATCTGAAAATCATTAGAATTTGTTTGCTTTTTATAAAGTTTTACCCCACACTAACAATTAGTATAGGAAATATTTAACATCATGGATTTAGCTGTTCAGTTATCAAAATTCATTGAAAATCAAAATACTGTGTATCAATCTGCAGGCAATCGGATAAGTTTGGCATCTATAGCGTCCACAAGATTTTTTGAAGTGATCAAGGGAGATAACTCTGGCACTAATATTATCGGAAATTGCTGAAAATCAATAGGTTTCTTCGTCTTATGACTTTAAAGTATGAATTTAAAGTCAATCGGATATTAACTTTGGCCTCTAGAGCGTTCACAATATTTTTTTGAAGTGATCAAGGGCCATAACTCTGGCACTAATTATCGGAAATCGCTGCCAATCAATAGGCTTCTTCGTCTTATGACCTTAAACACTGTGTATAAATTTAAAGTCAATCGGATATTAACTTTGGCTGTTAGAGCGTCCACAAGATTTTTTTAAGTGATCAAGGGCCATAACTCTGGTACTAATTATCGGAAATCGCTGAAAATCAATAGGCTTCTTCTTCTTATGACCTTAAACACTGTGTATAAATTTAAAGTCAATCAGATGTTAACTTTGGCTTTTAGAGCATCCACAAGATTTTTGGAAGTGATCAAGGGCAATAACTCTGGCACTAATTATCGGAAATCGCTGAAGGGCAATAGGCTTCTTCGTCTTATGACCTTAAACACTGTGTATAAATTTAAAGTCAATCGGATATTAACTTTGGCTTTTAGAGCGTCCGCAAGATTTTTGGAAGTGATCAAGGGCAATAACTCTGGCACTAATTATCGGAAATCGCTGAAAAGCAATAGGCTTCTTCGTCTTATGACCTTAAACACTGTGTATAAATTTAAAGTCAATCGGATATTAACTTTGGCTTTTAGAGCGTCCGAGAGATTTTTTGAAGTGATCAAGGGCCATAACTCTGGCACTAATTATCGGAAATCGCTGAAAATCAATAGGCTTATTCGCTTATGACCTTAAACACTGTGTATAAATTTAAAGTCAATCAGATATTAACTTTGGCTTTTAGAGCATCCACAAGATTTTTTGAAGTGATCAAGGGCCATAACTCTGGCACTAAATATCGGAAATCGCTGAAAATCAATAGGCTCCTTCGTCTTATGACCTTAAACACTGTGTATAAATTTAAAGCCAATCGGATATTAACTTTGGCCTCTAGAGCGTCGATAAGATTTTTTGAAGTAATCAAGGGCCATAACTCTGGTAGTTATTATCGGAAATCGCTGAAAAACAATAGGCTTCTTCGTCTCATGACCTTAAACACTGTGTATAAATTTAAAGTCAATCGGATATTAACTTTAGCCTCTAGAGCGTCCACAAGCAATTGTGGACGCCGGACGGACGGACGGAGGCGACGACAATATACTACCACATTTCAATGTGGGCGTATAAAAACGAATAACAAACAGTTCGTTATTTGTTATTCAAGGCTTGAATAACAATCTGGTTTATTTACCGACTATACGCCGTTTAATATGTTTTCTACTGCTAGGGGATACTTTGCAGTCCATTATTCTGTTGTTGTCTAATGATCGTTTAGAATTAAATCCTGAAATATCTTCATTAAAGATACCTTATAAGTCAATCTCAAATAACGAGGTGGAAAACGAATAACAAACAGTTCGTTATTCGTTATTCACGGCTTGAATAACAATCTGGTTTATTTACCGACTATACGCCGTTTAATATGTTTTCTACTGCTAGGGGATACTTTGCAGTCCATTATTCTGTTGTTGTCTAATGATCGTTTAGAATTAAATCCTGAAATATATTCATTAAAGATACCTTATAAGTCAATCCCGAATAACGAGGTGAAAAACGAATAACAAACAGTTCGTTATTCGTTATTCACCGCTTGAATAACAATCTGTTTTATTTACCGGCTATACACCACTGAATATGTTTTTTACTACTAAGGGATACTTTGCAATCCATTATTATACTGTTGTCTAATGATCGTTTAGAATTTAATCCTGAAATATCTTCATTAAAGATACCTTATATAATATTCAAAAAAAGTAGGGGATATTTGATTTTGGGGGCATAATACTAAAATATGCAAATGACTACGAAAAAAGTCACTATAGAACCTAACAGAAGAAACATTTCCAGTTACATGTGACGCCCAAACGCACCAATAGCTACCGCATGGAATGCAGGTGATGCTTGGGATCATCATGGAGGTCCAACCGAAGATTTGCACAACTCTGACTTTGAATGTTACAGTCATTGTGGCATTGAATTCCAGGGTGGAAACATCAGTTTAATTGTTTTAGTGACCAGAAAACAAATTTTGATATGCGTCGGCTTACCCAAAATGAAAGGTTACGTGCTTGGCATGCTACAGATCGGAACAACACAGGCGGTTATGGCGCGGGTGATGAATGTTTCTCAGTCTGTCATAAGCAGGCTATGGTCCAGATACCGTGATACACAATCTGTACAGGACAGACCACGCTCAGGTCTACCAAGGGCGACAACTCAAGCCCAGGATCGATTTATCCGTACCTTGGCCTTGAGAAATCGTGTCATCACAGCAAATCAGATCAGCGCTCGTCTTCAAACAGACACTGGTCTGAGAGTGAGTGGCCAGACGATTCGTAATCGACTGCATAGGGGTCACCTTCGCGCCCGACGTCCTCGCGTGATCCCTTGTTTGAGAGATCATCACATTCAGGCAAGACATCGTTGGTGTAGGGATCGTCAACACTGGGATAATCGACGCTGGAGCAATGTGATGTTTTCAGATGAGTTAAGGTTCACTGTTGATTTTTTGCACAGACGTAGGAGGGTGTGGCGTCGTCGAAACGAGCGCTTCCAAGACGTTAACGTCATCAAACATGATCGATTTGGGGGTGGTTCTGTTATGGTGTGGGGAGGCATCACTGTTGCTGGAAGAACGACTTTACATGTTGTTGCAGGGCGTGTTACAGGCCAGTACTATCGGGACAACATCTTGGCAGTCCATGTTGTGCCGTTCGCATGACGTCATGGCCGTCGTTTCATCTTCCAGGATGACAACGCAAGATGTCACAGGGCCAGGATCGTTACAGGTTACCTCCAACAACAGAACATCACCACATTACCTTGGCCAGCACTGAGTCCCGACCTCTTCCCCATCGAGCATGTCTGGGACATGCTTGGACAGAGGTTACGTCAACGTCAACAACGTCCTGCCAATGTCCAAGAACTTGCTGCTGCGTTGCAACAGGAATGGGACAATCTGGACCAAAATGACCTTAGACGTCTCATTAGGAGTATTCCACGTCGGATCAATGCTTGTTTGGCAAACAGAGGAGGATTTACCCGTTACTGACTTTGTTGTGATGCTGTGGTAACTTTGCTGTTTGACCCCGGGTATCATTTTACCCTTATAATGGTCAGTCTGTGCCTTACTTATGCACCGGTCAATAGGAATCTTGAACTACCCCCCCTCAAGCGTTCACCTCGGATTGTCATTTAGCTCAATATTTTAGGGTCAAGATTCACCCCGCAATGTACTTGAAGCCAAGACACATTCACTGAAGATTCACTTCCTAACGCAGGTCCAAAAATAAAAATTAGTTCAAGATTCACGCAATAGTCATCTTGAACTACCTACCACAAGCATTCACCCTTGATGGTATTTTACCTTTGAAAATTTATCGTCCTTTTTTACTAGCATTTTAAAAATATTTTTTACGAACCGATCTTTTTCACCATTTGGGCAAAGACATTTTTAGTTCAATTATTTATCTGTAGATTAAAAAAAAAAATTGTGTTGATATCTGTAAAAGATCATTTGAATATGGCACTTTTAGAAACACATAAAAAAAGCCACGCCTCCAAAAAACCGGGCCGTTTTCTTCGAAGCGAACATGACGTCACTGAAAGCCGTAAATTTGTGTTCAACTCGAAATACATATATTCTCAATTTAGGACAATCTCCTAATACAATAAGTTATACCACCAGAAAGCTGATCCAATTCTGCTTTTAACGATATAAAATTTACATGTGTTTATTTTAAACAGAAAGATCATTAAATGAGAAATGCGTGCAAGAGTATAGGCTGTTTTAGACACATTAAAGTCACCTGACTGAACACCCTACTATAAAAGTACTTATTTTAATATTATATTTTTATTTTAACTTTTATTTGCAAATTTGATAAAATCGGCAAAACGGTAGGCTACATCAACGGCTTGAACTAACTTACATTGAGCATGGTCCTCCGTAAGGCGTAAGTTGAGACCAGATTATCTTGTCATTCATTATACTAGACATACGTGCAAGCTCAGACCGGGACAATGGAGTCTATATCAACCGGACACACAATCAATCAAACACAACCAGCAAATTTATGTACAAATAAAATAGCTTGCCGCCAAATCATACACCATTTTGTAGTTACGATTATCCAGATTACCACGAAAACATCATAAAGACAATGACGTCTACAATTATACAGGTGCAATTTCCCGTATGATAGCCAACGATAACAGACGGAGGTTCGTCCGTTTTAAAAAAAACCCCACATTGTTAAAAATACAATAGTTACTGAAAAATGTGTTGGTTGAAGATTCGACATCTATTTGTGTTCAGCAATATTTTATTTTGTTCAAGATTCACCTTTGGCAAATTTTTTTCACACCAAAGATTCACAACTCTTTCACATTTAGCTGGCTATTTTGATGTCAAGACTCGACGCCGACATGGCGTCAAATAGCCGTCGATGCTTGAGGGGGGGGGGTAGTTCAAGATTCCTATTGACCGGTGCATTAGTCTAACGATCATTTGGAATAAATCGATGAATGTGAACTTCATTTCATTTTGTCATTTGTTTCTTCATCAGTTTCATTAGGTGACTTTAATAACACTTAAAAATCAAATATCCCCTACTTTTTTTGAATAGAATATGTGAATGCCGAATAACGAGGTGAAAAACGAATAACAAACAGTTCGTTATTCGTTATTCACGGCTTGAATAACAATCTGGTTTATTTACCGACTACACGCCATTTAATATGTTTCCTACTGCTAGGGGATACTTTGGAGTCCATTATTCTGTTGTTGTCTAATGATCGTTGAGAATTAAATCCTGAAATATCTTCATTAAAGATACTTTATAAGTCATTCCCGAATAACGAGGTGAAAAACGAATAACAAACAGTTCGTTATTCGTTATTCACCGCTTGAATAACAATCTGGTTTCTTTACCGACTATGCTTCAATTAATATGTTTTCTACTGCTAAGGGATACTTGCAATCCATTATTTTACTGTTGTCTAATGATCGTTTAGAATTAAAGACTGAAATATCTTCATTAAAGGTACATTATATGTGAATCCCGAATAACGAGATGAATAACGAATAACAAACAGTTCGTTATTCGTTATTCGAGGCTTGAATAATAATCTGGTTTATTTACCGACTATACTTCATTTAATATGTTTTCTACTGCTAGGGGATACTTTTCAATCTATTATTCTATTGTTGTCTAATGATCGTTTAGAATCAAATACTGAAATGTCTTCATTAAAGATAGCTTATAAGTCAATCCCGAATAATGAGGTGAAAAATGACTAAAAAACAGTTCGTTGTTCGTTATTCACGGCTTGAATAACAATCTGTTTTATTTACCGGCTATACACCACTTAATATATTTTCTACTGCTAAGGGATACTTTGCAATCCATTATTATACTGTTGTCTAATGATCGTTTAGAATTAAATGCTGAAATATCTTCATTAAAGATACCTTATATGTGAATCCCGAATAACGAGATGAATAACGAATAACAAACAGTTCGTTTTTCGTTATGTGCGGCTTGAATAACAATCTGGTTTATTTACCGACTATACACCACTTAATATGTTTTCTACTGCTACGGGATACTCTGCAGTCCATTATTCTGTTGTGGTCTAATGATCGTTTAGAATTAAATCCTGAAATATCTTCATTAAAGATACCTTATATGCCAATCCCGAATAACGAGGTGAAAAACGAATAACAAACAGTTTGTTATTCGTTACTCACGGCTTGAATAACAATCTGGTTTATTTACCGACTATGCGCCATTTAATATATTTTCTACTGCTAGGGGATACTTTGCAGTCCATTATTCTGTTGTTGTCTAATGATCGTTTAGAATTAAATATCTTCATTAAAGATACCTTGTAAGTCAATCCCGAATAACGAGATGAAAAACGAATAACAAACAGTTCGTTATTCGTTATTCACCGCTTGAATAACAATCTGGTTTTCTTACCGACTATACTTCAATTAATATGTTTTCTACTGCTAAGGGATACTTTGCAATTCATTATTTTACTGTTGTCTAATAATCGTTTAGAATTAAATACTGAAATATCTTCATTAAAGGTACATTATATGTGAATTCCGAATAACGAGATGAATAACGAATAACAAACAGTTCGTTATTTGTGGCTTGAATAACAATCTGGTTTATTTACCGACTATACGCCATTTAATGTGTTTCCTACTGCTAGGGGATACTTTGGAGTCCATTATTCTGTTGTTATCTAATGATCGTTTGGAATTAAATTCTGAAATATCTTCATTAAAGATACTTTATAAATCATTCCCGAATAACGAGGTGAAAAACGAATAACAAACAGATTGTTATTCGTTATTCACCGCTTGAATAACAATCTGGTTTATTTACCGACTATACTTCAATTAATATGTTTTCTACTGCTAAGGGTAAGGCTGTGCAAAAATATCGATATAATCGATAATCGGTAGAAGTTATTTAGCGATACGATAATCGATAATGAAATTCAAATTTCGATTATCGGTATATTTACCTTCTGACGGCAAGTTACGGTCACTTTCACACGAATAAACTTGCCGTAGTTTGTCATTAGCAGCGAATGAATGAATACACGACGTCAAGACAACTATTTTTCCCCTCTGCTTACAAACTGGCACATTTTAAATATATATTATTGTAAAAAACTAAACTTTAAGATTGAATACATTATTTTAATATTTTCGTTGTTTTGTTGTTTCTACTAGTTGAAACTAAAATAGGTCACGCACTTTGTGAACAATGACAATCGCACGTGATATAATAAAATTAGGATTATCTCCCTTCTTTGCTCTTGATTGATTTGTAGAGAAATCGTCAGTTTTCACAATAAAACTAATTGTATTATTAATGATCAACTCGGCTTTAATTACTAAATCATGTCAGATACAGTCCATACACGTTTTTGACTTCCCGGGACAGGCAAAAAGCGAGGTATGGAATTGTTTTGGTTTTTACGGAACCGACGACCGTAATATTGACCCATAGAGTTATATATAGAAACTAGAGTCCGCACTGATCACGTGACAGCGTGCCGACATGGAGCCTTGTCCGCCATGTTAGTTCCGGGGAGTATGAACGTAAATACCCGGATGTTCACTATGTTATTGCATCAATCAATCGGTGTCGAACTGTTTTAAAACGTGCACAAATATTACATTTTTAAATTTTCTCAGCAAATACTTATTGTTTGATAAAAAATAATAATAAAGATCCATGGACCGACTTATCTCCGGGCCCCTCTTTCCACGTAAAGGTTATAGAATAATTTATTTTGACATGTCAGCGATCTCGACAACAGTACAGTGTCTCGCGTCTACTTACTTTACCTTTTTTACACGTACTAATAATAATACTCTATGACATAGGCCTCAAAAAGTTAAGCAAACTATATGACAGTAAGGTAAGATTTCAATTTATAAATTTATTAGTCACATTTACTATAGAATACACATTCGGGACATAATTTAAAGTATCAAATATTAAACTGGAAATTAAAGTGAAAGTAGAGTAGGCCTACGAGATCGCTGACACTGATATGTCACTTTTCATTACATAATTTTCTAAAACAAATCAACAAATAAATAATTAAAAATACAACATTTTCTGCAGGCTGTTTTTAGTTTCTCTTCCCTTTTCAGTTCCATATATTTCTAAAAATAATTAACAAATATTGAAATAAATCAATAGGCCTACCGGGCGGTAAATAGAAATAGGCCTACATTATACGTAGGCTATTAATTTTTCTTCACTTTGCATTCCCAAATTTCCTGAAATAAAATAATTAACAAATAAATAAAAATACCAGTACATATTTACTACAGAATACACATTCGGAACATATTTTAAAGTATCAAATATTATTCTGGAAATTAAATTGAAAGTGAAAGTAGAGTACGGGATCGCTGACAATGACATGTCACTTTTCATTCCACAATTTTCTAAAACAAATTAACAAATAAATAAATAAATAAAAATACAACATTTTCTGCAGGCTGTTTTTAGTTTCTCTTCCCTTTTCAATTCCATATATTTCTAAAAATAATTAACAAATAAATAAATAGCGGGCGGTAAACAGAAATACAACATTTTACGTAGACTATTAATTTTTCTTCACTTTCCATTCCCAAATTTCCTGAAATAAAATAATTAACAAATAAATAAAAATACCAGTACATATAATTCTGCGAGCTATTGTTTTCTGTTAACTTTTATAAATAGTGCTTAAATTAAAAAAAAAAAACATTTTTTTCTCTACACTCTTTATTAATTAGTTCCATAAATTTTTAAAACAAATTTACTGTATAAGAATACAAATTGTGAACATTGCAATAATTCAAAAGATCAATATTTTAATAAAAATTAAAGAGAAAGCGAAGGTAAAGTAAATAGTAGCGTATAGATACACTGCGGTCGAGATCGCTGATATGTCAAAATAAATTATTCTATAACCTTTACGTGAAAAGAGGGGCCCGGAGATAAGTCGGTCCATGGATCTTTATTATTATTTTTATCAAACAATAAATATTTGGGTGAGAAAATTTAAAAATATAATATTTGTGCACGATTTAAAACAGTTCGACACGGATTGATTGATGCGATAACATAGTGAACATCCGGGTATTTACGTGCATACTCCCCGGAACTAACATCGCGGCAGTCGCTTCATTCCGGCACAAACCTTTAACGTTGTAGTCATGGGAGTCACGTGATCAGTGCGGACTCTAGTTTCTATTATATAACTCTATGTATTGACCTAATACAGTTATCTACCTTCATGGACTCTCTAGTAATGAAGATAAATATCTTCAATTTACTTTCGTTTGTTTGTTTTATTACGATTGAGTATTGACAGATTGTATCAGAATATTAATAAATATGATGATGTGTTTAAATAACATTAATAAAGACTGAATATGTTTTCGAATATTTTTATTATACAATACTATTATTAAACATGACTGTTGAAGAACAAATACAACAAAGTAGTGGTAGCTTGTGTCGACTAACACAAGTAATAGGTCGGTAAAGTTCGGAATTTTTCCGGAAAAGTGATAATCGATTATTATCGATAATCGCTGAAAATCTCTTGCCGATAATCGATATTGAAATTTCATATCGATTCCCAGCCTTAGCTAAGGGATACTTGCAATCCATTATTTTACTGTTGTCTAATGATCGTTTAGAATTAAATACTGAAATATCTTCATTAAAGGTACATTATATGTGAATCCTGAATGACGAGATGAATAACGAATAACAAACAGTTCGTTATTCGTTATTCGCGGCTTGAATAACAATCTGGTTATTTACCGACTATACTTCATTCAATATGTTTTCTACTACTAGGGGATGCTTTTCAATCTATTATTCTATTGTTGTCTAATGATCGTTTAGAATCAAATACTGAAATATCTTCATTAAAGATACCTTATAAGTCAATCCTGAATAACGAGGTGAAAAACGAATAACAAACAGTTCGTTATTCACCGCTTGAATAACAATCTGGTTAATTTACCGACTATGCTTCAATTAATATGTTTTCTACTGCTAAGGGATACTTTGCAATCCATTATTTTACTGTTGTCTAATGATCGTTTAGAATTAAATACTGAAATATCTTCATTAAAGGTACATTATATGTGAATCCCGAATAACGAGATGAATAACGAATAAATCATTCCTGAATAACGAGGTGAAAAACGAATAACAAACAGATCGCTATTCACCGATTGAATAACAATCTGGTTAATTTACCGACTATGCTTCAATTAATATGTTTTCTACTGCTAAGGGATACTTTGCAATCCATTGTTTTACTGTTGTCTAATGATCGTTTAGAATTAAATACTGAAATATCTTCATTAAAGGTACATTATATGTGAATTCCGAATGACGAGATGAATAACGAATAACAAACAGTTCGTTATTCGTTATTCGCGGCTTGAATAACAATCTGGTTTATTTACCGACTATACGCCATTTAATATGTTTCCTACTGCTAGGGGATACTTTGGAGTCCATTATTCTGTTGTTATCTAATGATCGTTTGGAATTAAATTCTGAAATATCTTCATTAAAGATACTTTATAAGTCATTCCCGAATAACGAAGTGAAAAACGAATAACAAACAGTTCGTTATTCGTTATTCACCGCTTGAATAACAATCTGGTTTATTTACAGACTATACTTCAATTAATATGTTTTCTACTGCTAAGGGATACTTGCAATCCATTATTTTACTGTTGTCTAATGATCGTTTAGAATTAAATACTGAAATATCTTCATTAAAGGTACATTATATGTGAATCCCGAATGACGAGATGAATAACGAATAACAAACAGTTCGTTATTCGTGGCTTGAATAACAATCTGGTTTATTTACCGACTATACTTCATTTAATATGTTTTCGACTGCTTGGGGATACTTTGGAGTCCATTATTCTGTTGATATCTAATGATCATTTGGAATTAAATTCTGAAATATCTTCATTAAAGATACTTTATAAGTCTTTCCCGAATAACGAGGTGAAAAACGAATAACAAACAGTTTGTTATTCTTTATTCACCGCTTGAATAACAATCTGGTTTATTTACCGACTATTCTTCAATTAAAATGTTTTCTACTCCTAAGGGATACTTTACAATCCATTATTTTACTGTTGTCTAATGATCGTTTAGAATTAAATACTGAAATATCTTCATTAAAGGTACCTTATATGTGAATCCCGAATAACAGTTCGTTATTCGTGGCTTGAATAACAATCTGGTTTATTTACCGACTATACTTGATTCAATATATTTCTACTGCTAGGGAATACTTTGCAATCCATTATTCTATTGTTGTCTAATGATCCTTTAGAATGAAATCCTGAAATATCTTCATTAAATATACATGAACACGTCATATGTGAATCTCGAATACCAAACAGCTCGTTAAACGCTGCTTGAATAAACAATGTGTACTGTTTTTGGTTTCAAGTTCGTTTTACTGTGTTTTATACTACTGGGGGATACTTGTCATCCATCATTCTAATCATAGCTAGCTGTTTATTGGAATCCTGAATATAAAGTTGAATAACGAATAACGAGATGACTTGCATCGTTATTCGCCAATAACGAGGTAAGTCACCTCGTTATTCGTTATTGTTGAATAACAAATAACGAAAAACGATTCAACTTCACACTGCCACTAGACTTGCCTGAGAGCCCAGTCAGACTATTGTTTTTTTATGGTATAAGTATAAGCAGTAAGCAGTATCAGATTTTAATTCCAATAAAAACCACTGTTTACCTTAGTTTCAGCAGCTAATTGTAACTCCTGTGAGTTGGTTTCCAGATCTTTGATAAGATCATCTTGTTTAATTGTAATGTCTTCTAAATTGGCATTTAGACTAAGTATTTCCTTTTTTTGAAGTTCTCCATTGTCAGTGGACAGGCATAATTTTTGCTGTAGTTCTTGTATCTACAATATAAATTATAATAGAGATCATCATTTATATTTCTGATATGACAATAACATCTCACAAGCTTAAAGGATGTATGGAACATTATAATAGACAAAAAAGGGGTCTAAAAGCACATAATAATGTAATATGAAAGTATATAATTTATGAAGTGCTTTATATTCAATTCTTTAAACTGTTATTGTAACTTCTCATCAATTATGTTCAGTGAAATATGTTGAAAGTAAAAACTAAACGGCAGTCGTTTATGTCTGCTTTGTCCATTCTACACGTCTTTTTTATTATTTTGGGTGCAAATATCAAAAGGAACCAAGATCTTTGGGTTATAAACATACTTTCAAGTTTCATCAAAATCGGATCATAATTGTGACCTCTATACACTGAGAACTGCTAAGGAGTTAAAAGGTGCACAGCCCGTATAGAAATCTTAATCCTCGTTGTTATTTGTACGTATGTCGGAAGATAATTAATTTTCGGACTATTACTCGGTATTACCGGTTTAAAACTGTAAAAAGGTGTGTTAATTAATGAGGGTGAAAAACGGTCCGAGAGGTGGGTTAATTAACGCTAGGTGCGTTTTCTGTAGAGGTGTGTTAATTAACCGACCGGTAAAAAATGAATGTCAATGTTGTGTATTGTTTAATTGGCGTGTTTTCTCGCTAGTTGCGATAACTGCACCAAAAGGAGTATAATCAAGGACCAACATGCTTTATCTGACACGTACGTGTTAAATCAAAATTTGAGAAGTAAAACTGTTTAACCGTGCGATTAATCATTCGGCCGTGTGTTTTACGCAGGTCTTTGTAAAATAATGAGGTCTTTAGATAGGCCTGTGTGCTCGCTATGATCTACGTTTCTCTTATGTCTATTGTAGGCCTATTACGTACCATATATATAAAGTTGCATTTTATGACATAAAAATATGGATTAATCTATCGTATACAGAAAGGCGAATGTAATGTCATTTATAAATACCAAGCAGTCAACGTGAAATAGAGAGTAATTCCAGCAAAAACGGGCCACAATGCGTAAATTGTGCATCTTACCTTCAATAGCAATATCCATCAAACAGAAATCTCCTTGTTGATAAATATTACGACACAACAACCAACCGAACGGTGGTAATTCCCACGCAAATGGTATTTAAACTGAAATTATTTTAGCTTTTCACTAAATTTACATTGCATCAATCCAATGATCCTCATTCCAGAACTCGTAACTTTCAATAGCCGTTTTTATGCAATTACAGAAGAAACACATACGCCCGAGTTGACACGTAATCATTTTTCGAGACTTCGTAGTAATATTGGATTTCCTGGTTATGTTTTCTTCGTGATCGTAACATATAAAACTACAGGCCAGGTCGTTTCTACAACTATGTTATTAAGCTGGATTGGATTAGAAGAACCCTCGTTCTCCATAAATGATAGCTGCTCGGAATACCTGTTGAGCTCTTATCAGTCTCGCTCAACACCCTCTTTTATAACCCCCTTTTTTCTGCATGTCCTATAGGCTGACCTTGACTTTCATTTCCAGGCCAAATGGAATAAACCACCCCATTTCTCCAAGACCAGGGGGAGAACATTGCCTTATTTGGTCTACCAAAGCATATATCATAAACAGATGGAATTTGATGGATATTTTACCAAAATATCACCATTGTTTTACATATAAACATGTCCGCTTTTTTAGTACGTCGGATTTGAATCTATAAGAAAGAGTGAACCAACAATTTTTCAAAGACCCAATATAGTAAGTCACGCTACTTATAGATAAAGTTGCATTTAATAAAATAAAAATATTGACCCTAATCTATCGCACGAAATGCAAGAGAATTTAATATTTTGATTGTTGAATTCCCGTCTACTGTGGTTCATTTGGAATGTAAAATATACAACCAATAACGATATTAATTGAAATTATATATTATCGGCATGACCATGGAATGGGTCGGAAACGTGTGTACAACGAACGAGTCGGAATAGCGAAGATTCTCGAGTGAGAAAACGGTGGTCATTTGTTTCATTACTTCCGCCAAAATGTGCTAAGGTGAACGCTGACTTTATTAAAAAAATTTTAATTATCAAAGTTAAAGATAGGTTGCCAGGCAACGAAACATACGCCCACAGCAGCTAAATCGTCCGGGCAGTCAACAAGGGTTGTCGCATATTTTTACTTTTTTTTGGTAATGAAACATTTATAATACACTAAAATCTGAGTAACAACTCATTATGTAATTATCTGAAAATCATTAGAATTTGTTTGCTTTTTATAAAGTTTTGCCCCAAGCTAACAATTAGTAAGCTTATAGGAAACATTTAACATCATGGATTTAGCTGTTCAGTTATCAAAATTCACTGAAAATCAAAATACTTGTTCGTTTCAACACCTTAAACTCTGTGTATCAATCTGAAGTCAATCGGATGATAAGTTTGGCATCTACAGTGCCACAAGGTTTTTTGAAGTGATCAAGGGAGATAACTCTGGAAGTTATTTGAAATCAATGAAAATCAGCAGGCTTCTTCGTCTTTTGACCTTAAACACTGTGTATAAATTTAAAGTCAATCGGATATTAACTTAGGCTTTTAGAGCGTCCACAAGATATTTTGAAGTGATCAAGGGAGATAACTCTGGCACTAATTATCGGAAATCGCTGAAAATCAATAGGCTTCTTCGTCTTATGACCTTAAACACTGGGTATAAATTTAAAGTCAATCGGATATTAACTTTGGCTTTAAGAGCGTCCACAAGATTTTTTGAAGTGATCAAGGGCCTTAACTCTGACATTAATTATCGGAAATCGCTGAAAATCAATAGGCTTCTTCGTCTTATGACCTTAAACACTGTGTATAAATTTAAAGTCAATTGGATATTAACTTTGACTTTTAGAGCGTCCACAAGATTTTTTGAAGTGATCAAGGGCCATAACTCTGGCACTAATTATCGGAAATTGCTGAAAATCAATAAGCTTCTTCATCTTATGACCTTAAACACTGTGTATAAATTTAAAGTCAATCGGATATTAACTTTGGCTTTTAGGGCATTCACAAGATTTTTTGAAGTGATCAAGGGCCATAACTCTGGCACTAATTATTGGAAATCGCTGAAAATCAATAGGCTTCTTCGTCTTATGACCTTAAACACTGTGTATAAATTTAAAGTCAATCGGATATTAACTTTGGTCTTTCAGAGCGTCCACAAGATTTTTTGAAGTGATCAAGGGCCATAACTCTGGCACTAATTATCGGAAATCGCTGAAAATCAATAGGCTTCTTTGTCTTATGACCTTAAACACTGTGTATAAATTTAAAGCCAATCGGATATTAACTTTGGCCTCTAGAGCATCCACAAGATTTTTTGAAGTGATCAAGGGCCATAACTCTGGCACTAATTATCAGAAATCGCTGAAAATCAATAGGCTTCTTCGTCTTATGACCTTAAACACTGTGTATAAATTTAAAGCCAATCGGATATTAACTTTAGCCTCTAGAGCGTCCACAAGATTTTTTGAAGTCGTCAAGGGCCATAACTCTGGTAGTTATCGGAAATCGCTGAAAAACAATAGGCTTCTTCGTCTCATGACCTTAAACACTGTGTATAAATTTAAAGTCAATCGGATATTAACTTTAGCCTCTAGAGCGTCCACAAGCAATTGTGGACGCCGGACCGACGGACGGACGGACAGACGGGGGCGACGACAATATACGACCACATTTCAATGTGGGCGTATAAAAACGAAAATCAAAGGTGACAACTTGAAATAACCAAGTGACAAGTAAAAAAATAATTCTAAAAGTTTACAAACATTTCAACGCCTGACTTATTGGAATAAACTGTAACAATTGCCAAATTCTAACCAACTATATCAGCAGGCATCGATATTTCCGCGCACATGTGACCTCGGCCACCCCTAAACACCAGTACCGTGTAGAAACCACACTTACACCTGATAATTCTATAACGATGGCTTCCTATCGCGTATCAAGTTAGTAACCGAATTATACCGGAAGTTAAGTTTAACGAATGACAACTGGCTGCGCAAAGGGATTTAATGAACATGTTTGAAGCCGGTAGGCATCTATTCTATGTCTATATCAACCCCAAACAACAACAATATGCACATCAAACATATTCTTTATTATTAAAGTAATCTATACTATTCAAAAAAAGTAGGGGATATTTGATTTTGGGGGCATAATACTAAAATATGCAAATGACTACGAAAAAGGTCACTATAGAACCTAACAGAAGAAACATTTCCAGTAACATGTGACGCCCAAACGCACCAATAGCTACCGCATGGAATGCAGGTGATGCTTGGGATCATCATGGGGGTCCAACCCAAGATTTGCACGACTCTGACTTTGAATGTAACAGTCATTGTGGCATTGAATTCCAGGGTGGAAACATCAGTTTAATTGTTTTAGTGACCAGAAAACAAATTTTGATATGCGTCGGCTTACCCAAAATGAAAGGTTACGTGCCCTTGGCATGCTACAGATCGGCACAACACAGGCGGTTGTGGCGCAGACGATGAATGTTTCTCAGTCTGTCATAAGCAGGCTATGGTCCAGATACCGTGATACACAATCTGTACAGGACAGACCACGCTCAGGTCGACAACTCAAGCCCAGGATCGATTTATCCGTACCTTGGCTTTGAGAAATCGTGTCATCACAGCAAATCAGATCAGCGCTCGTCTTCAAACAGACACTGGTGTGAGAGTGAGTGACTGCATAGGGGTCACCTTCGCGCCCGACGTCCTCGCGTGATCCCTTGTTTGAGAGATCATCAACTTCAGGCAAGACGTCGTTGGTGTAGGGATCGTCAACACTGGGATAATCGACGCTGGAGCAATGTGATGTTTTCAGATGAGTCAAGGTTCACTGTTGATTTTTTGGACAGACGTAGGAGGGTGTGGCGTCGTCGAAACGAACGCTTCCAAGACGTTAACGTCATCAGACATGATCGATTTGGGGGTGGTTCTGTTATGGTGTGGGGAGGCATCACTGTTGCTGGAAGAACGGCTTTACATGTTGTTGCAGGGCGTGTTACAGGCCAGTACTACCGGGACAACATCTTGGCAGTCCATGTTGTGCCGTTCGCACGACGTCATGGCCGCCGTTTCATCTTCCAGGATGACAACGCAAGATGTCACAGGGCCAGGATCGTTACAGGTTACCTCCAACAACAGAACATCACCACATTACCTTGGCCAGCACTGAGTCCCGACCTCTCCCTCATCGAGCATGTCTGGGACATGCTTGGACAGAGGTTACGTCAACGTCAACAACGTCCTGCCAATGTCCAAGAACTTGCTGCTGCGTTGCAACAGGAATGGGACAATCTGGACCAAAATGACCTTAGACGTCTCATTAGGAGTATGCCACGTTGGATCAATGCTTGTTTGGCAAACAGAGGAGGATTTACCCGTTACTGACTTTGTTGTGATGCTGTGGTAACTTTGCTGTTTGACCCCAGGTATCATTTTACCCTTATAATGGTCAGTCTGTGCCTTACTTAGTCTAACGATCATTTGGAATAAATCGATGAATGTGAACTTCATTTCATTTTGTCATTTGTTTCTTCGTCAGTTTCATTAGGTGACTTTAATAACACTTAAAAATCAAATATCCCCTACTTTTTTTGAATAGTATATAATACATTAATACAATTTAGAAACCATAATAAAAAAGTACTAAAAATTATTTATAATTTCTTCTTCTGTCGAGTCCAACCCAAGAAGCTTTCGTAAGCCCCCCCCCCCCACAATCAATCATCATACTATATACCTGGCAATTGAATACTCTCTTTTTGAGTATGACCCTGCAGGCACATTTTCAAGTGTGTGCGCAGGCACACTCAACTTTTATAGAGGCCTGTATATCAGCTAGTCTGTAAGTGCACGATTTAACTGTGCCTCGTGTCAACATCAAAGAGCAGAGCTAACTGTGTGTTGCCTGACAACATCAAAGGGCAATTCCGTGTGAAAAGCGTGCATGAATCGACAGTATTGTAAAACAAAGGCTGGATTCACAATCACAGAAACCGATGGTTTCTTAGCAGGCTCTGAGATTTGACAATGGAGATTAGAGTATATCAGATAATTAAATTGGAACGAAGTATAAAACATGTTGTATTCATCAAGAAATGAAATGTGTATAAGAACACATATATGTAACTACATGTAGGCCTACACCATGTATAAATCCATATTAAGACCTACACTTAAAGTTACATTATGGGAGATAAGATAAAGAGCTCTTCATAACTTGTTTAGGGACGCTTTACAAAGTGACAATTTAATCATATAAAAAATATATTAAAAGCCAATATGATTAATTTGTTTTAAATATCCTTTTATTTAGAGAATAAAGATATTTGCAACATCTTAAACTAAGTAAATGGTAGATCATTCCATAAAACAGATACGCCTGTATCAAGAGAGAGTTAGTTACTGGTTGCAGTAATTTTTACAATACACGCTTCTATTTATTCTATTTACATGCCATAAAAGTTTTAAACATAAATTACCTTATTTTTCATTTTGCACGATTTTTTAAGTTATCGAAAACATTTAATTAATAAATCTATAAACAAAATTAACAACTGTAATTCAGACAGCAAATTCTAATACACATTTTAGTTGAAGTAAATAATCCATGTAGCTTGTTGATTAGTTTATTACTTTATGACACCAATCAAGTGTTACGCAACACCTATATAGGTCAACGTTTTCAAACATTCTGATCAATCAACCAAAACAAAAAGATGACAATACTTTCCCCCAGTTTGACTGTATATACAAGATACAAGTGCTTTAATATTGTATTTTAGAAAACGGTAAGAAATATAGGCGGTGTTATTGATGAACTATTTAAATGTTCGCAACACATCCCAAGTATTAATATCGTCTAGTTCTATCGGGAGCAGATCTATCGTTCAGTGTCATAAGTTTTATAATTTTTGCTGGATTAACGCGACAGATACAATACCATGCTGATTTCTATTTTTCATTTTGGCCCCAACGACTCGGCCTTCAATGCATACTATCAATTGTAAGTCAATATGTGAACTTACGGGAACAAGTTGTTTCGACATCGAGCGGGTTCGACACCCACTACTGGAGTTGTTTCGAAACCATCTATTTGGGTCAGTTTGACTAGGATTTGATTCGATTGATTATATAGTGTAGTGTATCAATATCCGTTCTTAAACTTTAATACACTGTATATGTATTAACAGTAACAAAATTTCGATTTATAGTATTATTATTAATTTGTTCCCGTTATTTGCAAAACATCTCCCCGATGTTGATAATAAATTTGATTTGAATTATTTTTCCGTGCCAGTTGGAAACATAATTGTCTAAGGTCTAATTGGACTGTGAAGTTTAAATCAAATATTAAATCGAATTAGGAAACAGGTAAATGTATTTTTGCATAAAATTACAATGCTGTTTGTTTCAAATCTGCATTGGACTATTCATGGTCTATCTTTGTGATTTATATTTGATATCTGTGAATGATATCCGACTATCATAAAAAAAGGTCTTTTAAAAACTAATAACGAGATACATGTATATGTTCATTCAGAAAATATTCAGATATCCTAAATTATTTGCTAGCTATTATAAAAACTTACAACACACACAAACAGGGTAAGCTATATGATCAGCGCATAAAAACGGCTATTGAAAGTTACGAGTTCTGGAATGAGGATCATTGGATTGATGCAATGTAAATTTAGTGAAAAGCTAAAATAATTTCAGTTTAAATACCATTTGCGTGGGAATTACCACTGTTCGGTTGGTTGTTGTGTCGTAATATTTATCAACAAGGAGATTTCTGTTTGATGGATATTGCTATTGAAGGTAAGATGCACAATTTACGCATTGTGGCCCGTTTTTGCTGGATTTACTCTCTATTTCACGTTGACTGCTTGGTATTTATAAATGACATTACATTCGCCTTTCCATATACGATAGATTAATCCATATTTTTATGTCATAAAATGCAACTTTATATGGTACGTAATAGGCCTACAATAGACATAAGAGAAACGTAGATCATAGCGAGCACACACGCCTATCTAAAGACCTCATTATTCTACAAAGACCTGCGTAAAACACACGGCCGAATGATTAATCGCACGGTTAAACAGTTTTACTTCTCAAATTTTGATTTAACACGTACGTGTCAGATAAAGCATGTTTATATGTAAAACAATGGTGATATTTTGGTAAAATATCCATCAAATTCCATCTGTTTATGATATATGCTTTGGTAGACCAAATAAGGCAATGTTCTCCCCCTGGTCTTGGGGAAATGGGGTGGTTTATTCCATTTGGCCTGGAAATGAAAGTCAAGGTCAGCCTATAGGACATGCAGAAAAAAGGGGGTTATAAAAGAGGGTGTTGAGCGAGACTGATAAGAGCTCAACAGGTATTCCGAGCAGCTATCATTTATGGAGAACGAGGGTTCTTCGAATTCAATCCAGCTTAATAACATAGTTGTAGAAACGAACTGGCCTGTAGTTTTATATGTTACGATCACAAAGAAAACATAACCAGGAAATCCAATATTACTACGAAGTCTCGAAAAATGATTACGTGTCAACTCGGGCGTATGTGTTTCTTCTGTAATTGCATAAAAACGGCTATTGAAAGTTACGAGTTCTGGAATTAGGATAGTTGGATTGATGCAATGTAAATTTATTGAAAAGCTAAAATAATTTTAGTTTAAATACCATTTGCGTGGGAATTACCACTGTTCGGTTGGTTGTTGTGTCTTAATATTTATCAACAAGGAGATTTCTGTTTGATGGATATTGCTATTGAAGGTAAGATGCACAATTTACGCATTGTGGCCCGTTTTTGCTGGATTTACTCTCTATTTCACGTTGACTGCTTGGTATTTATAAATGACATTACATTCGCCTTTCCGTATACGATAGATTAATCCATATTTTTATGTCATAAAATGCAACTTTATATATATGGTACGTAATAGGCCTACAATAGACATAAGAGAAACGTAGATCATAGCGAGCACACACGCCTATCTAAAGACCTCATTATTTTACAATGACCTGCGTAAAACACACGGCCGAATGATTAATCGCACGGTTAAACATTTTTACTTCTCAAATTTTGATTTAACATGTACGTGTCAGATAAAGCATGTTGGTCCTTGATTATACTCCTTTTGGTGCAGTTATCGCAACTAGCGAGAAAACACGCCAATTAAACAATACACAACATTGACATTCATTTTTTACCGGTCGGTTAATTAACACACCTCTACAGAAAACGCACCTAGCGTTAATTAACCCACCTCTCGGACCGTTTTTTACCCTCGTTAATTAACACACCTTTTTACAGTTTTAAACCGGTAATACCGAGTAATAGTCCGAAAATTAATTATCTTCAGACATACGTACAAATAACAACGAGGATTAAGATTTCTATACGGACTGTGCACCTTTTAACTCCTTAGCAGTTCTCAGTGATAGGGTCCACAACCTTAATACACCATATATTTCCAACATATTCACGTACAAACAGCGGCCATTTTGTCTGTCAATTTTGGTCCGATTTTCTTAACATTCGAGCTCAACCTTCATTACCATGGAACGGTGATATAATCAAACGGTTTTTTTTTATTTGTGAAAATAATTTTGACCTCCAGAGGAACCACAAGCTAAAAAGGGTGATTTTTCGGACAAACAGGGGCCATAATTCAGGAAGTTACGATCCAATGGGCGCAAATATCGAAAGGAACCAAGATATTTGGGTTATAAACATACATTTCAAGTTTCATCAAAATCGGATAATAATTGTGACCTCTATACGGTACACAACCTTTATATAAAATATTTTCACACTATTCGCGTACAAAAGGCATCCATTTTGTCGGTCAATTTTGGTCCGATTTTCACGAAATTCACACTCAGCCTTCATTACCACGTAACGGTGATATAATCAAACGTTTTTTTAAATCAGATAATAAGTTTGACCTCCAGAGGGGCCACAAGCTAAAAAGTGCGATTTTTTGGACAATCAGGGGTCATAATTCAGGAAGTTACGATCCGATGGGCGCAAATATCAAAAGGAACCAAGATCTTTGGGTTATAAACATACTTTCAAGTTTCATCAAAATCGGATCATAATTGTGACCTCTATAGGGTCCACAACCTTTATATAAAAATGTTTTCACACTATTCGCGTACAAACGGCGGCCATTTTGTCTGTCAATTTTGGTCCGATTTTCACGAAATTCAAGCTCAACCTTTATTACCATGGAACGGCGCTTTAATCAAACAATCTTTTTTATTTGTGAAAATAATTTTGACCTCCAGAGGAATCACAAGCTAAAAAGGGTGATTTTTCGGACAATCAGGGGCCATAATTCAGGAAGTTACGATCCAATGGGCGCAAATATCGAAAGGAACCAAGATCTTTGGGTTATAAACATACATTTCAAGTTTCATCAAAATCAGATAATAATTGTGACCTCTATACGGTCCACAACCTTTATATAAAATATTTTCACACTACTCTCATACAAACGGCGGCCATTTTGTCGGTCAATCTTGGTCCGATTTGAACAAAATTCGATCTCAACCTTCATTACCACGTAATCGTGATATAATCAAACAGTTTTTTAAATCAGATAATAATTTTAACCTCCAGAGGGACCACAAGCTAAAAAGGGCGATTTTTCGGACAATCAGGGGCCATAATTCAGGAAGTTACGATCCGATGGGCGCAAATATCGAAAAGAACAAAGATCTTTGGGTTATAAACATACATGTCAATTTTCATCAAAATCAGTTCAAAATTGTGACCTCTATAGGGTCCACAAGCTAAAAACATGATTTTTCGTACAATCAGGGGCCATAATCTTTGAAGTTTTGATCCGATACATGCCAACATCGAAAAAAGCCGAGAGCTTATGGGGATAAACCTATATTTCAAGTTTCGTCAAAATCGGATAAGAATTGTGACCTGTAGAGAGTCCACATGAAAATGTTGGCGTATAAAAACAAATAAATATGTAAACATCCAAATGTTCCAATACTGTCTTCATTTTTTGTGGCCATTTTTATAGCTACACGTTCAACATGTTAATGTTTATCTAATGTGAATTATTCATGTCAATTATGTCTATGATGTAATGGGAGTTATTGGGGTGACCATGTGTGAGAGACAGGATGTCGAGGCCGGAAGGCGCAAGTGAATGGCCGTGCATGGCATGGCTTTGATGTAATGTTAGAAGGAAAAAAATGGTTATAATTAACTCTAATATTGTGGTCTTAACATGGTAGCAGAGCAAGGTTTTCCAAGACCGATGGAAATTGATTCATGTACATTTCTGGAGTAATAGGCGACAAAAGTGTTGAAAAATTATCAAAGCTAGCGAACTGTCAAAAGTGACCTTGAACTTGAGTGTGAAGGAGGAAGTCCACAGCGATCAACAGGAAGTGAATTATAAGAAGTAAACCGGGACTAAATAAAAAAGTTTTATAAACTTACTAGCGTAGTAATAATTTGGAAAAAATTTAATGATTAGAATTCTTAGAAACATTTTTGTGGCTTTAGTCATATTCAAATGTAGTATTTACAGTATAAATGGAGGACTTTTAGAAATGGCGTCTGCGTACAAAGCCCCGCCTCCCTTTTCTGATAGTAAACCATATTCAAGATGGGTAGATGAGATCAAAGCTTGGAAGTGTCTCACAGACTTAGACAAATCAAAACAAGCGTTAGCTGTTGCATTAACTTTTGATGAACATGATCCTAGTGGAATTCGTGACAAAGTTTTTAGTGACTTACGTCTAGACACTTTGAAATCTGATGATGGAATGAAGGCATTAATTCAATACGTTACATGGATAAATTGTTTAAAAAAGTTCAGCTTTCTGAAGCATATGAAGTTTATACAGAATTTGATCGTTTCAAGAGACAGCCAGACATGAAAATGGAGATATATCTTTTGGAATTCGAAAAACTTTACAATTGCACAAAAAAATTCAGAATGGAATTGCCAAATTCTGAGCTTAGTTTTAAATTGTTAAATAATGCTGGGTTGGATAATAAAGATCGTAAACTTGTATTAACAGGTGCTGATTATGCTCAACCTCTGACTTCATTCACACAGATGTGTTCATCACTAAAGAAATTTTTTGGTCAACAGGCCATTAGGTGTACATACGATAAAGCTGAATCTAAATCTAGTATTAAAGTGGAGTCGTCAGCACTTTTTAGTCAAGATGGCGAAGAAGAAATCTACTTGACTGGTAATAGGTGGTCAAGAAACAATAGTTCACAGCGTTCACGAACACAAAACTCTTATGACAGAAATTATAAGTTTAACACATTCCAAAATAATGTTTGAAGATATCAATCTAACAAATAATAAGCCTGTTGGATATCAATTTTCCAAAAAGCTGAATCCCCTTGGACCAAAGGGATATCCACTTAGATGTAGCAGCTGTCAATCCATTAGACACATGCTGAATAGGGTGTTTCATATTTGAGCTTTTTTTCGCGATTGAACTCTACCATGTGCCATGTGTTTCCAATTGGGTCCAAACTCATCACCAGCAAATATTAAAATTTTCCCACAAAAAATGGCGGGCCGCCGCCATTTTCAAATTTTTCGCCAAATATGACTCAATGTGAATTTTTTGAAAAGGTCGGAAAAATACTTCCCGTTACAGTAGATAGATAAAACTTGGCACAATGCATAGAAAAGACACAAAGATGATCTCAGATTTATTTCAGAATTTTAACATCAAAATTAAGGAGGGTTGCCATTTGGCATTTTTTAGAAAAAACTCTTTTTCTGTAGAATTTGTTAAGACCACGATGATTAAACTCCACCAAAATGTCACAAACAAAGCTATCTACACAAATTGAGAACAATAACGAACTAAATTTGTTATACGGGTTGTCCTGGATGAATATTTGATCATACAAGATAGACAGAAACCATTCAAATGGTTACAAAAGTCATTTAATAATGCAGATGAGCCAAAATGTTCTCAACAAAGCTTAGAAATTTTCGAAACTCAGGAAATTTCTCCCTGCATTCATTCCTGTGATTCGGCGAGGCCAAGAGGGCTAAAAACAATCTGTTTCATTGTTTATTTCTTGAATTTTGGGTCTTCCTGGATTGAGCTGAGGCCTAGGTGTTCAAAACTTGGCTTAACGGGCTTTACCAGACAGTCCTCTATCTGTTACATGTTTAAGATGCAGTTCATAAACCTTTGCTGACATGACAATCATAATATCAATGTTTTGCATATGACACCACGTTTATGAACTGCATGGAACTATCTACAATTTGATATCAATAACTTAGTGAAATTGGACTGGGAGTATTGGTAAACTAATGGAATTGGACTGGGAGTCAAAAGCGAATGATCTCCGAGACATGGCGGAAGACGTCCTGATGTGGCGCATCTGAGCGGTCCAGGATATGATTTTCCCCCTGGGGAGATTATAGAGAACTCCTGGAACTAATGATAAACTGGCTGACAGGTCAAGTTCCCAAATTCACCTTCAAGTTTCCTGGGTGGTTATCTATTTTCTCAAGTTTTTCTTACTCCAGAATGTCTTTAAGATGTTCGTCGACAAAAGTATATGGGCTAATGATATGGCTGAATTTATTTGTCTGGTATACAAACAGTACTGGTTAATAGCCAAGTGCTAGTGCTCCACGACACGACAAAGTTTGTAGCAGTTGAGTACAAACACTGAAACTACAAATCTGCCATGACCGATACTGTCTAGTCTCCAGCAGAAGACACCTCTGGTACCCAATGGCTCAACTGGTAGTTTTTTTGCTTGTGTGACAAACGACTGTCTAGCACATTCTATGAAGCCATGGCTATTAAACTGTTTTCAACACCTAGAACTCAGCTCAATCCAGGAAGACCCAAAATTCAAGAAATAAACAATGAAACAGATTGTCTTTAATCCTCTTGGCCTCGCCGAATCACAGGGATGAATGCAGGGAGAAATTTCCTGAGTTTCGAAAATTTCTAAGCTTTGTTGAGAACACTTTGGCTCATCTGCATTATTAAATGACTTTTGTAACCATTTGAATGGTTTCTGTCTATCTTGTATGATGAAATATTCATCGAGGACAACCCGTATAACAAATTTAGCTCATTATTGTTCTCAATTTGTGTAGATAGCTTTGTTTGTGACATTTTGGTGGTGTTTAATCATCGTAGTCTTAACAAATTCTACAGAAAAAGAGTTTTTTCTAAAAAATGCCAAATGGCAACCCTCCTTAATTTTGATGTTAAAATTCTGAAATAAATCTGAGATCATCTTTGTGTCTTTTCTATGCATTGTGCCAAGTTTTATCTATCGACTGTAACGGGAAGTATTTTTCCGACCTTTTCAAAAAATTCAAATTGAGTCATATTTGGCGAAAAATTTGAAACGCCATTTTTTGTGGGAAAATTATAATATTCGCTGGTGATGAGTTTGGACCCATTTGGAAACACATGGCACATGGTAGAGTTCAATCGCGAAAAAAAGTTCAAATATGAAACACCCTAATGCTGAAGGATTGTCCAGATTCATATGAAAAGGCTGTGTTGTTCACTGGTAATATAAAAGGACAGATGGAGGTTTTTACCAGTAAAGCTATGAATTGTGCCGTTCTTGACAGTGCCTGCACATCTACTGTTGCTGGAGAAGGTTGGATGAACTGTTACTTAGATAGTCTGAGCTCTCAAGATTTAAATAAAGCTGTGCGTAACAAAAGTGATACTATATTCAAATTTGGTGGCGGTCAGTGGATGAAATCGAATGAAAAAATTACATTCCCGTGTACCATTGCTGGTGTTCAGTGTGATATACCCAGTGATGTTGAATCAAGTGATATACCTCTTCTACTTAGCAAGTAATCCATGAAGAGAGCTAAGGTCAAATTAGACTTGGAGAATGATATGGCTGAGATCTTCGGAAATGTAGTTCATTTACATTGTACGGATGCTGGACATTACTGTGTCGAACTTCAACACAATGATATTCTGATTAATGAGACATTTATTAGTACCTGTACTAATACCAGTGATAAACTTAAGACTGTAGGGAAACTACACCAACAGTTTGCTCATCCCAGTGCTGAAAAATTGAAAGCTCTTTTACGGGATGCAAAGATTTATGATGATGAAAATCAAAAATGCATAGATGATGTTACCCATAACTGTGATGTTTGTAAAAGGTACAAACGCACTCCATCGAGGCCAGTTGTGTCGTTACCAGTAGCGTCTGATTTCAATGAGGTGGTTGCTATGGGCCTCAAGAAATGGAAAGCGTTTTCTAGCAGACAATGGTGGAGAGTTTGCAAATGAAGATTACAGAGATATGCGTGAAAATTTGAATGTAGAGGTGCTTGTAGGAGGTTTTGAGGAAGAGAGTGTGCGTTCTGACTCGCCAACAGCATGTAAAGAAAGTATTCGGTTATTCTTTGTATTAATTTCAATATTAGAATGGCGTCCAAATTCTATTGACATCAAAGCTGCCTTTCTACAAGGAAACCAATTTCTAAGAGATGTATATTTAGACCCACCACTTGAAGCAAATTGTGAGGGAATTGTTTGGAAATTGAATAAGTGTGTCTATGGCCTTGTTGACACATCTCGAAATTGGTTTCTGAGTGTGTCAAATGAACTTAAAGCTAAATCTTGTGTACAATCTATTGTAGATCCTGCATTTTTCTTTTGGTATGAAGATGCCTCTCGTGCAGGTATTTTCATCTTGCATGTTGATGACTTTATTTGGGCCGGAACTTTAAACTTTAAAGAACAAGTAGTAGATCATATGACTGCAAAATCTGTGACTGGGAGAATCCAAGAAAACACTTTTAAATACATTGGACTAGAAATTAATCAGTCTGATGAAGGAATTACTTTACATCAAGAAAATTACATTAACTCAATAGCACAAATCAGACATGCACCTAGTCGTTCTGGAAGAAAGTTTGATAACTTGACAAATGATGAATTTGCGTGAAATCATTGGACAGGTTAATTGGGTATCTACCCAATCACGTCCCGATTTGTGTTATGATGTACTGGATCTTACTGTTTCTTTAAAACAACCCAGGTATCACGGTGGCTAAGTGGGCAAGGCTCTGGCTCGCTAGCCTGGAGGTCCGATGTTCGATCCCTGCATTGGCCGAGAAAGTTCATCTCGATTTTCCGGCGTGGTTTCCCCTTGTCAGTGATGCAGAAGGAGGGCCTGACAAGGACAGCTGCCTAATCATTTGGATGGGATGAAAAACCAAGGTCTCATGTACACATTGGCGTGCACGTAAAAGATCCCCTGGCAGTTGGAATTCGATATAAGAGTAGGCCGTAGCGCCGCTGCCCGGGCAAAATTTCCCTCATAGCACACTGTATGGTGTATGCCCATCTTCCATTAGCCCAGGTCAGGTGCAGAAGAGTAAGACGTTAAACCCCATTTCATTTCATTTTCATTTCATTTCATTTAAAACAACCGCTTGTAGAGGACATTTTAAAAGCAAACAAAATGGTTAGAAAATTAAAGGGAGATGAACGTAAACTTTTATTTCCAAAAATGAGTTCTTTACACAATCTTAAAATTGTCATATTCTCGGATGCATCTTATGCTAACATCAGTGATGGTATATCTAGTGCTGAAGGCTATTTGGTATTTATTGTTGATGACAACAACAAGAGTGCACCTATTGCTTGGTCTTCACGAAAAATTCGACGGGTCGTTAAAAGTACTATTGCTTCCGTGACTTTGGCAATTGTTGATGGTATTGATACTGCATATTTTATTAGGTCTCTTCTAAGTGAAATGTTATTTAAAGATGTTAAGTCAAATAAAATTCCATTGATATGTTTAACTGATAACAAGTCAATCTATGAAAATATTTACTCCACTAAACTAGTACAGGCAAAGAGACTGGTATAAAACAAATGATAGCTAATGGTAAATTATTAAAAATTGAATGGCTACCTAGTAGTAAACAAGTATCGGATTGTCTTACAAAAAAGGGTGTATCCAATAAACAATTACTAGAAGTTTTTAATTTAGGATCTCTGAATTTGGTTTATTAGTTCTTATTACTTTAATTAGTAATGAGACGTTAGGTATATATTTGTCTGCTTATTCTCAAATGTTTACTTTTAAGACTAGGTAGTCTTTCTAAAGGTTTTGTTTGTATTCCTATAAAAATAGAAACAACGCTAACGCTACAATATACGTCCACATTCCTGCTTTGATTGATATGGTACTTTGTCAAGAAGGCTAGGCGTTTGGTTTGTTTAGTGCCTCAACATCAATAGTTGCCGTCCTTAGAGTATAAGGAATAAGTATACCAAGATAATCCATTCAGAATTGTGCCTTCCTAACGCTAAAGGCAAAAAGTGGGCGTGGCCCTGCCCCTGGGGGTCGGGACATTCATCAAAATCAATAGTGGACGCCCTCAGGCTATAAGGAATACATAAGCCAAGTACCAAGCTGCTTCATTCAGAATTGCGGCCTGTAAACGACAAACACAAAAATTGGGCGTGTCTTGTCTGTGGGAGTCGGGACATGCAGTTGACGTCCTTAGGCTATAAGGAATACATATCCAAAGTTTAAAGACGATCCATTAAGAATCGTGGCCTGTAGACAACACACACAGACATGAAGTAAAAATGGGCATGGCTCTGCCCCTGGGGGTTAGTAAATCACCAAAAACAATAGGGGTCATCTTTAGGGTATAAGGAATAGATATGTAAACAGGGATCTTAATCGGCTGTTTTTTGTCGGCTTTAGCCGATTGATCTTTAATCTAGCCGAATCGTAAAACAATGAATCGGCCACTATGGTATCATATATCAATCTACTTTCGGCCGATTTACAAAGAATTAATTATCATGCTGATTGATAAAACAATGAACAACAAGCCACTACAGTGTCATATATCGATCTATTTTCGGCCGATTACAAAGATGTAATTATTACTCGTCAATTAATTAACCCATCAAAGAGTCAATCAATGCAATGAATACCTTCAGTGTCAATCCTTCTCGGCTCATTTCGTAAATAAACAACTTCGTTGAGCTAATTCATGCCAAGTACGGTAAAAGAATAGCCGAAAATAATGGCGGCGTTGACCTTGAACTTCAAGCATGCACGTAGGCATTGTATTTGGAAGTTGGAGATCCTCCCTCGTCCAATATAGGTCACCTAAAGTTGGAGACTAGAAGATATCTTAGATCCGAATAGTTAGCTCCTTTCAAATGTCTTTTGTTGGATAAAAATTCACAGAAAATGTTTTGTTTCATATAAGTTATTAAAGTCTACTTTTTGCGAGTACCGGTAACACTAAAAATAAACTAATCTGAATCACGTGACCTTTCGCCCGTACGGTATATTTTCGAGCCCCGACTATTCACAGAAAATAATTGTGCTACATTGTTTTATTATTGACACGTGCTTACAAATATTCTTTTATATATTGACAAGTGTTTACGTATAAAATAATTAAAAACGAACTTATTTGTATTTGCTTGTAGTTTTTCTTTTTACTAAATTAATTCCAACTTCCGTTTGTTTGGATGAAAGCAAAAGTAGATTATGCATTATGCAAGTTGCCAATATTTGACTATAAATTTCGATAATGTATGGATATATGAATACTAGTATGGAATAACAACACAGGCTTTGTTTATTAGAAGTTATTATAATAATATCATAAAGTATGCATTAACCAACATGTCTGTTGTTCAAAAGACGACTATCCGTTAGGGGTGCCCGTGGCCGGTTCATTTCAAAATGGATTAAGAACCCTGTATATAAAGTTTTACAAGAATTGCATCCTGTAGGCGAACACAAGACACAAAAGCATTGGGCGTGGCTCTGTCCCAGGGGGTCCGGCATGCACCAAAAATAATAGTGGTCAGCCTTAGGGTATAAGAAATATGTATAAAAAAAGTTTTCAAGACGATCGATTAAGAATTGTGGCCTGTAGGTGACACACAGACAGACAAAAAGAAAATGGGCGTGACACTGTCCCTGGGGGTCGGGCATGCACCAAAAACAATAGGGATCTTCCTTAAGGTACCAAGAATAAGTATTCCAAGTTTCAAGATGATACATTAAGAAATGCAGCCTGTAGACGACAGACAAACAAATACAAGAAATGGGTGTTGCTGTCCCACGGGGGTCGGGCATGCACCCAAAACAAAAGGGGTCATCCTTAGGGTATAAGGAATAAGTATTTTAAGTTTCAAGATGACCGATTAAGAATTGTGGCCTGTAGGCGACACACAAAAAGAAAATGGGCGTGACTCTGCCCCTGGGGGTTGGGCATGCACCCCAAATGATAGGAATGATCCATAGGGTACAAAGAAAAAGCATTCAAAGTTTCAAGATGATACGTTAAGAAATGTGGCTTGTAGACGACAAACAAATGAATAAAAGGAATGGCCGTGGCTCTGTCATTGGGGGTCGGGCATGCACCAAAAAACAATAGGGATCATCCTTAGGGTGTAAAGAGTAAGTATACAAAGTTTTAAGAAAATCCAGTTAGAATTGCGGCCTGTAGGCGACACACAGACACACAAAAAGAAAATGGGTGTGGCTCTGCCCCTGGGGGTTGGGCATGCACCCCAAATGATAGGGATCATCCTTAGAGTATAAAGAGTAAGTATACAAAGTTTGAAGAAAATCCAGTAAGAATTGCGCCCTGTAGGCGACACAAAGACACATGAAAAGAAAATGGGCGTGGCTCTGCCCCGGGGGGGTGGGCATGCACCCCAAACGATAGGGATGTTCCTTAGGGTACAAAGAATGTGTATGCAAAGTTTCAAGATTATAAGTTAAGAAATGTGGCCTGTAGACGACAAACAAACAAATACTAGAAATGGGCGTGGCTCTGCCCCTGGGGGTCGGGCATGCACCAAAAACAATAGGGATCTTCCTTGGGGTATAAGGAATAAGTATACCAAGTTTGAAGAAAATCCATGAAGAATTGCGCCCTGTAGGCGAACCACAGACACACACACACACACACACACACACACACAGACAGGGGCGACGGCATAATACGTTCACATTATGAATGTGGACATATAAAAAGGGGAGATTGTTAATGTTTATCTAATGTGAATTATTCATGTCAATTATGTCCATGATGTAATGTGAGTTATTCGGGTGAGCATGTGTGAGAGACAGGATGTCGAGGCTGGAAGGTGCGAGTGAATGGCCGTGCATGGCATGGCTTTGTTGTAATGTCAGAAGGAATAAAATGGTTATAATTAACTCTAATATTGTGGTCTTAACACGACATAGGAAGATATTCATTTACCCTTGCAAACTCGTTTTTTCTCATTCAAGCATATTCTGTATTGAATATGAAATATTACAATACAAGAATGCTAAATTAAATAAATAGCGTTTTTTCGGATCATTCAATTTACGGACCACCATGACACATTGTCAATCCACCGGTACCTCTCAGTATATATGGCATTATTCATATTTCTGCCTACATGAAATATAATTCATCAGAAAATCGATGATTCCTTTGAAAAATCAAAGTGTGCCATACAAAATTGTTGAAGAAACGGGGATAATTCTAACAGAACCACCGGTCGTGTGGAAAAGTGAGCGAGACATCATGTGATGTAAAAATGCTACGGCGTTTGCAATCTTCGTTTAATGAATACCTGGGAGGTTATAACAGTATTTATTGCTGTCTATTTATCATTATACAATAAAATGCTGTGAATGACATTAAAAGCAAGACATATTTCCACAAAATTGGGAAGAAAAAATTGTGGTATCTTCGATAAGGAATGTTGTCATTCGACAATACTCGTTTATTTTAGAAAAGTTATTTTTAGTACAGGAAGCTATTACCATAACCACTATCATGTGCTTAGTAATAGTAAGTTACCTGTTACTGAAGTTAGTATATTCAACTATCATTATTGTGTGAACTGGAACCAAAACGCTTTAAATAATCATAAAGTATTGTTCAATTTCCAAGAATTTCTGTCAGAAAATCGGCATGTCCGCAGGCGGACAGAATGCGAAATATCAGCTCTCCAACAAAATGATTAACATGTCCCAGGTGACGGGCTAAGGGAATTGTGCACCGCTGCGTGTAGTGTTATTAAAAGGTTCATTGTGTCTTATATATTAAATATTAGTACCGGTATCACATAAGTATCAGATAAAAACATCAATATTGGATTCTAATTTGTGTTTTTAATTTCCAATATTATAGATAATACTGAGAAGTTTAGTTCCTTTAAGAGGTTTAACATACTATTCAGCAAATCTAAATCAATGGCTAATTTCCAAATGAACAGAAGCACTTATATCCAGAAATACACAAAAAAGGTCTACACAATTAACATATATATGGCAGCTGGAATAGAGCTCAGAAATATTTAATGTTATCTCCATACATTCAAAAATAATTTGACGAACCTTTTGCTGTAATTCTTCATTCTCTTTTTCAAAAGCTATATTAGGCTGCATTTCATATTCTATCTTTTCCTTAAGCCTTTTAATTTCAACATTCAGTTCCTCTTTGTCTTTTTCTGTTGCTAAAACAAACATATCAAGATAGGTTACCAGAAAACAAAACATTACCGTAGCTTAGTCGTCTGGGTGTCAACACATTAAAATCTGATTAACCCGTTAAGTGTGACGTTTTTAAAACGTTAACTTTCCCCTATTGTGTAATTTATTTGACGAAAAACGTCATTTTTGGACCTTTTTATTCCTGGGGAAAATATCTCCAAGGCGTTATATTACACCCTACACACAGTGCGTGACAGTTGTCCAGGACGTTATATAACGTCCTACACATGCTGCGATCATGTAGGAATTCACAAGGGATTCCCCCAAGTGACGAACTATGTTCTAAAAATAGGTTGTGGAAAATACCTCTAAGACGTTATATTACGCCCTACACACAGTGAAAGGCAGTTGTCCAGGATGTTATATACAGGGTTCAATTTAAGCGGTATCGCATCGCAAAAAGCGACTCAAATCGCGGTAATGGCGATAGAATTATTTTATTCATTAGCCAAAAATTGCTTTCAAACTTGTGAAGTGCGATTCATTATATTTTGGATGAATGTGGAGTATATTTAGGCCTACGAAAGAATCAATTTATAAATGCAGGACTAAATATTCCAAGTTGTGGTCGTGATTAATTTGAACCAGTTTTTATTTCAATATATCCGATAACTAGAAGACAATGCAGACTCCGTTTTTAATCACACGTGTTTATAAAGTGTTACTAAAAATAGAATAAAACAACGCAGTATAGTATGATTGGTTAACTTAACTGAAAACTAAAAGTACACATCTCGCGAGATGCGTGAAACAAGCCATTTTTTACGAATGTCTGAATATATTTGATGCTTATGGCATATTCTCGGGTTGATACTATTTTGAAGGCGGAGAGGGGGATATTTAAATAAAGAAATAAACAAGGAAAGCCACATCTACAAATATTTCGACTGGAATGGTTTAACATAAAGTACGTGTAGTTTTGTTTTAGACGATTAGTGCATCCGGAATCGTGGAGAGACGGTAACTGATTTTTTTTTTTTTGGAGATGTCAATTTTTTTTTTACCTTCATCCGTGCATAAGTCGAAGCGAAGTATACAATGAAGGCCGGACTTCGGCGGAAAAACGTATCCACTTATACCCCGAAAAATCAGAATTGCAAATTTTTGTGATGTAGGCTATGTTTTACTGCTCCTCAAATCTGAGCAAATGCTATTCAAATTTTGAATTGATTAGCCAAAATGTGAATCTGTCACAAAAATTTGCTACTCATTCGTTTTAGACTAAATTGAACCCTGGTTATATAATGACCTACGCGCTTAACACTAACAGGTAAAGAGTAACAATCCATTATCACAATTGTTGAAATAAATAGGATTCTTCGTCTCATGACCTTGAACTCCTTAAACACTGTGTGTAAATTTAGCCTCTAGAGCGTCCACAAGATTTTTCAAAGAGATCAAGGGCCATAACTCTGGCAATAATTATCGGAAATTGTCGAAATTCAATAATATTCTTCATCTCCTTACCTTGTCCTTAAACACTGTAAAAATTTAAATGCGAACACTCTTGCAATCATTATCGGAAATTGTTGAAAATTAATAGTCTTCTGCCTCTCATGTACATTACTCTAAGAGTCTCTAGCACCCAATACAATAGGGGTCATCCTTAGGCCACACTTTTTTTTTTACTTGGTTTACGGATTTTCAAGAGGAATTTTGTAGTCGGTAGGTGGTAAAAAAAAAAAAAAAAAAAAGCCTCTTCAGATTTTTTTTTTCCAAATTAGCTTCTAGCAAAGTAGGCTGCAGAAAAAAAAAATACTGGACAAACCAAGTCAGTGAAATTGAACGTTTGAGTGATATTTTGCCAGTGAATGAAGCATGGGTTCCATTTCGTCCGTATATGCCGGTCGGGACCTACGGCTTTGGAAAATGACCGAATCTGGATCAGACCCGGAAAAATAGCATATTTTGTGCTAAATCATAAAATCCGGGAGACGACGAAACTCGGTGCGTGGCGTGATGTAAACTATCGGGTATAATAAAATTAACAGTGTTCAGTAGCCCACGAATGGAAACCACTGCCAATCAATTATCCTTGTGTATATTGCTCTAATCACAATTAACAAAGGGGCTACATCAAACAGATTAAAAGCTCAACATTTAATCAATTCACTTAGTTGTGTTTTGTTTTATAATTAGTAATACTGTGATCATTCTTTAAGTTGATTTGTTGTTACAGCATATTTACCGACTTTCATCATTCGTGCGGCAATTCACTGTTTGAACATCAAACAAATTAAAAACTTTTCTTAGATGTCTTCACTTGATCACAAGAGTTAATCATGTCAATATATATACAAGAATGCTATATATCATTTCAAAATGTTGAAATTCATCACCTCCCAGAAAAACAAAAGAATTAAAGCGAGATGATGATATTGCTGTCAATGAATCCGATCCCCCCTCTTCAACATCGAACCACGAGGATGACAGTTCCGCCCCGAAAAACAAAATCAGCCGTAAATTCTCTACTTAATTATGGTCACAAATATTCCCGTGGTTAAGATATGATATTCCCACACAAAACGATGTATTCCCAGGTGTGTTTTTAATCCATTTAATCCTTTTATATCACAATTGATAGGCGTCATTTGGTTAAAACAATGAGCTTTTACGATCGCCGCCATTTTGAAATATGTGCAAATATCTTTACATGTTATAGAGTTAAAATACTAGCACGATATTATTTGAGCTCTCAAAATATCAATACGAGTTAATAAATTGATAAGTTTAAGAATTATGTTAATTATTGTACATGTGTATATATATGACTTTGAATTATTTACGTGTGCTAATCATTCGGAACTACTTTTTCCTCGTGTATGGAGAAAATAGTCAACTGCCGAATATGTCACGTACGCACTGAGAATTGGGCTTGTCGCTAAATGAAAATATCGCTACAGGGTCTATAGCAAACTGATCCCGCAGTGAATATTCGCTTGGCCGCTACAATCACTGATAAGCATGACATCGACGAGGCTTAATAAGTACGGCATATTAACTTTTTTACTCCGACAAATTAAATTCTCAAACATTTTTTTGAGGTAAAAGAAAAATAAATAAAGACGTTTGAAGTATTTGAAGTTAAAAAATATTTCCTATTTAGTGTAAATTGGTATTAAAATGAGTAAAATGCATCATTTTGGCCGAAGCAGTTAGGTGTTATGTAAACATTGCACGAGCAGTTGAGCCAATGACTGGCGCGGTGAGCAGTCAACGCACGTGCTATGGACACTTATCTGTTACAGAGATAATTCGTAAGTAATTCTCTGTGAAACAGATTGGGTCTATAGTAAAGAAACAGCGTGAACAGATAACCGGAAGTGATCAATCACCTTTCTCGCCGTTTCACGCTTTTCGTAACATAACGTCGAGAATTCATGAGTCAACAATCATACGGTATTATCTATGATGACATTGATTAACTTTTACATAGCCATTCACCGATGTAGATCTATGTCTGACAGACTCAAAAATATCCTGGTATCTAAAGTCAGCATTCACCGGTTTTGAACATCTGTGCTTCGCGATATGGTATCTTTGCTTTGCTTTGAGGCAGATTTATAGTTTGAAAAAACGAATTATGTACGGTCAGTTGAACGATTTATTTTGTTGTAACATCCCAATATTTTTCTAAAAATTTTTTTAATGATTGTCAATTTATTTCGTCGGCGGTATTTTAAAAAAGGGCAAATTTGAATTTTATTTTTTTTCCCAATTAACAAAAATTACGGTCGGCGGATCCGTAAACCAAGTAAAAAAAAAAGTGTGGCCTTAGGGTATAAAGAATAAGTATGAAAAGTTTCAAGATTATCGATTAAGAATTGTGGCCTGTAAGCGACATAGAGACACACAAAAAGAAAATGGGTGTGGCTCTGTCCCTGGGGATGGGGCATGCACCCCAAACGATAGTCATGTTACTTAGGGTACAAAGTATAAGTATGCAAAGTTTCAAAATAATACATTAAGGAATGTGGCCTGTAGGCGACAAACAAATACAAGAAATGGGCGTGGTTCTGCCCCTGGGGGTAGGGCATGCACCAAAAACAATAGGGATCATCCTTAGGGCATAAAGAATAAGTATACAAAGTTTGAAGAAAATCGAGCAAGAATTGCACCCTGTAGGCGACCCACAGACATACATACATACATACACACACACACACATACATACACACACACAGAGACAGGTGTGACGGCATAATACGTCCACATTATGAATGTGGACGTATAAAAATGACTGTAGACAGCAAAGCCTCTCTAAGGCCATTTTGTTCAACACCAAAGCCATTCCTACAATTTTGAGATTATCAAAGGTCATTCTATAAAATCTATTGAAAACTTAAATAAACTTCAATAATGCAATGAAGCCATACAGTTGAATCAGCTCTTGGTTCAAATCATTAAAATTTTTTTGTGAATTGTTGTTTACTGACAGACTTGAGAGGAAGACGAGTCTGCATTTGTTATAAAGATACAAAAAGCATGAGTTTTTGGCTGCAAGTGCCCTCCAATGACATTGAGATTTTCCGTGGCATACGACAATTGATTTTTTAATGACACTCGCCCTAAAACATTCGCTAATAATGCTACGCTATTCCGGGAATTATGGGCACATATGGTCTACTTGACAATAATAATGTGAGTTTTTTATTGAGCGCTCATTCCATTACGTGAAGTAATGCTCATGGCGCATATTTGGCTCTCCACTCTCAAACTGAGTCTATCTTAATCATAGGCTATTAAAAATAGGTGTGTCTTTAACTGTGACTTAAAATATTCTAGACTTTTTGAGTTCCTAATGTTGTATGGTAACGAGGTCCACAATTGGGGCGCACAGTGAGCAAAACATCAGCGCATAAGGAGAGATGGTTGATGATAGGTAGATAGGCGCAGCTCCTCGTAGACATTTAAAGGTAATGCACATTAACTTGAACTGTATCCTGCTCTCGACTGATAGCCAATGCAGGTCTTTTAAGTGTGAAGTGATATGCCAGTTTCTTCTCCTAAGAGACACAATTCTGGCAGCTGTATTTTGCACTAGTTGTAATTTAGAAATAAGGCTCCTGTTTATTCTGAAAAGTAAGCTATTGAAATAATCTAGCCTTGACAACTGAACTACATTCTCTTGCTCCACGTGTGACGATATCCACAAAGTCAATTCACAATCCATTTACCATATGTCGATACTCTGAGTCTTTTCCGGCAGAAGTCCGGTTTATGTCTTATAGGCCTAGTGCTCACTCTGGGTTCAACTTTTTTTCACGCCAATTTTTCATTTTAATTTATTAGCCATATATTTTTTTCCACCAAAAAAGATAGGCTGGCACTGCCAGGCAGGTTACGCCCACATTTTCGAGAGATGGATAGAGAACAAGCAATACCGAAAGTGATTTTTCCTACATCATTAAGTTAGAATTTGATATGTGCAAATATCGAAATGAATTAAGATCTTTGCGTTATAAAGGTGCATTTCAGTAGGCTTCAAATTCGACTGGGGATCATGTTGCTAAGTGGGTAAGATGCTGGCTAGGTAGCCTTGAGGTTGGGTGTTTGATCCCTGCATTGGGTGACAAAGTTCATCTAGATTTTCTGGCGTGGTTTCCCCTTGTTAGTGATGAAGGATGGATGGCCTGACAAGAACAGCTGTCAATTTTGGTTCGATTTTCACGAAATTCGACCTCAACCTTCATTACGATGTTCGACCTCAACCTTCATTACCATTTAACGGTGATATAATCAAACGTTTTTTTTTAAATGGAATAATAATTCGTAACCCCAGAGGGACCACAAGCTAAAAAAAAGGTCATTTTTCGTACAATCAGTGGCCATAATTCAGGAAGTTACAATCCGATATGCACAAATATCGAAAGGAACTAAGATTGTTAAGTTGTAAATATGTGTTTCAAGTTTCATCAAAATTGAATGAAGATTGTGACCTCTACAGGGTTCACAACCTTGATATACCATATTTTTACACTCTTCGCGTACAAGCGGCGGCCATTTTTTCAGTCAATTTTGGTCTGATTTTCACGAGATTCGACCTCAACCTTCATTACGATGTAACGGTGATATAATCAAAGAGTTTTTTAAATGGGATAATAATTCTGACCTCCAGAGGGACCACAAGCTAAAAAGATAGGCTGGCACTGCCAGGCAGGATACGCCCACATTTTCGAGAGATGGATAGAGAACAAGCAATACTGAAAGTGATTTTTCCTACATCATTAAGTCCTGTATTTCATACTGTATTGGGAGCAGCCATTTTGTTGGTCAGTTCCAGTCTGATATTCATGAAATTCGAAGCTGACAATGATTATGGTGTGACGGTACACAACCTAGAAATGTGTACAAACGGCGGCCATTTTGTCTGGCAATTATGGTTCGATTTTCTCAAAATTCAAACTCAACCTTCCGTAGGGTGTAACGGTGATAGAGTCAAACGTTTTTTTAAATCGGATAATAATTGTGACCTCCAGAGGGACCATAGGCGATTTTTCAGACAATCAGGGGCCATAATTCAGGAAGTATCGATCCGATATGCGCAAATATCGAAAGAAACCAAGACCTTTGGGTTATAACCATGCATTTCAAGTTTCATCAAAATCGGTTCAAAATTGTGACCTCTACAGGGTCCACAACTATGATATACCATTTTTTAACAGTATTCGCGTACAAACGGCGGCCATTTTGTATGTCAATTTTGGTCCGATTTTCCCGAAATTTGAACTCAACCTTCCTTACGGTGTAACGGTAATATAATCAAACGTTTTTTTAAATCGCATAATAATTGTGACCTCCAGAGGGACCACAAGCTAAAAAAAGGCGATTTTGCGTATAATCAGGGGCCACAATTCAGGAAGTTACGATCCGATATGCGCAAATATCGAAAGGAACCAAGATCTTTGGGTTATAACCATGAATTTCAAGTTTCATCAAAATCGAATTAAAATTGTGACCTCTACAGGGTCCACAACCTTGATATACCATTTTTTAACAGTATTCGCGTACAAACGGCGGCCATTTTGTATGGCAATTTTGGTCCGATTTTCCCGAAATTCGAACTCAACCTTCTTTACGGTGTAACAGTAATATAATCAAACGTTTTTTTCAATCGGATAATAATTGTGACCTCCAGAGGAACCACAAGCTAAAAAAAGGCGATTTTCGTATAATCAGGGGCCATAATTCAGGAAGTTACGATCCGATATGCGCAAATATCAAAAGGAACCAAGATCTTTGGGTTATAACCGTGAATTTCAAGTTTCATCAAAATCGAATTAAAATTGTGACCTCTACAGGGTCCACAACCTTGATATACCATTTTTTAACAGTATTTGCGTACAAACGGCGGCCATTTTGTATGGCAATTTTGGTCCGATTTTCCCGAAATTCGAACTCAACCTTCCTTAGGGTGTAACGGTGATATAATCAAACGTTTTTTTAAATCGGATAATAATTGTGACCTCCAGAGGGACCACAAGCTAAAAAGGGTGATTTTTCGGACATCCAAGGGCCATAATTCAGGAAATTACGTTCCGATAGGCGCAAATATCGAAAGGAACCAAGATCTTTGGGTTATAAACATGCATGTCAAGTTTCATCAAAATCAGTTCAAAATTGTGACCTCTATAGGGTCCACAAGCTAAAAACATGATTTTTCGCACAATCAGGGGCCATAATCCATGAAGTTTTCATCCGATACATGCCAATATCGAAAGCAGCCGAGATCTTTTGGGGATAAACCTATATTTCAAGTTTCGTCAAAATCAGATAAGAATTGTGACCTGTAGAGAGTCCACAAACAAATTGTGGACGGACGGACGGACGGACGTCCGGATGGACAGGGGCGACGACAATATACGTCCACATAAAAATGTGGGCGTATAAAAACGTTTTTTTAAATCGGATAATAATTTTGACCTCAAGAGGCACCACAAGCTAAAAAGGGTGATTTTTCAGACAATCAGGGGCCATAATTCAGGAAGTTACGATCCGATGTGCGCAAATATTGAAAGGAACCAAGATCTTTGGGTTATAAACATACATGTCAAGTTTCATCAAAATCGGTTCAAAATTGTGACCTCTATAGGGTCCACAACCTTGATATAACATATTTTCACACAACTCAACCTTCATTACCATGTAACGGTGATATGATCAAACGTTTTTTTAAATTGGATAATAATTTTGACCTCCAGAGGGACCACAAGCTAAAAAGGGCGATTTTTCGGACAATCAGGGGCCATAATTCAGGAAGTTACGATCCGATGGGCGCAAATATCGAAAGGAACCAAGATTTTGGGGTTATAATTATAAACATGCATGTCAAGTTTCATCACAATTGGTTCAAAATTGTGACCTCTATAGGGTCCACAAGCTAAAAACATGATATTTCGTACAATCAGGGGCCATAATCCATGAAGTTCCGATCTGACACATGCCAATATTGAAAGGAACCGAGATCTTATGGGGATAAACCTATATTTCAAGTTTCATCAAAATCGGATAAGAATTGTGACCTGTAGAAGGTCCACAAACAAATTGTGGACGGACGGACAGGGGCGACGACATAATACGTCCACATGAAAATGTGGTTAAAATATATAAAACTGCCATTTAAAACCATCATACATGTCCACTATCCTGACTAGTTTCGTCAAATAAATTTTAACTTTTTCAAAGGAACAGTTCAACAGAAACAGGAAACAAATTTGAATAATGATGTCATATGTTGATGACATCACTAAGTTGTAATGGTTGCCCTGTCGTTGGTAACATGTAAGTTCTTCATTTTCTAGAAAGGTGATCTATCACATGAAAATATGATGATACTAAGGTGCCTATACACAAGTTGAAAATCCACAAATATTTACAGTAGGCATCCTCAAACCAATCTTCCAACGAATTTCTGATGGGATCACAATTACTAGGTAACTGGATACATAAACAGCATAAGTGTAGTGGTTAAAATATATAAAACTGCCATTTAAAACCATCATACATGTCCACTATCCTGACTAGTTTCGTCAAATAAATTTTAACTTTTTCAAAGGAACAGTTCAACAGAAACAGGAAACAAATTTGAATAATGATGTCATATGTTGATGACATCACTAAGTTGTAATGGTTGCCCTGTCGTTGGTAACATGTAAGTTTGTGGATTTTCAACTTGTGTATAGGCACCTTAGTATCATCATATTTTCATGTGATAGATCACCTTTCTAGAAAATGAAGAACTTACATGTTACCAACGACAGGGCAACCATTACAACTTAGTGATGTCATCAACATATGACATCATTATTCAAATTTGTTTCCTGTTTCTGTTGAACTGTTCCTTTGAAAAAGTTAAAATTTATTTGACGAAACTAGTCAGGATAGTGGACATGTATGATGGTTTTAAATGGCAGTTTTATATATTTTAACCACTACACTTATGCTGTTTATGTATCCAGTTACCTAGTAATTGTGATCCCATCAGAAATTCGTTGGAAGATTGGTTTGAGGATGCCTACTGTAAATATTTGTGGATTCACATGAAAATGTGGGCGTATAAAAAGGAAAAACAAATATCTATTACATTTTTTCAGTAATTTTTAATTACATAAGTACCGGTACATATAATATACATATGGTATTGCAATTTAGAAAATTCTTCACTGCTTTGCTGAAGCCCATTTTTTGAAAGCTTTTTCAACACCTGGGGTGACCACACCGCGTAGTTGTTTTTAATCAATATATTTTTTTATAATTTTGTCAACTAAACCCTCTTCCACAGTCTACAGTTACCACAGAAATTGTGAGCAAGCACTTACTGATATCGTAAGGATTTGAAAATTTCCATTCATCCTTAAGAGTTCTACCTTTTTCAAATGCACAAACATACATTATGTAAAGACTAGGAGCTAAATCTTCCTACAGTGATGATAATCAAGGTTGGGCCTAATATCAAAAGCTAATTAACTCGGTTCAAAGTGGAGCAATTTGACTCAAATTTTCAGCATATTCTATTTACGTTATCTATTTTTTTTTAACTATTATATAGTCAGTTCGGGAGTATTTTGGTGGTGAAATACTACAACAATAGGTTGCCAGGCAACAAAACATACGCCAACGGCTGCTAAATTGTCCGGGCAGTCAACAAGAGTTGTCGCATATTAGGTAATTATCAGAAAATCTTTAGAATTTGTTTGGTTTATTTAAAGCGGAAATTTCATATTTTCTAAGAAAGTCAAAACATAATTATTTCTATGTCATTTGCTCAAAAGGTTGTCAACTCACTATTATACGATCATGGGCAAAATTTTTGGGGCATTAAAATGGGTGACACAGGTTGATTGAGGAAATAGTTACGCAATTACCTCCCTTGTTTTCCCATTCCTCTCCATGGACGGCCATCTTCAAACGTTTGAATTTGAAGTTGAAAATGATATTTTTGCCAATTTCTCAACTGGCAATAGTGAATTATAGGATTAATAGGATTATTCTTTAACAAGGTAGGACTGTTTATAGGTTCAATCTATTTTAGAGCTTTATTTTAATACATTTTAAAAATATAACTTAAAAAAATGCTATTGCAACTTTAAAGTACTGCCCCATGCTAACGCTTAGTACACGAAACATTTAATATTATGGATTTAGCTGTTCAATTATCGATTTTCAAGAAATTCAAACTCAACCATCATTAATGAGTAACGGGGATATAGTCAAACAGTTCACAAGGTAAAAAACATGATTTTTCGTACAATCAGGAGCCATAATTCAGGAAGTTATGGTCCAATGTGCCCCAATATCATAAGGAGCAGCGATCTTTGGGTTATAAACTAACATTTCAAATTTCATCAAAATCGGATTAAAATTGTCTGCTGATTTTGGGCCGATTTCCACGAAATTCGAATGCAACCTTCAATACAGTGAAACAGAAATATAATTAAAATTAACTTTAAATCCGTTAATAATTGTGACATCCAAAGGGACCACAAGCTAAAAAGATAGGTTGCCAGTCAACGAAACATACGCCCACAGCAGCTAAATCGTCCGGGCAGTCAACAAGGGTTGTCGCATATTTTTACTTTTTTTGGTAATGAAACATTTGTAATACACTAAAATCTGATTGAGAGTAACAACTCATTATGTAATTATCTGAAAATCATTAGAATCTGTTTGCTTTTTATAAAGTTTTGCCCTTCAGTTATCAAAATTCATTGAAAATCAAAATACTTGTTCGTTTCAACACCTTAAACTCTGTGTATCAATCTGAAGTCAATCGGATGATAAGTTTGGCATCTATAGCGTCACAAGGTTTTTTGAAGTGATCAAGTGAGATAACTCTGGAAGTAATTATTTGAAATCGCTGAAAATCAGTAGGCTTCTTCGTCTCATGACCTTAAACAGTGCGTGTAAATTTAAAGTCAATCGGATATTAACTTTGGCCTCTAGAGCGTCCACAGGATTTTTTGATGTGATCAAGGGCCATAACTCTGGCAATAATTATCAGAGATCGCTTAAAATCAATAGGATTCTTCGTCTCTTGACCTTAAACACTGTGCATAAATTTAAAGTCAATCAGATATTAACTTTGGCCTCTAGAGCATCCACAAGATTTTTTGAAGTGATCAAGGGCCACAACTCTGGCACTAATTATCAAAAATCGCTGAAAATAAGTAGGCTTCTTCGTCTCATGACCTTAAAAAACTGTGTATAAATCTGATATTAACTTTGGCCTCTAGAGCGTCCACAGGATTTTTTGATGTGATCAAGGGCCATAACTCTGGCAATAATTATCAGAGATCGCTGAAAATCAATAGGATTCTTCGTCTCTTGACCTTAAACACTGTGTATAAATTTAAAGTCAATCAGATATTAACTTTGGCCTCTAGAGCATCCACAAGATTTTTTGAAGTGATCAAGGGCCACAACTCTGGCACTAATTATCAAAAATCGCTGAAAATAAGTAGGCTTCTTCGTCTCATGACCTTAAACACTGTGTATAAATCTGATATTAACTTTGGCCTCTAGAGCGTCCACAGGATTTTTTGATGTGATCAAGGGCCATAACTCTGGCAATAATTATCAGAGATCGCTGAAAATCAATAGGCTTTTTCGTCTCTTGACCTTAAACACTGTGTATAAATTTAAAGTCAATCAGATATCAACTTTGGCCTCTAGAGCATCCACAAAATTTTTTGTAGTGATCAAGGGCCATAACTCTGGCACTAATAATCGGAAATCGCTGAAAATCAATAGGCTTCTTTGTCTTATGACCTTAAACACTGTGTATAAATTTAAAGTCAATCGGATATTAACTTTAGCCTCTAGAGCGTCCACAAGCAATTGTGGACGCCGGACGGACGGGGGCGACGACAATATACAACCACATTTCAATGTGGGCGTATAAAAAGGCGATTTTTCGTACAATCAGGGGCCATAATTCAGGAAGTTACCATCCGATATACGCAAACATCGAAAAGAACCAAGATCTTTAGGTTATACACATGTATTTTGAGTTTCATCAAAATCGAATTAAAATTGTGACCTCTATAGGGTCCACAACCTTGACATACCATATTTTACACATTCACGTACAAACGGCGGCCATTTTGTAAGTCAATTTTGGTCTGATCTTCACAAAATTCGAACTCAACCTAGATTACCCTGTAACGGTGAAATAATCAAACATTTTTTGAAATCAGGTAATAATTGTGACCTCCAGAGGGACCACAAGCTAATAATAAAGGCGATTTTTCATACAATCAGGGGCCTTAATTCAGGAAGTTACAATCCCATATGCGCAAATATGGAATGGAACCAAGATCTTTAGGTTATAAACATGTATTTCAAGTTTCATCAAAATCAAATTAAAATTGTGACCTTTATAGGATCCACAACATTGATAATAATTTTGACCTCCAGAGGGACCACAAGCTAAAAAGGGCAATTTTTCGGAAAATCAGGGGCCATAATTCCGGAAGTTAGGATGCGATGGACGCAAATACCGATAGGAACCAAGATCTTTGGGTTATAAACATACATGTCAAGTTTCATCAAAATCGGTTCAAAATTGTGACCTCTATAGGGTCCACAAGGTTTGACATTTGGAGGAAGGTAAAACACAAATTCATATTTCGAAACTTTTTTATTGTTAGAAACCGTCTCTCCACGATGCCGAGTGACTGTTACACTATAGACCCTATATCCTGTAGAGATTACCTTAGTTTGTAAAATATCTTCTAGTTAGGGTTTCACACTGCGTAGCTTGTGTGAAACACTATTGCTTTTGCTAAAATTATTATTCTTCTTATTATTATTATTATTATTATTCAGATTCCAATTTGAATAGATCTCAGCAACTAATTGTCGCATCGTTACGATTTCTTCGGTTTTACTGGGAAAGTGGGTGTGACTTAGAGGATAAAGCTATTTTGAACGTTCTGCGACAATGCGAAATGTCCGAAATCACCGAAGTTAGCGTTTTTAAAAATATTGCAATAATTTTAACAATAATCATGGGATTTTAACTTTCGATACATTTTGGCATAGCCGGAGACATGGCACATAGCTACGCTACTTTCGATTTTTGATTTTTGGCAAATCTTCGAAGATATTAGGCGCCAAATTTCGAAAATTTAAAATTTTACAAAAAACTTTTTTATTTATAAATATTTTTTAGTCGTGTTGTGCACAGAATTAAAGAGTCATCTGACTAGCGCAAAAATGTTAAAAAAATTTGTCTCAGTAATTTTCCTTGGCCGCCATTGGCTAATTCAGTTTTTCAGTCCTAGATTAATTTTTTATTGTTCGATTTGTATAAAAGAAAGTTCATATGCTTCGTTGTCTCAATTGTCATTTTTTTTATTACCAAAAGTGTTATCTGTCGGCACCGGAAGTGGTATAATTTTACCAAAAACTACAATTTTGACAGGTACCATTTTTCGAAAACAAATATTATTTTTTTGAAAAATTATATGACTAAAAGAGTGTGTCCTTTAAAGGCGCAAAAAATGTCGGAAGCAGTTTTTTTAATTTCCATTTCATTTTCTAGCAAATTGGATTAAGAGGTGAAAAAAGGCGTAAAATTGACCTATTTACAACCCATTCAGGCTTTTCAGATTTTAAAATATTTTTACTTAACTATTACAAACCTGTAACTATAATCCATACGAAGAGAATGTATGTTAAAATTAGTTTCTAAAATAAGCAGTTGCCGGGAAATGGGCAGTTTTGCATAAGTCACTGTTTTCGTAATTTTGCCTGTAAAATAGTCAATTATTAATGGATATTCACAAAAGTGACATCATTTGATTCAAAAAGCAAGTCTGCGTCATATCATGTTGATTACTATTTGAAATTGACACCGGAAGTGACGTCATTTAGTCAAAAACTCAATTTTTAACTTTTAAAATCAATATTTTTTTCAACCAAAAATTATGTCACATATAATAATAAAATTAATTTTTGGTTTAAATTCACATATTAACAAAACTCATACGGTCAAAAAGATATCATAAAATTGTTTCTAACTTGTTCGGTTGCCGAGATATAGGCGATTTTCTAAAAGTCACTTTTGAAGGTTTTTGGCCCATAAAAGTGTCAATTATTATTCGATTTTCATAAAATTTTCACCCTTTGAAGCCTAATGTCATAGACGATGTTATAAAACTAATTTAACGTTTTCATTATCACCGGAAGTAACGTCATTTTGGCAAAAACTGTATTTTAAGCCTTCAAAGCCGATATTTTATTCAAATGAGTCAGGTTTGTAATGTTTATACAATTATGATATTTGATTCCAATCAACAAATAGATTAAACCCATACGGTCATATAAATACCAAAAAATGGTTTCTAACTTGTACGGTTGCCGAGAAATAGACGATTTTCTACACGTCACTTTTCAAGGTTTTTGGTCTATAAAAGTGGCAATTATTATTCGATTTACATAAAATTTTCACCATGTGATGCCTTATGCCATTTCTGATTTCATAAAACTAATGGAACATTTACAGAATCACCGGAAGTACTGTAATTTTGTCAGGATCAATTACATGTAACAAATGTATAAAATGAAATGATATTGCTGGATTTGTTTGATTCTGTTTCCATTTTATTTGATGTGTGCAATGCTTATGTGGAAACCTGTATATTGCTTTCATTGGTACCTGAAGTGACATATGTTCAAGGGTAACGTGGCACCGAAAGTGACACAAGTTCAAGTTCAAAGGTAACATGGCACCAGTGAAACCCGTCATTCCTGCATGCAGGTCTAGTTTATGTATTGAAATTGTTAGTGACAACAAGAACTAGGCTAACAAGAATATGTCTGGAAGTTTAAAGTGGGGCAATGACATCATAAGTCTGATAATCCAAAAATGGTAATCACATGAGTTAAAAACGTGGTTAGTCACTCTCCTAGGTGCCCATACAAGTACACTGTCTTGAAATCCAGGGTAGCATCTGTGCAGTTGACAAATCCGATAAAGGAAGCACCTGGTCAATTTCCTGGGGCTCAATTCTGACTCATGCACGTAACCTCTTTATAAGAACATTCGCAGTTTAAGTTTCTTTAGATATCATTCGAGAGATTCAAGGGGAAGTTCATACCGTGAGCTGCCCTGGCTCACAGGCCGGATTCAGATAGCATGATGAGGCGGTAGGAAATAAATACCATTGGGAGGTTGGGAGAACACCACAGCCTTCCCGGGTGAGAGGCGAGGAAATGCCACCTCAGAACACCAGCTAAGGATATTGAACTTATATTCAATAATATTGTAGTTTCCTGTACCTTTAACCACTGTAGTTTGATGTATTTTTTATATAAAATTAGTAACAAGATAAACGGTGTTTTAGACTTAATTGGATAATGGATATAATATTTTAAACAACGTGAAGTCCGAAGAAAACCTTAGAAGAAAACCCTAGACGACAGTCACAAAGAGACACGGTAGTGTCACAGGTCTCTTTTTGGTCCTGTGACACAGGATAGTGTTACATGACATCGTCTGCTAAATATAGCGCTATTGTCTATAACGTTTTGAAACTACTTACACTATATTTCAATCGAAATAATCGCCAACATTTCTAAATATTTTTTTAGCTTGTGTATTTCTTTATTTGAAAACATAGCCCCCGTTCACAACATAATCATAAACCCTAGAAAATGCCATCAAAATAGAATCTTTTCTCTGACATTTGTGCTTGTCAAAATTATCACGTTTTCATCTGGTAAATTTTGCGTCTCGAGAGATCTCTTATTTTGGGTTACCAATCATACAATTTGTTCTATTTTTACTAACGTTAACCGTAGTATATCCAAGTACGAGTAGAAACAGGACACAAACAATCGTGCTTTAAAAGACGATCATCGTGGGAGGTATTGAGCTACCCAGGTTTTACTGAAAAAACTCATCTCACACAATATGGAATTTTTCATTTATTCTAGCTTTTGATATATAGAGATTCTCCTAGGAGTGTTTTTTGATATCAAAAAAAATCAACACAAGTTGATAAAGTGAAAAAAACAAGGCTCTGCCGAGTTTTTTTACTTTATCAACGAGTGTTGATATTTTTTGATATCAAAAAACACTCCTAGGAGATTCTATTTATCACCCATTCCTTTCTTAAATGCAAAAGTAAATAAATATAATTCTTTGGTATAGATTTCACTTTTACTGAATCTAATTACATTACAGCGTAGTGATACATCAGTTTTTTGACAGTAGTTTAGCTATTGCAAAGTCCAATATATTGACCCAGTATTTCCTTCAAGGTCAATTAAATAAAAACAGTTTCTTTTTAACCAAAAAAAGTCACTTTTTATTTAAAACAAGTGGTTTCTTTAAAATAAAAGAAAGTAGTTCCTTTTTGATTGACCAATTAAATTCATGTAAAGCGATATCTCCTAACCTAAGGAGATATCGCAGTAGATTATGTAATTTATAACACAAGCTATATCTACTGTCAAATGTGTTATTGGGTGATAAATGAGTGCTATCAATGGCAATTTAAGGTATTTCTACGGCCAATGGCTGTCGTATTTTAATTGATTTTTTTCTGAAATTTACCACAGCAATTTTTGGTTGTTGATATTAAAGCTATCGACAGCCGTTCCCATATTTACGACAGCAAAGGCGGCGATGGCGGTCGTGAATTTTGAACCCTGAAAGGTAACTACATTTGATTGAATGGGTTATGTATCCCAATTATTGAGTGATTTCATAATTGTAACGGAAATTTACTTCTTTAATATTGTAATCGGAGTGGATATTCGCCATTCGAATGGCGAATAGCCCAGGCCCATAAGGATAGTTATTCGCCATTCGTATTATATAATAAACTTAAAATTCTTGCAGATTGTGTGTGTTTTTATTCAAATTACAGACCCAGAACCCCTTTTTAATTGCCATTTGTCATTTGAAGCTTCACCGTGTAAATGAAAGCCTTCGTTCACAGCGAAGCGAAGACAGAGAAACCAACATCGTTGTGTACATGGAAGTAACACACATGTGAAAAGTTCCGTATTCTGTGAAATTTTGTATCTATTACTAATCCAGAAATATTTTATCTGCGACCCGACCCGTAGTTTATATTATTTTATTAACCATTCCTATATTTCATTTCATACCAACACATTTCATTTCAAACTGCTTGTTACATTTGCCATCCCTATATTTCTATTTGTACATTCCATTTCAAACTGGAGAGAGAGGGGGGGAGAGAGCTCGTCACAATGTAGGTCATTTCGGGACTATCAAATGGTTCAATTTCATTTTAATAATTCGCTTGCGTGTAGGGGTCTTTAGCAGTGGTTGTACATGCAACACTACTCTCGTGGGTTTTCTCCTGCTCCTCCCACTGCTAAAGACCTCTAAAGTGAATTGTTAAAATAAAATTGAACCATATGTTAGTCCAGAAATTACCTAGTTTGTTTCGAATGGACCTATGGCGAACCGTTTCCCCTCTCTCTCTCTCTATCTCTCTCCTTCTCTTCTCTCCTCCACTCTCTGTCTCCTCTCTTTCCCCTATTAAAGTCTCGCTATGAGACCCTTCCTGTCCTCTCTATCTCCCTCTCTTCTCTCCTCCACTCTCTCTCTCTTCTCTCCCTCTTCTCTTCTCCCTCTTTTCTCTCTCTCTCGCTCTCTCTCCACTCTCTCCTCTTCTCTCTCTCCTTTTCTCTCGTTCTCTCCTCTCTCTCTTCTCTCTTTCTGAACCGTATTAAAGTCTCTTCTCTCTTTCTTGCAATGAGCCCCTCCCCTCCTCTCTCTCTCCTTCTCTTCTCTCCTCCACTCTCTCTCTCCTCACTTCTCCTTCTCTCTTCTCTCCCCTTTCTCTCTCCCCCTCACTCTATCTTCTCTCCTCTTCGCTCTCTTCTCTCGCTCTTCTCTTCTCTCTCTCTTTTCTCGAATAATTGAAATAAAATTGAACCACATGTTAGTTTCAATATCGAGTAGACGCAAACCCTCCCCCTCTCTCTCGTTCTTCTCTCTCTCCTTTTCTCTCTTTATCTCTCTTCTCTCCTCTCTTCTCCTCTCTCTTCCTCTTTCTCCCCTCTCTTTCTCTCTCCTCTTCTCTCTCGCTCTCTTCTCTCTCTCACTTGTCCTCTCTTTCTCCCCTTCTCTCTCTCTTCTGTCCTCTCTTTCTCCCCTTCTCTTTCTCTTCTTCTCTCTCTCTCGCTCCCTTCTCTCTCCCTTTTCTATTTCTCTCTCACTTCTCTCCTCCTCTGCTCTCTCTCTCTTCTGTCCTCTCTCTCTCCCCATCTCTTTCTCTCTCTTCTGTCCTTCTCTCCCCTTTTCCTCTCTCTCTCCTCACTTCTCCTCTCCCCTCTTCTCTTCTCTTTCTTTCTCTCTCCCCCTCACTCTATCTTCTCTCCTCTCCTAACATGAACCACATGTTAGTTTTGATATTACTTGTGTCGAGTAGACGCGAACCCTCCCCCTCTCTCTCGTTCTTCTCTCTCTCCTTTTCTCTCTTTATCTCTCTTCTCTCTCCTCCTCTCTCTTTATCTCTCTTCTCTCTCCTCCTCTCTCTTTCTCTTCTCTCTCTCCTCTTCTCTCTCTCTCACTTCTCTCTCTCCTCTGTCCTCTCTCTCACTTCTCTCTCTCCTCTGTCCTCTCTCTCACTTCTCTCTCTCCTCTGTCCTCTCTCTCACTTCTCTCTCTCCTCTGTCCTCTCTCTCACTTCTCTCTCTCTTCTGTCCTCTCTCTCACTTCTCTCTCTTCTGTCCTCTCTCTCACTTCTCTCTCTCTTCTGTCCTCTCTCTCACTTCTCTCTCTCTTCTGTCCTCTCTTTCTCCCCTTCTCTATTCCTCTCTCACTTCTCTCCTCCTCCTCCTCTCTCACTTCTCTCCTCCTCCTCCTCTCTCACTTCTCTCCTCCTCCTCCTCTCTCACTTCTCTCCTCCTCCTCCTCTCTCACTTCTCTCCTCCTCCTCCTCTCTCACTTCTCTCTCTCTCTCACTTCTCTCTCTCTCTCACTTCTCTCTCTCTCTCACTTCTCTCTCTCTCTCACCTCTCTCTCTCTCTCTCTCTCTCTCTCTCTCTCTCTCTCTCTCTCTCTCTCTCTCTCTCTCTCTCTCTCTCTCTCTCTCTCTCTCTCTCTCTCTCTCTCTCTCTCTCTCTCTCTCTCTCTCTCTCTCTCTCTCTCTCTCTCTCTCTCTCTCTCTCTCTCTCTCTCTCTCATCAGGATATACAGTGAATATCAACATAAAATAAAGCATTGTGCCATTTTTTTTATTTTTCATTATTTCCATATACTTGAATAAAACTATTTTGTTTTATTTAAACCTTTGACGGACAGGTCATAAAGTATGGTAGTTTTTCGGGTAGTCGCCGCTAGGCTATAAATAGACCTCCAATGGCACTCTGCCAAACAACGTTTCTTGTGGTAGTAATTTTTCGCATTTTTACTGCAACGAAAATGATATATGTTCATTTTGTACGACGAAGTAAAACTAGTTTAAGTGTTTGGTACCATTACCCCTCGACCAGACATCGTGATAGTACAGAAAGTATCGATTTAAAAAAACGAATGGCAAATAACGAAAACGAATGGCGAATAACATAAATGAATGGCGAATAACTCTTTGCCATTGTAATATTGTCAAGTATATAGAATAGGCATGGTTATCCTGGCACATATAGTGTGGATTTGGAGGACAACCATACTAAAATAAACCTGTAAGTTTGTATTTCTTCAACAACGTATCAAAGATCAGAACAAAGTTTCTAACATACAGACATCAAATTATTCAAAGATATGAACATTGTATCAACCAAACAGACACATCTACATCTGTACTGAAACCTATTTTGGTTCATATTTTGTCTGACTATAACTCTTTTATATATTCTTTTCAATGATTTAGTAAAAGAAAAGATACAAATGTACATGTACCTTCTCTCAGTTCTTCTGTTTCCACCATCTTTACTTGTAACGAAACTTTTTCAGCTTCCAGATTTGAAATTTTCTCAGTTTGTTCACTGACAGAATCTTGAAGATTTGTTACAGTTGATTCAAAATCAGCTATTTTCACTTTCATAGAAATCTGTGAAAGCAAAATGAAAATTCAATACAGTTAGTATATAGAGAATCTCCTATGAGTTTTTTTTGATATCAAAAATATATCAACACAAGTTGATAATGTAAAAAAAATGAGGCTCTGCAGTGTTTTTTTTACTTTATCAACAAGTGTTTCTTACATGCACAAATAAATAAATATAATTCTTTGTTATAGATTTCAATTTTACTGAATCTAATTACATTACAGCGTAGTGATACATCAGTTTTTTGACAGCAGTTTAGCTATTGCAAAGTCCTATAGATAGATGCAGTATTTCCTTCAAGGTCAATTAAAATAAAAACAGTTTCTTTTTAACAAAACAAAAGTCATTTTTATTTAAAATGAGTGGTTTCTTTAAAATAAAAGAAAGTAGTTCCTTTTTGATTGACCAATCAAATTCATGTAAAGTGATATCTCCTAAGGAGATATCGCAGTAGATTATGTAATTTATCATACAAGCGATATCTACTGTCAAATAAGATATTGGGTGATAAATATATATATATATGGCTCACATAACATCTAAAAAAATCTTTGTTTAACTTTTTCTATCTGATATACCACTAACAAAATGTCACCGTTGGCCGATTTGTATATCTACACTAGTTATATACAGCAGTTGCCATACACTCTGCAAGAAATGGACATGCAATTTTTCTTACAATCAGGGACCACAATATAGTATGTTACAGTCCAACATGCGATAAAAATATCAAAAGGGTCCAAGATCTGTGGAATATAAGTAAAAAGTTGTGACCAATAGAGGGTCCACAAGCAAAAATGTGATTTTTTTGACAATCAGCGGCCGTAATCCATGAAGTTACGTCTAATATGCACGAATATCGAAAGGAACCCAGATCTTTGGGATATAAAGGGTTAAAAATCGTGACCCCAAGAGGGAAAACATCCTTGGCATTACACATTTTTATACTATTTGCATAAAGAGGAGCAGCCGTTTTGTCAGGCAGTTTTGGTCCGATTTTCACAAAATTCTAACTTAATCTTCATTAGAGTTAATGTTGATATATTTGGACGTTTTTTTTACAATCGGATAAAAATTGTGCCTCTAGACGGACAACAAGCTAAAAACGTGATGGTACATTCAGGGGCCAGAATCCATGAAGTTCCATGTGTTCTGTAAGGTGTTCCTCAATCACTAAATGCCACTTAAAGATTATTTGTATTGAAACAGCAATGTTTGAGTGAAAACATAGTATTTTTAGTGCTATATACATACAATTAATTACTAGAAGTTTAGTTTTTTTGTTTTTGTTCTTTTCTTTATAAACAATATTTTATTCAAAATGTCTGAACGGGATTGGGGAACAGGCTTAGCCTATGTAAAACCCCTCTCCCTAGTTTAGTATTTAGAACTTACTAGATCAGCTTCGGTTTGTTTCTTGTATATTTCACTTTCTTCTATTTGTTTTTCTAGGTCTATACAGCGAGATTTTACTTGTTCATTCTCAGCTTCCAGATTTTTACAAATCAATTGTAAATCATAGACTTGTTGAGTCAAATCTTCAACTATTTGAATCTGTTTATTATCATGTTCAACCTGATTCTGAATAAAACAAAACATTTTTTGAGAAGGGTAACTGGGATTACATGTATCACTAATGCATTGTAAAAACAAGCCAACAGTGAGGCTGATGTCCCCCACCACAATCCCCCCCAAAATAGATGACACATGTTAACTAATTGCACATTTATATTTTTGAAAAGTATTGAGCAATCAAACTGGTTATCTTATATTTAGTCTAAGCAGAAAATGTTCATGATTGAACTCAGTCAAGGTTTTGAAGTACCTGAGTGGTAGTGAAACTAAGTTTCATCACTCTCCATCAGTTAGAATCAAAGTTATCTTGTCTCAAAGCATCGACCAACGAAATGGCTTAGCTCAGCTTAGCTTTTGTGGGAAATGCTAATCATTTATTTAACTCAGTCAAGAAATTCACCTTATGAACATCTACACCAAGTTCAAAGCAGAATTGTTATGTCTTGACCAATCAAATTGCTTATCGCTACTTATTGAACTTAGGTAATGTATTGATATAATGAATCTATACTCTGGTTTCATTACTCTCACCCAATTAGAACAGACAGACACATTTTAATAGTTTCCTGCCTTTTTCGAAAGGCGGGGGACAAAAAGAACTATAATGCATTAATGTAAATCAATACAATTTCGAAAGTGGTCTATATTATATAAATAAATGAGAATAGTCAAAGCCCTCTATTTTACATAACCATTTACGACTTTGTTTTTTTCTTGCAATTTCAACAATGAAAGGCATTTAATACAACTAGAAAATTGTTATATTACCAGGGAGACTGATTCTTATTTATTGTTATAAAGGGTGGCCTGATTGATTTACAGGTAACTATTCCATACTTTATTTCATAATGTTAATAACAGGGGCCAGCTAATCCTGTGTCACTTGTATACTAGCTGATGGATTGAATAATTTCTTGTTTTGATGTATAAATGAACTGTCTACATCTCTGATAACCTGTATTCACCATTCAGTCCATTAAGTATGTATATTACATGTTATGAATGTTACCTGATCAACATTATCTTGTAAATCTGTTACAATCTGACTAAGTTTTTCCCTTTCATCATTAGCAGCTTGAAGACTAGATGTCAGTTCAGATATATTTACATCTAACGTTTCCTTTTCGCTCTCAAGGTCTTTTATGTGACTTTCAAGTTGAACTGTAGATACAATACACATTAAAAAACATTGATGTCAACAAATTTTATTTCAACGACTCACTAACGTACAGGGATATCTAGAATTAAAGGAAACCAATATACCCAGAGAAAACACATTAGATTGACTTACGATAACAGGTGACTTACCCCATCCCTTTCAAACATGATAAACCAGGGGTTAATTGACGGATTGCCAGTACCGACGTAGCCACGCCCCTTAAAATAAAGGGAGATAACCCAATTTAAGCCCATCAGCAAGCCAACCAATAATGGCGTCTGTTTTAAGTTTAAGCGATGTACCAAGCGATTTTTCCTCGAGGTATCTGCTGTTCATACCTTCGCTAAGGCAGAAATAGCGAGCTACAGCTTTTTCCAAGGGGTCATACTCAGAGGCGTTTTAAGGTTTATCATGCCGGAGGCTATACAATTTTGAGGGCCCTCTTTGCAGGGAGGTCGAGAAATTTTGCAAAATAGAAATCGTTTTGGCGCATTCTGACATATCCTCCAGGCCCTTCGAGGCCGGTTTAATCGGAGGGCCAGGGCCTAATTCGATACTCGTCTGAAGCCTGAATGCGAAACAAATCACTTGTACGTACCAGGAGCTCAACCAAATAATAATTAATGGAATATGGTGGAGTGGGCGTATTGTGCAAGCAGCACGCGTAATCCCGGAAATCTATTCAGCAAAGAAATGATCACTTCGCCGAGCCAAGCCACACTGGGCGGCCTAGCCATCTCTTTCTTGAATAGCTTATAAGTAGGTTTTCAGAAAAGGAGATTTCTTGATTGATGATTTTCACGCCATTGCAATGACTGCACTCTCATTCAGTCGTGGAATGACTCAGACTCGGGGGCCCTTTCCTTTGGCCAGAGGGGCCCTTTTTTTCAGACGTGGGGCCCTTTTGTCTGCCTTAAGAGCCATCCCTAACTAGGGTACATTTTCATTTTTCTCCTCGGTTTTAGCATTTTTCTCCAGTTTTATTTTTTCAACTTCTTTGATTTTTTTCGCAAGGAGGCTGGTGCCTCCAGTGCCTCAGCTATAAAATGCCTATGGTCATACTTCAAATCCATGTCCATATCGGCCGGTGTTGATGTAAAATCCATTCATGTTTTCGCTCGAATTTCTCCAAGCATGCAAAAATCGGACGAACCGCACCAGACGTCAATAGAAGACCGGACTATAACAGATGCTCTTTGTAGCTGTAAAGCTGGGTAAATATCAGCCTCAGCTATTTTGTTTTTTTTATAGAAATATCATTGATTTCTTAAATGTTTTCCAAAATGATAATTATTCATTTTTATTCTTTTGACCAATACACGACATGCTTGTCAAAACACTTGTCAGGCATTATTTATATCATCCTCACAGTCACAGTCATATTAGCCTACCGGTACTAGTACTAGGCCTATTCATATTTGATCGGTAGTATGCTTTTTTACTGCATGTAGAAATTGTAACATTATTTTATTATTTTTGTGGTTTAATTTTCATGATGAAAAATAGGAGAGGCTAAAAACTATAAAATTGCATAGGTCTAGCTCAGATCTAGGCCCTACCCAGCATTATTTTTGTTTTTTATTATTTCTATTGCGTTTTTTTTTTTCAGTTTAATTTTTTTCTGTTTACCGGTTCAGTTTCTTTTTTTACATTTGTTATACTGTATGTATGTCCCAGCTACTTTTGTGTAGATGTTAAATTACCTGCTTATAGTCGTAGATCATGAAATAAAAAATATTCAGGAGTCAATTTTTGGGATAATTGAATTGTTTTGACTGAATTATTTAGTTTTATTTTTCACTATTAAATAGTAAACTTGAATCTGTTAATAAATTTCTCCATGATCTAAAATATGAGCCCTTTTAACCTAGAAAAATAAGAGGAAAGTGTGCTCACGTGTTGGCAATAATCATAATGATTGAAGAATGGAAGATTGCAGGATATAAAGATGTCCCATCTCAACAGTCATCAACAAGTTTACCACAGCAGTGGGATAAGCCAAGGGGGTCAAAAATTGAACCAGACCCTGTTTCGCACATATTTATTTCAAGGCCTGGGAATGTAAACAGAAAAAGAAAGCCTGTGATGACTAATTTTAATGACAACAGGTAAGTGTTCAGGTGACATAGGCAACCACTGCATTAGAAAAAGTTCTTAAGGAGTGATGTTATTATCGTGACAGTCCAGTTAAAAATATGATGCGAAAAATATCTTAAAATACAAGGAGTGTCACATGTGTAGCCAGCCTCATGTTTTACATACATGTATAATATGGTTTATTTGTAATATGGTAATATTCCTGCTACAAACAAACATTCAGATGTCTACTAATTTGAGTGAATTGGTTTAATCCTATGCTTGCACTTATTACAAAATCCATTGCCAGAATTTAGACAAATTAGGTTCAGTCCATGTCCAAAGATTAGATTCTACCCAAATTGCATCCTGGGAATCTAGGTCGCCATTTCGTGGTATCACTCACTTGGACGTTCTGTCTTCGGACAACCTATTATAGTATTAAACTTCAAATTCGCCTTGTGTTTTATTTATAGGTGAGTTGTAGTTTTAACATCTCTAGATCTAAATTGAAATTGTTTAAATGTTTGAATATGTGTAATTAATTAAATAATGACAATTTCCTAAAATGTGCAGTCCCCGTCACCCTTTCTCATTTCCAACATTGTTGTCAGAAAATTCCCGCGTAAACCCCCGCATATGGCACACTCGTATTTACATAAAGTCAAAGCGAGGCTTTCAGTGCGAGGCTTCCGGTGACCGCGTATTGGTTTGTTTACATTGTGTCGATAAGGCCTTTGACAATTACTTGTTATTATTCAATCTCTTCTGTCATACAAATATATGAATGTTAGTTTAAATCATATTCGGGTCTCTTCTCTCAAATATTTGTACTCAAATTATGTTATGATATTGTGTGAGAATTCTTGAACTTGGTTTTATTTTTCAATTGCTTCATATACATGTACATGTTCCAATATTTCGTTGACATTGTATTGCAATATTGTTACTGGGGATTAGAGATACTGTATGTTATTCTTGCCCATGGTTCAACCCTTCTTACCTACTATTACTAGTATTAGTACTATTGCAATTTGACAATTCAACTTGTTATACATTAACCCCTTAGTGCCCCAGTCCTGTGCATTGGTATGAATGTTGTTCACTCCCTTGGTTGAGAACAAATGGCCACATTAATCAGCCCAGCGACTTGTATATGGCCTACTATTAAAAAATCCATGGTAAAGTAATCTCCTTGTAACCTTGTGGGATATAGTCCCAGGTTAACTGTTGATGCTGTTGTTTATGGGTTAATATATCAATTTAATAACATTGTACTATGTCTATGGTGCATTTTAAGTTTGTGTATTCAATATTTTGTATTTAGAACTTTTACAGTTCTGTTCTGTCTTCGGACAACCTATTATAGTATTAAACTTCAAATTCGCCTTGTGTTTTATTTATAGGTGTGGCTCTACCCGGGTTACACATGCATGCCATTTCTATAAATATGCTTGTTTAATAGATTGATACTTTCATTTTCAGAAAAATTCAAGTATCAGATGCTGATATTTTACATCTTCAAACCTTGAAGGACAGTCCCATCGCATACTTGGTGAGCAGCACAGCAGACTCAATTACAACACCCATTGGCCCACAACTTATTGGATCTCCACTTGCATATCATGTATGTAATAATGTATCTATGATTTGGGCCTGTTTTTCAGCCAAACAGTTGATGCAAAACCGTAATAAAAACAATGTCATTAGTTAACCCCCTCTGTTTTCAGTACCTTAACAAAAACACAATGCAGTATTTTATATTCCATTTTTATTTCTCAATAAGGAATGGCATAAAATTTGTTAAAACACAACAGACTAGCCATATTTGATTAACACAGCTGAACAAGCTCAGACTAACTTTATTGGTTAGGAGTTTAAACTGTTTAACCTGACATATTGCTTTTTCAACATGTACCCTATGTTTAGCTATTTTAATTGTCTCTGCAACGGCTGGGGCACTCATCTGGGAGGCAGATGATGGCACAAATGGTGGAATATTTAAGCATTATCTGACATTATTGATTTCTTTTTCTATCGTAAATCCTTTATCAACCATAACTCCATCACCTTCTTGAAGTTTACCACTTTGTTATAATGATTTTAAAGTGTCCAAAAACCCACTTCTGTGTTTTATTTCTTTGTCTTGAGATTGATCCAGAAAATAACATGGATGCAAACACAATAGATCCCCTTGGGTCGACATCAACAAGTACCTTCAGTGTGGTACAAGATTTGTAGTCTGAATAACATTGGCTCTGTCTAAGGAGGGAACTTGGCCTCTGAATTTTTATTTCCGTTCCATCAATTATGACCATTGTGTTGGGATAATCTGTTTTAAATTGTTCTGGCATGTTTTCCATGATAATGTCTCTGTGTGGCCATATATCAAGAGAGCCAAGCCTGTAAAACATATAGTTTATCCAATTAGTAAATAAACAGCTACAATCTTGAGAAGAAATTCCAAACATATTTGATATGTGTTTAAAATCAAAGTCCTGTCTTAATTTTATTAACACTATTAGAGGCTGATCTTCTAGAGAAAAAAACGACTAAGCTACTAATATTCTTAGAAAATTCAAACGGTAAATCAACTCCTGGTACAAAAAATTTATATACATTATAAAGATAGATTGCCAGGCAACAAAACATACGCCCACAGCAGCTAAATCGTCCGGGCAGTCAACAAGGGTTGTCGCATATTTTTACTTTTTTCGGTAATGAAACATTTGTAATACACTAAAATCTGATTAAGAGTAACATTTCTTTATGTAATTATCAGAAAATCATTAGAATTTGTTTGCTTTTTATAAAGTTTTGCCCCACGTAAACAATTAGTATACGAAACATTTAATATCATGGATTTAGCTGTTCAGTCAAAAAAAATTCTTTGAAAATCAAAATACTTGTTCGTTTCAATACCTTAAACTCTGTGTATCAATCTGAAGTCAATCGGAAGATAAGTTTGGCCTCTATAGCGTCAGAAGAATTTTTGAAGTTATCAAGGGAGATATATCTGGCATTATTTGAAATCGCTGAAAATCATTAGGCTTCTTTGTCTCATGACCTTAAACACTGTGTGTAAATTGAAAGTCAATTGGATGTTAAATTTGGCCTCTAGAGCATCCACAAGATTTTTTGAAGTGATTAAGGGCCATAACTCTGGCACTAATAATCGGAAATCGATGAAAATCAATTGGCTTCTTTGTCTCATGACCTTAAACACTTATTATCGGAAATTGCTGAAAATCAATAGGCTTCTTTGTCTCATGACCTTAAACACTGTGTATAAATCTAAAGTCAATCGGATATTAACTTTGGCCTCTAGAGCGTCCACAAGATTTTTTGAAGTGATCAAGGGTCATAACTCTGGCACTAATTATCAGAAATCGCTGAAAATCAATAGGCTTCTTTGTCTCATGACCTTAAACACTGTGTATAAATTTAAAGTCAATCGGATTTTAACTTTGGCCTCTACAGCATCCATAAGATTTTTTGAAGTGATTAAGGGCCACAACTCTGGCACTAATTATCAGAAATCGCTGAAAATCAATAGGCTTCTTCGTCTTATGACCTCAAACATTGTGTATAAATTTAAAGTCAATTGGATATTAACTTTGGCCTCTAGAGCGTCCATAAGATTTTTTAAAGTGATCAAGGGTCATAACTCTGGTAGTTATTATCGGAAATCGCTGAAAAACAATAGGCTTCTTCGTTTCATGCCCTTAAACACTGTGTATAAATTTAAAGTCAATCGAATATTAACTTTAGCCTGTAGAGCGTCCACAAGCAATTGTGGACGCCGGCCGGCCGGAGGTGACGACAATATACGACCACATTTCATTATGGGCGTATAAAAACGGTCATATGAAAAGCCAGTATAATATTGAACTGAATCTTTTTTTAAAGTTGAACAACTAAAACGCTGCGTGGATAGATCGATACTAGTTCCTTTATCTACTTGTTTAAAATGACTGTGTTTAAGATTTTCATTTTCCAGAATTAGTTTTGCATATTCTTCCTTCATTTTTATATTTTCTGCAGCATGGGCCAAGATGTCCATCGGTTGAAATCCTGAAAAATATGAACAGTAAATAGATTATAATATGTATTTCAGGCACCCCTTATGCAAGTGACAACAGAACCAAGAGCAGAGAACTCAGGTAAATGTGGTGAAATAGTTTATCCAAAACCAGTTGCTGTACATTGAGATTTAGAACAGATAGAAAAGATGAAAGTTGAGTGGAAAGAAATTGATGTAAATCAAGATGAAGCCATAAAAATAGAGAGATCCACAAGAAATAATATTAACACCTGGATGAACCAAAGAAAGTGTCGTGTTACTGCCTCAAATTTTGGAGATGTTATGAAAAGAAAGAAGGAAATAAACGATTCATTTTTAAAAAACAAATTTCACAAAAGTAATTTTTATTCTGCTCCGACTTCTTATGGGCTAGCAAATGAAACCATTGCTAAACAAATGTATATAAATGTATATAAAACAGACCGGAAATCATATTCATGACATTGGACTTATAATAAATCCAGCGTTTCCATTTTTAGGTGCCACACCAGATGCAATTGTTTGTGACAAAGGTGAGACTGGGCTCATTGAAATTAAATGTCCTTTTTCAGCTCGAGATATTACACTAACAGAAGCATGCAATACACTGAAAGATTTCTTTTTTTTTAGTGTAAAATGATGCAGAATATAAATTGTCTAGAAACCATATTCACTGGTTTCAGGTTCAGGGACAACTTCTCGTAACTGGGGCTCAATTTTACGACTTTGTCACTTTTACGAGACAGGATTTCTGCATAGATAGAATATATCCCGAAAAAGAAACCTTGCAGAAGCTTGTTTCAAAATTATCATGTTTTTATGTTGAACATTTAAAGCCATTTCTTTTTAAAAATTCTACATGTCTATAAAATAAGTTTAACTAACCTATGGCAGCATCAACTGCATTCTCTGTCTGTATCATTTTATTATTCAAGGCATATTGTTCACAGATTTCATACTCTATATCATTATTTGACTTTATAGAAACTCTGTAAAGAAGTTCATAATTATGTAAATTTGTACATAAATATAAAATTTGTACATAAATATATTCACGTTATTCAGTACTTTTATACCAGAGACTGTAATTTTGTAAATAGTAAAAAAATTTCTTGTTTGCTGCATAAGCCTGGCGTCTTATATTAATAAATTAATAATTAGACTTGCCATTAATAAAAAATGCAGCATTAACACAACTTTCTCTATTTTAATTTCATGCTATTACCATAGCTTACATCTATGCATAAAGATTGTGTGTTACCAGGATCTAAATGAAACATATCTAAAATGATATGTAGAACAGTCTGTAGTGTAAAGAGAGAGAGAAATGGGGTTTAAAGTCCACTCGACACAAACTAGATCATTTTGTGATTAACATATAGTTTATTTCAATAATTCGCTTGCACATAGGGGTTTTAAGCAGTGGGAGGAAACAAGAGGACCCGGAGAAAATCCATGAGACTGGACAGGCAACCCTTCTCCTTGTCATGTACAGCTGGGGATTTCGAAACCATGACAGGCCTTATGATACAGCACGCATGTGCTAACCATTCGGCCATCAAACTCCCCTAGGTGTAAGACAGAGAGAAATGGATTTTAACCTCCAGACAACACATGCTTAATGAGAACACAGGAAATAATTATTCTGAAGCTGATAAACCCATTGTTATCTTAAAACCTTTGATTCAATCACTACAGTTTTCTCAATATAATTACTTCTGGGTTTGGGTGGTTATCTTGGTTGAGTAATGTGATCATCACAGTGCTGTGCAGCAATGGGATCTGGCTGACCATTTACAAAGTGCTAAAAAGGGAAAAAGAATAAGAAGAATATTATTATAATACCGGTACATAAGTAAGTTTACATGACCATTTCATTCCCATAAATTTACCAAGTTGTTAATTCAAAATTGGCAACTTGATTTGTTTTGTCTGTCTTTTTTTCGTTTTATTAACTTTTTATTCAAACTTGAAGTTAAGGCTAATGCCTGAACTATTCAGCTTGCAGGCCTACATGTATACATGCAGTCGAAGATGAAACAATTCAAATTGAAATAAGATGTACTATACTAAAGATTGTTTCTGACCTAGCGCAATAACAGAATAAATTTAGAAAAATGTTTGAGCTGACATTTTAATGTGACATTGTCAAAACGGCCACATCATGTAACATCATAATATTAATTAGCGTATTTTAAATAAATACAAATACCGGTACTATAAGTATAAGGCCTACTAGGCCTATAGCCCGCTTGTGGCTTACATCAGAAAAATGATGATGCAATAGGCTAGTCAAGTACAAGTATTTCATTTTGTTTGAAAAAAAATATAGTAGGCAAGAAAATCCATAGGCCTAAAAGTATAAATAAATAATAACCTTAGAGCACACGAACAGATGTTTAGCCTTTCTCCACTCACCCAGTATCTCTTCGTTTAACTGCTCGAAAGGTCGTCCGCATAACCGTATCCATCGCCTGGCTTTATCACGCACTCTTCCAAGATTTGGGAAAGGAATAAAGGTTGTCCCTCCTGTCAGTCTCTCAGGGTATCTACTATCCGAATTACACGTACCCCAAGCACATCTCTTTACCATTTTGGCAGGTTGGTGGTTAACGTCTGCTGGAAATGCTTTTGTTTACGTCTGACGGGCATAATGACGGACAAAATATAGCTGGCTTGCGCCAGAGAAGGCGTTGTTTGATTGGTTGATTTATTATTTTGATTGACAGCCGCGTTCGGTCAATAGCGAGAGAGAGAGAGAAATGGGGTTTAATGTCCACTTGACACAAACTAGGTCATTTCGGGACTAACATATGGATTCTATTTCAATCATTTGCTTGTGGGTAGGGGTCTTTAGCAGTGGGAGGAAACCGGAGTACCCAGAGAAAACCCACGAGGTTTGAGGGGTTAATAACATAGCAATAAAATGTATCCTTGAAACAAATTCATTAAGAAGATGTGAGTTTCATACCCAATTTTGTTAGCTGTCCATCTGATTAGATTTCATGATATCTTAACAATTCATTTGTTTTTTTCTGCATTATTTCTTTATAATGTTTTCAAGTGCACTGTGCTTATAACTGGTAAATCTCACCACCCTCACAGGTGGGTACAGGAAATTGAAATAATTTGTGAATGGTATTATAAATATGTAAGATACACTAGGGACCGGGTATCGTCCAGATTTTACGAAAAAAGGAAAGAAACTACGCTTACCGTCTAGAATCTAATACACGTGTCCAGTCAATAGATTGCCGTCTAGAATGTGTTAAATGCCGTCAAGATTCATCAAAAACCGCTAAGTTTGTGCTACCGTGTAGATTTAGAAACGCCGTTAAGTTTTGACCTCGATCATCTACTTTACGACCATCCAGTTTCTCGGGATGTTTTTAAAAATGAACACTACCATTTAGATTTGAAAGGGGTTTAGTTTTTAGACGTTGTCGAGAAATGAACCGCGAGTGTTTGATTTATATGGTTACAATTAATGGAAAAAAGGATTTTGAAAATATTCACTGATTCAGCTTGGTCATCGTTTTATTCTTTATAAGAATGGCTGATGTATTACTCAACGCGTGTACAACACAATGATAATTTTTCATTAGTTAAAGCCGTATAAATGCGGGAAAATTTACAGCAGCTATTGGCTAACGCATAAAAAAACTTATTTGCATACTATTACACACAATGGCCTATGATGGGTTTCAGTCTACGAATAAGGCCACCGTCGCTTGGAATATACAGTCATAAATGCTCGTCATTACAATTTAGATTATATTCTTTGAATGACTGCCTGCTATTGTTATATAACGCACAAATTTCAGCCACCTGTTTCGCAGACGTGTAATTACATATCACCGTCGCATGGAATATACAACTGTCATAAATGTCTGTCGTTAGATTCTTTGAATGGCTGCTACCTATTACTTAATTAATCCCGTAAACCAGACACATGTCTGGGTTCCATCCAAAACAACACCTTCCCGGTTAATATAAAAAAGGATGGTAAATAAAATCTCTCTCTCTGGACGTTAAACCCGAGAAACGAACGAACGAAATGATCGCGCTGCACCTGTCTGTAATCTTTGATTTCTGGTATATGTACGCTATAGTTTTATCATTGTGCACTTAATATGGATTAACCTAAATCAGTGTGGACCACCGCTAATGTAAGACAATTTTTCACGAATATAATTATTTTAGACTTGCATACTATGTATTATTACAATTCTATGCTGCCTGCTCGACTCTAATTCCAGCTAATTATAATACTATAAATAGTATGCAAATAACTTTGTTTATGCGTTAGCCAATAGCTACTGTAAATTTTCCCGCATTTATACGGCTTTAACCATTGAAAAATTATCGTTGTGTTTGTTATGGCCAGAAAAACCTTACAAGTAGTTTTTATAGTTCATTTTTAATTTTAATATTATTTTTCATTTTTCGTCTAATTAGTAATTATGTTTATGATTTTTGATTAAACGTAGTCATGTGACACTAATTTCCCGCTAAAATAACACAGCACCATGCGATAGTAACTTTGGCAGTCGTGGTCTCGTTGTTGTCAGTTTATATAATTATTGTCAGTTAAGTACCAACCAGTATGGTTTTTGTCAGTGAGAGAGAGAGAGAGAAATGGGGTTTAACGTCCACTCAACACAACCAGGTCATTTTGGGACTAAGGTTTTTTTCAGTAATATTGTCATTGTCAGCCAGTGTTGGAGAGTACAGGGGCATAAAAACACGGTATTTGTATCATTTGTATTGTTTAATTGATATATTGTATGTCAGGCTTGTCAGTTGCATCTCTGCTGCATTTTTTGTCATGGCGTGGAAGCATTTGTTTACATTGATCGCTTAAAGCTGGTTATCTCCCTTTAATTACTTTTTGAACTGTCAGTCTTCTTATTAAGAGTTAAATGATTTACGTAATTATATTCTTAGTATGTTATTGTCCATTTATATTTTTATTTACCTGGTGGTTTTATACTTAGTAAAGCCTTTATAGCAAATATTTCCCTTGTCTTTGCAATCTAGAATCCTGTCCCTTTGGCTTGAACAGTTTATTACCTGCCAGTGTTAGTTGTAATTGGAATATTTATCAGTGGTAGTTTATTAGCTGAAATTTACTGTTATTTTGACAGAATTTATATTTTGTATTTTTCAGTTAATCGTTAGACATCGTTATACAATGTTAGACATCTTTAATCATCTTTAATCATCATATATAATCATCATCATGTTTTCTGTACAGACTTTCATTAAAGAACATTTATATTTACACATTCGTCTACTTCGTACTACCTGTCAACGCATTATTGTGATGCAGTATCCCCAATGGCAGTTTACTCCCTACATTGACATTAATGTGTTTTTTGAATTTTCACCAACTGTATCATTGTAATTTGGTGTGAAAGACAGTACCAGTAGCCGGTAATTGTAATTTGTGATTGTGTCAGAAGATATAAAATGAGTGTCAGAAAAAATCTACATTATGATTACCTAATGGATGATGGAAGAGCTCATTTCAGTACATCTTCTTCCAAATCAGTTCGTCCAATTCCAGATGCAGACATTCCTTGGGACGATTTGATAGTAGTTGATGAAATTAGTCCATCTGACAGTGTATCTCAAGTCAGTTTTAATACAGATATACAGACAAAGGAAAAGCATAGAAAATCAGAGCTTGAAGCAAGAATTGATATTTTAAAACAAAAACAGAAACTTGAACAAGCTAAGTTTAAAATACAACAAGAAGAGGAATTGTTAGCATTAAAAATGGAATCAGCTTTAGGAAACACAAAGTTAGATGACCACATTGTCAGTCCACCTATTGCGACTTCTTCACCAAAAGTTCCCGCTGTAAAATCAAAGGACATAGATACGGTGAAACATTCCGCCTCAATAATGACAACAGAAGAAATGATGTTGACAGTAGTTAAAGAATTACGAAAACCTTAGGGTGACATTAAAAAATTTGCTGGTGATGTGATGACATATAAAAAATTCATCAGGCGGTTTAATTATATCAGTGAAACATTAGATAATACAAATGGAAAAATGAACTTGTTAGAGCAATACACATTAGGTGAAGCAAATCGAATTGTTAGCAGTTATAGTCATCTTGACAGTCAATACGGGTTTCCAGCTGCAATTGAAGAATTGGAAGAACGATATGGAGATGATAAATTTATAGCCTCAGCTTATTCAAAGAGAGCACTTGAATGGCCATCCATACGTCCTGATAAACCAAAAGACTTAGACAACTTCGCTATATTCCTAACAGAAATTGATAAAGCTGTTAATAACATTCAGAGTATTAAAATTTTAGAATATCCAGCAAACATGACCAAATTAGTTCAAAAACTTCCGTATTATATGCATGAAAAGTGGAGAAACTTTGTAGATAGAATTTATGACGATGATCAACCGGTGACATTTGGCGATTTAGTTAGATTTGTAAAACGAGAAGCTAAAAAGGCCAATGATCCAATTTATGGCAGAGAAGCTTTGTCAGTCAAGACAACACAGCATCATAAGCCTATTACAAGACCAAAGCAGCACCCATTTTCATTATTTGCAGGTCAACATTTTAGTGAACCAAACGTGACAGAAAAAACACCATGCATTTTTTGTAAGAAAGACAACCATGCACTGCTAAAATGAAATGATTTCACCAAAATTCCATGTACTGACAGAAAAGCTTTTATTAAGTCTTATCATTTATGTTATGGTTGTTTAAAGTTGGGCCATGGTATAACAACTTGTCGCAGAAAAGCAGTTTGTAATATATGTGACAGAAGACATCCAACAATATTTCATGATGTTGAATTTGATGAAAGCCATAGAAATCCACAACAAAGTACAGCATGCAGTCTTCATACGGAGGCCGGTTTCTGCACAATGAATATTCACCCAGTTTTAGTAAGAATGAAAAACAGTGCAAGGGCATTTGAAACTTATGCATTTTTTGACAGTGGAAGCAGTGTTACATTTTGCACCACCAAACTGATGGAACAGTTAGGAATTAGTGGTAATATGAAAAGAATATCTTTAAAAACAATGGGGAAGCCTTGCAGTTTACAGACTTTCATCTTACATAATTTAGAAGTTTTAGATCTTAATGGTAATAATGTAGTTCCTTTACCAACTGTTTACACTAAAGATGAGATGCCAGTTACTAAAGAATCCATTCCAACTCAGGCAGATATTAAGAAATGGGAACATCTACAAACCATCAACATTCCAGAAATAGATGCTGAGATAGGTTTATTAATTGGAAATAACATACCTGATGCTTATACCCCTTTAGAAGTCATTAGTGGTCCATCTTGTAGTCCGCATGCATCCAGAACGAAACTAGGATGGTCGGTATGGAATGTAATACGAGAATTGTCAGCTAACCAAATTCAGAATAACACAATTAGAGTAAATCGCTGTGAAGTAAATGTCATAAATGAAACAGAACAGTTAGAACAACTGGTACATAAAGCCATCAACATGGACTTTCCTGAAAAACTGACAGAAGACAAAAAAGAAAACAGTGTGGAAGATAAGAGATTCTTAGATAAGATAAATTCTACTATAACTTATACAAATAATGGTCATTATCAAATCAGTCTACCTTTCAGATCTAATGACATTATATTTCCTGATAACAGATTACAAGCGGAACAGAGACTCAAGTATCTACAGAAGAAATTATCTAAAAATCCACAATTCAGAGAAGATTATACCAAATTTATGGAAGACATGATAACCAAGGAATTTGCTGTCCAAGTGCTAGATAAAGATCTTAATAAAGATAATGGCAGAATATGGTACTTGCTTCATCATGCCTGTTATCATCCTCGGAAAAAGAAAATCAGAGTTGTATTTGATTTAAGTGCTAAGTTTCATGGCATTTCTCTGAATCAGATGTTGTTAAGTGGTCCTGATTTAACCAGTAAATTAATCAGTGTATTACTGAGATTCTGTCTAGAACCAATTGCCATAATAGCAGATATCACTTCTATGTACTATATGGTTTATGTAGCAGACGAAGACACAGATTTCCTTAGATTTCTATGGTATCCAAATGGTAACATTGATAAGCTACCAATAGTTTACAAAATGCTAGTTCATATATTTGGAGCAACATCATCGCCTAGTTGTGCCATATCAGCATTACAAAGGACAGCTAGAGATTTTATGACAGACTTAAATACAGAAGCAGTTCAAACAATCTTCAAAAATTTCTATGTAGATGACTGTCTGAAATCCGTTCCAACAGAAGAAGAAGCCATCATTACATTGGTAAATGATTTTATAAACATCTGTAATAATGGTGGATTTCAGTTATCAAAATGTATGAGTAACAGTAGAAAAGTTCTAGAAAAAATACCAATAGAGGATCAAGCCAAAGAACTTAGAAATTTGAATCTAGATTTTGATGATCTCCCTACTGAAACTGCACTTGGAGTTTATTGGTCAGCAGAGAATGACAGTTTAGGATTTAAAATCAACATACAACAGAAACCAGCAACTAAAAGAGGTATTCTCAGCACTATATGCCCAGTGTATGATCCACTTGGTTTAGCAGCACCTTTGATTCTTCCTGCTAAAATCATTTTGCAGAATATATGTCAGTTACATTTGCAGTGGGATGAAGATATTCCTGCTAATTTATTACAGAAATGGAGTCAATGGTTATATCAATTACCTAATTTGGAAAATGTATCAATACCAAGATGTTATAAACCAAAAGATTTTGGAAGAATAATATCACGTCAGATTCACAGTTTCAGCGATGCATCCGAATCTGGTTATGGTTCAGCAATTTATCTTCGTCAGGTCAATGAATATAATCAGATACATTGTTCGCTAGTATTAGGCAAGTCTAGAGTAGCACCCTTAAAAAGAATAACTATACCACGAATGGAGCTTACAGTGGCAGTAACATCAATATGTCTCAGTAAAATGGTAATGGCAGATCTTGAATTCAAGTTGACAGAAAATGACATATTTTACTGGACTGACAGCCAGAGCGTCCTTAGATACATACCTAATACAACAACTAGATTCCAAACATTTGTCGCGAACAGAGTTGAAATTATTAGAGAGTTATCAGAATTATCCCAATTTGTTGACAGTAAATCAAACATAGCAGACGACTTTTCTAGAGGTAAAACCTGTACATCAAATATGAAATGGCTTACAGGTCCAGATTTCTTATGGCAACCAGTGACAGAGTGGCCATCTACAAACATATCCTTTATCTTACCAGAGAATGACAATGAAGTTAAGAATACTCAGTTGTTAATTGCAGTAACAGACATCAAAAAAGATAACATTATGAATAGATTATTTGAATATCCTTCAACATGGTTAAAGTTAAAAAAGACCGTGGCATGGATTTTGATTGGTATGAAGAATCTTGAAAAATTGTATCAAGAGAAAACATCAAACAGATTCTAAAGAACCAATTAATCAACCAAAGAATAAAATGAATGAGATTTCATCATTATCAGTCGAATCTCTAAAAGAAGCAGAGAGAAGAATTTTAATTTATGTCCAGAATCACCATTTTTCATCAGAAATCATCAAATTAAAGAGATCTTTAAATTTGAATAAGGACAGTACAATTATAAAGTTAGACCCATATTTGCAAGATGATTTATTAAGGGTTGGTGGACGTCTGCAAAGATCAAATTTACCAGATGACATGAAACATCCAATACTTTTGCCAAAAGATTCCAGAGTTTCGCAACTTATTTTAGAAGACATTCATCGTCGAGTTGGACATCTTGGTAGAAATTCCATGTTAGCAAAGTTGAGAGAAACATATTGGATAGTCAAGGCAGGAACAGCAATAAAAAATTTGGTATCCAAATGTATAATTTGTCGACATTATAGGTCTAAAGTTGGTGAGCAGAAAATGGCTAATCTTCCTTCTGACAGATTAAAAGCAGATGAACCAGTATTTACAGTTACAGGAGTAGATTATTTTGGTCCTTACGAAATTAAACAAGGTCGGAGTATGCATTTTTTGTCATGGCGTGGAAGCATTTGTTTACATTGATCGCTTAAAGCTGGTTATCTCCCTTTAATTACTTTTTGAACTGTCAGTCTTCTTATTAAGAGTTAAATGATTTATGTAATTATATTCTTAGTATGTTATTGTCCATTTATATTTTTATTTACCTGGTGGTTTTATACTTAGTAAAGCCTTTATAGCAAATATTTCCCTTGTCTTTGCAATCTAGAATCTTGTCCCTTTGGCTTGAACAGTTTATTACCTGCCAGTGTTAGTTGTAATTGGAATATTTATCAGTGGTAGTTTATTAGCTGAAATTTACTGTTATTTTGACAGAATTTATATTTTGTATTTTTCAGTTAATCGTTAGACATCGTTATACAATGTTAGACATCTTTAATCATCTTTAATCATCATATATAATCATCATCATGTTTTCTGTACAGACTTTCATTAAAGAACATTTATATTTACACATTCGTCTACTTCGTACTACCTGTCAACGCATTATTGTGATGCAGTATCCCCAATGGCAGTTTACTCCCTACAGTGTTGTACACACGTTGAGTAATACATCAGCCATTTTTATAAAGAATAAGACAATGACCAAGCTGAATCAGTGAATATTTTCAAAATCTTTTTTTCCATTAATTGTATAATTGTAACCATATAAATCAAACACTCGCGGTTCATTTCTCGACAACGTCTGAAAACTAAACCCCTTTCAAATCTAAATGGTAGTGTTCATTTCTAAAAACATCCCGAAACTGGACGGTCGTAAAGTAGACGATCGAGGTCAAAACTTAACGCAGTTTCTAAATCTACACGGTAGCACAAACTGGGCGGTTTTTGATAAATCTTGACGGCATTTAACACATTCTAGACGGCAATCTATTGACTGAACACGTGTATTAGATTCTAGATGGTAAGCATAGTTTCTTTCCTTTTTTCGTAAAATCTGGACGATTCCCGGTCCCTAGTGGTAGCGCAGACGTAATTACTATTACAGAACATTATTTAACTAAGGAGTTAAAAGGTGCACAGCCCGTATAGAAATCTTAATCCTCGTTGTTATTTGTACGTATGTCGGAAGATAATTAATTTTCGGACTATTACTCGGTATTACCAGTTTAAAACTGTAAAAAGGTGTGTTAATTAACGAGGGTGAAAAACGGTCCGAGAGGTGGGTTAATTAATGCGTTTTCTGTAGAGATGTATTAATTAACCGACCGGTAAAAAATGAATGTCAATGTTGTGTATTGTTTAACTGGCGTGTTTTCTCGCTAGTTGCGATAACTGTACCAAAAGGAGTATAATCAAGGACCAACATGCTTTATCTGACACGTACGAGTTAAATCAAAATTTGAGAAGTAAAACTGTTTAACCGTGCGATTAATCATTCGGCCGTGTATTTTACGCAGGTCTTTGTAAAATAATGAGGTCTTTAGATAGGCGTGTGTGCTCACTATGATCTACGTTTCTCTTATGTTTATTGTAGGCCTATTACGTACCATATATATAAAGTTGCATTTTATGAAATAAAAATATGGATTAATCTATCGTATACGGAAAGGCGAATGTAATGTCATTTATGAATACCAAGCAGTCAACGTGAAATAGAGAGTAAATCCAGCAAAAACAGGCCACAATGCGTAAATTGTGCATCTTACCTTCAATAGCAATATCCATCAAACAGAAATCTCCTTGTTGATAAATATTACGACACAACAACCAACCGAACAGTGGTAATTCCCACGCAAATGGTATTTAAACTGAAATTATTTTAGCTTTTCAATAAATTTACATTGCATCATTCCAACTATCCTAATTCCAGAACTAAACTTGTAACTTTACCGTATGTAAATATACTTATTCTCGTAAATATACTTCCGACAAGTTATTATTTGTGTTCATGATCAAAAAAATAATATAATTCAAATCAATGTTAACCCATCCATTGGCATTTCAGACTTCACGTCTCCCCGGTTCATGCATTGTCCGTGCAGATTCGACAATCTCAATTACGTCTCCTTGATCAAAGCAACACGTCTGTTTATATGTAGAGGCGTAGTACGAGCTTATTCGCACGTATTAGAAAACTGTTCGGTTGCTTTATTTGAGAAGATATTAATAATAAAATATAACATTTGGCAATTTTTCTTTGAAAATTCTGATAAATTGGTAGCTCTTCGGGAACGCTGATCATATAGCTTACCCTGTTTGTGTGTGTTGTAAGTTTTTATAATAGCTAGCAAATAATTTAGGATATCTGAATACTTTCTGAATGAACATATATCTCGTTACTAGTTTTTAAAAGACCTTTTTTTATGATAGTCGGATATCATTCACAGATATCAAATATAAATCACAATAGATAGACCATGAATAGTCCAATGCAGATTTGAAACAAACAGCATTGTAATTTTATGCAAAAATACATTTACCTGTTTCCTAATTCGATTTAATATTTGATTTAAACTTCACAGTCCAATTAGACCTTAGACAATTATGTTTCCAACTGGCACGGAAAAATAATTCAAATCAAATTTATTATCAACATCGGGGAGATGTTTTGCAAATAATGGGAACAAATTAATAATAATACTATAAATCAAAATTTTGTTACTGTTAATACATATACAGTGTATTAAAGTTTAAGAACGGATATTGATACACTACACTATATAATCAATCGAATCAAATCCTAGTCTAACTGACCCAAATAGATGGTGTCGAAACAACTCCAGTAGTGGGTGTCGAACCCGCTCGATGTCGAAACAACTTGTTCCCGTAAGTTCACATATTGACTTACGATTGATAGTATGCATTGAAGGCCGAGTCGTTGGGGCCAAAATGAAAGATAGAAATCAGCATGGTATTGTATCTGTCGCGTTAATCCAGCAAAAATTATAAAACTTATGACACTGAACGATAGATCTGCTCCCGATAGAACTAGACGATATTAATACTTGGGATGTGTTGCGAACATTTAAATAGTTCATCAATAACACCGCCTATATTTCTTACCGTTTTCTAAAATACAATATTAAAGCACTTGTATCTTGTATATACAGTCAAACTGGGGGAAAGTATTGTCATCTTTTTGTTTTGGTTGATTGATCAGAATGTTTGAAAACGTTGACCTATATAGGTGTTGCGTAACACTTGATTGGTGTCATAAAGTAATAAACCAATGAACAAGCTACATGGATTATTTACTTCAACTAAAATGTGTATTAGAATTTGCTGTCTGAATTACAGTTGTTAATTTTGTTTATAGATTTATTAATTAAATGTTTTCGATAACTTAAAAAATCGTGCAAAATGAAAAATAAGGTAATTTATGTTTAAAACTGTTATGGCATGAAAATAGAATACATAGAAGCGTGTATTGTAAAAATTACTTCAACCAGTAACTAACTCTCTCTTGATACAGGCGCATCTGTTTTATGGAATGATCTACCATTTACTTAGTTTAAGATGTTGCAAATATCTTTATTCTCTAAATAAAAGGATATTTAAAACAAATTAATTATATTGGCTTTTAATATATTTTTTATATGATTAAATTGTCACTTTGTAAAGCGTCCCTAAACAAGTTATGAAGAGCTCTTTATCTTATCTCCCATAATGTAATTTTAAGTGTAGGTCTTAATATGGATTTATACATGGTGTAGGCCTACATGTAGTTACATATATGCGTTCTTATACGCATTTCATTTCTTGATGAATACAACGTGTTTTATACTTCGTTCCAATTTAATTATCTGATATACTCTAATCTCCATTGTCAAATCTCAGAGCCTGCTAAGAAACCATAGGTTTCTGTGATTGTGAATCCAGCCTTTGTTTTACAATACTGTCGATTCATGCACGCTTTTCACACGGAATTGCCCTTTGATGTTGTCAGGCAACACACGGTTAGCTCTGCTCTTTGATGTTGACACGAGGCACAGTTAAATCGTGCACTTACAGACTAGCTAATATAGTTGGTTAGAACTTTTAGAATTATTTTTTTACTTGTCACTTGGTCATTTCAAGTTGTCACCTTTGATTTTCGTTTTTAACTTTAATAATTAATTTTTTTTTAATAAACTCAGCGTTCACCTTAGCACATTTTGGCGGAAGTAATGAAACAAATGACCACCGTTTTCTCACTCGAGAATCTTCGCTATTCCGACTCGTTCGTTGTACACACATTTCCGACCCATTCCATGGTCATGCCGATAATATATAACTTCAATTAATATTGTTATTGGTTGTATATTTTACATTCCAAATGAACTACAGTAGACGGGAATTCAACAATCAAAATATTAAATTCTCTTGCATTTCGTGCGATAGATTAGGGTCAATATTTTTATTTTATTAAATGCAACTTTATCTGTAAGTAGCGTGACTTACTATATTGGGTCTTTGAAAAATTGTTGGTTCACTCTTTCTTATAGATTCAAATCCGACGTACTAAAAAAGCGGACATGTTTATATGTAAAACAATGGTGATATTTTGGTAAAATATCCATCAAATTCCATCTGTTTATGATATATGCTTTGGTAGACCAAATAAGGCAATGTTCTCCCCCTGGTCTTGGGGAAATGGGGTGGTTTATTCCATTTGGCCTGGAAATGAAAGTCAAGGTCAGCCTATAGGACGTGCAGAAAAAAGGGGGTTATAAAAGAGGGTGTTGAGCGAGACTGATAAGAGCTCAACAGGTATTCCGAGCAGCTATCATTTATGGAGAATGAATGTTCTTCGAATCCAATCCAGCTTAATAACATAGTTGTAGAAACGAACTGGCCTGTAGTTTTATATGTTTGGATCACGAAGAAAACATAACCAGGAAATCCAATATTACTACGAAGTCTCGAAAAATGATTACGTGTCAACTCAGGCGTATGTGTTTCTTCTGTAATTGCATAAAAACGGCTATTGAAAGTTACGAGTTCTGGAATGAGGATCGTTGGATTGATGCAATGTAAATTTAGTGAAAAGCTAAAATAATTTCAGTTTAAATACCATTTGCGTGGGAATTACCACTGTTCGGTTGGTTGTTGTGTCGTAATATTTATCAACAAGGAGATTTCTGTTTGATGGATATTGCTATTGAAGGTAAGATGCACAATTTACGCATTGTGGCCTGTTTTTGCTGGATTTACTCTCTATTTCACGTTGACTGCTTGGTATTCATAAATGACATTACATTCGCCTTTCCGTATACGATAGATTAATCCATATTTTTATTTCATAAAATGCAACTTTATATATATGGTACGTAATAGGCCTACAATAAACATAAGAGAAACGTAGATCATAGTGAGCACACACGCCTATCTAAAGACCTCATTATTTTACAAAGACCTGTGTAAAACACACGGCCGAATGATTAATCGCACGGTTAAACAGTTTTACTTCTCAAATTTTGATTTAACACGTACGTGTCAGATAAAGCATGTTGGTCCTTGATTATACTCCTTTTGGTGCAGTTATCGCAACTAGCAAGAAAACACACCAATTAAACAATACACAACATTGACATTCATTTTTTACCGGTCGGTTAATTAACACACCTCTACAGAAAACGCACCTAGCGTTAATTAACCCATCTCTCGGACCGTTTTTCACCCTCGTTAATTAACACACCTTTTTACAGTTTTAAACCGGTAATACCGAGTAATAGTCCGAAAATTAATTATCTTCCGACATACGTACAAATAACAACGAGGATTAAGATTTCTATACGGGCTGTGCACCTTTTAACTCCTTAGCAGTTCTCAGTGATCAATGAAGTAAGTATAGATTTAAAGCTATTTTCTGTAGAGTTCTCTAACCTTGTAAAGTCTTCTGTTCCTCAAAGTCAACAAGTTTTAACTGTAAGTTACCCTTTTCATCTTCTAACTCAACCAACTGATTCTTTAAAGTAACAACTTCATCTGCAAGATTACTTCCCTGCAAAATTAATAAGATGGGAATAGATATTCATTCAAAATCAATTATTTACCACATAGAACATTCATAGACAAAGGTCAAAGGTAATATTGTCTGATGAATGATGTTGAAGCCCATTACAAGGTGTCAATTGATTTGTTGTGATCAAAAGTGACCAACCACAGCGTGTATTCCTATACAGACCTGAAGGACACAGAATATTGGATAAACGAACACGGTACCATGCATTTTGTAACCTTATTTTAGCTGAATTTTACATTTTAAACATAACGCTAACGCTACAATATACGTCCACATTCCTGCTTTGATTGATATGGTACTTTGTCAAGAAGGCTAGGCGTTTGGTTTGTTTAGCGTTGAGGGTCGTGCCTCAACATCAATAGTTGCTGTCCTTAGAGTATAAGGAATAAGTATACCAAGATAATCCATTCAGAATTGTGCCTTCCTAATGCTAAAGGCAAAAAGTGGGTGTGGCCCTGCCCCTGGGGGTTGGACATTCATCAAAATCAATAGTGGACGCCCTCAGGCTATAAGGAATACATAAGCCATGTACCAAGCTGCTTCATTCAGAATTGCGGCCTGTAAACGACAAACACAAAAATTAGGCGTGTCTTGCCTGTGGGAGTCGGGACATGCAGTTGACGTCCTTAGGCTATAAGGAATACATATCCCAAGTTTAAAGATGATCCATTAAGAATCGTGGCCTGTAGACAACACACACAGACACGAAGTAAAAATGGGCATGGCTCTGCCCCTGGGGGTTAGGAAATCACCCAAAACAATAGGGGTCATCTTTAGGGTATAAGGAATAGGTATGTAAAGTTTTAAAAGGATCTGTTAAGAATTGCATCCTGTAGGCGAACACAAGACACAAAAGCATTGGGCGTGGCTCTGTCCCAGGGGGTCCGTCATGCACCAAAAACAATAGTGGTCAGCCTTAGGGTATAAGGAATAAGTATAAAAAAAGTTTTCAAGACGATCGATTAAGAATTGTGTCCTGTAGGTGACACGCAGACAGACAAAAAGAAAATGGGCGTGGCACTGTCCCTGGGGGGCGGGCATGCACCAAAAACAATTGGGATCTTCCTTAAGGTACCAAGAATAAGTATTCAAAGTTTCAAGATGATACATTAAGAAATGCAGCCTGTAGACGACAGACAAACAAATACAAGAAATGGGTGTTGCTGTTCCACCGGGGTCGGGCATGCACCCAAAACAAAAGGGATCATCTTTAGGGTATAAGGAATAAGTATTTTAAGTTTCAAGATGACCGATTAAGAATTGTGGCCTGTAGGCGACACACAAAAAGAAAATGGGCGTGACTCTGCCCCTGGGGGTTGGGCATGCACCCCAAATGATAGGAATGTTCCTTAGGGTACAAAGAATAAGCATTCAAAGTCTCAAGATGATACGTTAAGAAATGTGGCTTGTAGACGACAAACAAATGAATACAAGGAATGGGCTTGGCTCTGCCATCGGGGGTCGGGCATGCACCAAAAAACAATAGGGATAATTATCCTTAGGGTGTAAGTATACAAAGTTTTAAGAAAATCCAGTGAGAATTGCGGCCTGTAGGCGACACACAGACACACAAAAAGAAAATGGGTGTGGCTCTGCCCCTGGGAGTAGTTAGGGGGCTTGTCTGGCAACGCACGTGCGCGCCTGCGCGTACACGTGACCCCTTGCACGTGCATGACCTAGATGACCCCTGCACGTGCATGACCCCTTGCACGTGCGTGACCTTGCACGTGTGATTGCACGTACGAGAAAGAGGCGCGCGCGGGAAAAGAGAGAGAGAGAGAGAGGGAGAGAGAGAGAGAAGAAGAAGGGGGAACAACTCTTTTGCCTTGATTAAGTTGGCCCTGAAAAGGGCCAGGGGTCCTCTCAATGAGAGGGTTAGCAGGAACATCTTGGATGCTCTGCCGAGTACCGTGGTACAGGTCGCTTCTCACACTTGACAGCATGCTTCGACCGCCTATGGTAGGTGTTGGACACATCTACCCCACACCAGAAGCAGACTAGGTAATCTGCTTCTGGCCGGTTCCCCTTAGACAAAGGGTAATACCCCCCACAAGTCGTACAAAACCTTTTGTCTTTTCGATCCATTTTGTTTGTGACTTCTTTTGGCTTCGACACTCCTATTTATAGCTCGGGACGGGACGAGTCTAATGTGTTGGGGCGATACCATTTTCCACCAATCAGAATAGCATGACGTCACAAAAAAACCAGACAAGTGATATGTTGCTTACAAAGCATTTTATTGAACTTGAACACATTTACAAAGCATATTATTGAACACAAAATTGAACTTGAACACAAAGGCATTGAACACAAAAAAACATATTTACAGAGCAAAAAAGCACCGACATCGTTGCCCCTTCTTCTGGTCTTTTTGCAAGTCGGGAAAATGATCCCTAGCCCATTGTTCGACGAGTATATCGTTCACACGATACACGTGCCCTAACACAGAAAGGGCGTGCGGGGAGGGAACGTGAAAACGATGACACAAATAATACAAACAATAATGTCCGCAGACGACACTCTCGAGTCCCTGAATCCATCGGGGTTGGTAGTGGAGTTGTAGATCTTGGACAAAACGTCGAAAGGCTTCTCCGTAGACATCAGGGGGACACCCATAGGAATCGAAGAAGGTAATGTGATCTGGTCCTTCGCACACAAACACGGTCCAGTGTCTACCGGGTTGGTCTTCGACTCTTCGTCGTCCATGTTGATGACGTAGGCTTTGGGGTACGAGGTCGGGCGCAGTATATCCAGATGATTACGAGCCCACACGCCCCCGAATACGTTTGCGGGAAGATGTTTTTCTAAAGCCCGTGTCAGTTGTCAGTTGGAGAGAGCCTCACCAATCTGTGATGACTTGTCGGTTGGCATCGATTTCCAAGACATTGTCGTATTCGGCAAACAGAACAAGACTGAGGTGATTGGTCGGGGCCGCACCGAACTTGAGTTCCAAAGACAGGTTAACCGCCGCTTTGGAATGAAAGTAGTTACCGTCGGCTCCGTGGTCATTGGTCAAATCGAAACAATACAAAGTGTACCCATTGATATAGTCGTGGAAAGGGAGGTCCAGGTCTTCTCGGGTGTTTAAGACGGCCACCCTTTTCATTAAATCCAGGTAAGGTGCGATGGCTTGTCGCTGGGGAAAGTCGACATCGTATTTGTCCACAATCTCCCCGTTCTTGGTCAATTTGATGTTTTCCAATTGATTGTGTTGGAATTCGAAGGGATTTCTGTTTTTTCTTCCATCGTAGGCCGTGTTACGTACCATACCCACGATTAATCTATTGGGCAGGCTTTCGTTGACAAACAGATTGTCTAGGACGTGACTGGTGTGATTGCCCAAGTGTAGACGCGACTGCAATTCAAAGGTGCGACTGGCAGCGATGGTTTTCTGGCGTTGTTCCAATCCTTTGTTATTCGGAGCCTGTCGTCCACCATCCCCGGTTGAAAATGGTTATAAATTTAAGATATAGCAGGATTAAAACATATTTATCCCACGTGACCATATATGATGTGTATGGCCGAAATCGGTTAACCGAGGACTTGATACATTCGCTGTACAATAAACACTAACTGCGGACTTGATACACACAATCATATTTTTGCCTTTTGAGATCACACACACGACAGATACACCCTAACTGTAGAATATCGCCTAACGCGGAACATCTCAGATCGACCTTAAAATTAAAGGGGATATCAAATCCAGGCTTCTGAACATCGTGGCAGTCCTGGTTTCAGTTCAAAAAGTCCTCGGTTGAACCGAGGACGTCCTCGGTTTGACAGAGGTCCGCGATTAGAAGGTGTGTATTCAGATGTGTGTCCTCGATATACACCATATACAAACGCACCCACCCACCCATACATACACACACACACACAGACAGGGGCGACAGCATAATACGTTCACATTATGAATGTGGACGTATAAAAAGGAGGTGGGTGTGCACTGTGCAGGCCTTAACCAATTGTCTGGTGTAGTCAATTTATATTTGGTACTTTTAAATCCTCTAACCCAATTCCAGCACAGTGTATACAGGGCCAAACTTTTAGGGGTGTCTTCCATCCCATAAATGGCCTGGACCCTACACTTTTCAACTTTTTTGTTTCACAGCAAATCTGTTCTTCCATACTGAATTGGCTGAGCACTTAAATCTGTATATTATCAGTACCATGGATAATGGTCGAAACAGCTTGTTTTTTTGCATGGGTGCAGAAGAGAATAAATCTATACAAAAGGCTCATGATAAATAGCTCGACATTCACCAGTTCATTCTTCTAATGATAAGCAAAGGGATACTGGTGATATAAGTAAGTATCATACTAACCTGTCTAAGCCCTAAAAGTTCCTTTTCAAGGTGTTTTATTTTTGATGTCAATTGGGCTTTCATCTTTAACATCTTAGTTTCAGATTTATCAGATTTACTAGCTGTATTACTCTCTTCAGAAGATGCCTTCTTCAGAGATTCTATTTCTTCTGTTTTTTGTGCCATTTCTGCTTTCAGAATATCCACAATTTGACGCAGTTCATCAGTTTCAGCTGATGTTGAGGAAGGTAAAAATGGTTGACTAGATGGCAGTTGACCTTCTTGTGACTTTTTAAGTTCACTGTAAGCTTGTTGATAGCGCTCTTGCAAGGCACTATATTGAACAGAGGCTTGTGCATAGGCCGTTTCATATTGAGTCAAGGACATTTGGAATGTTTGCATTTGGAGATCTTTTTCACTTAACTCAGTTTCATGTTTCTCAACCAATGTTTTTACTTTAGTTTCTAACTTAGCTTTTTCATCTTTCCACTGAGTTTCCATGTCAACGAAATTGGCCTGTAACAACATAAGCTGTTCCGACGTTACTTGCAGTTTACCTTTCAGTGTTTTCAATGTTTCACGATTTTGAATTAGTTCTTGATCTTTGCTGACCATTTCAGCCTGCATGATCTCCACTACTTTGATTTTGCCTTCTAAAACTTCATTGCTGTCTTTAATTTTTTGTTCCATCATTTTCATGACAGTGTCTTCAATATTGATAGTACTCTTGTTCATGATGGATTGAATATCATGCTCGTGTCTGTTGATAATTTCTCGTAAATCATTCTGACTCCTCAACAGATCTTTATCTTTAGATGTAATATTATCCTGAAGTCTTTTAAGTTCAGTTTCTTTCTCATTAAGCGTTTCTTCGAAATATTTGTGCGATTCTGAAAGTTTCAAACTGAATCTTTCAGTTTCTACTTTTAGATCGTGATCTTTTTTTTGAAGCTGTTCTGTTAGTAAACTTATATTCTCCTCACTCTTTTCAACTTTAGCTGTAAGTTTTGCTATTAACATAGCTTGATCCTGTATATTTTGGTCCTTGTCTTTTAAAGAAGTCTGAATAATCTGCATAAAAGAAATGAAAAAAAAAAAATTAAAAATAGCTGTTACATTGAATGTCAAGAATCAAAAGCCAGTTATCAGGGCTTGCCACGAGACGCGAGCAGTTGCTCGCGCAAAATTTTAAGAGAAACTTGTAAAAACAATCAAAATATTGACAAGTTTATTGCCGAAACTAATCCAACAATATCAATAACGTCATAAATTCGTCTGTCAAACTGAGATTCTTCAAGCTGCACGCGGCATTTCGTCCATAAATTTGATTGGCTAATGAAGTTAGAAGCCACAAGTCGTGTTACTAACAATACACTTTATACCCGAACGTCATGTCTGGTTCTCCTACGAACACCAGTAACAAACGCGTGAAAATTGAGTCTACAGTGAAGAATGCTAACATCCGGATGATTTGTCATTTCACGCTAAATGAACACGTTTCAAACTTATATTTATCGGTATTTCTTATTTTATCAGAACTTCGGTTTTTATTCCATTGTGCAGTCGTATAATTTTCAATCTAAGCGGAATAATGGCCAAGGAAAACCCGATTGCCCTACCTATCCACATTTATGTCGTGGGATGAAAAAATCCATGCGGAAATTGGTTATAGAAAAGAGTATGACTGTCAAAAACAGAAAAGCGATGGTCACACATGTTTACTGCAAACTCTGTGCCAGGAATAGCAATTTTGTTGCTCAATCGTTATTTTGTTGTTTTGTTATACTAGTGCCAACTCATAGTAGCCTACTATTACTATGTAGATAAAGAATTGAAAAAAAAAAAAATATTACAAACTTTAAACAGCTTTGTCATTATTTATTTAAACACAAGTATCCATGCAACAAATTGAAACAATCTTAGAAAATGTTTGCTCACGCAAGCAACATTTTAGGTGAGCAATTTTTATTGCTCGCCCAAACCTAAATTTGCGAGAGCAGTCATCTGCTCGCCATCAATTTATTTGTGGCCAGCCCTGAGTTATTGTTTTTAAAATATCAATTTCCCTGATCTCTAGGCACAATGAGTGCACTAGCCATTTGCCACTTTGCCAACAGTGATTTTTAAATCGTGTGGCGATAATTATTTCAAATAAGTCGCCACTTTTGGTGAAAAGGCCTTTGTGGTACTGGTAGTCTTCCCTTTCTTCATTATAGCACTTGTCATTTGTAATAAATCACAGGAATTTAACATCTTTAAGTTCTGTTCAAAGTTTGTATTAGCACTGAACCGGTTGACAAATTAATTGTTTTACAGTACTATTAACCATGTTACTCCACAAAAAAGGCTCACAAGGAAACAAAACAGTTTGATGTGATGAAATAATATTACCAGCGGCTGCCAGTCAGGATATGCCAACATTTTGCAAGAGATGGATAGAGAACAAGCTAAAAACAAACAGGATTTTTTGTACATTCTGGGGCAATAATCTAGAAAGTTATGGTCTAAAATAATTGGTGGAAGTTGAAATCTGTTCCTAGCTCTAAGCAATGTCTTTGAAGCCAATGATGGGCCATTTTTTCTTCAGCATTTGTCAACACATTCTGTACTGTTTGTTAAAATCACAGCATAGAAAGCATTATCACTAAATACTGGATAATGCATTTTCATTGGATAAGAATAAGAGATAAAATAGGTTTTTAGGATTGTTTACCTATTAAATCTACCTCCAACTTTTAATATACATGTATTCAAATGTGTTCAGCACTATAAGTAAGGTAATGTCAATACAGGGTCCAATTTACTCTAAAACCAATGAGTAGCAAATTTTTGTGACAGATTCACATTTTGGCTAATCAATTCAAAACTTGAATACCATTTGCTCTGATTTAAGGAGCAGTAAACCATACATTACAAAAATTTGCAATTCTGATTTTAAGTCCAGCCTTCGTCGTATACTCCGCTTCGACTTGTGTACGGATGAGCGTCAAAAAAAAAATGGCATATCCCCCCAAAAAATTCAGTTACCGTCTCTCCACGATGCCGGACGCACTAACCGTCTAAAACAAAACTACATGTACTTTAAGTTACACCATTCCAATCGAAATATTTGTAGACCGTGCTTTGCTTGTTTATTTCTTTATTTAAAAACATCCCCCTCTCCCCCTTCAAAATATTATCAACACAAGAATATGCCATCAAAATAAAATCTTTTATCAGACATTCGTCAAAAATGGCACGTTATCATTTCTCGTAGTTTCACCCATCTCGCGAGATGTCTACTTTTAGTTTTCAGTTAAATTAACCAATCATACTATACTGCGTTGTTTCATTCTATTTTTAGTAACATATTTTATAAACATGTGTGATTTAAAATGGAGTCTGCATTGGTTCAAATTAATCAAGACCACAACTTGGAAATTGGAATATTAAACAAGTTAGTCCTGCATTTATAAATTGATTTTTTTGTAGGCCTAATTAATATTATGAGCTAATTTTTCTTGGCGTATACCGGCACAGTATTATTATATTACACTAGGACCTAGGGTAACAGTACGAAACTTGATGATTGCTACCGCACTCGTGGGGTTGATAAACGTTCATAAGTTATATACCGCTTTGACTTATATAATGAAGGTCGGAAAAACAGTAAAATATGACGATTCGACTTACACACCACATTCATCCAAAATATAATGAATCACACTTCACAAGTTTGAAAGCAATTTTTGGCTAATGAATAAAATAATTCTATCGCTTTCACCGCGATTTGAGTCGCTTTTTGCAATGCGATACCACTTAAATTGAACCCTGTGTCAATACTACTAAACTTTACTTACTTCAATAACTTTATCTCTTCCTCTAATAACTTCATTTTTTTCACTAACATATTCTTGAAGATCCATTACTTGCCGGTCCATTTCTAATATCTTATTGTTTAATTCAAGTAATTTTTTATCTTTATATACAATCTGAGCATACATTTCATTTATACCAGACTGAAATAAACAGAAAATATCCCGAAAATCTAGTATAAAACCTAGTATATCTCATATAAGGACCCTATAGTATTAGTAATGAAGTTGTACATGCTAAATCTAAAAACATTGTCAACAAATCCCACAGAGCAAACTTTAAAAAATCTATGAACTGTGTATTAAGCTTTAAAGATACTTTCCCAGAAAAGTATTTATTGGGTGGTTATTTCCAATAAAAGTATGTCAATTTTGGTATATATGGAAAGTAGAAACATCCAATCTTACTAGAAAAATACTAGATTCCCTTAAAAATACCCATGGAAGGCATACAGGACAAATATATTATAAGGGTTTCCCCAATCGGCAATTCGACGATTAGGAATCTCTGTTCGCGTCACATCAAAGGTAGCATGCGAAAATTGAGCGCTTGATGTATATGTTGATATATTTGATGAAGAGTTAAATGTACAACACTTTCTGAGATAAAAAACCATTGAAAAAGATAAGGGCAGTGGATAATTTGAGAATTGAATGAGGGTTCGATATTTATGATTTATGGATCGCGATTAAAGACAACATTGTCTTTTGTATGCAATTAATTCTCCTACAGCTTCGCACCCGTTGCTAAGCAGTGCGTCATTTAATAGATTTTTTATAGTACAGGTTTTCCCTTGTGACAACAGTGCTTTGAGAAGGATTTGAAAGATTAATTTAATTTAAATATGTTTTTAGTCCTAATACATCATCAAATCACCCAGTTTCTACGCGGGAATGTATCTTTAAAAGTAAAATTGTAAACATAAAAATAGATTGCCAGGCAACGAAACATACGCCCACAGCAGCTCAATCGTCCAGACAGTCAACAAGAGTTGTCGCATATTATTAAGTAATTATCAGAAAATCATTAGAATTTGTTTAGTTTTTATAAAGTTCTGCCCCATGCTAACGTTTAGTATACGAAAAATTTAATATTATGGATTTTATGTTCAATTATCAATTTTCAAGAAATTCAAACTTCACCATCATTAATGTGTAACGGGGATATAATCAAATGGTCTTTTAGTTCGGAATAAACTTGTGACCTCCATTGTCCATAAGGTAAAAAACATGATTTTTCGTACAATCAGGGACCACAATTCAGGAAGTTATGGTCTAATGTGCCTGAATATCAAAAGGAACCGCGATCTTTGGGTTATAAACTTACATTTCAAATTTCATTAAAATCGGATTAAAATTTGTCGTCATTCTGGCGAACTGGCGAATCTGAGGTCACACTAGTTTTGAGAAAATTAAACTTAAAATGTTACATAAGTTTGAAAGACTTAATTAAAAAATTAATTATAAGGACTAATAAAATGCAATGATTTATGAAACTATCACTATCTCTATGTAAAATATTTGGGGTATTTTAGTGTTCTGTGGTACTTGGTTACCAAGGCAACGGCATAGTGTGATGGCGGTCTTCATTCGCCAGCTTGAGAGAATTTTTTTAAAAAATGAAAATCATATTCGTCACACATTCGTCTGTTCGAGAGAAAAATATTTCTCTCTTTATCTATATTCGTCTATAAAACCTTTGATAAAGAGTTGAAGTTTACGCTTTATTTATGTAAGCCATTATCCAAAAATAATAACTATATCGGTGTTGTCGCATACCTTTTTTTATTGTCATCAAATTTATTTGGCTATTGGCCTCCGTTCGAAGACTATTAAAATGAGTTTGTCACATGTTTTTGGGCCACAATAATGCATTTTCTAATTGAGTGAGAGTTATGATTTTATTACATCAGCAGCTAAACCAGGTTCGATGATCAGAATTTTCTGCTCGGGTTAAGCATGTTAAGCAATTCATGGGCGGATCATGGATTTTAAGCAGTAGGGGGGGTGCAACTTGATAGCCTGCTCCAGCATTAAATTAATAATGTGAAAAATGGAAGACTCTAGGTGCATTCTGAACATTTAATGGCCCATATCCCGCAAATTAGGCTCCATAAGCCCCCCCCCGCCCAACTCCCGGATCCGTGCCTCAACTTGATTGTCAGAGATTTGGGAGCACGATAACTTTGATTCTAATTTCCATTATGGACATCTCTGCTTTGACTGGGTTTGATGATTTCATGCTTTTCAAAATATGCAATTAATTAATTTGTCATCTATTTACTTTCGGATTGAGGCTGGTGACGCCAGTCTCACATAGACTTCTTGAGTAAGCTCCGATATGGTCTATAATCAGCAGAAGACAATAAACGATTTCCCATTTAATGAAATATGCAGTGTATTCAATTAAATAAAATGTTACAAAACAATTTCAGTAATTTATAAACAAAATTATATGTTTACTTTAATAAATCTTATTGTCTACAAACGAATTTAAACAATCGTAAAGTAAGATCGAGTATGATGAAACACATGTATTAATAATTTAAGTAATTAATGGGGTAAATTTTCGTAAAATAGTCTGGCTTCTTGAGATCTAATCACTGGGTTATCACACCTGCAGAGAGACTTCAGATCAGTGTATTTTTCAATCGATATCTTAGGAGGATTACTGTAGGCCTTTTGATTAAGTGCATCTAATTCTGTATTTGATGATCTTCTACCATTCAGGTTAAGAGTAGAAAATGTATTTTGCAGGTGAGACATTTTGAAAAAAATCTTCAGGCAGTCATGTTTTTTAACTTTTAATTGCATTATCCCTGTCCAACTGATCATATCCCCTTCCTCGGATTCTCGAACTCTTAAAATACCCATCTGCTGAGAGTATAGCTTCCAGTCAACAATATCTGTAGTGTTGATACATAGGACTGTGTAGGGGTCTTTCCTTGACATCTGTATAAGTGTACAAAGCTGTGATGGAACAGTTATTTCAGTTACTTTATTTAGACTTCCTTCAATGGTGCTGTGAACTGCATCCCCCTCATTCTGACCATGGTTGGTTTCAAAGAAATGTAATGATATTTCCTCAATATACTTTGATGTTTGAACAAAATTATGAAGCATGGCGGGCATTATGGAATTTTTATTTTGTCCGAAACATCCATTGGCAAACAAAGATACTTTCCAAGTATTAATTTTGTCAATACTCAGAAGAAAATCAAAAACATTAGGTGCAATTTCATTGGCTCCATGAGCAGCTATTCCTTCATGCCATAGATAACATCTAACTTTCTTTGATTTAATATCATAGATTGTAAAGTTGTAGTTTGACAATCTCCGCTTGTAGAATATTTCACATCTGTTGGACTTGGGCAGGTATATAACTTGTTGTAAATCAAAAGATGCCAAAATGTGACTGGGGTCATCATCAGACTTAATGGCTTCTTTTAACTTTCTGACGGCAATTTTCTCTCGGATGTGCTGCACATACATGTATCTATCTCTCAGGGTGGATTTCATTTCAGCAGTAGCACTACAATATCCTTCACATATTCCACACAGATCCTTTTTAGGTTTTGTAAACTTTAAAGTTATATTCCCGGGTACAAACTGGGTGATTTGATGATATATTAGAACTAAAAACATATTCAAACTAATCATTTTATCATAATTTTGCTTCAAATCATTCTCAAAACATTGTAATTGACGAGTATAGCCTGATATAAAAATCTATCGAAAGAGACCATGTTTGCGTCTGGCGATTACCCCTCGCCGTAACCAATGGCAACGGTGGCGGAGGACAGGGGAGAATGCATTGCATACACAAGACGATGTTGTCTGTAAGAGCTGACTATTTACTACAAATACAGAATCCTAATTAAATTCTCGGATTATCCACTGCCCGTGTCTTTTTCAGTGATTTTTATCCCAGAAATTGTTGTACGTCTAACTCTTCATAAAGTTTTTCAATATGTACACAAATCGCTCAAGTTCGCGTGCAGCCTTCAACGCCAAGCGTGCAGGTACCCTTATTCGTCGGGTTGACTATTAAGGGAACCCCTTACATTTTTGTCCGGTTTACGCTCCATGGGTGTTTTTCAGGGAATCCAGTATTTTTCTAGTAAGATTGGATATCTCTACTTTCCATATATACCAAAATTGTCATACTTTTATAGGCAATAACCACCCGATAAATACTTATCTGGGAACCCAACTTTAAAGACATTTCTTTAAATGCTCTGTAGTATGTGGATAAAGAGATATCTGACCTACCAGATTCTTCCTTAAACATTTCCCACATCTTCCCTATTGTCAACTCGGATGATAGATATTCATACTGGGTTGATGATCTACAATAATGGGATTCTGTACGCGGAAATCTATTAATGTGGGATCTACAGTCTTCTCTTATAATTCTGTCCCTTTCTTTGATGTTAATATGTCGGCCACCTCTATTTTCATCTTGGAGAATACCTTCTGTAGATGTTTTCTCTAAAGCTGTGCGTATTTGCCGTTCAGCAACACCAACTGTAACCAGAAACAATACACGACAAACTTGTAATAACTCGCCGTTGTCATCAGGTAAATAGTAATGCAAAGTTCTACCTTTCCTGCTCATGTTACCCTCCTTGACTGTAGTACGGAAGGGTGAAGTTGACACCACATGTGTTGTTAGCCATTTTCTTTTATCATGGAGTGTAGGAAGAGCAAAATAGGCAGTGAGAATAACTTGACGTCTGGCTTCTGACAAAGAATCGCACGATAAACCCCGTTTACTGCAAAAGTTTGAGTTACATTGGCTTTTCAATACATTTCTTTGTGGAACGGATCTACCATTTTCATTAATGTACGAAATCCCTGCGTTGTGACTTTCTTTTACGATTGCTTTTCTTGATTATTTAGGCCCAGTTGGCTCCGTATCATCCCTAGATATACCTTCTACCGTGAAATTCTCAGGATGTTTTCTGCTCTTTTGACAGCGACATTCTAGAATGAAATGTGAGTGACACATCATTGTAAGGCAGAAAGGGCAGGCAGCAAATATTTCTTTTTTACAGATACCTAATTCGCATAGGCCTGCTGCACTATCTTCTGAATCTAAAGATGATGGTTCATAATCCTCATCGATACTGCAGTTATCACTATCTTCACAAGTTTGATTCTTACCACCATCTCTTAGCAAATGTGACAATGGCACATCGTCCTCATCGCTGTCTTCTTCGCTGTCGCCCTCAAATCTTAAAACCGTACCTTTCCACCATGTTCTGTCTTTACTCCACCACATTTTTACTCGGGATCCTTTCTTCAAGCCATTTCCTTCTTTTATTGATAATTCTTTCAAACTCACAATGTTGACCGTTGAATCAATATCCCATTTTACTAAGACATCTAAATTTCCATCCATATTGTCGAAATTAACTCCGAGAATGACCAAATTAGTAAAGTCTTTGCTACAAACATTGTTCCATAGTTCCACCAGACGTCTGAAGTTCATATTCGCTATTACGTAATTCTATATTTCTTCATAAAATATTCTTGCGAAGTGGCGAATTTATCTATTCGCCACTTCGCCAGATATGAATTTCTTATTGGATTTGGCATTCGTTGCATAGGGTACGCCATAGTTTTAAATCTAAAAGGAAGACTAACCCAATACTTTGTTAGTGAGAAATTTAAGGTATAACGTAGTGAATTCATACAAAAAAGTCAAACCGAAAATTTTGCATATTCGCCGCTTCACCAGATTGACGACAAATTGTGACCTCTACAGGGTCCAAAACCTTGATATATCATATTTATACACTATTCGAGTATTAGCGGCAGCCATTTAGTCCGGCAGTTTTGGTCCGATTTTTACAAAATTCGACCTCAACCTTCATTACAGTGTAACGGTGATGTAATCAAATGTTTTTTTAAATCAGGTAATAATTGTGACCTCCAGACGGACCACAAGATAATAAAGGCGATTTTTTTGTACAATCAGGGGCCATAAGAGGCCATAATTCAGGAAGTTAAGATCTGATATGCGCAAATATCGAAAGGAACCAAGATCTTTAGGTTATAAATATGTATTTCAAGTTTCATCAAAATCGAATTAAAATTGTGACCTCTATAGGGGCCACAACCTTGATATACCATATTTTTACACTATTCGAACTCAACCTAGATTACCCTGTAACAGTGATATAGTCAAAACGTTTTTTTAAATCAGGTAATAATTGTGACCTTCAGAGGGACCACAAGCTAATACAGGCAATTTTTCGTACAATCAGGGGCCATAATTCAGGAAGTTACAATCCCATATGCGCAAATATGGAATGAAAGCTGAATCTTTAGGTTATAAACATGTATTTCAAGTTTCATCAAAATCGAATTAAAATTGTGACCCTTATAGGATCCACAACCTTGACATAACATATTTTCACACTATTCGCGTACAAACGGCGGCCAGTTTGTACGTCAATTTTGGTCCGATTTTCACGAAATTCAATCTCATCCTTCATTACCATGTAACGGTGATATAATCAAACGTTTTTTTAAATCGGATAATAGGGCTGGCGGAAAATATAGATATTGCCGATAATCGTCCGTAAGCGTTTTGAAAATCAATTATCGATACAGTTTTGATTATCGCGCAATTTCATTTCACTTGTAAGAAGAAGTCCATTCAAAAGGAAATAAGTACATTTTACTCATGATTATTCAGGTCATAAGCGACAAAAACATGGCGAGCGATGGCGGTTCTGTCTTCCCAATGAAGTTGATCGAGTTTCTTTCTATACCTCGTTTTGCTATGGAATGCTATTATTTTAGTGTCAAATAAATGAAAAAAATTCTACATGTACGGTATACAGAATGATGTCACAACAAAAACTCGCATAAAATTCGTTCTTCGTGTACAAATTATGATTACTTTCAAACCAATTGTAAGTCAAAATAATTTGACGATATTATCGATAATTGATCGGCGGATGGTCAGCGATAATCGATACTTGAAACATGATCGATTGCCAGTCCTATCGGATAATAACTTTGACCTCCAGAGGGACCACAAGCTAAAAAGGGTGATTTTTCGGACTATCAGGGGCCATAATTCAGGAAGATACGATCAGATGGACGCAAATATCGAAAGGAACCAAGATCTTTGGGTTATAGGCATACATGTCAAGTTTCATCAAAATCGGTTCAAAATTGTGACCTCTATAGGGTCCACAAGCTAAAAATGTGATTTTTCTGACAATCAAGGGCCATAATCTGATACATGCCAATATCGAGAGCAGCCAGGATCTTATGGGGATAAACCTATATTTCAAGTTTCGTCAAAATCGGATAAGAAGAGAGTCCACAAACAATTGTACACAGACGGACGGATGTCCCGACAGACAAGGGCGATGGCATAATACGTCCACATGAAAATGTGGGTGTATAAAAACAACTGAATGTTTTTAAATACAACAGGATTGTTTCTTAAGTCGATATAAAAAAAAAACTTGACCAGTTTAAGATTTCAGAAATTTAACACCAAGGATTTAGCTGTTCATGTTACCAAAAATCATTGAAGATCAATATACTTGTTCGTCTCAAGACCTTAAACTCTGTGTATCAATCTAAAGTCAATCAAAACGATTATACATAGGCGTAAACACAGTGTATAAATATAAAATAGGTTGCCAGGCAACGAAACATACGCCCACACAGCAGCTAAATCGTCCTGGCAGTCAACAAGAGTTGTCGCATGTCAGGTAGTTATGGTCCAATGTGTGTGATCTTTGGGTTATAAACTTACATTTCAAATTTCATCAAAATCGGATTAAAATTGTGACCTCTACAGGGTCCACAACCTTGATATATCATATTTTTACACTATTCGCGTATTAGCGGCAGCCATTTTGTCCGGAAGTTTTGGTCCGATTTTTACAAATTCGACCTCAACCTTCATTGCAGTGAAATGGTGATATAATCAAACGTTTTTTAAAATCGGATAATGGTTGTGACCACCAGATGGACCACAAGCTAAAAAGGACATTTTTAGTGCAATCAGGGGCCATAATTCAGGAAGTTACAATTCGATATGCACAAATATCGAAAGGAACCAAGATCTTTGGATCATAAACATGTATTTAAAGTTTCATCAAAATCAGATTAAAATTGTGACCTCTACAGGGTCTACAAACTTGATATACTATATTCTTATAGTATTCGCGTACAAGCCGCGACCATTTTGTCCATCAGTTTTGGTCCGATTTCCACGAAATTCAAACTCACCCTTCCTTACACTGAAACAGTGATATAATCAAACGTTATTTTAAATCTGTTAATAATTGTGACCTCCAAAGGAACCACAAGCTAAAAAATGGTGATTTTCGTATAATCAGGGGCCATAATTCAGGAAGTTACGATCAGATATGTGCAATTATGCAATGGAACCAAGATCTTTAGGTTATAAACATGTATTTCAAGTTTCATCAAAATCGGTTCAAAAATGTGACCTCTATAGGGTCCACAACCTTGATATAACATATTTTCACACTATTCGCGTACAAACGGCGACCATTTTGTCCATCAATTTTGGTCCGATTTTCACGAAATTCCACCTCATTCTTCATTAACATTTAACGGTGATATAATCAAACGGTTTTTTAAATCAGATAATAATTTTGACCTCCAGAGGGACCACAAGCTAAAAAAATAGGTTGCCAGGCAACGAAACATACGCCCACACAGCAGCTAAATCGTCCGGGCAGTCAACAAGAGTTGTCGCATATAAAGTAATTATCAGAAAATCATTAGAATTTGTTTGGTTTTTATTTTAGCTGTTCAATTATCGATTTTCAAGAAATTCACATTCAACCATCATTAAATGTGTAACGGGGATATAGTCAAACGGTTTTTAAATTTGGAATAAAATTGTGACCTCCATAGGGTCCACAAGGTAAAAAACATGATTTTTCGTACAATCTGGGGCCATAATTCAGTAAGTTATGGTCCAATGTGTCCGAATATCGAAAGAAACTGCGATCTTTGGGTTATAAACTTACATTTCAAATTTCATCAAAATCAAATTAAAATTGTAACCTCTACAGGGTCCACAACCTTGATATATCATATTTTTACACTATTCGGCAGCCATTTTGTCCGGAAGTTTTGGTCCGATTTTTTACGAAATTTTACCTCAACCTTCACTACAGTGAAACGGTGGTATAATCAAACATTTTTTAAAATCGAATAATAGTTGTGACCTCCAGAGGGAACAACAAGCTAAAAAGGCGATTTTTAGTACAATCAGCGGCCATAATTCAATTCGATATGCACAAATATCGAAAGGAACCAAGATCTTTGGATTATAAACATGCATTTAAAGTTTCATCAAAATCGGATTAAAATTGTGACCTCTACAGGGTCTACAACCTTGATATACCATATTCTTATAGTAGTCGCGTACAAGCAGCAGCCATTTTGTCCATCAGTTTTGGTCCGATTTCCACGAAATTCGAACTCACCCTTCATTACGCTGAAACAGTGATATAATCAAACGTTATTTTAAATCCGTTAATAATTGTGACCTCAAAAGGAATCACAAGCTAAAAAATGGCGATTTTCATACAATCAGGGGACATAATTCAGGAAGTTACGATCAGATATGTGCAAATATGCAATGGAGAGAGAGAGAGAGAGAGAGAGAAATGGGGTTTAACGTCCACTCGACACAACTAGGTCATTTCGGGACTAACATATGGTTTTTAATTTTATTTCAATAATTCGCTTGCGCGTAGGGGTCTTTAGCAGTGGGAGGAAACTGGAGTGCCCGGAGGAAACCCACGAGGTTGAGAAGGCACCCCTATCTCCATGCCACATACGCTCACATCAGGCTCGAAACCACAGCCGCAAGCCAGAGGTGACCGGCCAGCTAGAGGTCGAAGCGCGGCACTCTAGACCACTAGGCCATCCCAACCCCCATATGCAATGGAACCAAGATCTTTAGGTTATAAACATGTATTTCAAGTTTCATCAAAATCAGTTCAAAATTGTGACCTCTATAGGGTCCACAAACTTGATATAACATATTTTCACACTATTCGCGTACAAACGATGGCCATTTTGTCTGTCAATTTTAGCTAAAAAGGGCGATTTTTCGGAAAATCAGGAGACATAATTCAGGAAGTTACGATCTGCTGGGCACAAATATTGAAAGGAACCAAGACCTTTGGGTAATAAACATACATGTCAAGTTTCATCAAAAACAGTTCAAAATTGTGACCTCCATAGGGTCCACAACCTTGATATAACATATTTTCACACTATTTACGTACAAACGGCGGCCATTTTGTCTGTCAATTTTGGTCCGATTTTCACGAAATTTGAACTCAACCTCTATAACCATGTAACGGTGATATAATCAAACAGTTTTTTAAATCTGATAACAATTTTGACCTCCAGAGGGACCATAAAAAGGGCGATTTTTTTTTGATAATCAGGGGCCATAATTCAGGAAGTTACGATCCGATGGGCGCAAATATCGAAAGGAACCAAGATCTTTGGGTTATAAAAATCGCCGTATAAAAATCAATCAGATGATAACTATATCCACAAGACGACAAACAGGGGCGACGACAATTTACGTCCACATGAAAATGTGGGCGTAGAAAAATCAATCAGATGATAACTATAGTCTCTCCACAAGATTTTTCAAAGTGATCAAGGGCCATAACTCTGGCATTAATTATCTGATATCGTTGAAAATTAATAGGTTTACAAGTTTTTTCAAAATGATCAAGGGCCATAACTCTGGTGAAAATCAATAGGATTCTTCCTGTCATGACCTTAAACACTGTGCATAAATTTAATGTCAATCGCTTATTAACTTTAGCATCTAGAGTAGCCACAAGGTTTTTCAAAGTGACCAAGGGCCATAACTCTGGCAGTAATTATTGGAAATTATTGTGGACAATATATGACCACATTTCAATGTAGGCGTAATAAAAATGAAACGAAATGTAGATCTGTACTTTAATCAGATTTTGTCCTACTCTATTTTCCAAAAGTCTGACCAGGCGAGATAAGATGAAGAGCTGGTAGTTCTCGCTATAATACTTAAAGATAGGTTGCCAGGCAACGAAACATACGCCCAGAGCAGCTAAATCGTCCGGGCAGTCAACAAGGGTTGTCGCATATTTTTACTTTTTTTTGGTAATGAAACATTTGTAATACACTAAATCTACAGCATCACAAGGTTTTTTGAAGTGATCAAGGGCCATAACTCTGGCACTAATTATCGGAAATTGCTGAAAATCAATAGGCTTCTTCGTCTTATGACCTTAAACACTGTGTATGAATTTAAAGTCAATCGGATATTAACTTTGACCTCTAGAGCGTTCACAAGATTTTTTTGAAGTGATCAAGGGCCATAACTCTGGCACTAATTATCGGAAATCGCTGAAAATCAATAGGCTTCTTTGTCTCATGATCTTAAACACTGTCCATAAATTTAAAGTCAATCGGATATTATTTTGGCTTTTAAGCGTCCACAAGATTTTTTGAAGTGATCAAGAGCCATAACTCTGGCACTAATTATCGGAAATCGCTGAAAATCAAAAGGCTTCTTCGTCTTATGACCTTAAACACTGTGTATAAATTTAAAGCCAATCGGATATTAACTTTAGCCTCTAGGACAGCCGGACGGTCGGACGTGGGCGACGACAATATACGACCACATTTCAATGTGGGCGTATAAAAACGGTGAAAGTATTTTCGTTTCCAAACAGCATTGCTTACATTTCATTACGCAATTAGTTTTACTGCAGTATTCTGCTATGCACGGGTTAATTGGGCATAATAAAATCGTGAGCCATGACGTAACGTTATGTAAACATATTTGGTCCAATATTGGCACTCGTTTTAAATGTAAAGATTTTGTAAAGCAGCTAGTCATCAGTTGTTAGTGGGACTACTGACCAATCAAAATTTAAAACAACAATATTCACTCATTACAGCAGTGAGTAGTGGGATTACCTCTAATCAAACGGAACACTACGAGGAGTATGCATTAATGTCTAATTAGTAAGTTAGATAACATTTCAGGCCTAAATAAAGACCTGCAATAGGCAGATCTAGCACTTGCACAATGTATGTTTAATCCTATGTCTGACAATTCATCAACCCAATCCTGAACAGAAATCATTGCTTCTCCTTTGACAGGCTACTTATCAATCCAATAAGAGTGAATATAAACTCAATCTATTTTTATCACAAACAAATTTGAATTGCTTAAATAATGATAAGAGTTACACCCCTTTATTTACGGTAAAAATGTCTGATTGAATAGCAACACTGGTACAGACCGAATTTTTGAATTTGAAAAACAACATGACAACAATATAAAAATATTTGTAAAAATAAGTCGAAGTTGTAAGTGATAGAAACTAATTCTTACATCTCCTTGACCCGTTGACTGTAATGTTTCCATTGCATTGGTTTTCTGTTCTAATTGTTCTTTAAGATCAAGAAGGATGGTTTCTCTTTCAACTAAAATATTTTCCTTTGACTCAATTTGGGATTCACGAACTTTAATAATTTCATCTTTGTCTGCAATGATTTTATCTTTTTCTTCCAGTTTCTTCTGTAACAATTTCGTTTTGCCTCTATCTATCTGACTAGTACTCTCTACAGCTTCTTGCCCAGACTGAAAAGAAATTTAAGATATTTTTGTTACAGAAATTAACATACAGTGCAAAACTAACATTCCAAGAAAATGTCAAAACTAATGGCACTGATCTACAGAGCAACATAAAGATATTATAATGCCTCAAGTGCCAAATTAATGTATTTGTCAAAACAAACTGTTCAGGTACGCAAACCTGTCGAAGAATAAGAACATTGTCCTATCAAGGTGGTGATATATCGTAAGCATATTTTCCCTTCTGCACAACATCTAAGTAATCTAACACATAGTTATGAGACCAAGACAGTCAGATGGTTTCATACAGCTGTGTTCCAATTCATTCTTCCTAACCTAGATTATCTCACCTATTGGTTATTCAGTTTAAAATTGCAGTTGTCCACAGTGGTTTTGTAAATACAGACACATTTTTGTTCTGTAATAGAATCATGTTCAAGTTGTAACAATTATTACCTTAGATTTGAAAGTTGCTTCTACTTCTGGTGTTATTCCCTTCTTTGCATCTTCTAACTGATGTGTTAATTTTGTTACTTGAGCCTTGGCTTGCAATTTCAATTTAGAAATTTTAGCAGTAGACTCCTGAAACATCAATCAAAAGATAGGTTGCCAGACAATGAAACATAGTCCAGACAGTCAACAAGAGTTGTCGCATATTAACTAATTATCAGAAAATCATTAGAATTTGTTTGGTTTTAATAAAGTTCTGCTTCATGCTAACGTTTAGTATAGGAAACATTTAATATTATGGATTTAGCTGTTCAATTATCAAAATTCATTGAAAATCAATATACTTATTTGTCTCAAGACGTTAAACTCTGTCGACAAGATTTTTCAAAGTCTTCAAAGGCCATAACTCTGGCAGTAATTATTGGAAATCGCTGAAAATCAATAGGCGTCTTCATCTCATGACCTTTAACACTGTGTGTAAATTTAAAGTCAATCTGATATCAACTTTGGCCTCTAGAAAGTCCATAAAATTTTTGAAGTGATCAAGGGCCATAACTCTGGAAGCAGTTATCGGAAATTGCTGAAAATCAATAGGCTTCTTCATCTTACAACCTTAAATACTGTGTATAAATTTAACGTCAATCAGATATTAACTTTGACATCTAGAGCATCCACAAGATTTTTTTGAAGTGATCAAGGGCCATAACTCTGGCAGTAACTATCGGAAATCGATGAGAATCAATAGGCTTCCTGATCTCGTGACCTTAAACTCTGTGTAGTTAAAGTCAATCGGATATTAACTTTTGCCTTTGGAGCGTCCACAAGATTTTTTGAAGTGACCAAGGGTCGTAACTCTGGCAGTAATTATCGAAAACGCTGAAAATCAATAGGCTTCTTCGTCTCATGACCTTAAATACTGTGCATAAATTTAAAGTGAATCGATATTAACTTTGGCCTCCAGAGTGTCCACAAGAGTTTTTGAAGTGATCAAGGGCCATAACTCTGGAAGTAATTATCAGAAATTGCTGAAAATCAATAGGCTTCTTTGTCTTATGACCATAAACACTGTGTGTAAATTAAAGTCAACCAGATATTAACTTTGGCCTCTAGAGCATCCACAAGTGATCAAGGGCCATAACTCTGGAAGTAGTTATCGGAAATTGCTGAAAATCAATAGACTTCTTCATCTCACAACCTTAAACATGTATAAATTTAACGTCAATCGGATATTAAAGGACAATATTGGTGCCAGTCATTATCACATATGTGATAGGACTGGTTAAACACATTCCAAATATAATTTTAACACAGAGATCATTGCAACGATAGAGGAGTAATAAAGGATTTATGAATCGGAAGTGACGAACGCCAAAGGAAAACACGAGTTATCCCTCTATGTATTTGACTAAAGTGACTATTGATAATAGATAGATAGGCGAATTTCTGCTCACTAATAATTCCTTCGAAGACAAAAAGTTGTTATATGGGACCGCAAGAGGATATCTGACGATTCAATAAAGTAATTAAGTGTCATAAGATAAGAGAACACGAGAAAAATTGAAATTGTCCGTACAATCTCGTGTTTTTATCCCTTCTATAGGGGAGACCGGGGCACATTGAACCATTTTGTTCACATACATGTTTGTCCTCATTTCATGTCAATTTTTTTTATTAGCAGATATCTTTACTTTATTGTATTGTTTGAAGACATATCATAGTTGCTACCGTGTATCAGATTTAATTAAATTAATCTTTAACTTTTTTTTTTTTAAAAAAACCCAATCCACATGGCTGTAATGGTTCAGTGTATCCCTCTTTACAAAATAGTCGGGGCAGGTTTAACCAAATAATGGGGCACATTGAACAGTGGTAAAAATTCCATGTTAACATAGATTTGGATTTAGATCTCAAACTAGTCACTTATTTCGTAGTGATCTAATGAATCTGCAAACAATCCGTGTTTAGTTAAGAACAAATATCCACAGATTTGACATTCATGCAACGATCGAAACAAACAGGAGTCTGGATTCCCTAGGCTCCTACAAATTGCCGTAAAGTACACATAAGTTGTCAGTTTGGTGGGATCAAATTCAACTTTTGTAGTAAATCAAACAAAAATTTGTCCAATATTCTGTCTAAATTCGCACAGCCTGATTTGCTGACGAGCGACTCTCAGCCAAGTTTCGAACAAGTTTAATTCCTTTTATACGATTGGATCAACTGATATTCTAAATTAGATTAGGCACACATGAATTTCCTAGGCTAAACAAATTATTAAATGGTATATAGTCTATAATTCACTGGGGTACATTGAACCATGGTTCAAAGTACCCCGCTGACAGTGGTTCAATGTGCCCCATCACAGTTTCATGATCAAAACTTAAAAAAAAAAATCAATATGCCCTCTTATTTGGATCAAGCCCCGGTTTATCTGAATTGTAGATTAGACATATGAACTGATTATAAGTTAACAAATATGGATTATTTTTTTACTTGAAAGCTCTCTTTTGAAACATAACGCTAACGCTACAATATACGTCCACATTCCTGCTTTGATTGATATGGTACTTTGTCAAGAAGGCTAAGTGTTTGGTTTGATTAGCGTTGAGGGTCGTGCCTCAACATCAATAGTTGCCGTCCTTAGAGTAAAAGGAATAAGTATACCAAGATAATCCATTCAGAATTGTGTCTTCCTAACGCTAAAGGCAAAAAGTGGGCGTGGCTCTGCCCCTGGGGGTCGGGACATTCACCAAAATCAATAGTGGACGCCCTCAGGCTATACGGAATACATATGTCAAGTACCAAGCTGATTCATTCAGAATTGCGGCCTGTAAACGACAAACACAAAAATTGAGCATGTCTTGCCTGTGGGAGTCGGGACATGCAGTTGTCGTCCTTAGGCTATAAGGAATACATATCCCAAGTTTAAAGACGATCCATTAAGAATCGTGGCCTGTAGACAACACACACAGGCATGAAGTAAAAATGGGCATGGCTCTGCCCCTGGGGGTTAGGAAATCACCAAAAACAATAGGGGTCATCCTTAGGGTATAAGGAACAGGTATGTAAAGTTTTAAAGGGATCTGTTAAGAATTGCATCCTGTAGGCGAACACAAGACACAAAAGCATTGGGCGTGGCTCTGTCCCAGGGGGTCCGGCATGCACCAAAAATAATAGTGGTCAGCCTTAGGGTATAAGGAATAAGTATAAAAAAAGTTTTCAAGACGATCGATTAAGAATTGTGGCCTGTAAGGTACCAAGAACAAGTATTCAAAGTTTCAAGATGATACATTAAGAAATGCAGCCTGCAGACGACAGACAAACAAATACAAGAAATGGGCGTTGCTGTCCCATGCACCCAAAACAAAAGGGATCATCCTTAGGGTATAAGGAATAAGTATTTTAAGTTTTAAGATGACCGATTAAGAATTGTGGCCTGTAGGCGACACACAAAAAGAAAATGGGCGTGGCACTGCCCCTGGGGGTTGGGCATGCATCCCAAATAATAGGAATGTTCCTTAGGGTACAAAGAATAAGCATTCAAAGTTTCAATATGATACGTTAAGAAATGTGGCTTGTAGACGACAAACAAATAAATACAAGGAATGGGCGTGGCTCTGCCCCTGGGGGTCGGGCATGCACCCAAAAAACAATACGGATCATACTTAGAGTGTAAAGAGTTAGTATACAAAGTTTTAAGAAAATCCAGTTAGAATTGCGGCCTGTAGGCGACACACAGACACAAAAAGAAAATGGGCATGGCTCTGCCCCTGGGGGTTGGGCATGCACCCCAAACGATAGGGGTCATCCTTAGGGTATAGAGAGTAAGTATACAAAGTTTAAAGAAAATCCATTAAGAATTGCGCCCTGTAGGCGACACAAAGACACATGAAAAGAAAATGGGCGTGGCTCTACCCCTGGGCATTGGGCATGCACCCCAAACGATAGGGATGTTCCTTAGGGTACAAAGAATATGTATGCAAAGTTTCAAGATTATAAGTTAAGAAATGTGGCCTGTAGACGACAGAAAACAAATACTAGAAATGGGCGTGCCTCTGCCCCTGGGGGTCGGGCATGCACCAAAAACAATAGGGATCTTCCTTGGGGTATAAGGAATAAGTATACAAAGTTTGAAGAAAATCCATGAAGAATTGCGCCCTGTAGGCGACCCACAGACACACACACACACACTTGCATTGCGCATTATGTGAGGACTATGGTTTTTCAAATCCTCCCAAGGACCCAGGTTTCCTGTTGTCTTACGGCTTTAAGATTTTATACAGTTATTGTCAGCGCCACCATGTACACTGTCTGCTACGTAGATTGCATTGATTCAGTCATAAAAATATAACATGTTTTACAGACTATATGAGGCCTTTTCTTATATTTAATATCTACAGAGGACTTGTGTGTAAGATTGATTTACATTTATACACTAGAGGGGACTTGAGTTTATAGTAGTTCACATATATTACAATGAGAGGACCTCTTCTTAATACAACTTACTTTGCCTTATTTCTGAGGACTTTAGTGTTTAATACTTTACTTTAAGGACTCCCTGAGGACCTGTGTAAGATTGATTTACATTAATACACTAGAGAGGTCTTGAGTTTATAGTAGTCTACATTTATTGCCATGAGAGGACCTCTCAATACAACTTACTTTACCTTATTTCTGAGGACTTTAGTGTTTAATACTTTACTTTAAGGACTACCTGAGGACCTGTGTAAGATTGATTTACATTGATACATTAATGTGGACTTGAGTTTATAGTAGTTTACATTTATTACCATGAGAGGACCTCTCAATACAACTTACTTTACCTTATTTCTGAGGACTTTAGTGTTTAATACTTTACTTAAAGGACTACCTGAGGACCTGTGGAAGATTGAATTACATTTATACAACTTACTTTACCTTATTTCTGAGGACTTTAGTGTTTAATACTTTACTTTAAGGACTACATGAGGACCTGTGTAAGATTGAATTACATTTATGCACTAGAGAGGACTTGAGTTTATAATAGTTTACATTTATTACCATGAGAGGACCTCTTAATACAACTCAATTTACCTTATTTCTGAGGACTTAAGTGTTTAATACTTTAGGACTACAATGTAGATTTAACACTATTAGAGATTTAACAAACTTTGCTATTCCTCAAAGGACTTGGGGGAGTTATCTCCCCTTTGACCACGAATGACACCATAATGACACACATGAGCATAGTGCAAAAAAAAAACGAAATTGTCCAAGATAGCAGAACTGAACGCCACCGCCTTGGTCCCTTCCAGTCACCCAACCTCCTTGAAATTTATATGTTCTCCAACATTACCTGCAGAGGCAACTCTCCAAATTACAGTCCAAAGCAACACACAGCTTTACATAATGACATTTCATGAGTCAGAAAATGACATGTTGTGACAGTAATAGAGTCCATATCTCCACTTTTTAGACCATATATTCCTGTTGCTTGCAGCCGATATCTGACTACGTTACTTTTGTCGTGATAACACGAAATCTGACATACGACCCAAATATCCCTAACCGAGCCAGCCTTTAAACTCTTAATTTTTGACAAAATTTGCACACCACCATCCTGAATATACTACCAAAGTGCTGTGCAAATTTCATGTTAATAGTTAATAATAGGTTCAGCCAGCACTTTATGCTTATGACAGCTTAAAATATACAGATCATAATTGAAATTTGCACAGCTACCCCAGAATACATGTAGGAAGATTCTGTGAAAATTTCAGCAGACTTGCTCCAATATTTCCAAAAAAAACAGGGGTTGTAAATGAGCATAGTGCGAAAAAAAACCCCAAAATTGTCCAAACGACCAAGATACCCCGAACTGAGCCAGCCCTCGAACTCTTAATTTTTGACAAAACAGGCTGAAATTCTAACACCACCATTCAGAATATATGACCAAAGTGCTGTGCAAATTTAATGTTCATAGGTTCAGCCAAAATTAAATGACAGCACATGCACTTGAGCCAAAAACCTCATTTTGTTCAGCTTTCCATTAAAAATTGTCATTTTATGCTTATGACAGCCTAAAATATACAGTTCTAATTGAGCTATCAAGCTGAAATGTGCACAGCCACCCCAGAATACATGTAGCATGATTCTCTGAAAATTTCAGCAGACTTGCTCCAATATTTCCAAAAAAAACCAGGGGTTAAGCTTATACATGAGCATAGTGCGAAAAAAAAAAAAATTGTCCAAACGACCAAAATACCCCGAACTGAGCCAGGCCTCAAACTCTTAATTTTTGACAAAACAGGCTGAAATTCTAACACCACCATCCAGAATATATTACCAAAGTGCTGTGCAAATTTCAGGTTAATAGGGGTTGTACATGAACATAGTGCGAAAAACAAAAAATTGTCCAAACGACCGAAATACCCCGAACTGAGCCAGCCCTCAAACTCTTAATTTTTGACAAAACAGGCTGACATTTTAACACCACCATCCTGAATATATTACCAATGTGCTGTGCAAATGTCAGGTTAATAGGTTCAGCCAAAATTAAATGACAGCACATTCACTTGAGTCAAAAACCGCATTTAGTACAGCTTTCCATTGAAAAATATCATTTTATGCTTATGACAGCCTAAAATATACAGTTCTAATTGAGCTATCAAGCTGAAATTTGCGCAGCCACCCCCGAATATATGTTGGATGATTCCCTGAAAATGACAGCTTCATTGCTCCAATATTTCCGAAGATAGGCTGGCACTGCCAGGCAGGATACACCCACATTTTCGAGAGATGGATAGAGAACAAGCAATACCGAAAGTGATTTTTCCTACATCATTTAGTTAGAATTTGATATGTGCAAATATCAAAATGAATTAAGATCTTTGGGTTACAAAGGTGAATTTCAGTAGGCTTCAAATTTGACTGGGGATCATGTTGCTAAGTGGGTAAGAAATTCAAACAAACGTTTTATTAAATCGGATAATAATTGTGACCTCCAGAGGGACCATAGGCGATTTTTCGGAAAATCAGGGGCCATAATTCAGGAAGTTACGATCCGATATGCGCAAATAACAAAAGGAACCAAGATCTTTGGGTTATTTCAAGTTTCATCAAAATCGAATTAAAATTGTGACCTATACAGGGTCCACAACCATGATATACCATTTTTTAACAGTATTCGCGTACAAACGGCGGCCATTTTGTCTGTCAATTTCGGTCTGATTTTCCTGAAATTCTACTTCAAACCTTCCTTAAGGTGTAATGGTGATATAATCAAACGTTTTTTTAAATCGGAAAATAATTGTGACCTCCAGAGGGACCACAAGCTAAAAAATAGGTTGCCAGGCAACGAAACATACGCCCACACAGCAGCCAAATCGTCCGGGCAGTCAACAAGAGTTGTTGCATTTTAAGTAATCATCAGAAAATCATAATTCAAACTCACCCATAACTTCTGTGTAACTGTGATATAATCAAACGTTTTTTTAAATCAGATAATAATTGTGACCTCCAGAGGGACCACAAGCTAAAAAGGGTGATTTTTCGTACAATCAGGGGCCATGATTCAGGAAGTTACGATCCGATATGGGCAAATATGCAATGGAACCAAGATCATTAGGTTATTAACATGTATTTCAAGTTTCATCAAAATCAGTTCAAAATTGTGACCTCTATAGGGTCCACAACCTTGATATAACATATTTTTACACAATTCGTGTACAGACGGCGGCCATTTTATCCGTCAACTCTGGTCCGATTTTCACAAAATTCAAATTCTCTCTTCATTACCATGAAACCGTGATATAATTTAACATTTTTTTAAATCGGATAATAATTTTGACCTCCAGAGGGACCACAAGCTAACAAAAACGATTTTTCGGACAATCAGGGGACATAATTCAGGAAGTTATGATTCGATGGGCGCAAATATCGAAAGGAACCAAGATCTTTGGGTTATAAACATGCATGTCACGTTTCATTAAAATCGGTTCAAAATTGTGACCTCTATAAGGTCCACAACCTTGATATAACATATTTTCACACCATTCGCGTACAAACGGCGGCCATTTTGTCCGTCAATTTTTTGTCCGATTTTCACAAAATTCGAACTCAACCTTCATAACTATGGAACGGTGATATAATCAAACGTTTTTTTAAATCAGATAACAATTTTGACCTCCAGAGGAACCACAAGCTAAAAAGGGCGATTTTTCGGACAATCAGGGGCCATAATTCAGGAAGTTACGGTCCGATGGTCCAAATATCGAAAGGAACCAAGATCTTTGGGTTATAAACATACATGTCAATTTTAATCAAAATCGGTTCAAAATTGTGACCTCTATAAGGTCCACAACCTTGATATAACATATTTTCACACAATTCGAGTACAAACGGCGGCCATTTTGTCCGTCAATTTTGGTCCGATTTTCACGAAATTCGAACTCAACCTTCATAACCATGGAATGGTGATATAATCAAACGTTTTTTTAAATCGGATAACAATTTTGACCTCCAGAGGGACCACAAGCTAAAAAGGGCGATTTTTCGGACAATCAGGGGCCATAATTCAGGAAGTTACGATCCGATGGGCGCAAATATCGAAAGGAACCAAGATCTTTAAGTTATAAACACACATGTCAAGTTTCATAAAAATCGGTTCATAATTGTGACCTCTATAAGGTCCACAACCTTGATATTACATATTTTCACACCATTCGCGTACAAACGGCGGCCATTTTGTCTTTCAATTTTGGTCCGATTTTCACGAAATTCAAACTCAACCTTCATAACCATGGAACGGTGATATAATCAAACGTTTTTTTAAATCGGATAACAATTTTGACCTCCAGAGGGACCACAAGCTAAAAAGGGCGATTTTTCGGACAATCAGGGGCCACAATTCAGGAAGTTACGATCCGATGCGCGCAAATATCGTAAGGAACCAAGATCTTTGGGTTATAAACATACATGTCAAGTTTCATCAAAATCGGTTCAAAATTGTGACCTCTATAAGGTCCACAACCTTGATATAACATATTTTCACACTATTCACGTACAAACGGCGGCCATTTTGTCCGTCAATTTTGGTCCGATTTTCACGAAATTCTAACTCAGCCTTCATAACCATGGGACGGTGATAATATCAAACGTTTTTTTAAATCGGATAACAATTTTGACCTCAAGAGGGACCACAAGCTAAAGAGGGTGATTTTTCGGACAATCAGGGGCCATAATTCAGGAAGTTACGATCCGATTGGCGCAAATATCGAAAGGAACCAAGATCTATGGGTTATAAACATGCTTGTCAAGTTTCATCAAAATCGGTTAAAAATTGTGACCTCTATAAGGTCCACAACCTTGATATAACATATTTTCACACTATTCGCGTACAAACGGCGGCCATTTTGTCCGTCAATTTTGGTCCGATTTTCACGAAATTCGAACTCAACCTTCATAACCATGGAACGGTGATATAATCAAACAGTTTTTTAAATCGGATAACAATTTTGACCTCCAGAGGGACCACAAGCTAAAAAGGGCGATTTTTTGGACAATCAGGGGCCATAATTCAGGAAGTTACGATCCGATTGGCGCAAATATCGAAAGGAACCAAGATCTATGGGTTATAAACATGCATTTCAAGTTTCATCCAAATCGGTTCAAAATTGTGACCTCTACACTGTTCACAAGCTAAAAAACGTACAATCAGGGGCCATAACCCATGAAGTTACAGTCCGATACATGCCAATATCGAAAGGAACCGAGATCTTAGGCTGATAAACCTATATTTTAAGTTTCATTAAAATCGGATAAGAATTGTGACCTGTAGACTGTTCACAAACAATTGTGGACAGACGGACGGACGGACGGACGGACAGGGGCGACGACAATATACGTCCACATGAAAATGTGGGCGTATAAAAAAGGCAATTTTGCGTACAATCAGGGCCATAATTCAGGAAGTTACGATCCGATATGCGCAAATATCGAAAGGAACCAAGACCTTTGGGTTATAACCATGCATTTCAAGTTTCATCAAAATCGAATTAAAATTGTGACCTCTACAGGGTCCACAACCATGATATACCATTTTTTAACAGTATTCGCGTACAAACGGCGGCCATTTTGTATGGCAATTTTTGTCCGATTGAAATTCGAACTCAACCTTCCTTACGGTGTAACGGTAATATAATCAAACATTTTTTTAAATCGGATAATAATTGTGACCTCCCGAGGGACCACAAGCTAAAAAAAAAAGGCAATTTTGCGTATAATCAGGGGCCATAATTCAGGAAGTTACGATCTGATATGCGCAAATATCGAAAGGAACCAAGATCCTTAGGCTATAACCATGAATTTCAAGTTTCATCAAAATCAAATTAAAATTGTGACCTCTACAGGGTCCACAACCTTGATATACCATTTTTTAACCGTATTCGCGTACAAACGGCGGCCATTTTGTATGGCAATTTTGGTCCGATTTTCCCGAAATTCGAACTCAACCTTTCTTACGGTGTAACGGTGATATAATCAAACGTTTTTTTAAATCGGATAATAATTGTGACCTCCAGAGGGACCACAAGCTAAAAAGATAGGCTGGCACTGCCAGGCAGGATACGCCCACATTTTCGAGAGATGGATAGAGAACAAGCAATACCGAAAGCGATTTTTCCTACATCATTAAGTCCTGTATTTCATACTGTATTGGGAGCAGCCATTTTGTTGGTCAGTTCCAGTCTGATATTCATGAAATTCGAAGCTGACAATGATTATGGTGTGACGGTACAAAACCTAGAAATGTGTACAAACGGCGGCCATTTTGTCTGGCAATTATGGTCTGATTTTCTCGAAATTCGAACTCAACCTTCCGTAGGGTGTAACGGTGATAGAGTCAAACGTTTTTTTAAATCGGATAATAACTGTGACCTCCAGAGGGACCATAGGCGATTTTTCGGACAATCAGGGGCCATAATTCAGGAAGATACGATCCGATGTGCGCAAATAACGAAAGGAACCAAGATCTTTGGGTTATAACCATGCATTTCACGTTTCATCAAAATCGAATTAAAATTGTGACCTATACAGGGTCCACAACCATGATATACCATTTTTTAACAGTATTCGTGTGCAAACGGCGGCCATTTTGTATGGCAATTTTGGTCCGATTTTCCCGAAATTCGAACTCAACCTTCCTTACGGTGTAACGGTAATATAATCAAACGTTTTTTTAAATCGGATAATAATTGTGACCTCCAGAGGAGCCACAAGCTAAAAAAAAAAAGGAAATTTTGCGTATAATCAGGGGCCATAATTCAAGAAGTTACGATCCGATATGCGCAAATATCGAAAGGAACCAAGATCTTTGGGTTATAACCATGAATTTCAAGTTTCATCAAAATCGAATTAAAATTGTGACCTCTACAGGGTCCACAACACTGATATACCATTTTTTAACAGTATTTGCGTACAAACGGCGGCCATTTTGTATGGCAATTTTGGTCCGATTTTCCCGAAATTCGAACTCAACCTTCCTTAGGGTGTAACGGTGATATAATCGAACGGTTTTTTAAATCGGATAATAATTGTGACCTCCAGAGGTACCACAAGCTAAAAGATAGGCTGGCACTGCCAGGCAGGATACGCCCACATTTTCGAGAGATGGATAGAGAACAAGCAATACCGAAAGTGATTTTTCCTACAAATATCGAAATGAATTAAGATCTTTGGGTTATAAAGGTGCATTTCAGTAGGCTTCAAATTCGACTGGGGATCATGTTGCTAAGTGGGTAAGATGCTGGCCTCTATAGGGTCCACAACCTTGATATAACATATTTTCACACTATTCGCGTACAAACGGCGGCCATTTTGTCTGTCAATTTTGATCCGATTTTCACAAAATTTGAACTCAATCTTCATTACCATGTAACGGTGATATAATCAAACGTTGTTTTAAATCGGATAATAATTTTGACCTCCCGTGGGACCACAAGCTAAAAAGGGTGATTTTTCGTACAATCAGGGGCCATAATTCAGGAAGTTACAAATCAATGGGCGCAAATATCGAAAGGAACCAAGATCTTTAGGTTATAAACATGCATGTCAAGTTTCATCAAAATCGGTTCAAAATTGTGACCTCTATAGGGTCCACAACCTTGATATAACATATTTTCACACTAATCGCGTACAAACGACGGCCATTTTGTCTGTCCATTTGGGTCCGATTTTCACAAAATTTGAACTCAACCTTCATTACCATGTAACGGTGATATAGTCAAACGTTTTTTTAAATCGGATGATAATTTTGACCTCCAGAGGGACCACAAGCTGAAAAGGGCGATTTTTCGGACAATCAGGGGCCATAATTCAAGAAGTTAGAATCTGATGGCCGCAAATATAGAAAGGAACCAAGATCTTTGGCTTATAAACATACACGTCAAGTTTCATCACAATCGGTTCAAAATTGTGACCTCTATAGGGTCCACAACCTTGAAATAACATATTTTCACACTATTCGCGTATAAACGGCGGCCATTTTGTATGTCAATTTTGGTCTGATTTTCAGGAAATTCGATCTCAACCTTCATTACCATGTAACAGTGATATAATCAAACGTTTTTTTAAATCGGATAATAATTTTGACCTCCAGAGGGACCACAAGCTAAAAAGGGCGATTTTTCGTACAATCAGGGGCCATAATTCAGGAAGTTACAATCCGATGGGCGCAAATATCGAAAGGGACCAAGATCTTGGGGTTATAAACATGCATGTCAAGTTTCATCACAATCGGTTCAAAATTGTGACCTCTATAGGGTCCACAACCTTGAAATAACATATTTTCACACTATTCGCGTACAAACGGCGGCCATTTTGTATGTCAATTTTGGTCCGATTTTCACGAAATTCGTACTCAACCTTCATTACCATGTAACGGTGATATAATCAAACGGTTTTTTAAATCGGATAATAATTTTGACCTCCAGACGGACCACAAGCTAAAAAGGGCGATTTTTCGGACAATCAGGGGCCATAATTCAGGAAGTTACGATCCGATGGGCGCAAATATCGAAAGGAACCAAGATCTTGGGGTTATAAACATGCATGTCAAGTTTCATCACAATCGGTTCAAAATTGTGACCTCTATAGGGTCCACAAGCTAAAAACATGATATTTCATACAATCAGGGGCCATAATCCATGAAGTTTCCATCCGATACATGCCAATATCGAAAGCAGTCGAGATCTTATGGGGATAAACCTATATTTCAAGTTTCGTCAAAATCGGATAAGAATTGTGACCTGTAGAGAGTCCACAAACAAATTGTGGACGGACGGACGTCCGGACGGACGTCCGGACGGACAGGGGCGACGACATAATACGTCCACATGAAAATGTGGGCGTATAAAAAGGTGATTTTTCGGACAATCAGGGGCCATAATTCAGGAAATTACGTTCCGATAGGTGCAAATATCGAAAGGAACCAAGATCTTTTGGTTATAAACATGCATGTCAAGTTTCATAAAAATCGGTTCAAAATTGTGACCTCTATAGGGTCCACAAGCTAGAAACGTGATTTTTCGTACAATCAGGGGCCATAATCCATGAAGTTTTGATCCGATACATGCCAATATCGAAAGCAGCCGAGATCTTTTGTGGATAAACATATATTTCAAGTTTCGTTAAAATCGGGTAAGAATTGTGACCTGTAGAGAGTCCACAAACAATTGTGGACGGACGGACGTCCGGACGGACGTCCAGACGGACGGACGGACGGACGGACGGACGGACGGACGGACGTCCGGACGGACAGGGGCGACGACATAATACGTCCACATGAAAATGTGGGCGTATAAAAAAGGAGATTCTGCGTATAATCAGGGGCCATAACTCAGGAAGTTACAATCCGATATGCGCAAATATCGAAAGGAACCAAGATCTTTGGGTTATAACCATGAATTTCAAGTTTCATCAAAATCAAATTAAAATTGTGACCTCTACAGGGTCCACAACCTTGATATACCATTCTTTAACAGTATTCGCGTACAAACGGCGGCCATTTTGTATGGCAATTTTGGTCCGATTTTCCCGAAATTCGAACTCAACCTTCCTTAGGGTGTAACGGTGATATAATCAAATGGTTTTTTAAATCGGATAATAATTGTGACCTCCAGAGGGTCCACAAGCTAAAAAAGGTGATTTTTTCGGACAATCAGGGGCCACAATTCAGGAAGTTACGATCCGATGCGCGCAAATATTGTAAGGAACCAAGATCTTTGGGTTATAAACATACATGTCAAGTTTCATCAAAATCGGTTCAAAATTGTGACCTCTATAAGGTCCACAACCTTGATATAACATATTTTCACACTATTCGCGTACAAACGGCGGCCATTTTGTCCGTCAATTTTAGTCCGATTTTCACGAAATTCGAACTCAGCCTTCATAACCATGGGACGGTGATAATATCAAACGTTTTTTTAAATCGGATAACAATTTTGACCTCCAGAGGGTCCACAAGCTAAAAGATAGGCTGGCACTGCCAGGCAGGATACGCCCACATTTTTGAGAGATGGATAGAGAACAAGCAATACCGAAAGTGATTTTTCCTACATCATTAAGTCCTGTATTTCATACTGTATTGGGAGCAGCCATTTTGTTGGTCAGTTCCAGTCTGATATTCATGAAATTTGAAGCCGACAACCTAGAAATGTGACTTTTCGTCAAAATCGGATAAGAATTGTGACCTGTAGAGAGTCCACAACCATGATATACCATATTTTTACACTATTCGCGTACAAACGGCGAACATTTCGTCCGGCAATTTTGGTAACGATTTTCACGAAATTCGAACTGAACCTTCCTTACGGTGCAACAGTAATATAATCAGAGTTTTTTTTTAAATCAGATAATAATTGTTCGAGAGATAGACAGAGAACAAGCAATACCGAAAGTGATTTTTCCTACAATCAAAGGCCATAATTCATTAAGTTACAATTTGAAATGTGCAAATATCAAAAAGAATAAAGATCTTTAGGTTATAAACAAGCAATTCAGGTTTCATCAAAATCGGATTAAAATTGCGACCTCTACAGGGTCCACAACTTTGATATACCATATTTTTACACTGTTCGCGTACAAACGGCGGCCATTTTTTCTGGCAATTATGGTCCGATTTTCTCAAAATTCATAATCAACCTTCCGTAGGGTGTAACGGTGATAGAGTCAAACGTTTTTTTAAATCGGATAATAATTGTGACTTCCAGTGGGACCACAGGCGATTTTGCGGACAATCAGGGGCCATAATTCAGGAAGTTACGATCAGATATGTGCAAATAACGAAAGGAACCAAGATCTTTGGGTTATAACCATGCATTTAAAGTTTCATCAAAATCGAATTAAAATTGTGACCTCTACAGGGTCCACAACAATGATATACAATTTTTTAACAGTATTCGCGTACAAACGGCGGCCATTTTGTATGGCAATTTTGGTCCGATTTAACCGAAATTCGAACTCAACCTTCCTTACGGTGTAACGGTAATATAATCAAATGTTTTTTTAAATCGGATAATAATTGTGACCTCCAGAGGGACCACAAGCTAAGAAAAGGCGATTTTGCGTATAATCAGGGGCCATAATTCAGGAAGTTACGATCCGATATGCGCAAATATCGAAAGGAACCAAGATCTTTGGATTATAACCATGAATTTCAAGTTTCATCAAAATCGAATTAAAATTGTGACCTCTACAGGGTTCACAACCTTGATATACCATTTTTTAACAGTATTTGCGTACAAACGGCGGCCATTTTGTATGGCAATTTTGGTCCGATTTTCCCGAAATTCAAATTCAACCTTCCTTAGGGTGTAACGGTGATAGAGTCAAACGTTTTTTTAAATCGGATAATAATTGTGACCTCCAGATGGGCCATAGGCGACTTTTCGGATAATCAGGGGCCATAATTCAGGAAGTTACGATCCGATATGCGCAAATATCGAAAGGAACCAAGACCTTTGGGTTATAACCATGCATTTCAAGTTTCATCAAAATCGAATTAAAATTGTGACCTATACAGGGTCCACAACCATGATATACCATTTTTTAACAGTATTCGCGTACAAACGGCGGCCATTTTGTATGGCAATTTTGGTTTGATTTTCCCGAAATTCGAACTCAACCTTCCTTAAGGTGTAACGGTGATATAATCAAACGTTTTTTTAAATCGAATAATAATTGTGACCTCCAGAGGGACCACAAGCTAAAAAAAGGCGATTTTGCGTATAATCAGGGGCCATAATTCAGGAAGTTACGATCCGATACGCGCAAATATCGAAAGGAACCAAGATCTTTGGGTTATAACCATGAATTTCAAGTTTCATCAAAATCGAATTAAAATTGTGACCTCTACAGGGTCCACAACCTTGATGTACCATTTTTTAACAGTTTTTGCGTACCAACTGGCGGCCATTTTGTATGGCAATTTTGGTCCGATTTTTCCGAAATTCGAACTCAACCTTCCTTAGGGTGTAACGGTGATATAATCGAACGGTTTTTTAAATCGGATAATAATTGTGACCTCCAGAGGGACCATAAGCTAAAAAAGGTGATTTTTCGGACAATCAGGGGCCATAATTCAGGAAATTACGTTCCGATAGTCGCAAATATCGAAAGGAACCAAGATCTTTGGGTTATAAACATGCATGTCAAGTTTCATTAAAATCGGTTCAAAATTGTGACCTCTATAGGGTCCACAAGCTAAAAACATGATTTTTCGTACTATCAGGGGCCATAATCCATGAAGTTTTGATCCGATACATGCCAATATCGAAAGCAGCCGAGATCTTTTGGGGATAAACCTATATTTCAAGTTTCGTCAAAATCAGATAAGAATTGTGACCTGTAGAGGGTCCACAAACAAATTGTGGACGGACGGACGGACGGACGGACAGACGGACGGACGGACAGGGGCGACGACAATATACGTCCACATAAAAATGTGGGCGTATAAAAAGGTGATTTTTTCGGACAATCAGGGGCCATAATTCAGGAAATTACGTTCCGATAGGCGCAAATATCGAAAGGAACCAAGATCTTTGGGTTATAAACATGCATGTCAAGTTTCATCAAAATCGGTTCAAAATTGTGACCTCTATAGGGTCCACAAGCTAAAAACGTGATTTTTCATACAATCAAGGGCCATAATCCATGAAGTTTTGATCCGATACATGCCAATATCGAAAGCAGCCGAGATCTTATGGGGATAAACCTATATTTCAAGTTTCGTCAAAATCAGATAAGAATTGTGACCTGTAGAGAGTCCACAAACAAATTGTGGACGGACGGATGTCCGGACGGACAGGGGCGACGACATAATACGTCCAGTGCTCACTCTGGGTTCAATTTTTCTTCCGCCAATTTTTCATTTTAATTTATTAGCCATATATTTTTTAAGCCAAAAAAAAGAACGAATCCGAATATCTATTCTATTATATTTTTTCAGTAATTTTCATTTACATATAATATTACAATTTACAAAATTCTTCACTGCTTTGCAGAAGCCCATTTTTTAGAGCTTTTTCAACATCTGGTGTAACCACACAGTGTATTTGTTTTTAATGAATATTTCTTTATAACATAAATTGTGACCAAGCACAAACATTTTTCAAATGCACAAACATACATTATGTGAGGACTAAGAGCTGAATCTTTCTTTAGTGATGATGATCGAGGCTGGGCCTTATATCAAACGCTAATAATCTCGGTTCAAAGGAAACAAATTGACTCAAATATTCAGCATATTCCATTTACGTTATCTATTTCTTAACTATTATATAGTCAGTTCGGGAGGATTGTGGTGGTGAAATACAAAAAAAAATAAGTTTGAAATTCTTCTATCGGACGTTGACGAAGGCTGTTCAAGTTTTCGCTTACGGCCCATTATTATTAATGACATGTGATTAGAAAATAACCGACTTTCGTTCGTTCATTTCTGGCGTTTAATATCGACTTCCATATAAACTTTAACAATAAACCTGGCTTTATTTATTAACGATACGTGCAACAGGGGTAGGAAAAGGATAAAACAGACGTCATAGTCCAATAATCTCACACAAATCGAACGAGTATTATTCACGGTGTCCGCCATTTTGAATATATAGAAACCGTCAAAAAAAGCCACCGATTCGTATTTGGAGACAAACAATTAAATCGTCTGTTTCTTGATTAGTTTATTACTACTCTTACTGTATATACTAATCAACGCTAATCCGAGATTGATCAAGAGACAAAGGATTAGTACTTGATTGATTGATAAATGACTCAGCCAAGAGTGATAGATTGTAACGTGTGTGTACGGTGTGGAAATCAAAACTATGTGGCAAGAAAAATTTTTAGCCATGGTTAAAAAAGAATCGCAAAAAATTTCGCCAGATTGAATATTTTAACGCCAAAATTATATTTTTATCGCAATTGGCGGAAATGGCGATCGACAGCGTGAGCGCTGAATACGTCCACATGAAAATGTGAAAATCCACAAATATTCACAGTAGGCATCCTCAAACCAATCTTCCAACGAATTTCTGATGGGATCACAATTACTAGGTAACTGGATACATAAACAGCATAAGTGTAGTGGTTAAAATATATAAAACTGCCATTTAAAACCATCATACATGTCCACTATCCTGACTAGTTTCGTCAAATAAATTTTAACTTTTTCAAAGGAACAGTTCAACAGAAACAGGAAACAAATTTGAATAATGATGTCATATGTTGATGACATCACTAAGTTGTAATGGTTGCCCTGTCGTTGGTAACATGTAAGTTCTTCATTTTCTAGAAAGGTGATCTATCACATGAAAATATGATGATACTATTAACATAGGTGCCTATAGTTTTATATAATTTAACCACTACACTTATGCTGTTTATGTATCCAGTTACCTAGTAATTGTGATCCCATCAGAAATTCGTTGGAAGATTGGTTTGAGGATGCCTACAGTAAATATTTGTGGATAGGGATGTTCCTTATGGTACAAAGAATAAGGATTCAAAGTTTCAAGATGATACGTTAAGAAATGTGGTTTGTAGACGACAAACAAATAAATACAAGGAATGGGAGTGGCTCTTCCCCTGGGGTAGGGCATGCACCAAAAAACAATACGGATCATCTGTAGGGTGTAAAGAGTAGGTATACAAAGTTTTAAGAAAATCCAGTAAGAATTGCCCCATGTAGGCAACATACAGGTAAACAAAAAGAAAATGGGCGTGGCTCTGACCCTGGGAGTTGGGCATGCACCCCAAACGATAGGTATCATCCTTAGGGTGTAAAGAGTAAATATACAAAGTTTGAAGAAAATTCAGTAAGAATTGCGGCCTGTAGGGGACACAAAGACACACGAAAAGAAAATGGGCGTGGCTCTGCCCCCCGGGGGTTGGGCATGCACCCCAAACGATAGTGATGTTCCTTTGGGTACAAAGAATATGTATGCAAAGTTTCAAGGTTATAAGTTAAGAAATGTGGCCTGTAGACGACAAACAAACAAATACTAGAAATGGGCGTGGCTCTGCCCCTGGGGGTCGGGCATGCACCAAAAACAATAGGGATCTTCCTTGGGGTATAAGGAATAAGTATACAAAGTTTGAAGAAAATCTATGAAGAATTGCGCCCTGTAGGCGACCCACAGACACACATACATACATACATACACACACACACAGGCGACGGCATAATACGTTCACATAATGAATGTGGACGTATAAAAAGCAGGGCTTGTACATAAGCATAGTGCAAAAAAAAACGAAATTGTCCAAGATAGCAGAACTGAACACCACCGCCTTGGTCCCTTCTATTCACCCAACCTCCTTGAAATGTACATGTGTAATATGTTCTCAAACTGTACCTGCAGAGGTAACTCTCCAAATGACAGTCCACTTGGATTAATAGAAAGCAACACACAGCTTTACATAGATGACATTTCATGAGTCAGCAAATTATGTTCGGTGAAAAATGCCATTTTTCTCCTTATTGCCCCTTCTTAAAGTCTCTCCAGCAGAAATAGCCAAGACTTTCTCTAGATAGCAGAAAAGGATATCTTGCATGCAGCAAAAACTACATACATTAACAAAAAAAGCTAAATCTTCAATTATACAGTTCTATGGATAACATTCACTATATTATACACAGACCACATTTCGATTATAAAATTTATTCATCCATATAACACAACACAGTTCTATGGAAAACAATCACTTTGAATCACTATATTATATACACACGACATTTCAACAAAAATTCACTGGTCATTATCAGGCATACAAATTATCCATCATTTTCCCCTCATTCCTTCTTCTGCAGATGTCTCCTTGTTAGTCCCGAAATGGCCTAGTTTGTGTCGAGTGGACGTGAAACCCCATTTCTCTCTCTCTGTCTCCTCGTCCTCTTCCCTTTGTTTTTGTTCTTCTCCCATTCAACCATTTTTTCCAACATTTTTAAAAATATTTTCCATGGCATCCTTGTGGTGAAGTTTGATCACACCTTCAATAAATGCAAAAAAATGTACATAAAATTATTAAAAAACATGTTTATCCTTCTTTATATCAAGCATGGCCTAGGGGTCTGTTAATGCAAGTGCCAAAGTTTAAGTCAAATAATTCTTATTTGCCAAGGCAAAAGAATAGTGAAATGAAGTTATTTAAATAATAAAATCACAAAAATGCAAGGAGCTGTGACAATGCAAACAAAGTTCTTGCAATACTGTGGGTAACCAGCGTGATGTCATAACAAAAGCATCTATTGACAGGTAAACTAAAATGCATACAGTATTGATATAAGTCGCCTATTTAAAGAAATGGCATCAAACGACAACATATGGGTTACTGTCTATGAGTAGACAAGCAGAGTCAGAAAAAAAAACCAAACCTAGGTCTAAACTCGACGCCATATTGTTTCAACCACGATGTGTTAAATTGAAACGAAGTTTACAAAATACGTTCGTTGGCTTCAAAGATCAAAATAATTTTACTTGTTTAACAAGTTGTTATTCACTGCAATATGCTCTTGAACGAAGAAATGTCCTGTGCAAAAATACAAACTAACTCATCTACTAGTAATTCACACTTAAATTAAGGAAACGTATTCTTCGTTCTTACCTGTAACATAACAGCGTCTCCCGGGAACATGTGTTTTCTGGGTGACGTCACATGATTCGCTAAATTACCCAGGAACCTCGTGTGTTTCTTGACCGAGAGTAAACTGTGTGAAGAGAGCACACACTATATGGGTTTTACGCACTAAGTGTGGACCACGCAGAAATTTTGTCAGGTGAAGTAGACTAGGTTATCCAACATGGAAATAGACTTCACTTCTCTGAGGACCACAATTTAGGTCCTCGGACGATTTTTTGGTCCTCAGGTAAAAGCAGTGTTTTCTAATGAGCGTCCTCTGGTGATGGTCAATGCACACGCACACACACACACACACACAGACAGGGGCGACGGCATAATACGTTCACATTATGAATGTGGACGCATAAAAATTCATTGCATAAAAAAATAATTGACAGCACGTGGCTACTGCTTATTGATGGAGAAATTGGTCTAAGAAGTTAGCTCACTTCTCTTTAGCCTTGGGTTGTCTGTTATTATTTATTAAGGATATATCCATGGTGGTTCAATGTACCCCGGTCTCCCCTACCTTATAAAAACATGGTAATGCACAGACTTTTCATCTGTTTTTCTTTCGTGTTCTCTTATCTAGTGGCAGTAAATTCTTTTTATGAATTGTCAGATATCCTCTCACAGTGTCACACAACAAATTTTGGTCTTTGAAGGAATTACGAGTGAGCAGAAATTTGCCCATGTATAGCGTGCCCCACGTGCCTACTGAAAAGTTGTTCTTGACATGCTGATCGTGCACGCTTTAGATGAATGACTAACTACTGATTTCTGACAGTCTCGCACACTCGCTGAGGCTATAAATAGCAACAGCATGCGGAAATATTCAAAACACTATAAACTACTACAGTCGTAAAAAATCTATTGTTGACGATTCTGAATAGCAAAAATATTTGACTTTTTGGTTATTACGGCATCTTTAGAAATTACGCTCGTTTTATTTTTTAAAATGCCTTATAATTAACTGTACCATTAGAAGCTGCATATTTTGATTTAGTACAAATAATATCTCTGACTCACCTCCGTAAGCAAGAATATGATACTAGCAGTAGTTTCATTTTACTTTTACAAGGTTCTTAAAAATATTGTTGAAATGTCTAATGTGTGTGTTTCTAAATTCAATTTCTTGTTCCATGTTTCGTAAAAAAGTAGTCTTGATTATCCCGACCTGTCAATTAGACGTAGAATGAACGATAGACTGGTTAAGCGAGACTAATTTCAAAACAAGGGCACGTAACCTATCTTTTATTCAAAAGTGTCTGGATGTTATGGACGTCACTCCAAACCATTTTTCAGTATTATTTATGTATGGTTAAATGGTCATAGCCTAGTAAGAACTACATGGTCGTTTATTTAGTGACTATAAATGTGTGAAACAGATTTAAGGCTTGGTAAATATATTAGTATTGTGGTGTAATTGTCGAGATATTTGGAGATATTCATTTGGGGTGGGGCACCCTACCAGGTATCTGTTATCACTAGTCACTTCAATCAGTTATATAGAGGAATGCCTAGTGTTTTCCTTTGGCGTTCGTCACTTCCGATTCATGACTCCTTTATTACTCCACTATCGTAACAATGATCTCTGTGTTAAAATTATATTTGGAATGTGTTTAATCAGTTCTATCACATATGTGATAATGACTGACACCAATATTGTCCTTTAACTTTGGCATCTAGAGCATCCACAAGATTTTTTTTAAGTGATCAAGGGCCATAACTCTGGCAGTAACTATCGGAAATCGATGAAAATCAATAGGCTTCTGGATCTCATGACCTTAAACTCTGTGTATTTAAAGTCAATCGGATATTAACTTTTGCCTTTGAAGCGTCCACAAGTTTTTTTTGAAGTGACCAGGGGCTGTAACTCTGGCAGTAATTATCGAAAATGCTGAAAATCAGTAGGCTTCTTCGTCTCATGACCTTAAATGCTGTGCATAAATTTAAAGTGAATCGATATTAACTTTGGCCTGTAGAGCGTCCACAAGAGTTTTTTGAAGTGATCAAGGGCCATAACTCTGGACGTAATTATCTGAAATAGCTGAAAATCAATAGGCTTCTTCGTCTTATGACCATAAACACTGTGTGTAAATTAAAGTCAACCAGATATTAACTTTGGCCTCTAGAGCATCCACAAGATTTTTTGAAGTGTTCAAGGGCCATAACTCTTGCAGTAAATATCAGAAATCGTTGAAATCAATAGGCTTCTTCGTCTCATGACCTTAAAGACTGTGTATAAATTTGAAGTCAATCGGATATTAACTTTAGCCTCTAGAGTGTCCACAAGATTTTTTAAAGTGATCAAGGGCCATAACTCTGGCAGTAATTATCAGAAATCGCTGAAAATCAATAGGATTCTTCGTCTCATGACCTTAAACATTGTGTATAAATTTAAAGTCAATCGGATATTAACTTTGGCCTCTTAGAGTGTCCACAAGATTTTTTGAAGTGATCAAGGGCCATAACTCTGGCAGTACTTATCGGAAATCGCTGAAAATAAGCTTTTTCGTCTCATGAACTTAACTCTTAAATGACCCAGAGGTTTGACGTCATAAAAACCCACAATGGTCAATAGTGCTAAAATATAGGTATGCATTTTAAAATCATATCATTAAAAATAACAACTGAAAATAGACCCTTCATGTAAATGGATGAAATAATCTAAAATGCCATTTGCATAAAAATGAAATTTATACAAAAAAATTAATTAAGACATTTCATGCAAAATTCATGTAGGCCTATAAAGATCTAATAGTTATTTTTTTTAATTTTTTTTTGTTCGGCTTTTGTGAACTAAAAATCATATTACATGAATTTCTTTTAATTTAAGTATTAAAGTAATCAAAATCTAGGTTGATTAGTTTAGGCAGTCCACGGTCTAGCTTCTAGTTCTATCACGTTCTAACGTAAAAGTACAAATATCTACACCACTTATAAAATCTGAATCACTGTAGGGGTGGTAATCCGTCGCTAGGAGAACGTTGTTGTATAGGCCTAGACATAACACCGTCTTATTATAATTTTTCAAGAAGAACAGTTAGATTTTTAACTGTCAAAATGTCAAAAAGTAAATAAACAAATGAGAAAAGGTCGCCTGTTTATAAGGGAAGTAACTGTCATTGCACTAGGAATGTTTTATAAGGGAAGTAACTCTCATTGCGCTAGGAATGTTGCATTCGGCTAACAAAGTCGCCGTGGGTACTTAACGGTAACGTCACAGGTGTTGACAAAAGTCGGCGTGGGTCAGTTAAGAGTTAAACACTGCGTATAAATTTAAAGTCAATTGGATATCATCTACAGCCCCTAGAGCGTCCACAAGCAATTGTGGACACTGGACGGCCAGACAGGGGCGACGACAATATACGACCATATTTCAATGTGGGCGTATAAAAATCAGTGATATTATTGGTGAGAACTTTCTCAAACCTAATTACAAAAAACCCCCAAGCCAACGGTGAGGCTGATGTCCCCTGCCGAAATCCCAAAATAAATAGATGTCACATATTAAAGATACATTATGGGAGATTTTTATAAGGAGTTAGCTATTTTTGCTATAACAGTTCAAAAATAGATGATGAAAGAAGAATATATTGAAAATTTCATTCAAATTACTTTATTCAGAACATAGTTATCACCACTGTTATTTTTGACAAGAAATGGTATAGAACTCCACCTTCACCTATGATGGCCGATGACTGTGGTAGGCCTACATTTAGCCTATTTGGTTTGAGACAGGGCTGCAATTCAACTCGTATTACATTTATTTTCTACTACAAATTAGAATTAAGACTTTTAATATATAGATAAGAAGAGAAAGTCGGCAACAAAATTTTAAAGTTTGAAAGAAATGGACCAAATCAATGAGTCAGTATTGTAAATAATCATACTATACTATAGCCGACTTCTTCCGTTGCCTGCATGTATTCTTGTACTTTAGGTAGGCCTACGTAACTCCCGAATCAGGCTAACAGAAAAAAGTGATCCTATGGGCCTGCAATTCAGCTGGTTGATGTTAGCTGCGATGTTTATCGATTTCCATAATTTTACTGTAAACAAAAGTGACAAAAGAGCGACAGCGTGTTGACCTAATTACCTCGCTCAACACCAGCCTCGATCTAGGAGTATGACGTCAACGTAACTGTTAATCTCCTCTCAGGACCCCATTGATAATTAAATCAATCAATGAAAGCCTGTTTAAATCCAAGCTCAATCCAAGACATCCGTGGGTCTACAGAGTTGATTTTATGCTCGTTGTTTGAATAAAGATCTAATTTATCATTTCTATGACATCTGAAGCCTAAATAAAGACTTGCAATAATCAGATTTAGAACTTGCATAATGTATGTTTAATTAATCGCACATTTATTTTTTTCAAAAGTATGGAGCAATCAAAATATACACTACGTTTCATCACTCTCTATCAGACAGAATCAAAGTTATCTTGTCCCAAAGCATCGACCAATGAAATTGGTTAGCTCTGCTTATCTTCAGCTTGAGATGTTAATCATTGAACTCAGTCAATCAAGACATTCATCTAATGAACATGTACATCAAGTTTAAACATTCTTCCTCAAGTATAGGAGAGTTGTTATGTTCCAAAGTCTTGATCAGTCAAAGTGCTTATTGCTCCTTAGCCTAAGCAGAAAATTTTCACAATCAAACTTAGTCAAGGTAATGATATAATGAATCTATATTCTGAGTTTCATTGCTTCCACTTCATTATAACCAAAGTTATCGTGCCCCAAAGCATCAACCAATCAGACTGCTTATTTCTGCTTACTGTAAGCAGAAAATGTTCATCATCGAACTCCATCAAGGCATTCACTTAATGAATGCCAACACCAAGTTTGAACATTCTAGCTCAGCTAGAAGGAGAGTTATCGTGTTTCAAGGCAGTCAAGGTATTGATGTAATGAAACTATACACTAAGTTTCATCACCCTTACTTAAAATTAGGTCTAAAGTTATTGTGTACCAAAGCATCAACCAATCAAATTGCTTATCTCCGCTTACCATAAGCAGAAAATGCTCATCTTCGTACTCCATCAAGGCATTGACCTAATAAACACATACACCAAGGCAAATTATTGTGTTACCCTCAGCAAAGAATGCTCATTATCGAACTTAGTCAAGGTATTCATGTAATGAAACTATACACCAAGTTTCATCACTCTCACTTAATTAGAACTAAAGTTATCGTGTCGCAAAACATCAACCAATCAAATTGCTTATCTCTGCTTACCCTAAGCAGAAAATGCTCATCTTCGAACTCCCTCAAGGTATCGACCTAATAAACACCTACTTCAAGTTTGGACATTCTAGCTCAATTACGAGGAAAGTTATTGTGTCCCAAAGAATGTGATGGACGGACAGACAGACAGACAGACAAACCCATTTTAATAATCCCCGATAGGGTTGTGACGATACAGAGTCGGTTTGTGTCGCGATACAGAAGGGAAAATATCGCGATACAAGTTTGTATCGCGATACAATATCTTTACCAAATTAAGAAATAAAGACGGTTAAAAAGATAAAATAAAACTTCGACTTTGAGGCATTCGGCAAACCTCAGTCGTTTCCGGTACCCTACATCTGCCGAGATCAAGGTTTCGAGGTGTAACTCCAAGCTATAAATAGGTCAGTCACAAAGCACTTAACTATTTGATTGGTTGATAAGACGGGGGTTTCCAATAATGTCATTACCAAGATTGATTTTGTAGTCACACACAAACAAGTTTTTATGCCGTCAATATCAATATTTGGCTCTCAAACCGAACTGTGTTTGCTGACTTTACTAATTCAAAATAAGCATACTATAATTGAACCCGCTAATAATTGACGAGGTTTAAAGCACTGACCGGGCACTACATTGTTTTTTGACTTAAATTGTACGAGAATATCCAGTCTGTAATGTCGTTAGAATGTGTTGTTCAATTTACAACTGGCTAATTTATCTATCACTCAGCTGATATTTAATTTTGATTACGCAGGTATATATAACGGCGATATAATTGACAATATTGCCATTGCTAAATTTATTAGTACCTGCGATTTAATCATTATTTCTTTTCTATGGCAATTTTGCGAAAAACTAGGGTTATCGTCACAACCCTAGTCCCCCACCTTAGACAACAGCTTTATCTGCTTAGAAAGCAGGGAAACATTTAATAAGGATCTTTTCAAATCTCTATCTTGTTCATAAGCTTAAGTCTGTGCAAAAATATCGATATTAGATGTTATTTAGCGATGCGATAATCGATACTGAAATTCAAATATCGATTATCGGTATATTTACCTTCTGACGGCAAGTTACGGTCACTTTCACATGACTGAACTTGCCGTAGTCTGGCATTAGCAGACGAATGAATGAATACACAACATCAACACAACAACTATTTTCCCCCTCTGCTTACAAACTGGCACATTTTAAATATATGTTATTGTAAAGATAGGTTGCCACGCAACGAAACATACGCCCACAGCAGCTAAATCGTACGGGCAGTCAACAAGTGTTGTCGCATATTTTTACTTTTTTTGGTAATGAAACATTTGTAATACACTAAAATTATGTAATTATCTGAAAATCATTAGAATTTGTTTGCTTTTTATAAAGTTTTGCCCCACACTAACAATTAGTATAGGAAACATTTAACATCATGGATTTAGCTGTTCAGTTATCAAAATTCATTGAAAATCAAAATACTTGTTCGTTTCAACACCTTAAACTCTGTGTATCAATCTGAAGTCAATCGGATGATAAGTTTGGCATCTATAGCGTCACAAGGTTTTTTGAAGTGATCAAGGGAGATAACTCTGGAAGTAATTATTTGAAATCGCTGAAAATCAGTAAGCTTCTTCGTCTCATGACCTTAAACAGTGTGTGTAAATTTAAAGTCAATCGGATATTAACTTTGGCCTCTAGAGCGTCCACAAGATTTTTTGATGTGATCAAGGGCCATAACTCTGGCAATAATTATCAGAGATCGCTGAAAATCAATAGGCTTCTTCGTCTCATGACCTGAAACACTGTGTATAAATTTAAAGTCAATCAGATATTAACTTTGGCCTCTAGAGCATCCACAAGATTTTTTGAAGCGACCAATGGCTACAACTCTGGCACTTATTATCAGAAATCGCTGAAAATCAATAGGCTTCTTCATCTCATGACCTTAAACACTGTGTATAAATTTGAAGTCAATCGGATATCAACTTTGGCCTCTAGAGCATCCACAAGATTTTTTGAAGTGATCAAGGGCCATAACTTTGGCACTAATTATCGGTAATCGCTGAAAATCAATAGGCTTCTTCGTCTTATGACCTTAAACAACGTCTATAAATTTAAAGTCAATCGGATATTAACTTTGGCTTTTACAGTGTCCACAAGATTTTTTGAAGTGATTAAGGGCCATAACTCTGGCACTAATTATCGGAAATCGCTGAAAATCAATAGGCTTCTTCGTCTTATGACCTTAAACACTAGTAGAGTTAATTCCAGTGATCACCCAAATCGTGAACACCTCTTTAGTAGGCGCAGAAGTATGTGAAAAGCTTAAAACAGCTCATGTGACACCCCTCATTAAAAAATCAACACTTGATCGTAATGTGTTAAAAAATTACAGACCTGTGTCAAATTTATCTTTCAAATCGAAAATTATAGAAAAAATTGTCCTTAATCGTTTTAAATATCATTTGTGTGAAAACAATCTCCAAGAAAAATTTCAGTCAGCATACAAAAAACAGCACAGTACAGAATCCGCCTTACTTCGTGTTCACAATGATATTGTATGTAGCTTGGATTGGAAGAAACGGGTGTCGCTAGTTTCATTGGATTTGAGTGCGGCATTTGATACAATAGATCAATCAATCTTACTCGGGAGACTTGAAACTCGATATGGTATATCCGGAGACGCGCTGAAGTGATTTGAGTCCTATCTGAATGGAAGACAGCAGAGAATTGTTATCAACGCATCGCAATCAATGTCTAAAGTTCTTGATTTTGGTGTTCCCCAGGGATCCGTATTGGGGCCGGTTTTGTTCACACCATACACTGCACCAATTGGAGATATCATCCGTGAGATGGGTCTTGATTACCACCTCTATGCGGATGATACCCAGTTATATGTTAAACTCGATCCTTCACCAGATACCACATCAGAACTTGAAGCATGCATTGAACGAATTAGAATCTGGATGCACTGCAATTTTTTGAAATTGAACGATGACAAAACAGAAAATATAATAATCGGGAATAAGAAGAACATTGACATCAACCATGTGACTATTGGAAGCACAGCAATAACCCCAACCAACTGTGTCAGGAATCTTTGTGTGTTCTTTGACTCTTCCTTCGATATGAATACCCATGTATCCATGGTGTGCAAAAAGGCGAACTTTCACTTGTATAACATTGGCAAAATTCGATCCTATATTGACCTTGATACCACTAAAATGTTAATAAATGCTTTTGTTATGTCATCCTTAGATTATTTAATTCATTATTGTATTCTCTTCCTAAAACTCTTGTATGTCAGCTACAGAAAATCCAGAATAAAGCGGCTCGAATTGTGTCTCTCACCAGATCATCTGACCATATTACACCTGTTCTAAAACAGTTACATTGGCTACCGGTTAATCAACGCATTATGTTCAAAATTAACACAATCACTTTCAATTGTTTAAACGATCATTTGGCACCATCCTATTTATCCGACTTGATTAAGCAATATGTACCTTCTCGTTCCTTACGTTCATCTCATAAAAACCAGCTGGTATGTCCAGTACAAAAGTCAAAATTTGGTGAGAGAGCTTTTGTGTACGCAGCACCAAAAGAATGGAACAAATTGCCCCTGGATGTCCAAAATAGTCCAAACTTGGCTGTATTCAAACGACGTCTAAAAACCCTGTTTTTTACCCAAACTTTTGAACAATAATTGAAATGCTTCACTTTTCATCTGTATATTGTAACTTAACTATTCCTTTGTATTATTGTGTTTATTTGTACATACATGTATGTTTTGTTTTGTTTTTTCTTATTTTATAACATATCTACATTGTAAAGCGCCACAGAGCAGTCAGACTGACTGAATGTTCAGCGCTATAGAAAACGATTATTATTATTATTATTATTATTAAACACTGTGTATAAATTTAAAGTCAATCGGATATTAACTTTTGCTTTTAGAGCGTCCACAAGATTTTTTGAAGTGTTCAAGGGCCATAACTCGAGCATTAATTATCGGAAATCGCTGAAAATCAATAGGCTTCTTCGTCTTATGACCTTAAACACTGTGTATAAATTTAAAGTCAATCAGAATTACCTTTGGCTTTTAGAGCATCCACAAGATTTTTTGAAGTGATCAAGGGCCATAACTCTGGCACTAATAATCGGAAATCGCTGAAAATCAATAGGCTTCTTCGTCTTATGACCTTAAACACTGTGTATAAATTTAAAGCCAATCGGATATTAACTTTGGCCTCTAGAGCGTCCACAAGATTTTTTGAAGTGATCAAGGGCCATAACTCTGGTAGGCTTCTTCGTCTCATGACCTTAAACACTGTGTATAAATTTAAAGTCAATCGGATATTAACTTTAGCCTCTAGAGCCTCCACAAGCAATTGTGGACGCCGGACGGACGAATGGACAGGCGGCGACGACAATATACGACCACATTTCAATGTGGGCGTATAAAAAGTTAAACTTTTAAGATTAAATACATTATTTTAATATTTTCGTTGTTTTTGTTGTTATTACTATTTGAAACTAGAATAGGTCAAGCACTTTGTGAGCAATGACAATCGCATGTGATAATAAAATTAGAATCATCTCCCTTCTCATAGGCGTACGAGGCGGGGGGGCCGGGGGGGCACCGGCCCCCCCAAATATTTTCATGAAAAAAAATAGAAATCTGAAAAGAACCGAGAATTGTGAGATCGGTCATTAGCCGAGGAGTTTTTGAAAATGGGGTGGGGTAGGGGTATGGCCTTGTCGGGAATGAATGCTCAGTTTGTCGGGAAGCGTCGCGCCGTCTGTCGGGTTTGGAATATTTTTAATAATATGGAAGCGGAAAGAAAGCAGTCCAGTCAATGATGAACACGTTAACCATCTGAATAAAACTAGCACGTACACATGGCCTTTCTCAGTTCTTGAGTACGGTACTGTGTTAGTAATAATCGTTTGACTTGTTCTTCTTTTGGTTTAATATAGTGCACTAGATGTAAATAAACTTGAACTAAAATGGTCATTCATATATTAAAAGTATATAAATTTTACAAGTTCAAAAAGTCTTCTATCTTGATTCTAGATCTATCTATCTTAGATATGGATAAAAAATGTGAACTGTCATATAATGAAAAACGTGGCAAAAGTAAATCGTAATACGGAATATATAGATTGTAAATTTGAACTTTTATAAAATGGTCATTCATATATTAAAAGTAGATAAAGTATATACAAGTCTTCTATACATCTGAGATCTGGATAAAAAAATGTGAAATCTCATAAAATGAAAAATGTGGCAAAAGTAAATTGTTCGACTTGTTCTTGTTTTCGTAGTAATAGAGCGTATTTTAAAGATGAATTTTACCAGTTTTTATGCTGCAACTGACATAATTTACTACCCACTCCAAATTACTAGAAAGTATTCGAAATGCCTGGAAATCGCGTCTTCGGCCGTTTGGTTTTCAAAATTTTCTGGGGGAGGCCCCCCAAACCCCCCGTCAGGGGGTCTCATGTGAAGTCTCATAAAATGAAAAATGTGGCAAAAGTAAATCGTTCGACTTGTTCTCGTTTTCGTAGTAATAGAGCTTATTTTAAAGACGACTTTTTACCAGTTTTTGTGCTGCAACTGACATAATTTACTACCCACTCCAAATTACTAGAAAGTATTCGAAATGCCTGGAAATCGCGTCTACGGCCGTTTGGTTTTCAAAATTTTCTGGGGGAGGCCCCCCATAACCCCCGTCGGACGCTTCGCGCCTACGGCGCTCGCGGGCGGACGGCTTCGCGGATTCTAAAGAAATATATTTGTCGGGAAAATATGCTGGCCCCCCCCACACAAGTTCGGCCTCGTACGCCTATGTCCCTTCTTTGCTCTTGATTGATTTGCAGAGAAATCGTCTGCTTTCACAATAAAACTAATTGTATTATTAATGATCAACTCAGCTTTTATTACTCAATCATGTCAGATACAGGCCATACAAAACACGTTTTTAACTTCCCGGGAAAGGCAAAAAGAGAGGTATGGAATTGTTTTGGTTTTTATGGAACCGACGACCGTAATATTGACAAATGTAACAGTTATCTACCTTCATGAACTCTAGTAATGAAGATAAATAACTTCAATTTACTTTCGTAAGTTTTTTTTATTACGATTGAGTATTGACAGATTGTATAATAATATTAATAAATATAATGTGTTTAAATAAACAGTAATAAAGACTGAAGATGTTTTGGAATATTTTTATTATACAATACTATTATTAAACATGACTGTTGAAGAACAAATACAACAAAATAGTGGTAGCCTGTCTCGACCAACACAAATAACAGGTCGGCAAAGTTCGGATTTTTCCGGAAAAATGATAATCGATTATTATCGATAATCGCCGACAAATTCTTGCTGATAATCGATATTGAAATTACATATTGAATTCCAGCATAACCTTAGGAAAATATTTGTTGAAAACTGTAGAATTTATCGCATTCACAAGCTATCTGGCATAGGAGGTAAAGCTGGTATGGAAAGTTGCAGAACACAACTTATCGATAGGGTCTATCCTCTCAGGCCACAATGCTTCCCACGTAATGTGAAAAAGATATGCATAAAAAAACCTATAGCCTATACATAGGCGTACGGGGATATTTTTGACTGGGGGGGTGGGGGGTGGTTGGTGCCCCAAAAATGCAGTTAGGTTCTTAGTATGTTACATAATAATAATATTAATAATACATTAAATAAGATTGTTTTCTTATAAAACTACAATATGGTGGATGCTATCTGAATGACGGGTAATGGCAACTACAATTTAATATTATTAATACAAAATATATAGGTTCATGTACCAGGCCTGTAGAATGGAAACGAAGTGTGCAGATTCTTTTACTAAACTAATGGACCGAGTACCGACTATATTTCCGATCCGAATGCTTCTAAGAGTGTCTGTGTTTTTTTCACAAATCGTGTATGAATAAATATGCATTTTAAGTGATTGTAATGGGTTTTTACCAAATAAAAAAAAGTTCAATTTGACAGGTTCTACAATATCTCTTTTGCGATGAGTAAGTTCTTAATTTCTGAATCATCAATAAAAGAGAACTAAATTTTATTTACTTGTAATATACACAACTAAAAACAGTTGTCTATGTAACTCGTGGCTTACTGTACTCCAAATAATAGAGGGTTCGAGTCTTAAGATTTCTATTTAATTGCCTAACTATAGACACTCTGAAGTTAAATTTGCTGTTAAATTGAACACATTCAAGAACACAATATTTTTTTCTACAACTTTTACAAAGTACAATTGTGTGCCCAAATCTTCCCAGCATTTGGTGCCCAAAATGGGGGGGGGGGGGGCCTAGCCCTCCCAGCTCGTACGCTTATGAGCCTATAATAATATAGTGTTTATAAATGCTATTGTGTAGCAATATTGATAATTCCATGTGTTACAAAAATTGTCACACATATTGTAAATCTTATACACAACGATATTCTAGGGAGGCGCTAGTGTCGCTAGATGTGAAGTTATAGCTATCCGTCAGTTATTCATTTTTAAGATTTACGTCACCATTCTGCGGTCTGTAATGCCGTAAGTGATGTTCTAAAACCAATAAATGGGAGATATATGGCATGGATAATTAGATATTTATCTTCATATCGAAGTTTTTGTATTACAACTCATAATTATCCAGGTCAGTGTGTTTTCTATAGAGCTTGTGGTAATTACGTGTCAGCCACTGGAATGGTTTTTCTACGGCCAATTCAGCTCTTTCGATATTTAATTTGTAAATAATTACATGTATCACAAGCCTTACTATAAACATTTCATTCGTAAGTTCAATATATAATTTTTTGTGTACCCCATGCTGACAAAGTGGTATAGACACTTGAATCCACAATACCCTACCATGAATTAAAATATGAAATATGAATTTACTTTGCAAAGTTTTTGTGCGTTATCAAAAATGACCAGTAGTGAAAATTTTGACGTGGAAGACACATCTACATTTTTCAAGAAATACATGTTTTGTAGTTGAACTCCTATCTACAATACAAACATAGACATGGGCATTTCGGTTATCCATGTTAGCTCTAAAATCAAAATCAAATTGATAAAATTTTAAAAATTTCACGACAACTCTGTCCTGTAACATACATGTATTCATAAGTTTTAAAAGTCAAATATTAACAAGAAGATACATTCTACCAACTTCTATGTATTGGTTTAGCAAGATTTCATAAATCTGAAGGTAAACAGCACAGGCACTTGAAGGGATTAAAATAAATTAAAATAAAACTTCTTACCACTGCTTAATACAAGAAGGTAAGTCAGGCGCCATCTTTGTTTTGACTGATTTACCATGCATCGTCTGATATCATCTCACAATACTCACTAGTTCTAACACTTCATGTCATTTTTATTGCTAACGAGACTTTATTTGATTATTATTCACCTTCCGATGTAATTAAATTGGTCATTTAACACTGTTATTGATAACAAATCAAACTTGAACCGCTATCATTTATCGACGATCAACTTCCCGATACCGGAAGTAACCCGAAAAAAGGGCAAAAGAAGTCTGTATCACCCAGTCCCTTTATAAACCTATCATTACTCGATATGTGCATAGGAACTGGGTGATCAAGTCTCGCTCAACAGCGGCCTCGCTTCGTAGGATTTATCACGTGATAGAACTTACGAAGCGAAGTGATAGGTTTATAAAGGGACTGGGTGATACAGACTTCTTTTGCCCTTTTTTCGGGTTACTTCCGGTCTCGGGAAGTTGATCGTCGATAAATGATAGCGGTTCAAGTTTGATTTGTTATCAATAACAGTGTTAAATGACCAATTTAATTACATCGGAAGGTGAATAATAATCAAATAAAGTCTCGTTAGCAATAAAAATGACATGAAGTGTTAGAACTAGTGAGTATTGTGAGATGATATCGACGATGCATGGTAAATCAGTCAAAACAAAGATGGCGTCTGACTTACCTTCTTGTATTAAGCAGTGGTAAGAAGTTTTATTTTAATTTATTTTAATCCCTTCAAGTGCCTGTGGTAAACAGATATAGAACTTTATCATCAATATCATCTTAATTTTGATCCCACCAAGTTTCATAACATTCTATCATGAACTTTATCCTCTATAAAAGTAAAAATATCACCGGAAAGATAACTCTTCAAAATGCTTTTGATAGATACAATTTGTTAATTTTAAAAATCTATAAGCTTAGGGTTCTTCCTTAGACTCTAAACAATAATCCCACCAATTTCCACCAAGAACTTTGTCCTATTTCCATTAGTTCTATCATAAATGGATTTGTCATCTAACAATTCTGAATTTTGATACTGTTCTTCCTTGTTACCCAATGAACAATTTTGAAAATTATCTGTCTAAAATTGCATTTTGCAGAGTGTTCACAAGAAACTGTTGACAATACAGAATGACAAAATTAAGTTCATACATCTTATCATCATACCGGTACTTACTTTAAGTTCAGCATCTTTTTTTTGTAGAGATTGTTCTCTCTCTCTGATCATGATCTTTAGATGCTCAATGAGCTTTTGCTGTTCAGCCATTTCCAGCTCTATATCAGCCATCTTAACTTCTAATCTTTCTTTCAAATATAAAATTATTCCTCAAAATTTCTGAATTAAAAAAGCAATTAAGAAACATTAATGCACATCTTGCATTTGTATCAATACTTTACTTAAAGGGACAATAACACTCTTGCTGGCTTGGCAGCTCTAGAAAATAAATAATAGTCTTATTCTAAGTACCAGATGTTTATGTGTCCTACCTGTTGTGTAAATTATCCATTACATCATATTTTACTTGTCCAGAGGGTTCGAAAATATTTTAAAATCCAAGTCACATTTGAAAAGGTTTACATGTACGTTAACCTTTTAAAATCATGTAGTTGAATTTTTCCAATTTTTTAAATTAGGTGTGTTACTATGAAATTTGTATCATCAATTTATTTGAATATTGTAAAATAATACAATTTGTTGACCAAAATAAAGATTGGGGCATATTATTCAATTCCAACAAGAGTGTTATTGGGGCTTTAAAATACAACAATTACCAAATATAAATGTTCATACAGAAATACAGAAAGCTACTTCTATGATGCCTATTTAAAATTTAATCAAAACAGAATTTTATAAGTTTCATTGCAAAATTGTATACAAATATTTGGTAAGATTGTCACTCTTCAAAGAAGCGAAACACTTTGCCTTTGGTCACCTACATGTAAGTACTGAATAGGGTTACACATTTCCATTTTTTACCAGGCCTACAAGTAATTTGAATAAAAAATAATTTTAAATACAATCAATATTAAATTAAGCAAACAGCAATGATAATGATAAATCCAACATCATTTAATAGATCCCCACCATTTGGAGTAGGCCTACACTGATATATATTTGGGTACTACATGTAGGTCGCAGCATGAAATATGTTGTTTACTTATTCATGTGAAACAGCCACGTCGTCGTCTTCAGTTAAATGTGTCAACTAAACTCTCCAAATAATCGAAGACGAAAGTTCACTGACAGTTATCACCTAATTTAAACAAATGTAGACGTAGATCGAAGCAAAATCTTAAGGTATACTTCATCAATCATATGTACCTGCACAAGACGTAAAAATTTTACACCTGTGTGTTGACCTGCCCCGTATGTCAAACTTAACATGGCATGTCAAGTCATTAAAATTGTTCCCAACAAATCAGTCGTCGGCAGCATTTGGTAAGCAGAAAGCGTTTTAGGGGGTTTCAAGGGACTATCTTAAGGTATCTAGAAATTTATATCATATCCTTACCATGTTCATATCGATATATTCATAACTTTACGTTCATCGAAACATAATTATTTTAGTTATCATAGCTGCCAAGCTGGCAAAAATACTTCTGCACCTACACCGCCATCTTGGGTTACATAGTAAATCACGTGACAACAGTTGCTCGTTAATTGGAGTTATTTCCCCGTTATTTCCCTTCCCAGTTGCAGCAGAATAAATAGATTGCCCCAGAGCCTGATTGCCCTAGTTACTTTTGCAACTGTCCTTTAGCGAACGATATTCGCTGACAGTTGCTATTGCCTTCTATAGCTGTAGTCAGAGCCTTATATATAGAGAGTCTGGCCAACTGACGTCGTGGGCGCCATTTTGTTACCCATTGTTACGTTGCACATAGAGCCGCAGTACAGCGTGTGACCGATTTATATGTTTTAGATTTGTGCAAATGTATTTTTATGTTCACTCGTGTGTAGGGGTAGACAATAATTTTAATAAATCAATCACAATATGTAAATTTTATTGACGATATTTATTTTTTTTTACCTTTTAAACATTTAAAAACACCGCAATAATCCAATATATTGTTTATCTAAAGGTTAAATTGAAAGTATCGAATAATGATTCAAAGATTACCTTTGAAATTAGAAACAAATTTTTTATTATATTTTAAGGGTGAAATATTGAAACGGGTTCCATTGATTCCGATTTCGTTTCTGATTTTTTTTTAAATTAACATTAAAAATACCGCAATGAACCAATATAATTTTTTATTTATTTTTTATCGTATGTTATTATCCCGCGTCGAAGGAAGGGGGGGGGGATCTTGAAACGGGCTCTGTCCATCCCAGTATCTTTATGAAACTTTATTTGTAAACACATCATTATAGTAGTTGCGCCGGGTTGTGCCTTTTGCTAATTAGAAATCTTTAGGATTTAATCATTTGTGTGTTTCCATGGAGACGTTGGGTGGTCGTGTGACCTAACACGTGCGCTTTAATCATAATTTCTGTTATTGAATCAAGCGGCGATGTTTCGACCTAAAGATTCTACGTGACAGGGAGTAGGTCGCCTGTCCAACCTTGTGGGTTTTCTACTTGTCCTTCAATTTCCTTCCATTACAAAAGACCCCCTCCGCGCAAGCGAATTATTAAGGATGTACCATACGCTAGCTCTCTTTCGAATCTCCGATTGTAATTGACAAGTAGTAGGGTCGCCTGTCCAATCTCGTGGGTTTTCTCCGGGTCCTCCCACTAGGTTGTAAGTGACAAGGAGTAGGTTGGCCTGTCCAGTCTCCTGGGTTTTCTCCGGGTCCTCCGGTTTCCGCCCACTGCTAAAGATCCCTTCGCGCAAGCGAATAATTGAAATAAAATTAAACCATATGATCTAGTTTGTGTCGAGTGGACGTTACCCCCCCCCCTCTCTCTCTCTCTCTCTCTCTCTGTGTCCCACCATGGGAACAAATTCGAGGTAGATTTTGGTGTACAATTTTTATTCAGAGGGGCAAAAATAAATGATTTAGCCATTTATTCAAAATTGCCGGAAAACGAATTTCAAACTTCGACTCCATACAAAGACCAGAAAAAGAAAAATAATAATCTGAATAAAAAGAATTTTTTTTAAGCTGAACGGCTTAATCCGAATAACTAATAATATTGATGACTTCAGTCAAGCGGGAACTTTGCTAGGCCTACACTGTGTGTCTCAAGCTCATAAATTGTTGAAGATTCACCCCTGGATGGAGATATCAAACATAATCACTTATAAAAAAAATGAAAATAAAAATGACCATATCGATGAAGTTAAAATTCGAAAAACATCTACTAACTAGGCCAGACCAGGCCTGGCCCTACACAGTAGGCTATCAAACTCAAAAGTGTTATTCCCAAGTACATAAATCTTTTTCGAAAATTCACTCGTGGATGCATTAAACATATACAAAGTAACACAAACCGCAACACTTTATGCCATATAGACGAAATTTAAATCGAAAAAACATCTACTAATTAACAAAGGCTAGGCCTATAGGCCTATTTGGGCCTACACTGTCAAGGCGTCTTTTTCAATTCATAACAAATCTTTAAAAATTCATTCATAAAAAAATAATAACCTATTAGACCAGGAGCCCAGAGGGTCGAACCTAGACGAACGAGGTACCAATGTCTGACCATATAGGCATCTACATACTAATCTGGGATGCACAGAAGTGGGCGTCTGTCGGGGCCCAGTCCATGGGTGTGACCCTGGTGACCCCTATAATGACCCCAAAATGGGTTAAACTCATACATTCGAGGTACCGGTCAAAACCAATTTTAAATGAAAGAATACACTGTACTGAGTACGAAATTACCCATAACAGACGATTAGACCCCTGGGGTGGCATAGACTGACACCCCAAAGCCGAGGGGAGTGGGGTGGGGCAAAATAGAGTTTGCTCATACATTCGAGGTACCAGTCAAGACCAATTTTAAATGGAAGGGTACATCTCACTGAGTGCGAAATTGCTCATAACAGACGATTTTGGCCTTGGGACTGCCCAAACTGACACTCTAATTATGACCCCCGTCCTCCCTGGGCGGCTTGAAAAAAGGGTTATATTCATACATTCGAGTTATTAGTAGAAACTAATGTTAAATGAAAGACTATATGCCGCAGATTACGGAATTATCCATAACAGACGATTGGACCCATGGAATGGCCCAAATCGACGCCCAAAGACGATGGGGCCATAAATTCGCGGTACCGGTCAAAACCAACTCTAAATGAAAGAGTACATCTCACTAGGTACGAAGTTTCCCATAACAGACGCTTGTGGCCCTTGGACGGCCCAAACTGACACCCTAAATATGGACCGCAGAGCCGAAGGGTCAAAAATAGGTTATACTCATATATATTCGAAGTACCAGTCAAACCAATTTTAAATGGAAGAGTACATCTCACTGAGTTCGAAATTGTCCATAACAGTTGGTTTCGGCCCCGAGGCTCGAGAAAAAGTTATATTCACACATTCGAGGTATCAGTTCAATTTAATTTTAAATTGAAAGTGTGCATCTCGCTGATAACGAAATGACCCATAAAAGATGATGGTTCAAACTGACAAAATGCATAAAATGGTATTGTGAGGCCAGATTGAAACAGACTTTTGCCACCAACAAGTACAATCATAGACATAAGAACTGCACCTGTAGTGTTAATATTGTTTTCATACCAGACCATCTTGTGATTAACCCATCAGGAATCACCGGAAATGGACAAAACTGGCTATAGGGCAGCTATCAAATACCTGCCACTGAAAGGACTAACCCTAACACAAAAGTAACATGTCAACCCTCATTTTCTTAGTTAAGATGACACCATTTCAGCTATGTGAAATTTTTTAGGGGGGGGGGGATAAAAAATAAAAACAATTCTTCCTGGCCGGCATCCAGGCCTTGCAGCATCGTTGGCAATAGTGTAGAAAAGTTTATGGAACCATTGGCTTTGTACAATTTTTTCAAAAAATGGCCCAGAACATTTCATGCAGTCCTCGGCAAATCAAAGTGGAGGAGGGAGGAGGCAAAACTTGTCAGTATATCTTTTTTTCAAACCTAGGGGGCAAAATTTAGGATGTCAGTTAGGACCATCTCAGAGCCAGAATCAGTTTATACAAGGTACTAAGCGACGTTTCGACGAGGATACTCTCGTCGTTATCAAGCCAACGATGCAGATATGTTCGTCCGTTCCTTGGGATTTACATCTACTTCCATCTAGAAAGGGGGCGAGCGTGGGAGGGGGAGGGGGGGTAAGATTTGTTAGAATAACTTTTTTCAAGTCTAGGGATGTAAAATTTAGGGTGTCAGTTTAGACCAAAATCGTCTATATACATGTACAAGGTACTAAACGATGTTTCCACAAGGATACTCTCGACGTTATCAAGCAAATGATACAGATATGTTCGCTCGTTCCTGGGGTTTTACGTCCACTCCCACCTAGGGTGATAACACAGACAATGCAAATATATAAATAGTACACAGATATACAAAGAACAAGCAACACAAACACAACAATGAAATACAATAAAATCGCGAGACCTTCGATTAGGGGGCCATTTATAACTGAACCATCACAGCGGAAACTCTTTCAGGCATTAAAAGGCAGTGGGCTGGCAACCTATTGATTTATCAAGATCAATGTATTTAACACTATTAAAGGGAAACCAATTAACCTGGACCATATATAACAGATAATTTAAAAACAATGTACTCAGTGGGGTCTATACTTTCATTTAAAATTAGTTTCAACTGGTACCTCGTTAGTCGTTTGTATGAATATAACCATTTTTAAGCCCCAAGGGTCATAACTATGGCGTCAGTTTGGGCCGTTTCAAGGTCACAAGCGTCTGTTCTGGACAATTCCGTACTCAGTCATTTAGAATTAGTTTGAACTGGTACCGTGAATGTATGAGTATAACCCTTTTTTAAACTCAGGGGGTCATGTTTTGGGTGTCAGTTTGGGCAGTCCCAGGGCTGAAATCTTCTGTTATGAGCAATTTCGTACTCAGAGAGAATTGGTTTTGAGCGGTACCACAGATTCTATGAGTATACCCTATTTTGCCCCCCCCCCCACCACCTGTAGCGGCGGGCCTCTCTAGAATCACTGAATTATCACAATCCCCTTGAACTATGCCGACGAAGGCAGAAACAACAACACCAAATTGAGTTTTAGAGCACAGAGTTATATTAGAATAAACATACACAATTGGATAGACCCTTACCGCGATGGAATCAAACAAACGTACATGATAGAAATTGAACTAACTGAGCTACTTTAAACGGCATGTTTTCATCTCGTCTTGAGTCCGTGCAGAGCGCGCGATAAACTTGTGACGTAACACACATGTCGAACCACAAGTCACGTATCATGATCATCCAGTCTCTCACACTCCCCTCTGATGGTTTGAGTCAAAATACGAAAACATCGCAATACAAACTGGTGATCATGAAAAACAAATAAAGAATGGAATACAAAACCACCGCAATGAAACAAAAGAGTCTGTAGATCTGAAATAAAAACACATAAATATGATGATGAAAACAAAAAGAGTTATTATTGTAAGTCCTTTAACCAAACTTGACGCTTCTTGTTGGCATCGGTCGCAGCCTTCCGTTTTGGTCGAACTTCAGCAACAGTAGTATCTTCACTGAGCTGCTCCGTAGATTCCTCGGTTGTCGATTGCTCGTTCGACTTAGCTGAAGTAGTTGATTTACTAATTTCCAAAGGATAGAGAGCTTGAAGTGGTCGATTTAAGATACTCCCATTTCCGCGAGGTGTGACTGTTTTTACTACTGCCCCCCGAATTAAGTCATCTTTACTGTGTAGAAGCTGTAAAATTACACCCATTTTCCAAAGACCTCTTTTTGAATCCTTGTTTTCGACTAGAACATCATCACCAACTGCTATGGTTGGCGTATATTCACTCCGATTCTTATGTAATGATCGCAATTCTAAGAGATATTCGTTAGTCCAACGCCTCCAGAAATGATCCAATAATGTGTTAAGATAGATCGCTCTCTTGTTTATTTCCTCTTGAGATTGATCCGGAAAGTAAGAGTCAATAGGTTGATTGCAATCGGCAGGTCTGTAAGTCTGAATCCTTGCATTCAATGAAAAGGAGTCAACGGTTCCTCAAAATCCTCGGACGAAACGTAAGAAATTGGTCTCGAGTTCAAAGCCGCTTCAATTTGAGCCAATTCTGTCGTAAGTTCCTCAAATGTTAACAAAGCATTCCCGAGTGTTTTCTTTAAACACCTCTTCATAGTCTGAACTAACCGCTCGAACATGCCACCCCACCAAGGGGCCTTCTCTAAATTGAAGGACCACTTGATACGTTGGCCGTTGAAGTAATTGATTAATTCCTCGTCATCAAACAGAGTCTGAAGATATTTATCCGCTGAAACAAACGTGCTACCATTATCCGAAACCATCAAATGGGGCACTCCTCTTCTTGACGAAAAACGCTTGAAAGCTCTGATAAATGCTGTAGTTGTTAGACCATGTACTAACTCCAAGTGCACAGCGCGTGTGGTACAGCAAGTGAAAAGGCATATCCACGCCTTTTTAGTTGGAGAAGTAGAATCAGTTTTAATCTTAAGAGGGCCAGCATAGTCCACTTCACAATACTGAAAGGGTTTGCTTCTGGTTACACGAAAGTCTGGAAGTGGTGGCGAAGCAACGGGATTATACGATTTACCATCAAATTTACGACATGTTATACATTGATTGATCACCCTTCTTACGAACTGTCTGCCCTTGACTAACCAATACTTCGATCTCAAATCCGTTAGAGTTGCCTTCTCTTTGGAGTGTTTTACCCTAACATGACTTTCTCGAACTACGACTTCAACTAACGGATGATTCTTGTCGAGTAGAATGGGAAATTTCGAAGTTGTAGGTAAATCAGCATTAGCTAAACGACCTTTACATCGTAACAGTCCATCTTGATCCAAATAAATTCCAAAGTCGTTCCTCCAAGATTCGAAATTCCGATGATTAGGTAATGGAGATTGTATATCCTTGATCCAAGCGATTTCCGCGTTCCAAAGTTCTGATAGATTTAATTTTCGAGAAAATTTAGTTTTAGCTTTAAGAACACGAATAAATCTATAGACGTACGCAGTTACTCGAATAAGCTTTTCAGTTGAGCTAAATTTGGTACAATCAATTATTGTTGATATTCCTGAAGGAGTTTGATTGATGGCCAGTAGATTTAACTCGTGCCGATCGGTAGCCTTCAATTCTTCCAAGCATTCGTGTGGGATTGGGTCAAGACTAGATTTTGAACTGAGTTGAAGTTCCCCTTTAAGCCATTCCGGACCCTCTATCCAGAAAGGGTTGTCTATGAACTGATATAAATAACATCCTCGAGATGGTAGATCCGCGGGGTTATCCTTTCCCGGAGTATGATACCAATTTTCAACCACTGATAGAGTTCTAATCTGATTTACCCGGTTTTGAATAAACTGTCTCCACTCGCGAGATGTTTGTTTTATCCAGAATAGCGCGACCTTCGAGTCAGTAAAATACACACGATTATCGAATTTTGTTTCATGTTCCAAAGCAATTTGAATTGTGTTCATTAACCGCGACAGAATCAAGGCCGACATGAGTTCCAATCTTGGAATCGTAAGCTTGTTTGTGGGGGCAACCCGCGTTTTTGAAGCCACAAATCGAACATAACATGAATTAGAAGTCTTAACTTTAATATAAACCACTGCTGAATAAGCATGCATTGACGCATCACAAAATCCCACTAAAGTTGAGTTAATTACATTTTCATTAATGTCCGAGAAATAGTATCGCGGTATAGTAACATACTGAACTGAAGATAATGAACGAGTTAAATATGTCCACTGTTGAAGGAAAGAACCTTCTAAAAGGTCATCCCATTCCAAGTTTGCCCGACAGAGTTCACGAAATAGAATTTTGAACATGACAATTAGAGGTTGAAGGAACCCCAAAGGATCGAAGAATTTAGCACTAATGCTAACTACATTACGTTTTGTTGGAAGAACTGAATTCGCTAACTGAGATATTCCCTCGAGATTATATACAAATTCATCGGTTGACGGATTCCACTCTACTCCCAAGATTTTCAGATTTTCCGAAGATTCCGATTGAGATCCGACCATAAGTTTCGCATACGATTCATCATCTTCTTGAATAGATTTATCCACCTGTTCTGAGTTATTGCTATTGGATTCACACTCGTCGATTTTAGTTTGAAGAGTAATTGAGTTAGTTTTGAATTTACGTAGATTAAAGCCTCCGTCCAGAAGTTTTGATTTAGCTGATTTATATAGTTCGAATGCCTCGTCTTCTGATTGCGCGCCACTTGTGAAATCATCGACGTAGATTGATCTAAGAAATGTTTTGACAAATTCTGGATTATCTTGAATATACTTTTCCGCGTGATACTTAAGGGTTGCGTTAAGAAGGAATGGGGATGAACATACCCCGAATACAACCCGAGTAAAACGATAACACACAATTTGAGGATCGGGTTTACTGAAATCATCGAACCACAAAAAACGCAACACATCACGATCCTTTTCCTGCAGAGTTATCATTAAGAAAGCTTTTTCTATGTCACCAGTGAGTGCGATCGGATATGTCCTAAACCTTAAAATGATATCAAGAATCTTCTGATTAAGCGACTGACCTACATACAAACAGTCATTTAGGCTAGCATTCTGATTAACCTTTGCGGATGCATCAAAAACTATTCTGACTTTAGTGGTACTTTTGTCATCCCTAAGCACGGCATGATGCGGCAAATAGTGGACAGTTCCATCATTTGGAGTTGAAATGTCAATTGGTTCGATTATCCCTTGGGTTTTCTGCTCCTGAATTATAGAGTCGTATTCTGAGTAAAGCTTAGGGTCTGATAAAAGTCTCTGGCGCAAGTTTCTTAGCCGCTTGAGTGAAAGTTTATAATTATCTTGGAGAAAAGAATGGGGTTGTTTCCACGGTAATTCTACTTGATAGCGCCCGTTTTCAAACACGATATTCTCTACCAAATCGTCATATATAGAGGTGTCTGCAATTCCCATTGTTTCCAAGTCCCAAAATTTATGTAACTGTTCATCTAAAGTTGAATTTGTAAACAAAGTAGTGATATAAGTGTGTTCCGTATTATTGTGAGGACACGGACCCGAAAGAATCCAACCGATGGAAGATTGTAATGCAGTGGGACCCATCTCCCCCCGTACGACAGTGCCACTAATTATGCTCCAGTAATAATCTGACCCAATGAGTAACTGAATTGTCCCATCCGAACGAGGTTCGGCAAAATCGGCTAGTTCTAAATTGTGTAAATGAGGAAACTGTTTTTGAATAGTAGCAACATCGTGATATTCTAACTGATGACTAATTAAAGGAATGACATAGGCTTGAACCAAAGTAGAGCTATTATCCTTATTATGGATTACACAATTTACTATGTCAACTTCTTGTTCAATTAGCTCCATGGTTCCAAATGTTCTAATTCTCACAAATTGTCTAGAAATTGTTTGTAGTTTGAGAGCGTCTCTCAATTTAGAGGTTATGTAAGTTCTCTGACTTCCGTTGTCCATGATTATTCTCGCACAAATCTTATCAGAAGGAGCAGTTGTATTTGAAGTTTGAGCTCGCGCTGTTTGAAGAAGTACTAATGAACGATGGCCAATTGTAGGCTTAGAGTTATTATACATACAAGTGGATGGGTTATTCCTTTGAGCGATTTGAAAATTATCCTGTCTTTGATTTACTGATCCCGATGGATTGAAGTTAGACGCTTGTGGATTAAGATTGCTTGAATTCGTATTCCGTTGATTGTGAGCTACCTCACAAATGCTAACATGATGACGTTTACCGCAAACTGGGCATAATTTATTAGAGTTACAATTTCTACTGATATGATCCTTTTTTAGGCATATGAAACACCTTCGATATTTTATGAGATTTTCCCTGCGAGCTTCCAAACTCGGTACGGTTTTACACGAATTTGATGGATGAGGACCTCTACAATAAGTGCAGGAAAATGTTGATTCCGGATATGAATTATTTGATAAAAATGCTGAGGCAGTGCCTTGAATGGGACGATGCGATTGGTTGTAATTTCCTTGGCCTGAATGTCTTCCACGAAACCGATTGTTATAATTTGAAGATTCAAAACTTTTAGATGGCATTGCTACATCCGTGCGTTCACGAGCCTCGATTTCGCGTTCAAAGATTTCCATAACTGTTTCTAAATCCCAGTCATCACCTTTAACTTCCCGATTGATGACAACCTTTAATTCGTGTGGTAATTTACTCATTATAACTGAAGAAAGAATAGTACCGTAGGCTGAAGACTGAATGCCCATGGCATCTAGGCTTCGAATATTAGCCTCAAGTTTATCGTACAAACGTCGCAAATCGCGATAATTGTTAACATCTGATATCACTGGGATGTTAACCAAATCTGAAGTGTGTCTACTAATTATACGTTGCCGATTTCCATATTTACGTTTAAGAATGGCTATAGCATTTGAATAATTATCCGAAGTTAAAGATAGTCCGGCTATAGAGGTACGCGCATCACCGTTCAGAAGAGATTTTAAATAGTTAAATTTATCCACATCGGATAGCTGATGGTTATTATGTATAGAGTTCTCGAATGTATCCCAAAAGGGTTGCCATTGTGCGTAGTCCCCAGCAAAACTTTGGAGAGTCAATTTAGGTAACTTAACTTGAGGAGGAGTAGCTTTACCAGTAAAATTTTGAGACCCAGGCACATTTTGAGTTAGAGATTTGTCACCAATAACCGAATCAGAATCATGTACACTAATTACATCAGCATCTGGCTTGTCCGAATTATCCGATGGCGAATTTTGACTATCTTTGACAGAGTTTTCACTAACAGACTTAGGCCTAATATTCTCAAACTTTGATTCTAATTCTTGAATTCTACGATTGGTTTTTGCAGAGTATGATGCAATATATTCAGAAATTTCATCCGCGATCTCAATTTCTTCAGATAATTTGTCAGCATGAGAAACTTCCATGATTTCTTCATCCAATTTTGTCAATGTTTTAAGCTTCTCAGCCAATTTTGATTTATACCGAATTAGAGTGTCCATGTTTTCCAAATATGTACTCTCGTCGACTTCAATTTTCAAAATATCATTTAATTTTGAAATAATCCTTTTGACGGATGTTCGATGTCCATTTCTTTGAGCAATCTTATGTTTGACAATCTCCTCAGCCATGATTTAAATAAGCCTGCGACTGTTCAATAAATCAAGAAAAATGACAAATCTTACTGACTTTCTTGAGGTTGTATTTGACTGACTGAACACTTGAATAAAGACTGTATCTTGAGCCAAATTTTCAGAATGAGTGTCGATCCAGAATCCTGATTCAATCCGTCTCGTCGGACAATGTAGCGGCGGGCCTCTCCAGAGTCACTGAATTATCACAATCCCCTTGAACTATGCCGACGAAGGCAGAAACAACAACACCAAATTGAGTTTTAGAGCACAGAGTTATATTAGAATAAACATACACAATTGGATAGACCCTTACCGCGATGGAATCAAACAAACGTACATGATAGAAATTGAACTAACTGAGCTACTTTAAACGGCATGTTTTCATCTCGTCTTGAGTCCGTGCAGAGCGCGCGATAAACTTGTGACGTAACACACATGTCGAACCACAAGTCACGTATCATGATCATCCAGTCTCTCACACCACCCCTTTTCGGCTTTGGTGTGTTGTCTGGGCCATCCCAAGGGCCCAATCGTCTGTTATGGGTAATTTTGTACTCAGTGGGATATACTCTTCCATTTGAAATTAGTTTCAACTGGTAACTCGAATGTATGAATATGACCTTTTTTAAGCCCCTGGGATGGGGTGCCACTTTGGGGAGTCTCAGGGCTGAAATCTTCTGTTATGAGCAATTGTGTACTCAGTGAGATGTACTCTTTCATTTTAAATTGGTTTTGACCGGTAGCTCGAATGTATGAGCAAACCCTATTTTTGCCCCACCCCACCCCCTTTGGCTTTGGGGTGTCAGTCTGGGCAACCCCAGGGGTCTAATCGTCTGTTACGGGTAATTTCGTACTCAGTGGGATATACTCTTCCATTTGTAATTGGTTTCAACTGGTACCTCGAATGTATGAATATAATTTTTTTTTCAAGCCCTCTGGGATCCATATTTGGGGTGTCAGTTTGGGCCATCCCAGGGCCAAAATCATCTGTTATGGGCCATTTCGTACTCAGTAGGATGTATTCTTTCGTTTAAAATTGGTTTTGACCGGTACCTCGAATGTATGAGTTTAACCCATTTTGGGGGTCATTATAGGGGTCACCAGGGTCACACCCAAGGACTGGGCCCCGGCAGACGCCCACGTCTGTGCATCCCAGGTTAGTATGTAGATGCCTATATGGTCAGATATTGGTACCTCGTTCGTCTAGGTTCGACCCTCTGGGCTCCCGGTCTATATGACGTGAATATGTCATTAGGTTCGGAATTTCTTCAAACTACAATGAAAATCTATGGTCGCTTGAAATCATTAAAAACGCGAATGACAGGATAATAATTACCGGTAGGCCTAGGCTACTAACACTACACAAGATGTAATTTTTGCCACAATCGACGCCTTTTCGCATTTTTGGGGAACCTGTGCAAATAAATCCCTTGCCCATCATTTGTGTGGCATTTCACAGTCACAAAACAGATCAATGATATAAAAAAAACGCGGGTAAATTGTAATTTAAAACACATCAAATTATAGGTTACTATACAGACGATTCTTTTCAGATGGGTAACATAATGGCGTCCATGTGTCACGTGACCACCATTAGCCAATCATAATCGGGACACGGGTTGGCCAGACTCTCTTTATATAAGGCTCTGGCTGTAGTATGAAAATACGGTAAAATACCGCTATTCCCCACCCCTATTCTCAGGCTGTTTTACAACCTTTGTCGTCTATTTTTATACGCCCACATTTTTATGTGGACGTATATTGTCGTCGCCCCTGTCCGTCCGGACGTCCGTCCGTCCACAATTTGTTTGTGGACTCTCTACAGGTCACAATTCTTATCCGATTTTGACGAAACTTGAAATATAGGTTTATCCCCATAAGATCTCGACTGCTTTCGATATTGGCATGTATCGGATCGAAACTTCATGGATTATGGCCCCTGATTGTACGAAATATCATGTTTTTAGCTTGTGGGCCCTATAGAGGTCACAATTTTGAACCGATTTTGATGAAACTTGACATGCATGTTTATAACCCAAATATCTTGGTTCCTTTCGATATTTGCGCCTATCGGAACGTAATTTCCTGAATTATGGCCCCTGGATGTCCGAAAAATCACCCTTTTTAGCTTGTGGTCCCTCTGGAGGTCACAATTATTATCCGATTTAAAAAACCGTTTGATTATATCACCGTTACACCCTAAGGAAGGTTGAGTTCAAATTTCGGGAAAATCGGACCAAAATTGCCATACAAAATGGCCGCCGTTTGTACGCAAATACTGTTAAAAAATGGTATATCAAGGCTGTGGACCCTGTAGAGGTCACAATTTTAATTCGATTTTGATGAAACTTGAAATTCATGGTTATAACCCAAAGATCTTGGTTCCTTTCGATATTTGCGCATATCGGATCGTAACTTCCTGAATTATGGCCCCTGATTATACGAAAATCGCCTTTTCTTAGCTTGTGGTTCCTCTGGAGGTCACAATTATTATGCGATTGAAAAAAACGTTTGATTATATTACCGTTACACCGTAAGGAAGGTTGAGTTCGAATTTCGGTTAAATCGGACCAAAATTGCCATACAAAATGGCCGCCGTTTTTACGCGAATACTGTTAAAAAATTGTATATCATGGTTGTGGACCCTGTAGAGGTCACAATTTTAATTCGATTTTGATGAAACTTTAAATGCATGGTTATAACCCAAAGATCTTGGTTCCTTTCGTTATTTGCACATATCTGATCGTAACTTCCTGAATTATGGCCCCTGATTGTCTGCAAAATCGCCTGTGGTCCCACTGGAAGTCACAATTATTATCCGATTTAAAAAAACGTTTGACTCTATCACCGTTACACCCTACGGAAGGTTGAGTTCGAATTTCGAGAAAAGCGGACCATAATTGCCAGAAAAAATGGCCGCCGTTTGTACGCGAACAGTGTAAAAATATGGTATATCAAAGTTGTGGACCCTGTAGAGGTCACAATTTTAATTCGATTTTGATGAAAACTGAAATGCTTGTTTATAACCTAAAGATCTTTATTCTTTTTGATATTTGCACATTTCAAATTGTAACTTAATGAATTATGGCCTTTGATTGTAGGAAAAATCACTTTTGGTATAGCTTGTTCTCTGTCTATCTCTCGAACAATTATTATCTGATTTAAAAAAAAACTCTGATTATATTACTGTTGCACCGCAAGGAAGGTTCAGTTCGAATTTCGTGAAAATCGTTACCAAAATTGCCGGACGAAATGTTCGCCGTTTGTACGCGAATAGTGTAAAAATATGGTATATCATGGTTGTGGACTCTCTACAGGTCACAATTCTTATCCGATTTTGACGAAAAGTCACATTTCTAGGTTGTCGGCTTCAAATTTCATGAATATCAGACTGGAACTGACCAACAAAATGGCTGCTCCCAATACAGTATGAAATACAGGACTTAATGATGTAGGAAAAATCACTTTCGGTATTGCTTGTTCTCTATCCATCTCTCAAAAATGTGGGCGTATCCTGCCTGGCAGTGCCAGCCTATCTTTCACAATAATTCTTCATTTTCCACCAAAAGGAATCCTTTCTCACTATATTTGACACAAATTTATAATAATTCAACTCGATTTTCAAGTAGAATTTAGCAATGAAATAAACATGCGGTTTGCGCATGTCCGGGTCTTGTTATCGCTCTTCATTTTAAACGTATTTGGTGTATGTTTTTAATCGCAGAATTCTACTTGAAAATAGAGTAGCATGAATAGCATGAAATGATTCCTTTGGCGAATAAAGTAGAATCAAGGTTAAAAATAGTAGGTAAGGATTCCAAAATAGCTATGGAACAGAGGTGGGGAAGAACGGTATTTTCATACTGCAGCTATAGAAGGCCGGATAGCAACTGTCAGCGAATAGGACAGTTGCAAAAGTCACCAAGATTGCCCGTGCTTCTAATATTCCCGTATTTAACTAACAATAATATTTGAAAAAAAAAAATTCTTATAGATGTCATAATCTTCATTAAAATAGGTTTTTCACGTATCGTTTCCCACCCTTCTGGACAGTTGGACAGAAGCTAAGAAGCACTCCCGGTGAATTGTATCTACCTTGATTTTTCCAAAGCTTTTGACTCTGTACCACATATGAGGTTATCCCTCAAATTACAAGTGGATTGAAAATTCCTCAACGAACGACGCCAACGTGTCTGTATAAATGGTAAGATGTCATCATATGGGCCCTGGTTTCCTGTGGGATTCCTCAGGGAAGCGTGTTAGGACCTGTACTTTTTGTTTGTTATATAAATGACCTGCCGGATACTGTCGTTAGTGGCTGCGAAATGTTTGCTGATGATACTAAAATTTTCGGCGAAGTAAGTACCCCGGAAGCAGCAAACATAATCCAAGAAGACTTAGATAGATTATCTGCATGGAGTCAGAAATGGCAACTTCGCTTCAATGCATCCAAATGCAAAGTTTTACACGTTGCTTCTACACCAGTAACCATACAGACAAGTGTGTGAAATAGCTTTATTTAACGTCCGCTTCCACCGAGGTGATATTGTGTGTGAAATAGCTTTATTTAACGTCCGCTTCCAACGAGATGATATCATAGACAAAGGTGATATTCGCAAAACCGCTCATATGGACACAGATCACTAAATATTGCTACGCCGGTACCCACAAATTGTAGGGCCAAGCTATTTTTAGTCTTTCTCTCCCTTTCCCTTTTTCCCCCTTTTGCATGGTGATTTTTGTTTACTTTTTGGTGTAGAATCGAAGAAAAGGGTTTGAAAATACATTTTCTACCAGGTTTTGGTGAATATTCATGATTTTGAGGCGGAAGGATACAAGAGTTGTGAGGTTGCTTACGTTGAAAGGGGGGGCCGAAAACTGCCTGGTTAGCTGTCTCTACTTCCAGCTTGTGTATCTCAAGTTTTTCATGGTGAACCTCATACATGCTTTTGGGCCAGAGTTTGCCACATGTTGCTCCATCTGTGGCAGAAAACGTTCTACCCAACGAATATTTGGGAAAAAGTTACAGCCGATCTAAGAGACGAGAATTAACATTGAAGTCAATGGGGAAATAATTAGTGATCTGTGGCCTGTCTGTGTATGACAAGGCTGTGACTGATAGGCCTTAGTTTTGAAAATATGATGACTAAATTGTCAGAAAATATGTATAAAGTATTTTGACTACAGAAAAACTAAAAAAAAGGTTAAATTTTAAAAAAAAAAATCAAAGTTTGGAGAAAAATTGTGATTTCACTGCAAATTTCTCAATTTTCAGTTTTTATTTAATTTCTAACAGTAAGAAAAATATTTCTATGTCCAATTTTGGTGTATTCAGCCTCAGAAAGCATAGATAAAGTGAACAACATTGTAATTTCACCTAATTTTGTCTAAAAATCAGGAATAGTCACAAAAAATCTGCAAATTCACCCATTTCGATGTAGAAATTAATGCCTTCATGCCTACTCAATCTCAAATTAGTCAAAATTTCTAAAAATGCCCCTTATTTTCATTGCTATTGTAAGTTAGATGGGATCTATAAGTTTTTCAGGTTTAGAAATAGCTGCAGTTTTCCTACAGAAAATTGAAAATTGGCAACACTGAGTTAATAATATACAGCAGATGGGTTTATACAAAATGTTCAAAACAGGGGTTGGCTCAATTTGGCCACCAATTTAGCCAAAAAAAACCTTTTTATACGCCCCTGATTGTCCGAAAAATCGCCCTTTTTATAGCTTGTGGTTCCTCTGGAGGTCAAAATTATCATCCAATTTAAAAAAAACGTTTGATTATATCACCGTTACATGGTAATGAAGGTTGAGTTCAAATTTTGTGAAAATCGGACCCAAATGGACAGACAAAATGGCCGCCGTTTGTACGCGATTAGTGTGAAAATATGTTATATCAAGGTTGTGGACCCAATAGAGGTCACAATTTTGAACCGATTTTGATGAAACTTGACATGCATGTTTATAACCCGAAGATCTTGGTTCCTTTCGATATTTGCGACCATTGATTCGTAACTTCCTGAATTATGGCCCCTGATTGTACGAAAAATCACCCTTTTTAGCTTGTGGTCCCACTGGAGGTCAAAATTATTATCCGATCTAAAACAACGTTTGATTATATCACCGTTACATGGTAATGAAGATTGAGTTCAAATTTTGTGAAAATCGGACCAAAATTGACAGCCAAAATGGACGCCGTTTGTATGCGATTAGTGTGAAAATATGTTATATCAAGGTTGTGGACCCTATAGAGGCCAGCATCTTACCCACTTAGCAACATGATCCCCAGTCGAATTTGAAGCCTACTGAAATGCACCTTTATAACCCAAAGATCTTAATTCATTTCGATATTTGCACATATCAAATTCTAACTTAATGATGTAGGAAAAATCACTTTCGGTATTGCTTGTTCTCTATCCATCTCTCGAAAATGTGGGCGTATCCTGCCTGGCAGTGCCAGCCTATCTTTTCTTCTTTGAAACATTAAATTCTTGCATTTCCTTCGTGAAGGAAGCAATATACCAGTCTTTATAGACATTTTTCACCCCACCATTCTGTTTACAGAGGCTATAATTGCTCCACCCCACCCTTTTTATTAATTTGTTTTGAGAGTTTTAATTGCACCTGTGTTGACAATTAAATGATAATAATTGGAATTTGTTGTTGAATTACAGTTAGGAATGTTATTTTACACCAATAAATGGTTATTTTGTACATTTCAAGGATTTCTAATCTTTTTTGTTTAAAGGCAAACTTAGAACCCTGAGACATGTCAGGCCAATAAGACCATACCCTGATACAAAACTGGTGTAGATGTGTAAATGTCAGCTTAATGGTCAATATTTTCTTATCGAAATCTAGGATTTGTGTTGTTTGTTGCATTTATGTTACTTATAGAACAGTAAAATGTTAATTCTGATCCTTTTCAGGCCTCTTTTATGATGTCAACTCTGTTATAACTACCATTTTGACTTCATTTTTTTCAGGCAATTGATGTAAAGGACAAAGGTCCAGACATCTTGATTCAGCACCAGAATTGCAATAAAGATTTGTATGGTGCCTCTGAGCTTTGAGATATTGATAACATTGAACTATTTCCAAATTTGTAAAAATTGTGTATTCTGTGACCCTTTTGTTAGAGAGGGGTGGACATAGGCCAATTATGGCATTTTTTTCTTTCAGCAAGGCCTATTTTAACCATAATTCACATTTATTGCACCTATTTTAGTTTTTATGTTCATATATTAGCCAGGGATGGTAAATCATATCTGTTAGATTCTTTTGGTGATGTTAGCTTTGCAACCAAAGATAAGATTGATTCAGTCATTGACATTTTTAGGGGGTGGGGTTACATGTTTCAGTACAGACCTTTATAATTTCAATCAATGCAACAGTTTTGTGATTTTTCTGTTTGCATATTGTCCAGGGTTTCCAAAAATATATTACTTGCCAGTCTGGCTATCTAAAAAAGTGGAAAATTATTGTTTTTTTTAAAGATGCCACATGTAAATTCTGTACATTTTTCATGACATGACAGTAAAAAAATATATTTTTGAAAAAAATTCCAGATTATGAGTGTTTTCTGTGTAATTTGTTTGTAACTTGTTGTATTTTTTCACAAAACTCAAATACTGCCTTTAATAAGAAAGATTTTTAAATTTTAGCACAAAAGGCCCAGGGACCTGAGATGCACTGCTGTACATAAAGCAGCTTGTATACTTAAAGGGCCATCATTTTTGCAGTTATTCTTTGATTTTGATTTTCTTTCACCGGTGCGTTGCCAGAACATATGGGAAGCATATAAAAAGGACCTTTTGGTGATACCTGAAGTTTCATCCCTATATAGGACACAGATCACTAAATATTTCTACGCCGGTACCCAAATTGTAGGGCCAAGTTATTTTTAGTCTTTCTCTCCCTTTCCCTTTCTCCCCCTTTTGCATGGTGATTTTTGTTTACTTTTTGGTGTAGAATCGAAGAAAAGGGTTTGAAAATACATTTTCTGCCAGGTTTTGGTGAATATTCATGATTTTGAGGCGGAAGGATACAAGAGTTGTGACGTTGGTTACGTTGAAAGGGGGGGCTGAAAATTGCCTGGTTAGCTTTCTCTACTTCCAGCTTGTGTATCTCAAGTTTTTCATGAAGAACCTCATACATGCTTTTGGGCAAGAGTTTGCCACATGTTGCTCCATCTGTGGCAGAAAGCGTTCTACCCAACGAATATTTGGGAAAAAGTTACAGCCGGTCTAAGAGACGAGAATTAACATTGAAGTCAATGGGGAAATAATTAGTGATCTGTGGCCTGTCTGTGTATGACAAGGCTGTGACTGATAGGCCTTAGTTTTGAAAATATGATGACTAAATTGTCAGAAAATATGTATAAAGTATTTTGACTACAGAAAAACTAAAAAAAAAGTTAAATTTAGAAAAAAAAAATCAAAGTTTGGAGAAAAATTGTGATTTCACTGCAAATTTCTCAATTTTCAGTTTTTATTTAATTTCTAACAGTAAAAAAAAATATTTCTATGTCCAATTTTGGTGTATTCAGCCTCAGAAAGCATAGATTAAGTGAACAACATTGTAATCTCACCTAATTTTGTCTAAAAATCAGGAATATTCACAAAAAATCTGCAAATTCACCCATTTCGATGTAGAAATGAATGCCTTCATGCCTACTTAAATTAGTCAAAATTTCTAAAAATGCCCCTTATTTTCATTGCTATTGTATGTTAGATGGGATCTATAAGTTTGTCAAGTTTAGAAATAGCTGCAGTTTTCCTACAGAAAATTGAAAATTGGCAACACTGAGTTAATAATATACAGCAGATGGGTTTATACAAAATGTTCAAAACAGGGGTTGGCTCAATTTGGCCACCAATTTAGCCAAAAAAAGCATTTTTTTCTTCTTTGAAACATTAAATTCTTGCATTTCCTTCGTGAAGGAAGCAATATCCCAGTCTTTATAGACATTTTTCACCCCACCATTCTGATTACAGAGGCTATAAATGCCCCACCCCACCCTTTTTATTAATGTGTTTTGAGAGTTTTGATTGCAACTGTGTTGACAATTAAATGATAATAATTGGAATTTGTTGTTGAATTACAGTTAGGAATGTTATTTTACACCAATAAATGGTTATTTTGTACATTTCAAGGACTTCTAATCTTTTTTGTTTAAAGGCAAACTTAGAACCCTGAGACATGTCAGGCCAATAAGACCATACCCTGATACAAAACTGGTGTAGATGTGTAAATGTCAGCTTAATGGCCAATATTTTCTTATCGAAATCTAGGATTTGTGGTGTTTGTTGCATTTATGTTACTTATAGAACAGTAAAATGTTAATTTTGATCCTTTTCAGGCCTCTTTTATGATGTCAACTCTGTTATAACTACCATTTTGACTTCATTTTTTCAGGCAATTGATGTAAAGGTCCAGACATCTTGATTCAGCACCAGAATTGCAATAAAGATTTGTATGGTGCCTCTGAGCTTTGGGATATTGATAACATTGAACTTTTTCCAAATTTGTAAAAATTGTGTATTCTGTGACCCTTTTGTTAGAGAGGGGTGGACATAGGCCAATTATGGCTTTCTTTTCTTTCAGCAAGGCCTGTTTTAACCATAATTCACATTTATTGCACCTATTTTAGTTTTTATGTTCATATATTAGCCAGGGATGGTAAATCATATCTTTTAGACAGATTCTTTTGGTAATGTTAGCTTTGCAACCAAAGATAAGATTGATTCAGTCATTGACATTTTTAGGGGGTGGGGTTACATGTTTCAGTACAGACCTTTATAATTTCAATCAATGCAACAGTTTTGTGATTTTCCTGTTTGCATATTGTCCAGGGTTTCCAAAAATATATTACTTGCTAGCCTGGCTATCTAAAAAAGTGGAAAATTATTGGTTTTTTGAAAGATGCTACATGTAAATTCTGTACATTTTTCATGAAATGACAGTAAAAAAATATATTTTTGAAAAAAATTCCAGATTATGAGTGTTTTCTGTGTAATTTGTTTGTAACTTGTCGTATTTTTTCACAAAACTCAAATACTGCCTTTAGTAAGAAAGATTTTTAAATTTTAGCACAAAAGGCCCAGGGACCTGAGATGCACTGCTGTACATAAAGCAGCTTGTATACTTAAAGGGCCATCATTTTTGCAGTTATTCTTTGATTTTGATTTTCTTTCACCGGTGCGTTGCCAGAACATATGGGAAGCATATAAAAAGGACCTTTTGGTGATACCTGAAGTTTCATCCCTATATAGGACACAGATCACTAAATATTTCTACGCCGGTACCCAAATTGTAGGGCCAAGTTATTTTTAGTCTTTCTCTCCCTTTCCCTTTTTCCCCCTTTTGCATGGTGATTTTTGTTTACTTTTTGGTGTAGAATCGAAGAAAAGGGTTTGAAAATACATTTTCTGCCAGGTTTTGGTGAATATTCATGATTTTGAGGCGGAAGGATACAAGAGTTGTGAGGTTGGTTACGTTGAAAGGGGGGGCTAAAAATTGCCTGGTTAGCTGTCTCTACTGCTTGTGTATCTCAAGTTTTTCATGAAGAACCTCATACAAGCTTTTGGGCAAGAGTTTGCCACATGTTGCTCCATCTGTGGCAGAAAGCGTTCTACCCAACGAATATTTGGGAAAAAGTTACAGCCGGTCTAAGTGACGAGAATTAACATTGAAGTCAATGGGGAAATAATTAGTGATCTGTGGCCATGAGTGACGTGAGCTGAACTGAGCGGACGTTAGTTCTCAGCAACCGGTTCATGACCTTGAACCTCATCGTCGAAAACTGCGGTTAACTAAACACTGTTTAGCCGTTTATGTGAATGTACGAAGTGAATTGCAATTACCCAGTACTATTTAAACCATTAAATACACACAATAATTGTATAAGTCTTTGTCCCCCATTTCTGTGGCACCATACATAATTCCTGAAAATCACTATAATATCCCATAAAACAGGTTGAAGTAATTACCGGTATAAACCGCAAAACATCGGAATATACTGATCTCCTTTTCAGGTCGATTTTCATTTACCAAACCCGAATGTTTCTTTCGTCCCCAGCCACACAATACACGACATGGGGTGATAGGGTATTTATCCATCTTATATATAGCAACCTAGAATATTACTATAAGTCCTCAAAATAGTCTTAATTCCGTTCCGCAAAAACATACCCATCCACCCCCGCACGATTTTTTTTTCAGTTGTTATTTACCAAAGTCCTCAGCCACCTATTAACTGGTATGGAATAATTTGGGCGTTTAATCCTCTTTCATATGGCACCATAGATTATTCCTGAAATACCTCGACATCAGAAATCCGTCCCCTAAAATCATTACCCCCACCAAGTTTTTTTTTCGTTTCATTTCATTTTCTAACGTCCGCTGCCATTTTAATTATTTGAACCACCCTACACATGGTATGAAATGAAAGGGTGTTTATCCCACTTTCATGTGGTACCATCAATTTTTCCTGAAATCCCTCGGCTTAGTGTGAAATCCGTCCCCAAAAATCACTACCGGTACCCACAAGTCCATTTTTTTATATTTCATTTAATTTTCTAACGTCCGCTGCCATTTTATTTATTTCATCCACTCAATACATGGCATAGAATGAAAGCATGTTTCATTTCATATCATGTATTGGGTGGCTCAAAAAAATGAAATGGAAGCGGACTTTAGAAAATGAAATGAAATAGAACAAAAAATAGACTGGGGGGGGGGGGGGTAGTCATTTTAGGGGACATATTTCATACTAAGCCGAGGGATTTCAGGAATAATCAATGGTACCACATGAAAGAGAAATAAACCATCTTTCATTCCATTCCATGTATTGGGTGGCTCAAAGAAAAAAAATGTCAGCGGACGTTATAAAAGGAATTGCATTTAACAAAAAAATAGACTGGGGGCGGGGGGTAGTGATCTTCGTGGACAGATTTTATACTAAGCCGAGGGATATCAGGAATAATCGATAGTACCACATGAAAGTGGGATAAACACTCTTTCATTTTATACCATTTGTAGGGTGGCTCAAATAAATAAAGTGGCAGCGGACGTTAGAAAATTAAAAGAAATATAAAGAAATAGGTTGGGGGGGTGGGGGTGTAGTGATTTTCGGACACGGATTTCAGATTAAGCCGAGGGCTTTAAGGAATAGTCAATGGCACCACGCGAAAGAGGAATAAACCCTCTTTCATTCCATACCATGTATGGGGTGGCTCAAAGAAAAAAAATGGCAGCGGACGTTAGAAAATGAAATGAAATATTACAAAAGAAATAGACTGGGGGGGGGGGTGTCATTCTAGGGGACAGATTTCATACTTAGCCGAGGGATTTCAGGAATAATAAATGGTACCACATGAAAGAGGAGTAAACCCGTTTTCATTCCATACCATGTATTGGGTGGCTCAAAGAAAAAAAAATGACAGCGGACGTTAAAAAAGGAAATGAAATATAACACAAAAATAGACAGGTGGGGGGGGTGTAGTGATTTTAGTGGACGGATTCCATACTAAGCCGAGGGATATATGGAATAATAGATGAAACCACTTGAAAGTGGGATAAACACTCTTTCATTTCATATCATGTGTAGGGTGGCTCAAATAAATAAAAAAATAAAATGGCAGCGGACGTTAGAAAATTAAATGAAATATAAAAAAAATAGGTTGGGGGGGGGGGGGGGGTAGTGATTTTCGGGGACGGATTTCAGACTAAGTCGAGGGCTGTGAGGAATAATCAATGGTACCACATGAAAGTGGGATAAACACTCTTTCATTTCATACCATGTGTAGGGTGGCTCAAATAAATAAAATGGCAGCGGACGTTAGAAAATGAAATGAAATATTACAAAAAAATAGACTGGGGGTGGGGCGGGGGTAGTCATTCTAGGGGACAGATTTCATACTAAGCCGAGGGATTTCAGGAATAATAAATGGTACCACATGAAAGAGGGGTAAACCCTTTTTCATTCCATACCATGTATTGGGTGGCTCAAAGAAAAAAAATGACAGTGGACGTTAAAAAAGGAAATGAAATATAACACAAAAATAGACAGGTGAGGGGGGGGTAGTGATTTTAGTGGACGGATTTCATACTAAGCCGAGGGATATATGGAATAATAGATGAAACCACTTGAAAGTGGGATAAACACTCTTTCATTTCATACCATGTGTAGGGTGGCTCAAATAAATAAAATGGCAGCGGACGTTAGAAAATTAAATGAAATAGAAAAAAAAATAGGTTGGGGGGGGGGGGGTAGTGATTTTCGGGGACGGATTTCAGACTAAGTCGAGGGCTGTGAGGAATAATCAATGGTACCACATGAAAGTGGGATAAACACTCCTTCATTTCATACCATGTATTGGGTGGCTCAAATAAATAAAATGGCAGCGGACGTTAGAAAATGAAATGGAATATTACAAAAAAAATAGACTGGGGGTGGGGGGTAGTCATTCTAGGGGACAGATTTCATACTAAGCCGAGGGATTTCAGGAATAATAAATGGTACCACATGAAAGAGGAGTAAACCCTTTTTCATTCCATACCATGTATCGGGTGGCTCAGAGAAAAAAAATGACAGCGGACGTTAAAAAAGGAAATGAAATATAACACAAAAATAGACAGGTGGGGGGGGGTAGTGATTTTAGTGGACGGATTTCATACTAAGCCGAGGGATATATGGAATAATAGATGGTACCACTTGGAAGTGGGATAAACACTCTTTCATTTCATACCATATGTAGGGTGGCTCAAATAAATAAAATGGCAGCGGACGTTAGAAAATTAAATGAAATATAATAAGTCGAGGGCTGTGAGGAATAATCAATGGTACCACATGAAAGTGGGATAAACACTCTTTCATTTCATACCATGTGTAGGGTGGCTCAAATAAATGAAATGGCAGCGGACGTTAGAAAATGAAATGACATATTTAAAAAAATAGGTGGGGGGAGTGGGGTAGTGATTTTCGGGGACGGATTTCAGACTAAGTCGAGGGCTGTCAGGAATAATCAATGGTACCACATGAAAGAGGGATAAACCTTCTTTCTTTTCATATCATGTATTGGGTGGCTCAAATAAATAAAATGGCAGCGGACGTTAGAAAATGAAATGAAATATAACAAAAAGATAGACTGGGTTGGGGGGGGGAAGTGATTTTAGGGGACAGATTTTATACTAAGCCGAGGGAATAATCAATGGTGCCACATGAAAGAAAAATAAGCCCTCTTTTATTCCATACCATGTATTGGGTGGCTCAAAGAAAAAAATGACAGCAGACGTTAAAAAAGGAAATGAAATATAACAAAAAAATAGACAGGGGGGGGGTAGTGATTTTCGTGAACGGATTTCATACTAAGCCGAGGGATATATGGAATAATAGATGGTACCACATGAAAGTGGGATAAACACTCTTTCATTTCATACCATGTGTAGGGTGGCTCAAATAAATAAAATGGCAGCGGACGATAGAAAATTAAATGAAATATAAAAAAAAAAATAGGTTGTGGGGGGAGGGTAGCGATTTTCGGGGACGGATTTCAGACTAAGTCGAGGGCTGTGAGGAATAATCAATGGTACCACATGAAAGTGGGATAAAAACTCTTTCATTTCATACCATGTGTAGGGTGGCTCAAATAAATAAAATGGCAGCGGACGTTAGAAAATGAAATGAAATATTAAAAAAAATAGGTTTGGGGGGGGGGGGGGGTAGTGATTTTCGGGGACGGATTTCAGACTAAGTCGAGGGCTGTCAGGAATAATCAATGGTACCACATGAAAGTGGGATAAACACTCTTTCATTTCATACCATGTGTAGGGTGGCTCAAATAAATAAAATGGCAGCGGACGTTAGAAAATTAAATGAAATATAAAAAAAAATAGGTTGGGGGGGAGGGGGTAGTGATTTTCGGGGACGGATTTCAGACTAAGTCGAGGGCTGTCAGGAATAATCAATGGTACCACATGAAAGAGAGATAAACCTTCTTTCATTCTATGCCATGAATTGTGTGGCTCAAATAAATAAAATGGCAGCGGACGTTAGAAAATGAAATGAAATATTACAAAGAAATAGACTGGGGGGGGGGGGGAGTGATTTTAGGGGACAGATTTCATACCAAGCCGAGGGATTTGAGGAATAATCAATGGTACCACATGAAAGAGGCATAAGCCCTCTTTCATTCCATACCATGTATTGGGTGGCTCAAAGAAAAAAATGGCAGCGGACGTAAGAAAATGAAATGAAATATAACAAAAAAAATAGACGGGGGGGGGGATATTCGTGGACGGATTTCATACTAAGCCGAGGGATATCAGGAATAATCGATGGTACCACATTACAGTAGGATAAACACTCTTTCATTTCATACCATGTGTAGGGTGGCTCAAATAAATAAAATGGCAGCGGACGTTAGAAAATTAAATGAAATATAAAAAAAATAGGTGGGGGGGGGAGCGATTTTCGGGGACGGATTTCAGACTAAGTCGAGGGCTGTGAGGAATAATCAATGGTACCACATGAAAGTGGGATAAAAACTCTTTCATTTCATACCATGTGTAGGGTGGCTCAAATAAATAAAATGGCAGCGGACGTTAGAAAATGAAATGAAATATTAAAAAAATAGGTTTGGGGGGGGGGGGGGGTAGTGATTTTCGGGGACGGATTTCAGACTAAGTCGAGGGCTGTCAGGAATAATCAATGGTACCACATGAAAGAGGGATAAACCCTCTTTCATTTCATATCATGTATTGGGTGGCTCAAAGAAAAAAAATGGCAGCGGACGTTAAAAAAGGAAATGAAATATAACAAAAAAATAGACGAGGGGGGTAGTGATTTTCGTGGACGGATTTCATACTATGCTCGTTTATGTAGACAATGTAATAATAATCAAATAGAAGACGAATACCATTTCATATTTGACTGCAATAAATATGATAATCTTAGAAATTCAAAATTTACACCAATTTTCAAAAGCAATCCACACATCTCGTGCAATATGATTAATGCTTTAAATCCCCCAAACGAAATTGCTAGTCAGGTTGCTTCATATATATATATGTCTCCAAGAAAGAACATCAGATTTACCTGTTAACCAACACCCCTGTTCAATATAGTATGTTTATTATACTAATACTTACGGTAGAAATAGTTTGTTTACTTCCCAAGCTAGTTTAGATAATTTTCGTTTTCGAGCTATACTGATTTTGATTTTACCAACCATCTTTTAATGCTTATTAACTTATCATATCACATTGTACATCCATATAGGATAACCCCAGATGTTATGTTATAATTGTATGATCAACTTTTGTTTAAACTGTGTATGCTGTCCTTAAGTGGATAATTTATTATTAGATTTTATCTTATAAGTTGTTTTATGATACATCGATTGTATAATATTATACAATTCAAAATTTACACCAATTTTCAAAAGCAATCCACACATCTCGTGCAATATGATTAATGCTTTAAATCCCCCAAACGAAATTGCTAGTCAGGTTGCTTCATATATATATATGTGTCTCCAAGAAAGAACATCAGATTTACCTGTTAACCAACACCCCTGTTCAATATAGTATGTTTATTATACTAATACTTACGGTAGAAATAGTTTGTTTACTTCCCTAGCTAGTTTAGATAATTTTCGTTTTCGAGCTATACTGATTTTGATTTTACCAACCATCTTTTAATGCTTATTAACTTATCATATCACATTGTACATCCATATAGGATAACCCCAGATGTTATGTTATAATTGTATGATCAACTTTTGTTTAAACTGTGTATGCTGTCCTTAAGTGGATAATTTATTATTAGATTTTATCTTATAAGTTGTTTTATGATACATCGATTGTATAATATTATAAACATTACCGTTTATATTATGTTTAACTAATTTGTATAGAAGTCCAGCTCGCCATACTGAATCAAATGCTTTTTTGAAATCGACAAAACATAGATACAGATTTTTCATATAATTTTCGGTTAATAATAGTCTTTAATATAAATAAATTATCTATTGTTCTTTTTCCTGGTCTAAATCCTCCTTGTGATTTAATATATCAAGAATGTTATTGTTTTCTAGGTACTCGGAGAGTCGTTGATTAATAATTGCCAAAAACGTTTTGCCTAAACAGCTAGCTAACGCAATTCCTCTGTAATTATTAACATTATTAATGCCCCCCTTCTTATAGACAGGTATTAAATATGACTCTGTCCATTTGTCCGGAAAATGTCCAGACGAGAGAATGAGATTAAAGAACCTGAGGTAGTGGCCAATAAGGATACTAGAGGAATGTTTAATCATTTCATTAATTATCAAGTCTGGTCCCCTGGATTTGTTGTTCTTTAGATTTCTTACGGTTGTTTTAAATTCAAACGCGGGAATGGGTTTATTTATGTCATGGTTTATATTTTTAGTTTCTAAAAGATTTTTAGTTCTTATTCTGATCTCCCTTTGGAATGGTAAACTAGGGTCTTCATCCGTCGCTAATATTTGAGAAAAATGCTGTTCCCATTCACAACAGGAAATATTTGGATCTTCGTTAGACTTTTTATTTTCAAGTATTTTATTCACTACACTGTAAAAATTCTATGTATAAAAACATGAAATTACTGTAAAATTTTACAAACTGTCCTGTTAGAAAACTATCAGATGTAAAATTACGTAAAAACTGTGTTTATAAACATTTATGTAAAAATTTAACTTTTAACATCCGAGATTGTGTATTTTAACAACATATTAAAGTTAAATAACCAAATAGGTATGTAATCTAACAGATTGGGCATTTTAACAAATTCAAGTTAATTTACAAATGGATACACAATCTAGCAATTACTCTGTCGATTGTTTGAGCAATTTCGACGTAATTTTTTTTTAAATAAATATTTTAATTTGTCACTTTGTTTGTCCTATATATTATATATTCGCGGCGAACTCGGCTTCTTCCCGAACGTCTCTCAATGTTTGCAGTGTCCTGGTCGCTCTAGACCATTCCTATTAACAAGTGTCATTTTTTTTTTTTTTTAATAGTTATTTGTAATTCCATGCTTGATCAGCTGCTTACTTTGAAAGTATCATTACTATCCTACTAAGACATGAAAATTCATTTTTTCAATTTTATTATCAAAATCTGTAGTTCATTTTTTCAATTTTATTATCAAAATCTGTAGTTCATTTTATATTCTTTATATCAGAAAGGATGGGGGTGTCTCAGTCCAAGGTGTATGACATGTTTGACACTAGTCTAAAATATTTGTCATAACCCATGGCTGTGATTTTAGTTGCATATCTGTAATATTACAGAATAACTGGTATATTAACGGCAATATTCTGTTAATTCACATAGTTATACTCATGGATAGGGTTAACGCATGCGCGTCGCAGATTTAACTAATGTCGGTGAATGTTTGAATGTGCATTGACGATGCAGGATAAGAACAGTGGAAATCCAACAATAAGATGTGAAGGCAAGTCTTCCTAATAATAATGTATGTGCGAAGGCAAATCTACAGCATAAGAAGATATATAATAGGGCCTACACATAGTGGCCATGATGTATGTTTTATTGTGAATTTGAACTTGGCCATGTAAACAATATTAAAGTGTAAGAAACGCGATGGTTCAGAGAATATGATGCTGGATTATTAACCATTAGCAAAGAAAGCTTGTTTTGAAACTTCGCCTTCGTGTCAATGGTGCAAGTTCTAATTTGTTCAGCTGGCACTAACAACTGGGGCAATGTGTGTTATTGGCCGTACATGTTAAAGGGACAATCCCGATAAGAACAGAGTCTGAAAAATTGAAGTCCGAGTATTTATGAAATTTATGGACCAAAATATAGTGGCATGGCGTATTTACCTTGTCTCAAGATTTCAGCTCAAAATATTGAGTCGTTTGGACGTGAACGTCCGCTGCCCATTTGATTTCATTCCTGTATGTCATTGTGCTTTATCATTTCGTTTCAGGTTCAAGGTAACAAAATTTGTAAGGAGTGGAAGAGACGGCAGAAAGAAGTAAACCTGGTCTTCAGAACACAAAATTGGAAGCCATTCACGACCCCTTACTCTTAATTTCTGTTAATTTTTAATATTTTTGTACGTTCAGGACACAAAAATTAGATTTACAGAAAATAAATTATTTTTTACAATGATTTTGTTTTATATTTAACCAAAATAATTATGTTAAAAAACAGAAAATCTTCTGGCAGAAACTCTATTTAAACATGGAATAATTCTGTTAGAAACCAGAAAAAATTCTGGCAGATGGTTTACCAGATTGTTTCTCTGTCAAAGAATAAACAGATTTAAAATAAAAGAGAAAAAATTCTGGTTAACCAACTGCCAGAACTTTTTCTGGTTTCTAACAGAATTGTTTCTCACGGTGCAGTTAAATTACCAACAACCTGTTTAAATACAGGTCTACTTTATGCAACGTATGTTAAATTACAGCGTATATGTTATTTAACCTGCAACTGTAAGGGAAGCATAACATACAACGGTTAAATCACCAACTTCAAGTTTAAATACAAATCTATTGTTATTTAACATTGTGATATGTTACATCATTTTACACAGGGTATGTAAAATTACAGGCATTATGTTTTTTAACCTACAATTGTAAGAAACGCTTAACATTGCGTATGTAAAAATACTTACTAATGTAAAATTACGAGAAAAAATGGCAACTTTTCTGCCATGATTTTCCTGTTAAAAAACTTAAAAACTTTTTACAGTGTAGCTTCCAATATTCCCTTGGGTTGTTGGTTTCTAATGCATTAATTTTATCTAAAATTTTATTTTTTACTTCTCGAGATTTAAATTTGGTTATCTTTTTATAGGTCCTACGTCTGTCCGAATATATTTTCAATAAACTTTTATCATTTGGATATTTTAGAAGTTGCCATTTGGCTTTAATCATATCGGTCTTTAATCATATTTTATTCACTAGCTTCCAATATTCCCTTGGGTTGTTGGTTTCTAATGCATTAATTTTATCTAAAATTTTATTTTTTACTTCTCGAGATTTAAATTTGGTTATCTTTTTATAGGTCCTACGTCTGTCCGAATATATTTTCAATAAACTTTTATCATTTGGATATTTTAGAAGTTGCCATTTGGCTTTAATCATATCGGTCTGATGCCGTTTACAGGCCTTATCAAACCATTCGTTCTTCTTTTGATTTCTTTTCTTTTTGTGTTTTATCAGTTTAAGACTGGTCTTGGCCGCACTTATCAGGATATCACTAAACATTTCCGTAGCATTATTTATCCCCTTTAATGAGCTGTCGAAGTTTGAAATGATGAAAGCGTTTGATCGTTTTACCGAGTCTAATTGTTTTAGACAGAATTTAAACGCCTCGTCAGAGCCCGGTGTCCAAACAAAGTTAGCAGCATGCAAATTGTTGTCTTTATTAATTGACGTTACAGATATGTTATCGCATGTCGATCTTCTTGGTTTATCTCTTTGAGTGTAGTGTCTGGTTTGACCTGGACTAAACTCGCAATAGATAAGACAATGATCAGAAAATTCGTTAAAGCGGAAATTTCATATTTTCTAAGAAAGTCAAAACATAATTATTTCTATGTCTTTTGCTCAAAAGGTTGTCAACTCACAATTATACGATCATGGGCAAAATTTTGGGGGCATTAAAATGGGTGACACAGGTTGATTGAGGAAATAGTTACTCAATTACCTCCCTTGTTTTCCCATTCCTCTCCATGGACGGCCATCTTCAAACGTTTGAATTTGAAGTTGAAAATGATATTTTGCCAATTACTCAACTGGAAATAGTGAATTATAGGATTATTCTTTAACAAGGTAGGACTGTTTATAGGTTCAATCTATTTTAGGGCTTTATTTTAATACATTTTAAAAATATAACTTAAAAAAATGCTATTGCAACTTTAATGGGAAGTATATTAAATGAAGTAATTTCTTTAAACATGGAATGTTGAACTAAAATATAATCGACGGTACTACAACCGTTATAGTGATAGCATGTCGGGGAACCCAAAACATCACCTAGCGTCCGGCCATTTAAAATACACATGTCGGTATTAGTACACATATTAATTAGATCTTTTCCAAAAGTATTAACAATGGTATCATTGTTGTTTCGTTTGATCGGTATATTATCAATAAATGAATTATGTGAAGTAAAATAAGGGAATTGTTTGTCTCAATCTAATGGTTCTTCGGTATGAAATATATCATCCAGTGATCCAGTTCGAGCATTGAAATCACCGCCTAAAATTACTTTACCTATTTTTTGGTGATTCATTATATCGGTTTCAAGGGCTGCGTATGGATCGTAATTCTTTCTGTGCCAAATTTTTGAGTTTTTAGGTGGTACATAAACAATTCCAAGATATACGTCATTCTTAATACCGAGGATGGATTTGTTTATTTTACACCAAACTATATCACCGTCAAGGTTGCTTTTAAAAGTTGTGGAATTTGAAAGCGCTACTAGATGTGTTTTGATATGTATCATCAGAGGTGCAGCTATTTCTTGCATATAGAAAACCTGTATAATTTGACAAAGAATATTTATAACAATCTAAATCTACTTGCTCTTGGGCTAACCCAAGTCTCCTCAAAACAAACAACATCTAAATTATTTACAATTTGTTCTATTCTACTTCTACTGGCTACATCGTTAAACTTCGTTGGGAGTCCATTGATGTTCCAAAAACCTATTTTCAGGGTATGCATTATATTTGATATGGCTGACGAAGTAAAAAAGTGGCATACAATACCTATGGATAAAGAGCTAAAGAACAATTATTGACTATATTTCAGCAGGCGACGTAAATAGCCTATTTAGTGTAATATTTTTAATAATAAAGTTGAAACAATTCACGTAATGCTTAGATAAATACATAGGGAACGACATGACTATATTAAGTATTAAAAGACATTGACTGTTTATGGTCAACGTCTTGCACAAAACAAACATTACTTTTATCATTATCTATTGCATGTGTTGTCACGTGTCGAATGATGCGGGGTGTCATGTACACTAATGTCTCTTGGCTCATTTAGATAATTACTTCTCAGCCTGGACTGAAGATAAGTAGATGTTTCATCTAGCTTTGACCACAGATATATATGGCATTTTATGACACGTACTAAGATAGCTGTACCGTATGCGTTTATATGAACAGGATCTTCGTACAATCCCTTTTTAATGCAACATCGGTTATAATCGTTGAATTTTTCACGCACATCTATTAATTCGCATGAATACAAATTAGTAATATCCTTTAATATTCTGTTGAATAAACACTCTTTCATTTCATACCATGTGTAGGGTGGCTCAAATAAATAAAATGTCAGCGGACGTTAGAAAATTAAATGAAATATAAAAAAAATAGGTTGTGGGGGTGGGGGTAGTGATTTTCGGGGACGGATTTCAGACTAAGTCGAGGGCTGTGAGGAATAATCAATGGTACCACATGAAAGAGGGATAAAAACTCTTTCATTTCATACCATGTGTAGGGTGGCTCAAATAAATAAAATGGCAGCGGACGTTAGAAAATTAAATGAAATATTAAAAAAAATAGGTTGGGGGGGGGGGGTTGTTGTGATTTTCGGGGACGGATTTCAGACGAAGTCGAGGGCTGTGAGGAATAATTAATGGTACCACATGAAAGTGGGATAAACACACTTTCATTTCATACCATGTGTAGGGTGGCTCAAATAAATAAAATGGCAGCGGACGTTAGAAAATTAAATGAAATATAAAGAAATAGGTTGGGGGGGGGGGACACGGAATTCAGACAAAGCCGAGGGCTTTAAGGAATAGTCAATGGCACTCTTTCATTTCATACCATGTGTAGGGTGGCTCAAATAAATAAAATGGCAGCGGACGTTAGAAAATTAAATGAAATATAAAGAAATAGGTTGGGGGGGGGGGGGTAGTGATTTTCGGCCACGGAATTCAGACAAAGACGAGGGCTTTAAGGAATAGTCAATGGCACCTCACGAAAGAGGAATAAACCCTCTTTCATTCCATACCATGTATGGGGTGGCTCAAAGAAAAAAAATGGCAGCGGACGTTAAAAAAGGAAATGAAGTATAACAAAAAAATACACGGGGGGGGGGGGGTAGTTATTTTCGTGGACGGATTTCATACTAAGCCGAGGGATATATGGAATAATAGATGGTACTACATGAAAGTGGGATAAACACTCTTTCATTTCATACCATGTGTAGGGTGGCTCAAATAAATAAAATGGCAGCGGACGATAGAAAATGAAATGAAATATAAAAAAAAAATAGGTTGGGAGGGGGGGGGGAGTTTCAGACTAAGTCGAGGGCTGTCAGGAATAATCAATGGTACCACATGAAAGAGGGATAAACCCTCTTTCATTTCATATCATGTATTGGGTGGCTCAAAGAAAAAAAAATGGCAGCGGACGTTAAAAAAGGAAATGAAATATAACAAAAAAATAGACGAGGGGGGGGGGGGGTTAGTGATTTTCGTGGACGGATTTCATACTAAGCCGAGGGATATCAGGAATAATAGATGGTAGCACATGAAAGTGGGATAAACACTCTTTCATTTCATACTATGTGTAGGGTGGCTCAAATAAATAAAATGGCAGCGGACGTTAGAAAACGAAATGAAATATAAGAAAAAAATAGACTGCGGGGGGGGGGGGTAGTAATTTTCGGGGACGGATTCCTGACTACGTCGAGGGATTTCAGGAATAATCGATGGTACCACATGAAAGTGAGATAAACACTCTTTCATTTCTTACCATTTGTAGGGTGGCTAAAATAAATAAATTGGCAGCGGACGTTAGAAAATTAAATGAAATATAAAAAAAAAATAGGTTGGGGGAGGGGGTGTAGTGATATTCGGGGACGGATTTCAGACTAAGCCAAGGGCTGTCAGGAAGAGCCCTGGGTGGCTCGGGAAGAGAGAAACATTCGTGTTTGGTAAATGAAAATCGATGGGAGATCAGTATTCCGATGTTTTGTGGTGAAGGCCTATACCCGTAATTACTTCAACCTGTTTTACGGAATATTCCGGTGACATTCAGGAATTATCTTTGGTGCCACAGAAATGGGGGATAAAGACTGATACAATTATTGTGTGTCTTAAATGGTTAAAATACTACGGGGCGTTTGTTATTCATTTCATCCGCTCACATAAACGGGTAAACATTGTGTTTATTAAACACAGCTATCGACGATGAGGGTCAAGGTCATAAATCGTAACGTCCGCTCAGTTCAATGGAAAGGTGAACTAATTCTACTTTGGATTTTGTGGCTCTTTTTTTTTCTTTTAGCAAAATGGCCTCTTTAATTGGCAAATGTTTTGGGAGGGAGACACTACATTTACTGCGTAAGCATTTGAACACTGTTAAACCCCAAGTCAGGTGCCTAAATCTTCAAGAATATCAAAGCAAGATGTTAATGGCAGAAAACGGCATAAATGTCCAAAGATTTCAGGTAGCTTCATCTCCAGGAGAGGCTTTGGAAATCTCCGAAAAGCTGAATGTCGAGGAGTATGTAATCAAGGCGCAAATTTTGGCTGGTGGTCGGGGAAAGGGGACATTCTCAAATGGATTCCAAGGTGGTGTTCATTTAACAAAAGACAAACGTAAAGTAAACGAATTTGTGGATAAAATGCTGGGTCAAACTTTAGTTACAAAACAAACACCCAAGGATGGTGTCAAAGTATCTAAGGTCATGGTGGCTGAGGCTCTTGATATTGAGAGGGAAACTTACTTTGCTATATTAATGGATAGAAAATATAATGGGCCTGTCATGGTAGGTAGTCCAGATGGGGGAATGGACATCGAAGAAGTTGCTGAAAAGAGACCAGAGGCAATTTTTACTGACCCCATTGACATTCTTACAGGTGTTACTAACGAACAGGCCCTGAAAATGGCAAGCAACCTTGGATTTGTTGGTGATAAACAGAAAGAAGCTGCTACCCAGATTCAGAATTTATACAAATTGTTTGTTAAAGTTGATGCCACTCAGGTTGAAATTAATCCATTTGGAGAAACCGACACTGGGAGGGTCGTATGCTTTGATGCCAAAATTAATTTTGATGACAATGCTGCTTTTAGACAAAGAGAGGTATTTGCCATGGATGATATGGCAGAAAGTGATCCAAGAGAAGTGGAAGCTGCTAAAAGTAACTTGAACTACATTGGATTAGATGGTAACATTGCATGTTTAGTAAATGGAGCTGGTTTAGCAATGGCTACCATGGATATTATTAAATTACATGGTGGATCACCAGCCAATTTCTTAGATGTTGGTGGAAATGTTACAGAGAAACAGGTGTACAATGCTTTTAAACTATTAACAGCTGATAAACAAGTGAAAGCTATCTTAGTAAATATATTTGGGGGGATAGTTAATTGTGCCACAATAGCTAATGGGATAACAAATGCTTGTAAATCTATTAATTTAACTCTTCCCCTTATTGTTAGGCTTGAAGGCACAAATGTGGAGGAAGCCAAGCAAATATTACAAGACAGCAATCTACCCATTCTTTCAGCTACAAACTTAGATGATGCTGCAAAGAAGGCAGTTTCATGTCTAAGTTAAATTATATTTTGATATAATGAACTTAACCACACCAAAACTGGAATGTAGTTTGTATAAAATATTGATTATAGATAGTGATAAAATTAAAAAAAATTAATGAAATGGAAAATGGTGCAATGTTATCAATTACACATGCATTAGGCAAGAGGTAAATCTGCCTATTGTTTGTAGGTCTTTCTTTAGGCCAGAAATGTTATATAAACTTTCATTAGACATTTATTAACATAAAAAGACATGATCAACTCTCCATGCCATCTTATCTTTCCGATTTTCATTGAATCCGATCTGCTGCTAAATATCCCATCAGCGGTAACAATGACAGTCGAGGCTACAGATGTTTTAAAATAAGGTTTTCTAGTCTAAGAGTGAAGCAATTTAACTGAAATTTTTAGGCATAGTCCATTGACATCATCTTGTTTTTATACGCCCACATTTTCATGCGGACGTATATTGTTGTCGCCCCTGATTGTCCGTCCAGACGATCACAATTTTTATCCAATTTCAAGAAATACAGGTTTATCTCCCTACCTTAGATCTCGGTTCCTGTAGATATTGGCATGTATCGGAACGGAACTTCATGGATTATGGCCCCTGATTGTAAGAAAAATTGCATTTTTAGCTTGTGGACACCCTAGAGGTCAAGATGGAATTTTAAACGCAATTTTATAACTCAAAGATCTTGGTGCCTTTGGATATTCGCGCATATCGGATCAGAACTTCCTGAATTATGACGTCTGATTCTATGAAAAATCGCATTTTTGTCTTGTGGTCTCTCCAGAGGTCACAATTTTTATCTGATTTAAAAATCCGTTTGGTTATATCATCTCTAATGAAGGTTGAGTTACAATAGCGTGTAAATCGGACCAAAACAAAATGACCACCGCTTGTACGTGAATAGTGTAAAAATATGGTATATCAAGGTAGGGGACCCTGTAGAGGTCTCAATTTTAATCCGATTTTGATGAAAGAGAGAGAGAGATGGGGTTTAACGTCCACTCGACACAAACTAGGTCATTTTGGGACTAACATATGGTTTCAATTTTATTTCAATAATTCGCTTACGCGTAGGGGTCTTTAGCAGTGGGAGGAAACCGGAGTGCCCGGAGGAAACCCACAAGGTTGAGAAGGCGCCCCTATCTCCATGTCACATACGCTCACACCAGGGATCGAAACCACAGCCGCAAGCCAGAGGTGACCGGCCAGCTAGAGGTCGAAGCGCGGCACTCTAGACCACTAGGCCACCCCCACCCCGACCCCGATTTTGATGAGACTTGAAATACATGTTTATAACCCAAAGATCTTGGTTCCTTTCAAAAATTATGCATATCGAATTGTAACTTCCTGAATTCTGGCCCCTGATTGTCTGAAAAATCGCCTTTTTATACGCCTACATGGAAATGTAGACATATATTGCCATCACCCCCTTCGGTCCATCTGTCTGTCAGTCCGTCGTCCACAATTTCTTGTGAACGCTCTAGAGGCTAAATTTAATATCCGATTGACTTTTCAGCAATATCCGATTATTACTGCCAGAGTTATGACCCTTGATCACTTTGAAAAATCTTGTGAACGCTCTAGAGGCTAAAGTTAATATCCGATTGACTGTAAATTTATACACAGTGTTTAAAGTCATGAGACAAAGAAGCCTATTGATTTTAAGCAATATCCGATAATTATTTCCAGAGTTATGACCCTTGATCACTTTGTAAAATCTTGTTTAAAATCATGAAGCGATTGATTTTCAGCAATATCTGATAATTACTGCCAGAGTTATGACCCTTGATACCTTTTTAAATTCTTGTGGACGCTTTAGAGGCTAAAGTTAATATCCGATTGACTTTAAATTTATACACAGTGTTTAAGGTCATGAGACGAAGAAGCCTATTGATTTTCAGCGATATCCAATAATTACTGCCATAGTTATAGCCCGTGATCACTTTCAGAAATCTTGTGGACGCTCTAGAGGCTAAAGTTAATATCTGATTGACTTTAAATTTATACACAGTGTTTAAGGTCATGAGACAAAGAAGCCTATTGATTATCAGATTCTTGTGTTGTAAACGTTCTCCTTACTGACATAAGAAAAAATATGCGACAAACCTTGTTGACTGCTCGGACGACTTAGCTGTTGTGGGCGTATGTTTCGTTGCCTGGCAACCTATCTTTTCGTTTGTGGTCCTTCTGGAGGTCACAATTATTATCCGATTTAAAAAACCGTTTGATTATATCACCGATACACCGTAATTAAAGTTGATTTTGGATTTCGTTAAAATCGGACTAAAATTGCCGGACAAAATGGCCGCCGCTTGTACGCGAATAGTGTAAAAATATGGTACATGTATATCAAGGTTGTGGACCCAGTAGAGGTCACAATTTTAATCCGATTTTGATGAAACTTGAAATGCATGGTTATAACCCAAAGAACTTGGTTCCTTCGATATTTGCCCATATCGAATTGTAATTTCATGAATTATGGCCCTTGATTGTAGGAAAATCATGTTCTTTGTAATATTAGCTTGTTCTCTATCCATCTCTGTTCTCTATCTAATCTTTCATAACGTATCTTTCATTTTACTTAATTATCTCCTAATTTTCAGAATTATCGAATATTTACTACATGTGTATGTTTAAAAATCAACAGATTTAAATAATTATGTATGCTCTTATTAATTTTTATGATGAATTTGACCAAAAGCAATTAAGTCATTCAAGAATCAAAACTATTAGATTAATAGTAATAAGTTAAAAAAAAATGAGGGTCATTAAAACAATAAAAAAATACATTTTCGATATGTTAACTGTCTCACTCCCCCAGAGGCGGATTACCCAATAGGCAGTGTAGGCAGCTGCCTAGGGCCCAAGGAAAAAAAGGGCCCATAAAATTTGGTCGACCTTTTTAAATTTGATGTTTTACATTTTAACAAATTCAGATGTGTGAAAGTGAATTACAGAATATATTTCTCTTCAATTAAGCGATAATAAATTAAGTTTGTTTTCATTGTATCCAGCAATTGGCTGTTGCTGTGCTCTTCTTGGCATCAAAAGATTGTCACTGGCCGAATGACATGGTGATGTTTGACTAAGTTGTAGTGCTTGACATTATTCCGCCATTGCGTCCTCGTTTATGTTACAGTGGTTTTAGTTTTACTGCGCTAACCAGTAGTTCCGTAAAGGGCCCAGCTGGTCGAGCTGCCTAGGGCCCATCAGAGCCTTGATCCGCCTCTTCACTTCCTGGAAATGATTATGACGAAAACGACCATATAGGTCTACCCTACCGCATCGTACCCAGAGCCTTACATATAGAATAAGGCTCTGGTCGTACCCTACTCCATCGCCAATCTCAGAAACGCAGTTGTCTTCCTTTACGAGACTTGCTTGGAGAATGCACCGTCGTATGACCCGTTGCCTCGTGTAAGTGAACAAACTGCTGGAATGGAAATGCTTTAGATACTGGTCTGTCGAGTTGTCACAGAATCATGTTTTGTGATTTTACTTTCGACCTCCACTCCTCGCATATTCTTCGTTGCAAGGATCCTGGCATTACTATCTTTCGTTGGCATGGGGTAATGACGAAATTCTTCCATTGGACAACACATCCTGCACAGGGTCAGGAGATTGGATGTTTTTATACGCCCACATTTTCATCTGGACGTATTATGCCGTCGCCCCTGTCCGTCCGGACGTCCATCAACAATTTGTTTGTGGACTCTCTACAGGTCACAATTCTTATCCGATTTTGACGAAACTTGAAATATAGGTTTATCCCCATAAGATCTCGACTGCTTTCGATATTGGCATGTATCGGATCGAAACTTCATGGATTATGGCCCCTGATTGTACGAAATATCATGTTTTTAGCTTGTGGGCCCTATAGAGGTCATAATTTTGAACCGATTGTGATGAAACTTGACATGCATGTTTATAACCCCAAGATCTTGGTTCCTTTCGATATTTGCGCCCATCGGATCGTAACTTCCTGAATTATGGCCCCTGATTGTCTGTGGTCCCTCTCGACGTCAATATTATTATCCGATTTAAAAAAAAACCCTTTGATTATATCACCGTTACATGGTAATGAAGGTTGAGTTCGATTTTCGTGAAAATCGGACCAAAATTGACAAACAAAATGGCCGCCGTTTGTACGCGAATAGTGTGAAAATATGTTATATCAAGGTTGTGGAGCCTATAGAGGTCACAATTTTAAATCAATTTTGATGAAACTTGAAATACATGTTTATAACATAAAGAACTTGGTTCCTTTCGATATTTGCGCATATCGGATCGTAACTTCCTGAATTATGGCCCCTGATTGTATACGAAAATTCGCCTTTATTAGATTGTGGTCCCTCTGGAAGTCAAAATTATTACCCGATTTAAAAAAAAACGTTTCATTACATCACCGTTACAATGTAATGAATGTTGAGTTCGAATTTCGTGAAAATCGGACCAAAACTGACAGACAAAATGGCCGCCGCTTGTACACGAATACTATAAAAATATGGTATATCAAGGTTGTGGACCCTGTAGAGGTCACAATTTTAATCTGATGTTGATGAAACTTGAAATGCATGTTTATAACCCAAAGATCTTGGTTCCTTTTGATATTCAACGGATAATATCGGATTGTAACTTCCTGAATTATAGCCCCTGATTCTACGCAAAATTGACTTTTTTAGCTTGTGGTCCCTCTAAGAGGTCTCAATTATTATCCAATTTTAGAAATTTAAAAATGTTTCGTATACTAAACGTTAGCATGGGGCAGAATTTTATAAAACCAAACAAATTCTAATGATTTTCTGATAATTACTTAATATGCGACAACTCTTGTTGACTGCCCGGACGATTTAGCTGCTGTGTGGGCGTATGTTTCGTTGCCTGGCAACCTATTTTTGATAGCATCTTATCTTTAAAATAGACATTATCTGCTAGCAACATGATATTATTACTTCGTAATAGGAGGGACAAAGGTGCATATGTGTACGGGGTCGATGACTGTTAGAAGGGCAGAATCTGAAATGCCAGAGAAAAAAATTGTGGCGTCAGTCTTTGTGAGAGGCAAAGAAACGGAGCATACCGTTTAGAGATCCCCCAAGATAATTTGGAAAATTTGACAGCCACAAACACGTTTTCTTGCTATTCCAGCTTGTGAATACACTAGATCTACTTCATTGGGGTCTGATAAATATTGCCAATGATTTTGGTGGTTGACACGAATTTAAGTCAACGAATCAATAATTTACCGTCCACGGAGTCGGACCGTAGGGAGAAAATTTAACTGCCGCAAACGCGTTTTTATACGCCCACATAGAAATGTGGTCGTATATTGCCGTCCGTCAGTCCGTCGTCCACAATTTCTTGTGAACGCTCTAGAGGTCAAGTTAATATCCAATTTATACATAGTGTTTAAGGTCATGAGACGAAGAAGCCTATTGATTTTCAGCGATATCCGGTAATTACTGCCAGAGTTATGACCCTTGATCACTTTCAAAAATCTTGTGAACGCTTTAGCGGCGGCTAAAGTTAATATCTTTAAATTTATACACAGTGTTTAAGGTCATGAGATGAAGAAACCTATTGATTTTCAACGATATCCGATAATTACTGTCAGAGTTATGGCCCTAGACGAAGAAGTCTAGTGATTTTCAACGGGGTACACGGTGGCTAAATGGGTAAGGCGCTGGCTCGCTAGCCTGGAGGTCGGGTGTTCGATCCCTGCTTTGGCCGAGAAAATTCATCCAGATTTTCCTGGGTGGTTTCCTCAGTGATACAGGATGGAGGACCTGACAAGGATAGCTGTCTAGTCGTGCGGATAGGACAAAAAACCTAGGTCCCGTCTACACATTGCGTACCCGTCTGCTCGAAAAGACAGATTGCCCGCAAGTTATGGAGCAGCCCCCCCCCCCCCATTCAAGGGCGGCCCATATATCTTAGACACACCCACTCCACGCAAATGAGCCTATATAACTTTACAACGAAACAACTAAATATAGCAAAGAATCTCGAAAAACAAGACACCCTGAATCAGTAAAAGTCCCGGAATTTCAGGCACTTCATTTTGCGAATGGGATATTTTTCACATTTTTTCCTTTTTATCCACTAAATGATACAGCCCCACCTCGTACGCCTGTATCAGCATAACATCAGTCTGTGGCCTATCCCAGACGCGGATACAGAGGGGGGCGCACGCTCCCCCCCTTTTTTTTGCGGTGGCGAACAATTTTTTGCTCCATATAATATTCTCGCGGGAAAGGAGTAATGGAGAACAAAAATATTAAAAAGAAAGGTTGTGATCTCCGTCCCTATGTCCTGTCGGGTCCGTTTGCCATAATGCGCGCTTTTATGCCTACAAAGCATCTTCAGCTTTTGTTATCTGTTGTTTTGTTGATCCCCAGCCTCTCATCAGCTGAGTTGTGCTACCATCCACGCCAGAAATGGTTCCACTACCGATGTCTTACTCCAGGCACAGTAGTGGTTTTTCCTTTGCGCAAGTTTTTTAGTCAAGTGACTACAAAAAGTTTACTGGCCCATAGCTCCCTTAATTTACACATAAACTAACCCAAAACTGTACTGCACATAGCTTAACATATAATAAATCAATTCCCATTGAAATAAAGGTGAAGCCTTACCGCATAATTTTATATGATTTGATGAAACCCAACTGCTACGCGAAATTTCAACTGGCCGGTGTCATGGCGGCAAGTTGCGTAATACGTCATTAGGTCTACAACATAAACATCGCTATGCAAATATAGAACTGTTCGGTAACTATTTTAATGGTCCAGTCTTCACATAATTTGTGATAGAATTACTTATTCCAATACAAACTGTAATGATATGTGTTGACAATTGTGCGTTTGAACCTATTTGAACTTGCGTAAGGGTTCTTAGACAGTATCAATTGTAACCTTAAACTTTTTGTTTAAGGTTACAATTGATACAAGTATAGTAACTACCCTCCACTGTTTGAACTTCAGATTTTCTACTCCAGATTTTCTCCTCCAGATTTTCTCCATGCATATTACGGAAATAAATTTGATCACGTGACTATTTTTGCATGTCATTAAAATACGGAAATTACACCGAAGTACCACAAGGATTTCAAGTTAGCAAACTCGGTGGATGGTTGGGTTAAAATTTGGGAATAGTTTGTCTGACTTAAATAAAAAACGCACTAACTCAAATTTCATTAGATCGTTTTTTGTCTATTTTGTTTTTCCCCCAAGCTCAAATCTGACAGTTGAAATCAAAACTTTATTGAAATTTTTCTTTAATAGCAATCCCCTAAACAACCTGTTGACTTCTCTTTGAGAGTAAGGTCATCAACTTCGGGTTAAGGGTCAACGACTGATGTCAGCGACTGAAAACAATGGCCGTGCTATAAACAGTTAGTGTTTAGTCTGTGTCCGATGCATAAAACTGAGGACAGCATAGTATCCAAACTGACCCCGCAGTGAATATTCGCTTGGCCGCTACAATCACTGATAAGCATGACATCGACGAGGCTTAATGAGTACGGCATATTAACTTTTTTACTCCGACAAATTAAATTCTCAAACATTTTTTTGAGGTAAAAGGAAAAATAAATAAAGGCGTTTGAAGTATTTGTAGTTAAAAAATATTTCCTATTTAGTGTAAATGGGTATTAAAATGAGTAAAATGCATCATTTTGCCCGAAGCAGTTACATGTAGGTGTTAAGTAAACAATGCACGAGCCGTTGAGCCAATGACTACGAGGCATGCAAGTCAACGCACGTGTTTTAGACAGCCATCCGTTACAGGGATAATTCGTTAGTAATTCTCTGTGAAACAGGTTGCATAGTATCTAGTCGCTTCGGAATGAAAACAAAGATGTGTAGGGATTTATAGAGGAGTAGGCTGCATGTTCCACCACTGCTAAATAAAGTCACGCTTTACGTTTTCCTTGTCGTATTGAGCGACTCGGTTATTCGACTTGATTTTTCGACTGGATTATTCGACTGAATTATATGCCTGTTTTTTTTTTTCGACTGAGATATTTTACTGATTTTATTGACTGATTTGTTCGACTGAGTAACTTATTCTTTTATATATAATATGTACAAACTAGGTCATTTCGGGACTAACATGGTTTTTAATTTTATTTCAATAATTCGCTTGCGCGTAGGGGTCTTTAATATACATACAGGTCAGAATTTTATGGAATACAATTACTGTTTATTACTGAGCGACGTTTCGACTGGGCTTCTCTAGCCATTATCTACCAATGAGACCAGCATAGGAAGACTGTATATATACTAGTGGGGGTTTTGATTTATAGGAAGTTATAGGTTGTTTAATTGTTGTTGGGTTTTTTATTTGCTCCTGAAATAAAGTGTTGAAGATCCATTCCAATAATCTGTCTTCATCTAAGAAAACACACACCGGCGAGCTACATTCCCTGCAAGTCAAAATGTGTTATATTGTGGGGAAAGTGGTACAGCAAAGCGAAATAAATTGTACATATTATATATTAAAGAAGAAGGGATGAATATCAACTTTATTCTTCATTCAGTAGTAGTAGTAGTAGTAATACGAAATCTGGATCAACTATCAGGGTCTTGAAAGAGGGGGCTTCTCGGAAAACTAATTATCCAGAACGGAAAAGAAATATCGTTCGTTTGCCCAAATACAAAGGATTAGACAGAGACAGCTTGAATTTTTTGCAAAGATGGGTGCCCAAAAGGTACAGGTTTCTGTGGCCTCCACCAAAAAGGATATATGGGTTTTTAAAATGTTCCGGATACGATGTATCTGTTTTTAACAACTTCGTGTGAATGGTGACAAGAGAAACAATATGTCATCCTGACAATAGCCATGTTGAGGTTGCAGCAATGCAAGTTGTTGCAAGTTTTAGTCCAAAAAGCACCAGTAGTCAAGACCCAAGATCATATTTACATAGGCGTTTGTTCAGAAGATCCACCTGTACAAGTCCTTAGACATTTTAGGCCTTACAGGAATTCTTTGTACAGAAATAAGAATTATTATCGTGAAAATAGTTATAGATTATGTTATTTTGATAAGTGGAAAAATAAGGATTTTGATTGTATTAATATTTAAAACATGTTTTTGTTTGAAGTAGGCTGGATACATATGATTAATGTATAGGTATTATTGTTTAATTCTATTTTTAATTTCAAATCTATATTTTAATATACATTAATGCTTGGTAAGTCAGATGAAGCAGACAGCAATTGGTCACTCGATTTAAATTATGGCAACTAAAGTGGTTGATCTGATCAGTTAAATGGCTTTAGACTTAGTCCAAAAATTATATGTTTAAGTTAACACTTTCATAGTAACTAATAGTAAGTAACTAATTTATATAAAGAGAGAAATGTATGTACGATTAATAATAGTTGGGGAGACCAGCTTAGGGAACCTATATATTAGCTAGGGCCGATTTATAGGAAGTTATAAGTTGTTTACTTGTTGCTGTTATTGCTCCTGAAATAAAGTGTTGAAGATCTATTCCAAGAATCTGTATTCATTTCTAACACACTCCACAAGATATAATCCTAGAAAGTGGAACCCTGTTATGAGCATGAAAGGGCTACTTAATGAAATTAAAGGTCTTAAGGCTCTGCTTCAAACTAGGCTAATGAGCGAAATTTTCCCCGGACAGCGGCATCAAGCATCTTACCCACTTAGCCACTGTAATCCATCGCTACTTTATGAAATGGGGTTTAACATCCTACTGTTGTGCACCGACTGGGATTATGAAGACGGACATACGCCATACAGTGTGCTACGAGGGAAATTTTGCCTGGGCAGCAGCGCTACAGCCTACTTATATATTAAATTCCAAATGACAGGGGATCTTTTACATGCGTGCATGGGCGCTATTGCACTTTCGCATCTCTACCAGTTCCCGTGGTCCTAGAAATTTTTAGGGGATGTTAAGGGGGACTAGCGATGACCTCACGCCAAATTTCAACCGAATCGATCAATAACTTGTCATTTTACCGACCTTTTACGTTCCGCCGCACAGATAATCTTATCCGTTCGACGCCATTTTCTTTGTTGACTATTTAGACTCGAATAACAAGACACTCAGGCGGACCCGACACTCAGCACTACACGCCTAACGATGCAGTTCATAATAATAATAATAATTTTGGTATATTTTAATTTTTGCGCTAAGCCACCATTTTCTGTAAATGACTATTTGGCGTTGACCATTGGATTGTCGTTTACGTGTGAATAACGTTGTGACCTTGATGCTGAGCTGACTTTAAATTTTCCATTGAGCTCGGGGCCTTTGCGTTTATGCTTGCTGTCCCCATACTTCTTGCTGTATTATCAAATTAAATATTCGAGGTGAAAGAAGAGACGATGTCCTTCAAAAAAGGTAACAGGGTCAAAGTCGTGGGTCAAGGTCATGCTACAGAAAACTGAACTTAAACTTTTCAAAGTCAGTTTTTGGACACTTGACCTTGGGGCACGACCTTCACCCAATGCTATATATTGAAGTTCACAATCTGGACTTGGACCACCGACCTTGACCTTGGTCCTGTCACACACTGCTTGGTCAGAAAACTGTCAAATGCCGAGGGTCCGTGACGAAAAGGAAGTCAATGGGCGTGGTCAATGTAGACGGTCGTGGTGACCTGCACTAGTCAAGGCTAACCAGCCGTGACCTTGACTTTGACCTTGAGTCCAATCTTATCCGTTCGACGCCATTTTCTTTGTTGACTATTTAGACTCGAATAACAAGACACTCAGGCGGACCCGACACTCAGCACTACACGCCTAACGATGCAGTTCATAATAATAATAATAATTTTGGTATATTTTAATTTTTGCGCTAAGCCACCATTTTCTGTAAATGACTATTTGGCGTTGACCATTGGATTGTCGTTTACGTGTGAATAACGTTGTGACCTTGATGCTGAGCTGACTTTAAATTTTCCATTGAGCTCGGGGCCTTTGCGTTTATGCTTGCTGTCCCCATACTTCTTGCTGTATTATCAAATTAAATATTCGAGGTGAAAGAAGAGACGATGTCCTTCAAAAAAGGTAACAGGGTCAAAGTCGTGGGTCAAGGTCATGCTACAGAAAACTGAACTTAAACTTTTCAAAGTCAGTTTTTGGACACTTGACCTTGGGGCACGACCTTCACCCAATGCTATATATTGAAGTTCACAATCTGGACTTGGACCACCGACCTTGACCTTGGTCCTGTCACACACTGCTTGGTCAGAAAACTGTCAAATGCCGAGGGTCCGTGACGAAAAGGAAGTCAATGGGCGTGGTCAATGTAGACGGTCGTGGTGACCTGCACTAGTCAAGGCTAACCAGCCGTGACCTTGACTTTGACCTTGAGTCCAAACTTCCTATAGTTCTCGGGGCCTTTGCGTTTATGCTTGCCATGACCCTATTTCTCGCTGTATTATCAAAGTCAATGTTCGAGGTGAAAGCAGAGACAACGTCCTTCAAAAAAGGTAATTGGGTCAAAGCCGTGGGTCAAGGTCATGTTACAGAAAACTGAACTCAGACTTTTCAAACTCAGTTTTTGGACACTTGACCTTGACTTACGACCTTCATCCAGTAACCATTTTCAAAGACCACAATGTGGACTTGGATCACCGACCTTGACCTTGGTCCTGTCACTGCTTGGTCAGAAAACTCTCAAATGCCGAGGGTCCGTGGCGAAAAGGAAGTCAATGGGCGTGGTCAATGTAGACGGTCGTGGTGACCTGCACTAGTCAAGGCTAACCATCCGTGACCTTGATTTTGACCTTGAGTCCAAACTCCCCATCGTTCTCGGGGCCTTTGCGTTTATGCTTGCCATGACCCTATTTTTCGCTGTATTATCGAAGTCAATGTTCGAGGTGAAAGCAGAGACAACGTCCTTCAAAAAAGGTAACTGGGTCAAAGCCGTGGGTCAAGGTCATGTTACAGAAAACTGAATTCAGACTTTTGAAACTCAGTTTTTGGACATTTGACCTTGACTCACGACCTTCATCCAGTAACCATTTTCAAAGGCCACAAGCTTGAACCACCGACCTTGACCTTGGTCCTGTCACACACTGCTCAATCAGAAAATGGTCAAACGCAGAGGGTCCGTGACAAAAGGAAGTCAATGGGCGTGGCCAATGTAGACGGTCGTGGTGACTTGCACTAGTCAAGGCTAACGAACCGTGACCTTGACTTTGAGCTTGAGTCCAAACTTTCCGTTGATCTCGGGGCCTTTCCGTTTATGCTTGCCATGACCCTATTTCTCGCTGTATTATCAAGTTCATTATTCGAGGTGAAAGCAGAGACGATGACCTTCAAAAAAGGTAATTAGGTCAAAGCCGTGGGTTAAGGTCATGTTACAGTAAACTGAACTGAAACTTTTCAAAGTCAGTTTTTGGACATTTGACCTTGACTTACGACCTTTACCCATAAACCTCCTTCAAAGGCCACAATCTTGGCTTGAACCACCGAGCTTGACCTTAGTCCTGTCGCGCACCGCTTGATCAGAAAACGATCAAACGCTGAGGGTCCGTGTCGGAAAGGAAGTCAATGGGTGTGGTCAATGTGAAAGGTGCATGTGACCCCCACAGACGGGGAAAAAATTCGAACAGGCCACGATATTTTTATTAGATGACTGTGACATGCCGGAGCCTTTGTGTTTAAAAAGCATTAAGATCATAGGAATGTTACTGGAAAAATGTTATAGGCCAAGAAATATCGATTTTCCGCTAAAGTAAAACTGTAGAGAATTACCTGTCTCATCCCTAATATGTTAAACAGTAGTTACTTCCCTTAGACCTAAACCTAAAATGTTAAACAAAGAAAATGGCGTCGACCGGATAAGACTATCTGTGAAACTGAACGTAAAAGGTCGGTAAAATGACAAGTTATTGTTCGATTCGGCTGAAATTTGGTGTAGGGTCATCACTAGTCCTCCTGAACATCCCCTGAAAATTTCAAGTCGCTACGACCACGGGAACTGGTAGAGGTGCGAAAGTGCAATAGCGCCCAAAGACCTTGGTTTTTCGTCCTATCCAAATTACAAGACAGTTGTCCTTGTTGTCAGGCCCTACGTCCTACCTCACCAGCAAGGGGAAACCACCCGGAAAATTCTGAGGAACTGTCTCGAGCAATACCGAGAACGAACCAGCTACCTCCAGGCCAGCATGCCAGCGTCTTACTAACTTAGCCACTCTTGCTCCAGGCTACTTATTATTATCTTAGTTCACCCCCATTAGTGCTTTTGAATGCTTGTTTAGAGACAGACAGCAAATAAATTTGTAAAGTCGATTTAAATTATGACAGACTGGCAACTCAACTAAAGTGGTTGATCTGTTCAGTTTCTTTAACTTTTATTTGCCTTAAGAATTGTTCCTTCAATAATTATGTTTTTGTCAACACTCTCTTAGTAACTATTTTACATAAAAAAACAAATGTATGTAAAAGAGAGAGAGAGAGAGAAGAGAAGAGAGAGAGATGGGTTTAACGTCCACTCGACACAAACTAGGTCATTTCGGGACTAACACATGGTCTTCACATGGGAGGAAACCGGAGTACCCGGAAAAAACCCACAAGGTTGGACAGGCGACCTTAATCTTTGCCACGATGTATGTAAGATGAATTATAATTGAACTTGGGGGAAAATAAACAAAATAGACAAAAAACGATGTAATGAAATTTGAGTTGGTGCGTTTTTTATTTAAGTCAAACAAACTATTCCCAAATTTTAACCCAACCATCGACCGAGTTTGCTGACTGCAAATCCAGTGGTACCTAGGGGTAATTGCCGAATTTTAATGACATGCAGAAATAGTCACGCGATCAAATTTATTTCCGTAATATGCCAAACTGATCCCGCAGTGAATATTCGCTTGGCCGCAACAATCACTGATAAGCATGACATCGACGAGGCTTAATAAGTACGGCATATTAACTTTTTTACTCCGACAAATTAAATTCTCAAACATTTTTTTGAGGTAAAAGAAAAATAAATAAAGACGTTTGAAGTATTTGAAGTTAAAAAATATTTCCTATTTAGTGTAAATGGGTATTAAAATGAGTAAAATGCATCATTTTGCCCGAAGCAGTTAGGTGTTAAGTAAACATTGCACGAGCAGTTGAGCCAATGACTGGCGCGGTGAGCAGTCAACGCACGTGCTATGGACACTTATCTGTTACAGAGATAATTCGTAAGTAATTCTCTGTGAAACAGATTGGTAATATGCATGGAGAAAATCTCGAGCAGAAAATCTGGAGTAGAAAATCTGAAGTTGAATTTGTTGAAAGTCGAATGTAAAAAGTTGATTATTGAAAGTAGAAATTCTGTTGTTGAAAGTAGAATTTTTACGACTTAAAGTTGAAAAGGTGGACGTATTAGGTTGAAAAGCACGAGCGGGCATAGGTTTCCCACACGAAAATGTCCATTTTGGATTAGAATTTTCTCTTTTGCTTTTTATTTTCTACTTTCAACTGCAGATCGCATTTTGAACGTGATACCCCGCCATAGTGTATAGGCACACTGATCAGAAGTAAATATTCGCTAGGCCGCTACCATCACTGATAATGAGAGAGAGAGAGAGAGAAATGGGGTTTAACGTCCACTCGACACAAACTAGGTCTTTTTTGGACTAACATGGTTTTTTAAATTTTATTTCAATAATAAAGGGGTCTTTAGCAGTGGGAGGAAACCGGAGTGCCCGGAGGAAACCCACGAGGTTGAGAAGGCGCCCCTATCTCCATGCCACATACGCTCACACCAGGGCTCGAAACCACAGCCGCAAGCCAGAGGTGATCGGCCAGCTAGAGGTCGAAGCGCGGCACTCTAGACCACCCCACCCCACCCCACCCCACCCCACCCCACCCCACCCCACCCCACTGATAATGATGACATTGGTGCGACTAAATGAGTCACAAATATTAACTTTTTTCCACGGACTAATCAAAATCTTGACAAATAAATAAAGCGTTTAAAGTATTTGTAGGTAAAAATTATTTCCTATTTAGTGTAACTAGTAACGTCTTATGTAAACAATGCACGCGTCATTGGGCCAATGATTGACGTCGCGTGATGTGACGACAATTGTTGAAGGCAGTCATCTTTTACAGAGATGTTAGAACACTTTTCCGTAATCCTGTATGAAACAGATTGGTGCATAGGGTATTGGGCGACCCAAATTTCACGGGTGAACGAAAACATAAATAAAAAATCGCATCTTTTTTTTTAAAAACGCTTCACTTATTAGAGATGAATGGAATTTCATTGACATTTGCTTAAAATCGGTGAAAATACACGGTCCACCCGATTATGACAGAAACGATCTAAGACGACGTTAATAGTGGACCTGTTTTTCTCAGAAGAAAGGTGGGCTAACATAAACAATATTAGGCCTGCAGCCGAAATTTCTAGCGTGAAGTTCCACCACATGGGCCTCCTTGATAAACAAACTATACATTTTTGGAAAGCTTATAACACCCGGAACACTAATCCAGAGAGTTCCAAGCAAATTGTCTGCAATAATAACTCGATCTTTACTAATTTAGGGCCAGATGAAAATTACGATAATTGTCAAGCAAATGCTGTATTTATACTAACAATTGTGAAATTGACATAAAATTAAATATTGGCGAAGACACCTATTGGCTCCATCCTCGGCAAAGAAAATGGTATTGGTTAAGTTTTGGTTTCAACCAAAATGCCTAAAACATAATGGACAAGGGAACATAGGGAATTTTGGAAATCCATTTATGGTAAAAACATTCATCTCCTTTATGGAAATATTAAACATTATTGATAATAGTATTTTGTTTAAAAAATATAATCGACAAACTGAATTGGGATTTAACTACAGGCAGGGGCCAATGTAAGTTCAACTTTTTTTAAGATAGGATTTGAGGCTAAAGTTCTAACAAATAAAAAAAAACTGAAACATAGCATCTACAGATATTTAGTTTTCTCACTAACATAAATAGATATGGCCAAAACTAAATAATGCTGTAATGGGAGTGACAACATTGTAATGAAGAGAAAAGAAATCAAATGGCGTTTAATGTCTTACTGTTCTCCACCAACCGTATCATGAAGATGAGCATAGATTATAGTTCATGGGGGGGGGGGGGTATTGTACGTGTACAGCAAGTATTCGTATTTTAGGCAAATGCGGCATCAATGATCACACCTCAGCTGGTAGGTAGACCTACCGAAACTCATGTTGCTAAATGAATTAACCGTCAGTTGAGGTTGTCAATCGTAATTTACTCCAAACGAGCCGGTTGGTGACTTGATTGATTGGACGTCAATCCGCCCACCGAAGGCCGGGCTTCGCACTCCCCCTTTCTGAAAATCCTGGATCCGCACCACTGGAATAGAGTTGTGTATATTTAAAGTAGCTAAGTCTCTAACCCAATATCATCCAAAGTCTTCGAAATTGTTTGTCAGTTTGAATCAACATTGATGTTGTTATTTTACCGGGAAAAGATTGGCTTCTGATATCCAATATTTAAGACATATCGTGTACCATAATGCGTTTCAGCGCCAATTGTAACAAGGGACTCGAAGAACGAGGCTGTACATATTCCACAAGTCATTCCACTCGCCAAAGATTTTTTTACGTGAACGCCAATGGGTCTTCGGTTTTTCGTGGTATACGTTGTCCTTTGCCATGCCCCCTGTTCTGCTCCAATGACAAGGGCGAACCACGTTGGTATATTCAGATTCAGATGAACTTTCTCGGCGAACGCCGGGATCGAACACTGCACCTCCAGGTTAGCGAGTCAACGCCTTACTCGCTGTTCAAGCTATACCACAAATATAAAATCTTATAACCGGATACATGTACTTGTGTAAATAATGCAAGTAATGTTTATGTTTTAAACAATTTATTCAGAGATTTAATTGGATTGTGGAAAGGGCACAACCCACATGACCCCTCTCCGGACAAATCTGTCAGCAAACTTTAAATATAAAAATCACTCTATTACAGGCGGACAAAGGGTGACGTTTGAACTAAGACACATACACACACACACATGCACCACGCATGCAAATGTATATATTTCGTTGAATCAAGTTACTTGACTGGTAAACCCGAATCTTCCAATTTTTTTTATTTTTTGCTCCATTGTAAACGTACTAGATGCTGCCCAACTGCCAGAGATTCACGTGTCTTAGAAATAGAATTAGCAAGTGGAAAGTAGGGGGCGAAAACTGGATCAAGCAATATTGGAGTAAACTACCCTACACATACCAGCAAACACAAAACATTTAAAAAACGTTTTTTCTTGGTTTCTAAAAGGTTAGGTAAAAAAATATGTTTATTAAACGTTTTTTAAACGTTTGAAGTGAAAGTTTTTACGAAATTTTCGATAAACATTGATAAAAACGTTTAATATATGTTTAATCAACGTTGATAATTAACGTTTTCTTACAAAACATTTTTTTAACGTTTGCACTGAAACGTTGTAAATATGACTTTTTTTAACGTTTATGAAACGTTTATAAAGTCCCAATAAATAGGTATAAATTACCCTACACGTCATATGAAAAAAATAAATTTTAAAAACATTTATTAAACGTTTAACACACGTTTATAACTTACGTTGCCTGACAAACATTACTTTAACGTTTACGTGAAACGTAATAAATATGTATTTTTTTTATGTTTTAGAAACGTTTATAATAAATGATAATATAAACGTTTTTTTAATGTTTCTTTAAGGTTTTTATATATTTACCAAAAAGAATAACTGTAACTATAAAGATCGATAAAAACGTTTTTGTTTTTGCAAAATAGGCGTACCTACTATATTTAATGAATATAAAAAACCAATAAGGGTCCAGATTACCTTATCTTATAAATATTTTTTAAAACACCCCCAATGTTGACAGTTGACCCAAATTTAAGCATCTTTCCGCCATAGAAGGAATACCAGCCAAACTTGATGTCTGTACTTTTATAGCTGTGGTAAATTATCAAGTTTAAGAGGTTGTTGCAGGGTGTAGTAGTTGACAATTTGGTATGTTATTAATTAATATTTTGTGTCCATTAAGAAATAATTATTATTTATAACAATTAATTGTGTCGTTAATTATATAGATTATTTTCGACTCGTACCCTTTCCACTTGGCGTAGCCAAAATTCTATTGTCATTTTATTATAGAGCCCTCCTTGCAAAGTAAATTGACTATTTTAGGTTTTATTACATCCTAATTGATTGATATAATGAATGCATTTGTCTTGCACATATATATGTTTTACTTTAGTCCAGAAACTTTAGTGTTTTTATTTTATAATTATAATGCATTTGAATCATTTAGTTTTGGGTTAATTGTTATGTCTGGAACTGGAAGAGTCTATTTCAATTGTAGTATTGTATAATGGACTGTTCTATTATCTATCATATTTAAATTGATAGGGTTTCAAATTTCATGTATTGTTCAGAGAAGTTAATTTCCCTTAGTTTCCACATAGGCCTACTGTATAACTTACGATTTGTATTTTATCTATTTTTATACGCCCACATTGAAATGTGGTCGTATATTGTCGTCGCCCCCGTCCGTCCGTCCGTCCGTCGGTCCGTCCGTCCGTCCGTCGGTCCGGCGTCCACAATTGCTTGTGGACGCTCTAGAGGCTAAAGTTAATATCCGATTGACTTTAAATTTATACACAGTGTTTAAGGTCATGAGATGAAGAAGCCTATTGTTTTTCAGCGATTTCCGATAATAACTACCAGAGTTATGACGACTTCAAAAAATCTTGTGGACGCTCTAGAGGCCAAAGTTAATATCCGATTGACTTTAAATTTATACACAGTGTTTAAGGTCATAAGACGAAGAAGCCTATTGATTTTCAGCGATTTCCGATAATTAGTGCCAGAGTTATGGCCCTTGATCACTTCAAAAAATCTTGTGGACGCTCTAAAAGTCAAAGTTAATATCCGATTGACTTTAAATTTATACACAGTGTTTAAGGTCATAAGACGAAGAAGCTTATTGATTTTCAGCAATTTCCGATAATTAGTGACAGAGTTATGGCCCTTGATCACTTCAAAAAATCTTGTGGACGCTCTAAAAGCTAAAGTTAATATCCGATTGACTTTAAATTTATAGACAGTGTTTAAGGTCATAAGACGAAGAAGCCTATAGATTTTCAGCGATTTCCGATAATTAGTGCCAGAGTTATGGCCCTTGATCACTTCAAAAAATCTTGTGGACGCTCTAAAAGCCAAAGTTAATATCCGATTGACTTTAAATTTATACACAGTGTTTAAGGTCATAAGACGAAGAAGCCTATTGATTTTCAGCGATTTCCGATAATTAGTGCCAGAGTTATGGCCCTTGGTCACATCAAAAAATCCTGTGGACGCTCTAGAGGCCAAAGTTAATATCCGATTGACTTTAAATTTATACACAGTGTTTAAGGTCATGAGACGAAGAAGCCTATTGTTTTTCAGCGATTTCCGATAATAACTACCAGAGTTATGGCCCTTGACGACTTCAAAAAATCTTGTGGACGCCCTACAGGCCAAAGTTATTATCCGATTGACTTTAAATTTATACACAGTGTTTAAGGTCATAAGACGAAGAAGCCTATTGATTTTCAGCGATTTCCGATAATTAGTGCCAGAGTTATGGCCCTTGATCACTTCAAAAAATCTTGTGGACGCTCTAAAAGTCAAAGTTAATATCCGATTGACTTTAAATTTATACACAGTGTTTAAGGTCATAAGACGAAGAAGCTTATTGATTTTCAGCAATTTCCGATAATTAGTGACAGAGTTATGGCCCTTAATCACTACAAAAAATCTTGTGGACGCTCTAAAAGCCAAAGTTAATATCCGATTGACTTTAAATTTATACACAGTGTTTAAGGTCATAAGACCAAGAAGCCTATAGATTTTCAGCGATTTCCGATAATTAGTGCCAGAGTTATGGCCCTTGATCACTTCAAAAAATCTTGTGGACGCTCTAAAAGCCAAAGTTAATATCCGATTGATTTTAAATTTATACACAGTGTTTAAGGTCATAAGACCAAGAAGCCTATTGATTTTCAGCGATTTCCGATAGTTAGTGCCAGAGTTATGGCCCTTGGTCACATCAAAAAATCCTGTGGACGCTCTAGAGGCCAAAGTTAATATCCGATTGACTTTAAATTTACACACACTGTTTAAGGTCCTGAGAGGAAGAAGCCTACTGATTTTCATCGATTTCAAATAATTACTTCCAGAGTTATCTCCCTTGATCATTTCAAAAAACCTTGTGGCGCTGTAGATGCCAAACTTATCCTCCGATTGACTTCAGATTGATACACAGAGTTTAAGGTGTTGAAACGAACAATTATTTTGATTTTCAATGAATTTTGATAACTGAACAGCTAAATCCATGATATTAAATGTTTCCTATACTAATTGTTAGCTTGGGGCAAAACTTTATAAAAAGCAAACAAATTCTAATGATTTTCAGATAATTACATAATGAGTTGTTACTCAGATTTTAGTGTATTACAAATGTTTCATTACCATGCGACAACCCTTGTTGACTGCCCGGACGATTTAGCTGCTGTGGGCGTATGTTTCGTTGCCTGGCAACCTATCTTTACAGTTAATCCATGATCATCCCAACTGATTGTTTAAGGACAGAATAGTTACCTATTATAGAACGTTTTAGTCTTCTTTTATCATTTAGCGATTACAGTTATTCTTAGAGGTCGACTGAATTGTGTACTGTTTTATAAACTTTCATCTGTTTAGTGGAGTCGTATTGGCAAACGCCTACTTATTATAAAATGATTAACACTCGAAATTTATTATAGGCTAGAGTTTACGTCGGTGTTTTCGTTGAATTTGAAGCCGAGAAATGCCAAATTGGAGGAATTATTGGCTTTTTAATAATATTTAGGAAATAAAATTTTTACCTGCGCACATGGATTTGTGAAGAAGATTATGTTTTCTACAATCTAATTAAAATATAGATCTATATTTCGTTTCGTTTTTTATACTTTCGATGGCCTACACTCATGTAGATCTAACTAGTTATAGTGGACGCTCACGTTCTATGACGTCAGGTATCAAGCACGGGACATTTGACCCGATAACGTCAGTCATTCGATTTACCAATTAGCGATCGCCACGCTTTTCAAAATCCACTTGTGTTTTGTTATGATTTCTATCCGCTGGTGTTAGTATAGACGTCGTGGGCTGGTAATATCTACCCACAGTTCCACGCATGAAAAGGTCAAACGGTCGATTCGACAGACCATTTGATTGGCTGACCCCTCATTTCAGGAAGAACGCCAGTTAAATAACAAGTCCTCCAGATCCAAGAGTAGTGAAGACAAGTAAAAACGAAATTTTGAACTATAAAAAACGAAACGAAATTGGATCTGTGTTTTAATCAGATTGTGTTTTCTACCAATTACACAAAAAACATTCTAGAATATTAATAAATAATACAGAAGAAGATTGTGCAAAATATCGCAAGTTTTCAAATATGCAGAACTCGTTTTAATACAACTTAATGGAAATTGGAGCCGTTGTAAGCTATATAGTCATATTCATACAGTGTATTCATGTATGTCTGTCTACAGTTAAAAAAGGCAAACGTCTGGATCAGTGACAGTGGTGGTCTACTTCAATGACTGTTGAGTGTTGTTGTAATGTGTTATAGACTATTAGCCCAAGTTTGATTTATCCAAATGCAATTAAAATAAATATATGTTACAATATTTATTTATTTTCTTTTTAGCTACCAGCTTTAGATTTTTTTATGGTCAGTCTTGTAGGTCAAATATTGCAGTTGGTAGATATTTAATTTATTTCAGTGATGGGATGGAGTGGGTGGATGGTTGAATGGTCATTGAGTCAACTGACGTGGTTTTGATTCCCCGGTTGTATGTGACAAGGAGTAGGGTTGCATATCCAACCTCGTGGGTTTTCTCCGGGTCTCCCCATTGCTAAAGACCCCTACCAACTTTTAAATTTTTAGTTCATATTTTATGACTCACATAAATCTGAGGATCCCTCTGGTGTCACTTGTTTGAATCAATATGGGTAACGGAATGAAAATATAATGAATACAGAGGTGTTTCTATTACCTAATGACATCAACATTTACAGTCAACACAAACGCTAAAGTAATGTACAAACAAAAATATATGACTGAGGAAGAAACTATTTTAAAGGACCAAAAAAAAAACGTTTTTTATATTAAATTAAAAAACGTTGATAAAACGTTCAAATTAACATGTCCAAGAACGTTTTTAAGACGTTTATTTTATGTTTTTTCAAATGTTTTTTTCGACGTTGTTTTAATGTTTCTATTACGTAAGACAAAACGTTAACCAAAACGTTTTAGAAACGTTAAAAAGAGTCCACAATTTGAGGTTTTTTAAACTTTGAAAATAAACGTTTTGGAAACCTAACTAAAACGTTTTTAATACGTTTAAAAGATGTTTAATTGTTTGCTGGGATATGCAGTTCCTTTAAGAACTGTCTCTGAAATAGCTGCAATATGAAAAAAAACGGTAAATGACCGCTTTGTTCTCAGGCTATTTTGGAATCCTTACCTTCTATTTTTCACCGTGAATGTTTATATTTCGCAAAAAGAATCATTTTTCGTCATATCTGACACAAATTTATAATAATTCAACACTATGTTCAAGTAGAATTAAGCGATTAAATAAACATGCGATCTGCGCATGTTCGGGTCTCGTAATGGTTGTTCAGTTCAAACGTATTTTGTGTATGTTTTGAATCGCAGAATTCTACTTGAAAATAGTGTCGAAATATAATGACTGTGTGTCAGCTGTGGCAAGAAGTGGTTCCTTTGTCAAACAAAGAAGAAACTAGGTGAAAAATAGGCGGTAAGGATTCAAATATAGCCTTAAACCAGTGATGGGGATGGACGTTATTTTCATATTGCAGCTATATAGCAAACGATAGGAACTGTGAGTGGACATCGTCCGATCAAAGACAGTTCCTAATGGAACTACCCTACACGGGACATCGGGTTTACGTCCAACACGAACGACCAGGCATTGTCTTCCTTGTAGATATAGAAATCAATCTCATTCCCCAATGTCATACATCAACGTTGAACCACTACAATTTCGCTTATTCCGATTATCAGATTATAATTGGGTTTTGAACATAGGCGTAGGGCTCGAAGACCGTTAGCGGGGCAGAACTCGAAATGCTCGAAAAGATTTCGGGCTTACAGACAGCGGCGCAAGTCTTGAATTTTAATTTTAGAATAGTGTTATACATTCCTCCCGGGATGGGATGTGTGTGTGTGGGGGGGGGGGGTGGAGGGTAGATGGCCGAACGGTTAACGCGTGTGCGTTGCATCATAAGGCTCTGCATTGAGGTAAGTGGCGTGGCATTCATTTCCCACTTGTACGTGACAAGGATTATGGTCGCCTGTCCAACTTGTGGTGTTCTCCGGGTCCTTCAGTTTCCCTCACAGCTTAAGACCCCTAATGAAAAAAAAATTGAACCATATATAGGCCTATATGTTAGTCCCGAAATGACTTAGTTTGTGTCGAGTGGACGTTTAACTCCATATCTCTATCTTTTAGTGCTGTATAGTCTTGGCTTTAGTATATTGCTAAATAGTTTTCAATTTAGTATTGTGTTATATAGTTTTCATTTTAGTATAGTGCTATATCATAGTTTTGGGCCATGGACTGGAGCGATTTGCTGTTTACTTTCATGGAATGGCTTAATGCGCGAATGTTTTCTGCATAGACTGATTTGAAATAGCATAAAATGAATAATGACATTCCATCACGCCCCCCTGTTAATAACAAACTGCTTCTAAATATTTTTATAACTTTTGATTTTGTTTTCTTTTTTACCGCCATATTAATGCGCGAGTGAAAAGGTTGGGAGAATTTGCGCCTACAAGTTCTGGACCCGGGATTTCAGCCAATCAGCAAACAGAAAAATCGTCATGAAGGAAAATCCATCGGTGGTCACCAATTTCGCTTTTCCTCTCTTAGTCCCATTCTCTACTATTTCATATCTCATTTCACGATTATCTAATAGTGTAGTATTAAGTTCCTCTTCTGGTAAAGATCTGAAATATATTTCAGTTAAATAAAGTATTTCAGTCAAAATATATTTCAGTTAAATAAAGTATTTCAGTCAAAATATATTTCAGGTAAAGTACTTCAGGTAATATCACATTTAATTTACTCACATGTCAGCGATCTCCCTGGTTTGGTTGATACTTTCACGGTCTGAAATGTCGAATGACACCTCAAGATCAGGAACCACATCTGAAACGTCTAAAGAAAAGTCGGTACATCCAATCAACAAGACGGCTGTCCTTGTACCTTTTTACAGGCACACCAATGAATACAAGGGACCTCAGTTTTACGTAACATCCGAACGACTAGGGGGGTTGGGATGGCCTAGTGGTCTAGAGTGCCGCGCTTCGGCCTCTAGCTGGCTGGTCACCTCTGGCTTGCGGCTGTGGTTTCGATCCCTGGTGTAAGCGTATGTGGCATGGAGATAGGGGCGCCTTCTCAACCTCGTGGGTTTCCTCCGGGCACTCCGGTTTCCTCCCACTGCTAAAGACCCTTAGGCGCAAGCGAATCATTGAAATAAAATTGAACCATGTTAGTCCCGAAATGACCTAGTTTGTGTCGAGTGGACGTTAAACCCCATTTCTCTCTCTCTCCGAACGACTAGACAGCTGTCCTTGTACCTTGTTAGACCCTCCTTTTGCACCACTGACAAGGAGAAACCACGTCAGAAATGAAACAGAATAAAAAAATAAAATGGGGTTTAACGTCCTACTGCTCTGTTCCTAAGCTAGACTAATGAAGATGGGCATATGCTATACAGTGTGCTATCGAATTCCAACTGCCAAGGGGTCTTTTTACGTGCACACCAATGTATACAAGGGACCTCGGTTTTTCGTCACATCCAAACAACTAGATGGCTGTCATCGTACCTTTTTACATGCACACCAATGAATACAAGGGATCTCGGTTTTACGTGACATCCGAACAACTAGACAGCTGTCCTTGTACCTTGTTAGACCCTCCTTTTGCACCACTGACAAGGAGAAACCACGTCGGAAATGAAACAGAATAAAAAAATAAAATGCTGTTTAACGTCCTCCTGCTGTGTTCCTAAGCTTGACTAATGAAGATGGGCATATGCTATACAGTGTGCTATCATGGAAATTTTACCAGGGCAGCGGCGCTACGGCCTACTCTCATCACATCAGAACGACTAGACAGCTGTCCTTGTACCTCGTCAGTCACCCCCTCCCCACGGCCTGCACCACTGACAAGATAAACCACCTTGGAAATGAAATAGAATAAAAATAAAACAAAACCATACAATATTAATCAGCATAGTGACAAAATATAACATGAAAATTTATTGTCATATACAGTACATTTAATTAAAACATTTTTTAAAATATGTATTAAATGTATTTAAAAACTGCTTAAAAAATACATGTACATGAATACAGGTTTAAGCCTACTCATAAAAAATCACATAATTTCATAGATATCATCATCAGTATTAAAATCAATGTCACTGTCGAACAATTTACACAAATCCATACAAGAAAGTTTTCACTTGTAACAAGTACATCTATCTGTAATGCAGCCTGATTTGTATCCACAGTGAAAATTTTATTTGGTGCTTGATCTCTAGTTACCCTAACCCTGTCATTTTAAACAGTAGTGTTTAACAAAAGGGGCAAAAAATTTTGCAGCTACAGTAAGGCAACCCGGGGGGAATGCGCCAGAATAGGCCCCCGTTTTGATTGGTGGTGCAAGGGACAAAGCAACATTTTCATCCAGGGGACACATGCAAAGTCAATCTGGTGTGGAATTAATTCACACATATTTTTTTCATAAATAGGGCCTAACATGTGCTCTTGTACCAACTCATCTATTTTGGTTCTCTTTTTCTCCATAACATCTTGGGTATATTTCTTAAAGTACTGTGCATGGTGTTTCACCTCAATGGTGACAGTCTTCACCATATTAGTCCTTATTGGTCTGAGTGGTCTTGATTCGAGTAGTCCTTACTCCTTGGTGACTGCGCGTTGTCAATAGTTGTCATGCATTTAGGAATATAAGAATATCTATCTCTATCAATCAACTTGTTAAATGATCCCCTTAACAAATTAACCAGACCAATTATTCTTTTTTTGTTGGTAAAATTTTAGCTGCTTGCTTCTAACATCACTTTCAAACTTTCGTCAACAAGTTTGGAATCGTGATAATGTTTCATACACAGTTGGTTTTTTTTTTAAGTTGAAATGTGAGAACTCTGTATTATTAGTATACCCCAATGATTGAGAACTTTGTCTGCACATTCCTGGAGTTCTTTGTCTTACAAATCAGCATTTGTCTCCGGCACAAACCTGCCATTTCCATCTAATTCGATCCAATGGTTAGCCAATACCTAAAATTGTTCCCAGCTTGTCGCATTGAACGGTTTTAGCTTAGTGTTTTTAACAAAATATTCACAAGTATTCAGTTTTCGCTATCCTTCCGCCATATTTACTATCAACACAGAACGGTAACCTTTGACTCTACTCGACCTTCCATTATGTGTGTCTGATTGGCGAGCTATGTCACGTGATTTGTTAAAACCAAATCACCGCGGAATTCAAATACCATCGCACATTAAGTAAGCCTGTATTTATTTTACGGCTTCTGTCAAACGTCAAAGAATGGATAACAGAAAAGTCGCGTGACAATGAAGTAATACTAGAAGAATTAGATGATGTACCTTTTTTTACCCGAAACTTGCTAGGACGGAAAACAGAAGCAGGCTAGCTAGAAATTTCTCACCACGGCATATATATGTAGGCCTAAAGTGGAGAATTTTTTGCCTGGACGTATTTTTTCTATTTTTTTATACATTGTCTACCGTAAACAAAGAAGTACTTGTAGCCTACTTTATCTACTTTAATATATATATATTATAAATAAAATCTAAGTGTGTATGGGTGTGTTTATGTATGTTTGTATACTCCACCTACACATTATTATGTGTTATTAAATTAACCAGCATCACAACAGGAATGTTTTAGGTCAGTGAATTCGGGCCCAAGGCGAATTACGCTTCGTCGCCGCGATTAACCCCCACATATCTCGTATCAAATTGAAAAGAACGACCACGTACATGTATTTTAGGCCATCGAATCTGTCCTACAGGCAAATTTGGGCCACGAACGAATAAAACCTCGGGCGAATTTAGGTCCCGTGGGAATTTGAGCACTGGGCGAATATGGGCCCCTAGCAAATTTGGGCCATGGGCGAACTTGGACCCGGGGCGAATTTGGGCCCGTGTATAGGCGGGTAAACTACGAGTAGTTTATTTGATAATATTAGCATCATAGAAAGAAGCGGGTATCGAAACCGAGCCCCCCCCCCCCACACACACACACACACTCACGCACGCCAATGTGTAGCCTATACGAGACCTCGCTGTTCCATGTCATCCGAACGACATGCTGTCCTCAGGCCTTCCGTCCTACACTGATAAGAGGGTACCTCGCAAGAAAGGCTAGACTACGCATTGAGCCACCGCAGCTCCAACTTATTTTGAATCTGGACACATGACCTCGCTCTTTTAACCCAACCCTTCCTTCTCCACTGATATGGAAAAAACCTGCTAGAATATTTCCGATGAACTTTGATGAAATGAAATGAAATATGGTTTAACGTCCTACTGTTCTGCTCCGACTGTGCTATAAGGGAAATTGTGCTCGGAAAGCGGCACTTAGGTCTCCTCTTATATCGCATCCAGGCTGCCAAGGGATCTTTTACGTGTACGTCAATTTACAGATAAGGATTTTCATCCCATCCGAACAAATAGACAACTGTCCTTGCCAAACCCTCCGTCCTGCACCAATGCAATGACATGGGGAAACCACATCGGAAAACCCGATAAACTTTCTTGTCCAATGCAAGGATCGAACACGTGACCTTCAGTTTAGTGAGCCAGCGTCTTACCCACTTAGCTGCCGTGGCTCCAAACATTTACGTCCTACTCACTGAGCCACCGTAGCTCCCACTTCATTTTGATTCCGAACACGGGACATTGTTTTTCTATGCCACCCGAACGACTATACGTGGTCCCCTGTCAATTCTTTCCTCCTACACCACTGAAGTAAGAGAGCAAAAGTCCCACTCACTGACCCACCGTAGTTCCCACTTCAATTAGATTCCGGACACGAGGCCTCGGTTATTTTTATTCATTCCGAACGATTATACTTTGTCTCTTGCTAAGCTCTCCGTTCTACAGGACTTCGGTTATTTTTATTCCATCCGAACTATTATACTTTGTCTCTTGCTAAGTTCTCCGTCCTACACCACTGACAATAGTGAACATCGCCAAAAATCACGAGGAACTTTGAAGAAGTTACAGAGCAAACGTCCTACCCAGTGAGCCCCCGTAGAACCAACTTCCTTGCGATTCCAGACACAGGACATCGTTTTTTAAAATCCCATTTGAACAACTATACATTGTCCCTTGTCAGGCTCTCCATCCTGCAGCACTGACAAAACCACGCATCAAGTGAAAACACCCGATGAATATTTTTAGAGAGCAAAGAAAGATTTGACTGAAGACTTAAAATCAATTACAGAATACAATACTATCTGTGCAAGAAGAGATTAAGCTTGTTTAGGACTATTACATTTTCTAGAACTTCAAACATTTTCGTTTATTATAATCCATGTCAAAATACAAATGCAAATACGGTAGTCAGTGGACATGCGTAATAACTGCACTTCCGAGGCGAGGGAGCGAGAACACGAGAAGACGAGATTGTGACGAAGCGAGGGAGCGAGAACACGAGAAGACGAGATTGACTCAAAGGCGAGGGAGCGAGAAGTCGAGGTTTTTCAAAGGCGAGAACACGAGAAGTCGAGGGAGCGAGAAGTCGAGGGCGAGGGAGCGAGAACACGAGATTTTTCAAAGGCGAGAACACGAGGGAGTGAGAAGTCGAGGGACGAGAACACGAGAAGTCGAGGTGTTTTCTCGTCTTCTCGCTCTCTCGCTCCCTCGCCCTCGACTTCTCGCTCCCTCGACTTCTCGTGTTCTCGCCCTCGACTTCTCGCGGCGAGGGGACGAGATTCTGAAATGGCCGCAATAGGCTTCCATACCTAACCGGGCTCTCTCTATTGCTCCTTGGTCTCTGTCTTACCTCTTCCAATCACGACTACGACTCTACCCAGGCTCAGACTCACTGCTATGGGGCAAGACATGGGGTATATACCCTAAAATCACGTGGCTTAACCACGTGGTACAATGCACGCCTACAGTGCCTGCCAATCATAAGCACGTGCAGCCAATAGAAAGCGGGCCAACGACAGCGCGTGTAAGGACGGAGTTACGAAAATGAATTAACAATATACATAAGCATTAAAATATAGGCGACACAATAACAAAGCTAAAGTTCTTAAAAATGTACAATTAAATTAAATGATTACTAATTACTAAATGTAAGCGAGCAACCATCTATCTAAACTGAGGACGTGGACCGGGCTAAGAATATGCGTATCAGATCACCACACATGTTTATAACCCAAAGATATTGGTTCCTTTCCATCGGATCGTAACTTCCTGAATTATGGCCCCTGATTGTCCGAAAAATTGCCCTTTTTAGTTTGTGGTCCCTCTGGAGGTCAGTATTATTATCCGATTTAAAAAAAACGTTTGATTATATCACCGTTACATGGTGATGAAGGTTGAGTTCGAATTTCGTGAAAAAAAGACAAAAATTGACAGACAAAATGGCCGCCGTTTGTACGCGAAAAGTGTGAAAATATGTTTTATCAAGGTTGTGGACCCTATAGAGGTCACAATTTAAATTAGATTTTGATGAAACTTGACATGTTTGTTTGTAACCCAAAGATCTTCGTTCCTTTCGATATTTGCGCATATCGGATCGTAACTGCCTGAATTATGGCCCTTGATTGTACGAAAAATTGCCTTTATTAGCTTGTGGTCCCTCTGGAAGTCAAAATTATTACCCGATTTTAAAAAGCGTTTGATTATATCACCGTTACACTGCAATGAATGTTGAGTTCGAATTTCATGAAAATCGGACCAAAACTGACAGACAAAATGGCCGCCGCTTGTACACGAATACTCTAAAAATATGGTATATCAAGGTTGTGGACCCTATAGAGGTCACAATTTTAATCTGATGTTGATGAAACTTGAAATGCATGTTTATAACCCAAATATCTTGGTTCCTTTTGATATTCAACGGATAATATCGGATTGTAACTTCCTGAATTATAGCCCCTGGTTGTACGCAAAATTGACTTTTTATACGTCCACATTAATAATGTGAACGTATTATGCCGTCGCCCCTGTCTGTGTGTGTGTGTGTGTGTGTATGTATGTATGTATGTGTGTCTGTGGGTCGCCTACAGGGCGCAATTCTTCATGGATTTTCTTCAAACTTTGTATACTTATTCCTTATACCCTAAGGAAGATCCCTATTGTTTTAGGTGCATGTCCGACACCCAGGGGCAGAGCCACGCCCATTTCTAGTATTTGTTTGTTTGTCGTCTACAGGCCACATTTCTGAACTTATAACCTTGAAACTTTGCATACACATTCTTTGTACCCAAAGGAACATCCCTATCGTTTAGGGTGCATGCCACGCCCATTTTCTTTTCGCGTGTCTTTGTGTCGCCTACAGGGCGCAATTGTTACTGAATTTTCTTCAAACTTTGTATATTTACTCTTTATGCCCTAAGGATGATCCCTATCGTTTGGGGTGCATGCCCAACTCCCAGGGGCAGAGCCACACCCATTTTCTTTTTGTTTACCCGTGTGTTGCCTACAGGGGGCAATTCTTACTGGATTTTCTTAAAACTTTGTATACTTACTCTTTGCACCCTAAGGATGATCCGTATTGTTTTTTGGTGCATGCCCTACCCCAGGGTCAGAGCCACGCCCATTCCTTGTATTTATTTGTTTGTCTTCTACAAGCCACATTTCTTAACGCATCATCTTGAAACTTTGAATACTTATTCTTTGTACCAAGAGGAACATCTCTATCACACAGGGGCAGAGCCACGCCCATTTTCTTTTTGTGTGTTGCCTACAGGCCACAATTCTTAATCGATCATATTGAAACTTAAAATACTTATTCCTTATACCCTAATGACGATCCCTTTTGTTTTGGGTGCATGCCTGACCCCCTGGGACGGCAACGCCCATTTCTTGTATTTGTTTGTCTGTCATCTATTAGTCCCGAAATGACCTAGTTGTGTCGAGTGGACGTTAAACCCCATTTCTCTCTCTCTCTCTCTGTCATCTACAGGCTGCATTTCTTAACGTATCATTTTGAAACTATGCATACTTATTCTTGGTACCTGAAGGAAGATCCCTATTGTTTTTGGTGCATGCCCGACCCCCAGGGACAGTGCCACACCTATTTCTTTTTGTGTGTCTGTGTGTCACCTACAGGCCACAATTCTTAATCGATCGTCTTGAAAACTTTTTTATACTTATTCCTTATACCCCAAGGCTCACCACTATTATTTTTGGTGCATGCCGGACCCCCTGGGACTGATCCACGCCCAATGTTTTTGTGTCTTGTGTTCGCCTACAGGATGCAATTCTTAATCTAGATCCTTTTAAAACTTTGCATACATATTCCTTATACCCTAAGGATAACCCCTATTGTTTTTGGTGATTTCCTTTCCCCCAGGGGCAGAGCCATGTCCATTTTTACTTCGTGTCTGTGTGTGTTGTCTACAGGCCCTGATTCTAAATGGATCGTCTTTAAACTTGGGATATGTATTCCTTATAGCCCAAGGACGACAACTGCATGTCCCGACTCCCAGAGGCAAGCCACGCCCAATTTTTGTGTTTGTGGTTTACAGGCCGCAATTCTGAATGAATCAGCTTGGTACTTGGCATATGTATTCCTTATAGCCTGAGGGCGTCCACTATTGATTTTGGTGAATGTCCCGATCCCCAGGGGCAGAGCCACGCCCACTTTTTGCCTTTAGCGTCTGAAAGCTACAATTCTGAATGGATTATCTTGATGTTGATGCACGACCCTCAACGCTAAACAAACCAAACGCCTAGCCTTCTTGACAAAGTACCATATCAATCAAAGCAGGAATGTGGACGTATATTGTAGCGTTAGCGTTATGTTTTAGCTTGTGGTCACTCTAGAGGTCTCAACTATTCAAAAAAAGTAGGGGATATTTGATTTTGGGGGCATAATACTAAAATATGCAAATGACTACGAAAAAAGTCACTATAGAACCTAACAGAAGAAACATTTCCAGTTACATGTGACGCCCAAACGCACCAATAGCTACCGCATGGAATGCAGGTGATGCTTGGTATCATCATGGGGGTCTAACCCAAGATTTGCATGACTCTGACTTTGAATGTTACAGTCATTGTGGCATTGAATTCCAGGGTGGAAACATCAGTTTAATTGTTTTAGTGACCAGAAAACAAATTTTGATATGCGTCGGCTTACCCAAAATGAAAGGTTACGTGCCCTTGGCATGCTACAGATCGGCACAAATCAGGCGGTTGTGGCGCGGACGATGAATGTTTCTCAGTCTGTCATAAGCAGGCTATGGTCCAGATACCGTGATACACAATCTGTACAGGACAGACCACGCTCAGGTCGACCAAGGGCGACAACTCAAGCCCAGGATCGATTTATCCGTACCTTGGCCTTGAGAAATCGTGTCATCACAGCAAATCAGATCAGCGCTCGTCTTAAAACAGACACTGGTGTGAGAGTGAGTGGCCAGACGATTCGGAATCGACTGCATGGGGGTCACCTTCGCGCCCGACGTCCTCGCGTGATCCCTTGTGTGAGAGATCATCACATTCAGGCAAGACGTCGTTGGTGTAGGGATCGTCAACACTGGGATAATCGACGCTGGAGCAATGTGATGTTTTCAGATGAGTCAAGGTTCACTGTTGATTTTTTGGACAGGCGTAGGAGGGTGTTGCGTCGTCGAAACGAGCGCTTCCAAGACGTTAACGTCATCAGACTTGATCGATTTGGGGGTGGTTCTGTTATGGTGTGGGGAGGCATCACTGTTGCTGGAAGAACGGCTTTACATGTTGTTGCAGGGCGTGTTACAGGCCAGTACTACCGGGGCAACATCTTGGCAGTCCATGTTGTGCCGTTCGCACGACGTCATGGCCGCCGTTTCATCTTCCAGGATGACAACGCAAGATGTCACAGGGCCAGGATCGTTACAGGTTACCTCCAACAACAGAACATCACCACATTACCTTGGCCAGCACTGAGTCCCGACCTCTCCCCCATCGAGCATGTCTGGGACATGCTTGGACAGAGGTTACGTCAACGTCAACAACGTCCTGCCAATGACCAAGAACTTGCTGCTGCGTTGCAACAGGAATGGGACAATCTGGACCAAAATGACCTTAGACGTCTCATTAGGAGTATGCCACGTCGGATCAATGCTTGTTTGGCAAACAGAGGAGGATTTACCCGTTACTGACTTTGTTGTGATGCTGTGGTAACTTTGCTGTTTGACCCCGGGTATCATTTTACCCTTATAATGGTCAGTCTGTGCCTTACTTAGTCTAACGATCATTTGGAATAAATCGATGAATGTTAACTTCATTTCATTTTGTCATTTGTTTCTTCGTCAGTTTCATTAGGTGACTTTAATAACACTTAAAAATCAAATATCCCCTACTTTTTTTGAATAGTATATTATCCAATTTTAGAAATAATATTAAATGTTTCGTATACTAAACGTTAGCATGGGGCAGAATTTTATAAAAACCAAACAAATTCTAATGATTTTCTGATAATTACTTAATATGCGACAACTCTTGTTGACTGCCCGGACGATTTAGCTGCTGTGTGGGCGTATGTTTCATTGCCTGGCAACCTATTTTTTAAACAGTATTTATTTAGCATATATTTTCATACAAAATACAATAAAGTCTAAATTATATATGTTTAAACAAGCTGTGCTGGTAGCTTAAAATTATTAATCTGTCTCAGCAAATGGTAATAAACAAAATAAAATATAAATGGCATGTTGAAGATAAATGTTTAAAGCAATATCTAAGTTTATTTTGATATTGCAGGAGATCTACTTCATACTGAGTACATATTGAAAATTTTTGAAAACTAGGTCATGCATTTATTTTGTTCAAAATATTAACTTTAGTCAAAGGTGGGCTGTAATTTTTACCTTTTTGTAGGCTCAAAAGTAGAAGCGTTGAAGGTGTATGGTTATCACTCCAAATGCTATTCTCGCTTCTGTGCTAAACAACGGATCCAGCGTTCAGAAAAGAGTCTTGAAAAGGGCAGCACCCGAGACCCGACCACATAGTCCTTCAACTCCTTCACAAAAATAAGATTCCATCGACCGTTATCATGTACAGTCACATCTTCTACCGGTGGTGTTCTTCCATCTGTTTGTATCATATTTCCAAGAAAGTCTACCCATATATCAAATGTGGTGGAAAGCGAACCAAGGATTTATTATGTAAAACACAGACTTTGGATGCTGGTAAGTAGTTGTTTATAATGTAAGACTAAGAGCTCCACTTCTCATTCATGTGACACAATTGCCATGCCGATTAGGTAGCAACGTCATTACGGTCCACGTCAACACAAACATTGTTTAGGGCTCAGTCTGACGACATTTTGGGCTTACTTAGCAACTTTTCAGACTGGGTCAAGCAACTTTTTGAATTCGGGCTGGCGACGTTTCGGACTCTATAAAAGCTGAAAAATTCTGTGTATATGTTTGTAATAACCGTTTTTTCTTTCGTTTTAGGTGATGCTGAACACAGATCATTCACGATAGTAAAGAAATTAAACATCTGAACTATAAGAATGCAAATTATTTTAATATAAATCAATCACCGGACGGATTAAATGTGTGTAGCATGGCAATCTATCGATTAAAAGCTCAAACTTTCTGAGTATAATTTCTTTTTAAGCTGATGCTGGTGACTTATCAGATGATGATATTGATGAATATTGAAATGCAATAATAATAAATTCCACTTTTTGAGTGCAAAATCCACCCATAAGCATGCTCAAAGTGCTTTTAAGAGCAATATACCGAGGTACTATGTGTACATACATGTCTTTTCAATTTTAGAAATATTTTTTGAACAAATGAGATTTTGATTGGGTTTTACAGTCATGATGAATATTTTGGGGTCTTTCAAACGTCGTATTATGCAATGTTATTGTTATGACTGTTTTTTTCTAAATTTATCTCCCAGTTGGACTTGTTAGTAAATACAAAATTTATAATATTTTTGTCTTATTATTGTGCATTGCCTTTAAAGGATGTCAATTGCTGTATGTAGCATTGTTTTGCATATCAAACATAGACATGTACAAATATCAAAGACGGATCAAGGCTCTGATGGGCCCTAGGCATCTCGACCAGCTGGGCCGTTTGCGGAACTGGTTTCAGAAATCACTCCTTCCTTGTTGGTCAGCTACTCACTATTTTCGATGATGTTCGTGTTTTCATCGACTGAGCAGTGCGCGACCCTGTCCCTGGCCACCGACAAAACATTGCGATTTTTGTTTGGTCGTAGTTTTAGCAGCTTTTTTCAGCATTTCAGCTTTACGTTTTTTTTTCTCTCTTCTCCCATCCACACCTATGCCTTTAGAACATATCAGTGTGCAACCAGCTTACGTTTAAATGACGCAACCTTCACGTAATGAAAGAAAGAAATAAATTCAAGAGAAAATCACAAAAACTTCTTTAAAATGAAAGCAAATCAGGATACCAGGCTAATAGAAGGCTAGCCAGTGACCGTGGGGTTCTTTCCTCATAGTGAACGGCCAACACAAAATATTTTATTGCCATTGGCCCTATTTTAGTATTTTTTCTTTGTCCCTAGCCTATGGGCTAATCCGCCCCTGACAAATAACCTGCTGTTAGTCGAACATTATTCAATCTATGCTGGTTGTCCATGCCTGCACTTATTTTGCAAAATGATGAGAAATTAAATTTTAGCATAGAGGTCTAATGTACATACAATTATGGCTTGATGGAAATGATAGTTTGGGGACTCACAGGTTGGGGCCACAAAAATCTGTTTTACTCAGTTAAGAATTTAGTCAGATTTAGTGTACCTTAGCAGAAATATTTTTTTTTTTTTTTTTCCTACATCTGTACATTTATTGCTATTTAAATGTCTACCAGTACCTATATACCGGTAATACACAAATATACATATATTCAACAACACTTCAAGGCAGTTAATAAAATATTTACAAGTAGAGTATCTAATTGACAGTTTAGTCCACCTTAGTTAGCGAGCAGAAACAGCAGGTGGTACAGACAACCTGTTGTTTTTTTGTTTTGTTTTGTTTTTTTTTTCCATAAATTAAATTTTTTTTATTACATCATGTATGATAACCGTATAAAATAATCAAAATGGAGAAATATATCATTTACAAATATTCAAAGATGGACAAACCAGATTAAAACACAGATTTAACTTTCTTGTTTATTTTTTTTTAGTTTTGATCTAAAGACAATCTTCATAGAAAATGTCGTACATAATGTCCGTCTGCTGGAGATGGGGGTGTTAACTCTGAGAATTACTATAGACAGTAAGCGTCCATGCACAGGTGAAGTGTGAAGAGACTGGATAGGGAATGGGGTGATTAGTTGTCATAGACGACAGTCGGCATGAAGGTCAGACATTTGAATACATTATATATGGCTTTAATGGTGTAATAAATTCTTATAATCTATCAAGTTTCCATGGGGGATGGATATGTACATATGTCTGATAACAAAACAATTGTAGTATATCAAAAAATATTTTTTTTTTTTTATTTTCTCTCTACAATAGATAATCAATTACTGACCATTTTTCTAATTTTTTTGAGGTATAATGAGCTATAGCAGATTGGTACCTAAAATAAGATAGCAGTGAGGATAGGTTCAAAGTTTGGTTTTTCTTTGCTGAAACATATATATGAAATTTAGATAGAAGTATTATTAGATTGAGGGCGTCTTTATATTTGTGAGTATGTGACCCAAAAAGAATAGTTTTAGGTTCAAAAGTAACTTCAATATTAAGATTATTTTTAATTAATAGTGTTAGACTTTCCCATAGTTCTTGGACTATTTTACAGGATGTGCAAAAATGAATTAAGTCTTCCGTTGAATCTTGACAAAAAGAACATAGGTCTTTATCTTTTGTTTTAGTTTTTTTTAGGTAAGAGTTGAGAGGTAAAATGCGATGCAATAGTCTGTACTGAAACCACTGTAAATTTGTATCATTTGTTAGTAAAAAGGCGTTGCTAAATGTTGTTTGCCAATCGTTTGGTTCCAAATCTAAAAGTTCCTGCCATTTTATTGTTGAAGTAGGAATAACATTTGTATTTAGTAAAAGTTTATAGAAATAGTTGCAACCTTTTAGGTTTGTTTGTAATTTTTGAACAATTGTTGGAACATACGGTCTTTCTAATTTTATACCTAAAGTGTCTGTTTCTTTTTTTTTTTAAATTCTTTTAAGCAAGAATATAGGCTCTGAAATTTTAAAAAACAAATTTGAGGTAATTTAAATTTTTTTTCCAATTTAATTTTTGATAGTATTTCACCATTGTCGTCGAATAGATCGCCTAAAACTGTAATTCCGTTATTGTACCATGATTTGAAATATATAGGTTTGTTATCAATTTTAATATCCAAGTTATACCAAAGAGGAGATTTGGGTAAGTCAGTGTTAGTTATATTTAGAGATATATGTGACCAGGAAGTAAAAACGTCTTTCCAAAATGGATTAGTTGTGTTTATTTTAGAATTTAAAAACTGGTCACCGAAATCTATTAACTGTTTAGTAAAGTTATTACCGTAGCATGCATGGACAATATCAAGCCACGGAGTATCAAAATTAACTAAAATTCGTCTTATCCATGTGCATTTTAGAGCCATAATAAATAAGTTTAAATTCGTCATTTTTAAACCTCCGTACACTGTAAAAAATTTCCGTTTTTTATGTCGCCGAATTCCGTAGTTTAACACATTTTTTCTGTTAATTGATGGATTATTTTGAGAAATTGTGTTAAAATAGTGAATTATTTCTTCAAATTACGTGTTTTATGTAATTCTGTGGAATATCCAGTATTAAACAGGAAACTTCCGTGAAATTTGGGGATAGAATATTTTATTCCCTTCTATAACGGACTTAATTCTGTTATTTTACGGAATAAACGGTGGAATGACAGGAAAGTTACGTGAAATTCAGGAATAAAATGTTTCATTCCATTATATAACGGACTATTTCTGTTTTCGAATGCAACGATAAGAAATCATATACATATATAATAATTCCTAATATGTATCATTTTATAGTATTCATTTCAATTTATTAACCATAATATGAAGGATCATATTGTGTAGAGTTTGGTATATTAATAGTCATGTATATCTAATTTTCATTATTTATAAGATCTATAAAGTGTTTTCTCATTCATAATACGGTAATCAGATTGTAAGTATTTTCATAAATGTGTAAATACAATTTTCAACGCTCAGCGAAGATAGGTTGTATTGTCTGGTAACCAAGCACGGTTATATCTGGATAATTTAACCGTTTGGCCAGTGTAAGCCGGTTTGTCTGCATGGCAGAGTTTACATATCTGCAAATTGATAATACCGCAAACTTGCATCTGAAAGCCTCTAACCGGTCCTAACACTGACCATTATTAGTTGATAGATACGGCCTTTTCTCGATGAGGGTATTCTAATAAATATTAGCGGAGATAGGTTACGTAAATACATCGCTAGCACTTCGGCGGAAACGGACGTTAAATAAAGCTATTTCGCACATTCTATGAAATATTGATTTGAAAACGGAATTTACGTTAATTGAGGGAATTTCTGTAAATTACAGGAAAAACAAATACGGATAAAATTTTCCTGGTAATATTTGTTTCCGGAATTTTTTCCGTTTTTTCACGGATATTTTTGTTACAGTGTACTGATATGGGGTCAGAAATATAACCATCATTCATTAGATCAACTAGAAAGACTGCCAAGAAAATATCCATCAGAAATGTTCCCCCAATATTCAGATTCATGCTAGTAAAATGCGGTCGAAATATGTGTCAATTCTCAGCTAAGTAAAACAAAAAATAGGAAAATAAATAATGATTTGTAGCTCTGGGCCAGCTGTCACTAGACCTTCCCCATAATTATTGAAAACAGCACGAGATGAGTGACATGACTAACAACACGATAGATATGACGCAATTTGCATTGAGTTTGAAGCTCAAATTCAACATGTCTATAGATATCAGTGTGCCCGATTACCCTGTATCAATTTCGTGCCAAACCTTGTTGGAATAGCGTTTCCACATAGCCCAAACTATCAATAAACACGTATAACAAGATTAGTTCAGTTGTCAAGATCGTGGCATTGTTTATAAACAACGATCACGTGACTAATCACATGTCATGATCCGACGACTTTCGTTGGTCAATTACTTGACCGCTTAGCAGCTTCGTGTTATGACAAGAAATATATAGTTCTTATTCAGATAATTTTTTAAATATTACTGGAGCTGATATCCACATGTGAAGGTTGCTAGTTAACATCATTTTTGCCGTGTCTGTCAATTTTAAAAATCGGAAACGCGGCAGCAGGCCGTTTAGCGAGAGTAAAGATCTAAGCCATATAATCGTGCCCAGTCCACTATGGAAGGGTATCGCTGCCAATATTAAATGCTCTGCTAAAATGTCTTTTCCATTGATTATATGTAAAAAGTACAATGTACAAAGTCACAATACCGGTAATGATAAAGTCAAAATACCTCTAAGGCCAAAGTTAAATGGAAAACGACAAATGTAATGTGTCAAATGACAAATGTTTTAATGCAGAATGCTGTTCTTTGACATTTCTACATTTTACATTTCTCTCATTACAGATCACATTTGCGCTCTTCCACATCTCATTTGTCATTCACGCTTTCTTTTCATCAACTTGCGCATAGCATCTTCTTAAATATGCAAATATGGTATGCCACGTGACTTATTAACATATATACGGAAACGTCCGATCTTTCTTGAAATAAGAATATGAATTATTTCTCCCAGTTAACGTGCTGCCATTCTTCAGTTGACTTCATGCCATTCATGGGTTCTTATTTAGCTAACAATTAAGTTGACCTCAATTGTGTGTCCCGTATTAAGGGAAACCTTCTCGGCCAATACAGGTCGATCCATAAGCCCAAGTGGTTTCATGCGCGTAGAATCTCATTATTCCACTTTCTGAATTTTTGTTTTCGTAAGATTATATAAAATGAAATAGGCCAAAGACAAAATACAGTACCACGGCTGTGCCACTACGGATATACAGATCATATATATTCATACATTTATAATATAATTATTGATACCGTATTATACATAATAACACAGGTAAGTGAAAAATTAATACGTGTATAGGCCTAATAAGTAAATATTACCGTGGTCTATATTATGACAATCAAAACGGACGAAAAAATTCCCTGGCTTCTCCGTCCTTCCATTATCCTGTTCCTGGCAGATAATTAAATTAAACCCGTCATCATCAATTCGCATCAAAACAGGTTCAGTTTAGTGTCATTAAATATTTTTCAAAATTGCGATTAGTTTAAAGGAGCTAAATCGCTAACATTTGATTTGGGACCTAGAAATTGACATAAGTGGGTCGCAACGCATATAATAATGTAGCATGAATGTATATAAACTGATTTAAATTCAATGGTTTCCGTTTTTACTCTTATTTCAAATCAGTTATGTTCGGCGAAATAAGTCAGTAGTCTCAATCGAATGCAAATTTCTAGCGTCTGGTTATTCCAGTCTACATACGCCGTTTGATTTGGTACAATGTTTCGAGCCTCGTTCCTTCGAGTCTCTTGCTAGAACTTGGTTTGAAACGCATTATGGTACACGATCCGTGTACCAATGGTAAAATATTTATTGTGTCTTAAATATTGGATATCAGAAGTCCATCTTTTTCCGGTAAGATCGCAGCATCAATTGTTGATTTAAATTGACAAATAATTCGTGTTTTCAATGTTGAAGATTTTGGATGATATTGAGTTAGAGACTTAGCTACTTTAAACCTTTCACAAACATCAATAAATGTTTGCTAATTCGGGGAAGAAATTGGTCAGGATGCTCATATTTTTAGATTCCACAAAAAGTTATATTTTCCTTTTACCAGCACAAACATAAATAAATAATTAAAAAAGAAAAACAACTAATATCGCGTTAACTGAGTTATCTTTCCTTCGGAACAATTATTCATATTTTTATTTCAAGAAAGATCGGTCTTTTCCGTATTTATGTTAATAAGTCACGTGGTATACTATATTTGCATATTTAAGAAGATGATATACGCAAGTTGATAAAAAGAAAGCGTGAATGACGAATGAGATGTGGCAGAGCGCAAATGTGATTTGTAATGAGAGAAATGTAAAATGTAGAAATGTCAAAGAACAGCATTTTGCATTAAAACATTTGTCATTTGACACATTACATTTGTCGTTTTACATTTAACTTTGGCTTTAGAGGTATTTTGACTTTATCATTACCGGTATTGTGACTTTGTACATTGTACTTTTTACATATAATCAACGGAACAGACATTTTAGCAGAGCATTTAATATTGGCAGCGATACCCTTCCATAGTCCACGGCCTATCTTGGTTGCAGTTTAGTGTTATATAATCATCCCTATAGTGCAATATAGTTTTAGTATATTGATATATAGTTTCGTTTTAGCATTGTGTTATGTCGTCTTTACGGTAGTATTGTGCTATGTAGTCTTTATTGTAGTATAGTGCTATATAGTCTTGGTTATAGTATAGTGCCATACAATCTCCTTATAGCCTGTATAGTTTTGCTTTTAGTATATTGCTATATAGTTTTCGTTTTAGTATTGTGTCATATAATCTTCATTAGGGTTTCACACTGCGTAGCTTGTGTGAAACACTATTGTTTTTGTTAAAATTATTATTCTTATTATTATTATTATTATTATTATTATTATTATTATTATTATTCAGATTCCAATTTGAATAGATCTCAGCAACTACGTGTCGCATCGTTACGATTTCTTCGGTTTTACTGGGAAAGTGGGTGTGACTTAGAGGATAAAGCTATTTTGAACGTTCTGCGACAATGCGAAATGTCCGAAATCACCGAAGTTATCGTTTTTGAAAATATTGCAGTAATTTTAACAATAATCATTGGATTTTAACTTTCGATACATTTTGGCATAGCCGGAGACAGGGCACATAGCTACGCTACTTTCGATTTTTGATTTTCGGCAAATCTTCGAAGATATTAGGCGCCAAATTTCGAAAATTTAAAATTTTACAAAAAACTTTTTTATTTATGAATATTTTTTAGTCGTGTTGTGCACAGAATTAAAGAGTCATCTGACTAGCGCAAAAATGTTAAAAAAATTTGTCGCAGTAATTTTCCTTGGCCGCCATTGGCTAATTCACTTTTTCAGTCCTAGATTAAATTTTTATTGTTCGATTTGTATAAAACAAAGTTCATATGCTTCGTTGTCTCAATTGTCATTTTTTTTATTACCAAAAGTGTTATCTGTCGGCACCGGAAGTGGCATAATTTTACCAAAAACTACAATTTTGACGGTTAGTTTCCTTCTTCTTAAACAAATATTATTTTTTGGAAAAATTATATGACTCAAAGAGTGTGTCCTTTAAAGGCGCAAAAAATGGCGGAAGCAGTTTTTTTAATTTCTATTTCATTTTCTAGCAAATTGGATTAAGAGGTGGAAAAAGGCGTAAAATTGACCTATTTACAACCCATTCAGGCTTTTCAGATTTTAAAATATTTTTACTTAACTTTTATAAACCTGTAACTATAATCCATACGAAGAGAATGTATGTTAAAATTAGTTTCTAAAATAAGCAGTTGCCGAGAAATGGGCAGTTTTGCATAAGTCACTGTTTTCGTAATTTTGCCTGTAAAATAGTCAATTATTAATGGATATTCACAAAAGTGACATCATTTGATTCAAAAAGCAAGTCTGCGTCATATCATGTTGATTACTATTTAAAATTGACACCGGAAGTGGCGTCATTTAGTCAAAAACTCAATTTTTAACTTTTAAAATCGATATTTTTTTCAACCAAGAATTATGTCACATATAATAATAAAATTAATTTTTGGTTTAAATTCACATATTAACAAAACTCATACGGTCAAAAAGATATCATAAAATTGTTTCTAACTTGTTCGGTTGCCGAGATATAGGCGATTTTCTAAAAGTCACTTTTGTAGGTTTTTGGCCCATAAAAGTGTCAATTATTATTCGATTTTCATAAAATTTTCACCCTTTGAAGCCTAATGTCATAGACGATGTTAAAAAACTAATTTAAAGTTTTCATTATCACCGGAAGTAACGTCATTTTGGCAAAAACTGTATTTTAAGCCTTCAAAGCCGATATTTTATTCAAATGAGTCTGATTTGTAATGTTTATACAATTATGATATTTGATTCCAATCAACAAATAGATTAAACCCATACGGTCATATAAATACCAAAAAATGGTTTCTAACTTGTACGGTTGTCGAGAAATAGACGATTTTCTACACGTCACTTTTCAAGGTTTTTGGTCTATAAAAGTGGCAATTATTATTCGATTTACATAAAATTTTCACCATGTGATGCCTTATGCCATTTCTGATTTCATAAAACTAATGGAACATTTACATTATCACCGGAAGTACTGTAATTTTGTCAGGATCAATTACATGTAACAAATGTATAAAATGAAATGATATTGCTGGATTTGTTTGATTCTGTTTCCATTTTATTTGATGTGTGCAATTCTTATGTGGAAACCTGTATATTGGTTTCTTTGGTACCGGAAGTGACATATGTTCAAGAGTAACGTGGCACCGAAATTGACACAAGTTCAAGTTGAAAGGTAACATGGCACCAGTGAAACCCGTCATTCCTGCATGCAGGTCTAGTTTTAGTATAGTGCTACATAGTTTTGGTTTTAGTATATATGGTTTTCGTTATAGTAAGCATAGTGTCATATACTTGGTTTTAGTATAATGTTATATAGTCCTCCTTATAATGTTATATTGTCTTTGTTAGCATTACTGAATGACATTAAATCACAAATTGGGGTAAAATCTTAAATAAATCACATGTAGCATAATCTCATTTATTGTTGTTCCGTTCTTCAAACTGAAGATTTAAAGGTGTTTTTAAAGTTGCTAATATTTTGTAGAATACTTCTAATTTCTCATCTGGGTTGGTCAATGTAATTCTATATCTAAGAAGAAGCTGTAAATAAAGAAAGTCAGGGTAAATATATATCAGCAGCAATTTCAATTTTATCCTAACATGAACTAGTAACCACAAAAGACCGCACGCGTGTACATGTAATTGCTGTTAAAGATGCGTTTGATTGGACTTAATTAAAGTATCCATGGGCTCGAAGGCTTATATGCATTTTTCTTATTTTAATTCAACAAAATATAGACTGAAAGGCGATTAAATAAAAAAGAACACTAAAAAATAATTTGAACTTTATAGATGCTCCGAACAACTGAATGAATAAGTTTTAGAAAAACATGCTTTTTGATAATTCACATTTTAATTTTTATAGTAGGGGGCATCTATACCCAGGCGCGGATCCAGAGGGAGGGTCCAGGGGGTCCGGACCCCCCACCCCCCCCCTGCTCAGACTTGAAAAAATTTTATGCGATTTTATTGGCGATTTTTAGACCTGTAATTTTGGTATTTACCTTCCGGAAATACGTCAGAATGCACCAAATTGAATCTAATTTACCAAATTTTTCCCCGTTAATTGGTTGGGCGCCTTCGGCGCAGCCCACCGCAATTATCAAACCTAGACCCCCCCCCTGCAAAAAATCCTGGATCCGCGCCTGATACCTCGCTCGGAATTTAGAAATCTAAAAGATTGCAATAATTGGACCTGGGCCAGGCAGCATTTGCAATCGGTTTTGATGTCCAGTCTTCAAGTCTTTCACTTTCATTTTCACTTTCTTTTTCGCTATCTTTGACCGATTAACAATCATAAAAGATAGGTTGCCAGGCAAGGAAACATACGCCCACATCACCTTAATCGACCGGGCAGTCAACAAGAGTTGTCGCGTATTTTTACTTTTGTCGGTACAAAAACATTTATAATACACCAAAATCCGAACGGCAAGACAACTGTCCTTGTCAGGCCCTTCGTTCTGTATCACGCCGGGAAATCTGGATGAACTTGCTCGGTCAATGCAAGGATCGAACACCCAACCTCCAGGCTCGCTAGCTAGCGGCTTACCCACTTCACCACCGTGCCCATTAGGGAACATCTGAATGATTTTATATGTGTACACCGAGTTTACGCCTATATATAATCGTTTCGATTGACTTAAGATTGATACACAAAGTTTAAGGTCTTGAGACGAACAAGGATATTGATTTTCAATGATTTTTGAATAGCTAAATCCATGATATTAAACGCTTTAATTGTGTACTAAACATTAGCATGGTCCATACAAATGCTAATATTTTTTTTTATATTTACTTAATGAATTGTTACTCTTAATCAGATTTTGGTGTATTATAAATGTTTTTGTACCGACAAAAGTAAAAATACGCGACAACTCTTGTTGACTGCCCGGTCGATTAAGGTGATGTGGGCGTATGTTTCCTTGCCTGGCAACCTATCTTTTATGATTGTTAATCGGTCAAAGATAGCGAAAAAGAAAGTGAAAATGAAAGTGAAAGACTTGAAGACTGGACATCAAAACCGATTGCAAATGCTGCCTGGCCCAGGTCCAATTATTGCAATCTTTTAGATTTCTAAATTCCGAGCGAGGTATCAGGCGCGGATCCAGGATTTTTTGCAGGGGGGGGGGGTCTAGGTTTGATAATTGCGGTGGGCTGCGCCGAAGGCGCCCAACCAAGTAACGGGGAAAAATTTGGTAAATTAGATTCAATTTGGTGCATTCTGACGTATTTCCGGAAGGTAAATACCAAAATTACAGGTCTAAAAATCGCCAATAACATCGCATAAAATTTTTTCAAGTCTGAGCAGGGGGGGGGGGGGTCCGGACCCCCTGGACCCTCCCTCTGGATCCGCGCCTGGGTATAGATGCCCCCTACTATAAAAATTAAAATGTGAATTATCAAAAAGCATGTTTTTCTAAAACTTATTCATTCAGTTGTTCGGAGCATCTATAAAGTTCAAATTATTTTTTAGTGTTCTTTTTTATTTAATCGCCTTTCAGTCTATATTTTGTTGAATTAAAATAAGAAAAATGCATATAAGCATAATCTCACAGAAAAGCGTGTGAAACTATCACAGCAGCTGTGACAAAATAGAACAAAGTGATATTTTATTGTCAAAAACATTCGAGTTGTGACCAGCAATCTCAGAAGATGATCGAGTACTCTCTGACGAAAACAAAAGTTTCTTGAAATCGATGAGAACCGATCGCAAAGCCACCTTTGAGTCACGTGGTATGATTCTGGACTCCCAGATGCGGCGAATGTCTGAACGGAGTAATATCGAAAACGAACGACGAGTGTATGTAATGCGAGTTCCACACTAAATATTTCTATGGACTTAAGCGTGGGCTTCCGGTCAAAGATGGTGAAAAAGAATGTGACGATGAAAGTAAAAGACTTGGAGACTGGGCGCCAAAACCGATTCCAAAGATTGCCTAGCCGATACATGTACTCTGTCAGGCCCAAGTATTTGCAAACGTTCGTATTTCTAAATTCCGGCCACAATTGCGAAAATGATTTGATCAATGTCAAATAGTGCTGGAGTTACTGCCAGAGTTTTGCTGGCACCGGTGGGCCCCCTAAATATCAACCAATCTGTCTAATATTTTGCATGGAGTGTTTTTCAGGAATAGGAACAGATTAGAAAGAGGGACAGGGGGTCTGCAAATTTGCAGAAATTGAGTGGCTATAAATGCATGCTAGTGCATGGGCTAGAATTCTAGTATGGATTTATTGGGTCACTAAGCGCCAACTTGAACAAGAGAAATGACATTTAGAAGTGGTTGTAAATACGATTAAAAGTTGGCTTTTGCTAGGTTCCCACTGCCGTTCGATGCATTACAAAAAGGATTGTCCCCATTGAGTCCACAATCTGGTACATGTAGATACGTTCGGATACGTTTCGATACGATCAACACGATTGTTACGTCTACTGGCCTTAATATACTAAGCAGCAAAAGAAACGTCAGGTTGGTATGCTACTCTGAATAGACGCATTGCATAAAACTTGCCAAATGATTTTATTGTATATTTGTGTACTCATCTCAAACTTTACCTGAGCAATAAGGCTCTTTCTCAAACACGGAATTGAACCCAGGAAATGTTCTCAAAAACGCAACCTGACTTCTGAGATAGTAATGTGTTCTCCATGTAACCCATGCTGCACGTACTGTTCACCGGGGCAAATCCTATAAAATGCACCGCCATACCTGGTTGAGTCATCCACACTACAACGGCAACAGTATGCCACGACTAACGACAGCCCAGAGGAACCAGATGCTTGAAAGATTCGACGACGATTCAGACAGTGGGAACACTCGGAAGACCCATCAGTACCGATAAAGTGCGCCGACGCCTCACAAGATAGAACATCCATTGCCGTAGACCTTATCCTTACCCCTCGCCTTCGACGTGAACACAGTTTGCCAAACAACACCAGAACTGGCGACACGGGCAACGAAGAACTGTTCTGTTCACAGATGAGTGTCAGTATTGCGTATCAACTGCTAATGGCAGAACTAGAAAATGGAGTCGATGTGATCAGCGTTATTCTGACCAATGTGTCATGGAAGGAGAAACATGGAGAGGTCCAAGCATAATGGTTTGGGGTGAAATCAGCCTGAGTGAACCAGAGAGTGGCTCTTGTGGCGTTCCAAAACCTTGGTCCAGGGAGAGGAGGCGGTATCACAGCAGTGTTCTACATTAAGCTCTTGGACCCCACATCACACCACATTTCGCATGTCATCGAAACAACGTTTTCCAGCATGACAACGCCCGTGCCCACACCGCCAAAGTTACTTGGGACTTTCTACAGCAGAACGGTGTCAACGTTATGCGCTGGCCAGCCCTTAATACGGACTTAAACCCGATTGAACATCTTTGGGGTGAAATTCAGAGGAGACTTAATAACGTCGTACCGGAATTAAACACAGTCGATGGATTGTGCCAGGCTTTTCTGAGATTGTGGTTCCATGTACAGACGCTGCGCTGCTGTTATTGTCACTTGCGGTGGACACACCAGATACTGTCGTAATGTCTTGGAATTGTGATGAATTAATCACTAATGTGTCAACATATTGTTCACAAAAATTGCTTTGATCAATTTAGGAAGTCGTTTTCTAGAATTGATTAAAGTGCCTCTCTGATTTTGAAATCGTACGGACGTGGTTTGTTTTTTGCTGTTTAGTTTATATGATAAGAGCTAATAGAATCACCACGATTAAAACAACGATTTCCATCGTGGTGCGAACCGTAATAATGTGGGAACCTAGCAATACGCGCGCGTGAAACTTGTGCACATGCGGATATGTTCCGCGTATAACACTGATTCCATTCCAGTAAGTCAACCAACGCTCTTGTCTCTGTAAATTCAGCTTGCAGCTTGCAGATTTTTTAAACTATGGTGTTATTATAACAATGCGGTGATTGCGAAAGTTAACAATGTGCTGTAAAGAGAAATCCCCGCTTATAGCGTCAATTATATCGGGATTCATCAAGCCAGGCAAGATACATCCACATTTTGCAAGAGATGGACCGAGAACGAGCTAAAAAAATTGGTTATTTTTATACAATCGGGGGCCATAATCCAGGAAGTTACGGGTCGGGTCGATATGAGCCAATATCGAAAGGAACCCAGTTCTTTGAGCTATAAACATATATTTTAATAATATTATTGTAACCTCTAGGGGGTCCACAACCATGGTATTACATACTTTTACACTATTTGCGTACATTTTGTTGAGAAATTCCGGTGGGATGTTCACGAAATTCGAACCCAACCACCATTTGGGCGTAATGGTGATATATATCAACGGATTTTAAAATTGAATACAAAATGGAACTTCAGACAAAAAACGCGATGTTTCGTACAATCCAGGAAGTTACATTCCGAAATGCGCTAAATGAACTGAGATCGCTGTGATATAAACATCAAAATCGGATCAAACTTTTGACGTTTAGACGGTCCACAACCTTGATACATCATACGTTTACACTATTTGCGAAAGGAGAAGTCACGGTGTCGTCCAGTTTCAATCCGATTTCATAAAATTCGAACTCAAATATCATTATTCTGTAACGGTAATATATTCAGATCTCCTTTTTTTAAATTTGGCAAAAATTGTGACCCCTGGCTGGTGAAAAGTTTTTTTGTTCAAACAGGGGCCATAATCCGGAAATTTATGGTCTGATATGCGCGAATATCAACATGAACCGAGGTCTTTGGAGGATAAACCTATATTTCAAGTTTCGTCAAAATTGGATAAAAATCGTGACCTGTAGAGTGTCCACAAACAAATTATAAGCAAGCAGGAGCGACGACAATATACGTCCACATGGCGAAAAAGCGTACATGGAAAGCAGGCCTGAGACATATGACTACTACAAGGGCGGTCGTTAGCCGGCTTGAGTGATAGCTGGCAGCACGTTCTTACCCCCTTTTTTTAAAAAAAACATTACCAAGTTGGTCGTGTGTTACCTGTCATTATTATTACCATTCGCAAATTCAATGGTTGTCCTATAGCAAACAGGGTAAGTCTTTCAAAAATTATTTTAACTGCATTACTTTTGCTAGAATGTCCTGTCATTACTTTAACAAATATTACAGTTAAGGTTATAATTCTATGTAGTCGATGGTTTTTGAGATTCTTATCTTTACCTTTATCACTGCTACGTAAATCTGATGTTCGGCAAATTGTCGGCCTAAGCAATTTCTAGGACCAAAGCCAAACGGTAAGACAATGAAAGACTGGCGTCGTTTCAGTGTAGTATTTGACTCCCGTAACCATCTTTCAGGCTCATATATGTCAGGATCGTCGAAATATTTAGGATTCCGACACATGGTGTGACATAAGTCACACCGGATTGTTCATCAATGTCAAAAAACAAATGTCACTTTAACAGTTTATTTAATCAATGTCAAATGATCACATCATCAGGCGATACACACTGATACAACAGCTTATTACAAACAATAACAATCGTGAATGGAGTATGGAATGTCAAACTGGCTAGGCCTACATCAGCACATCACAATATCACATCAGAATAATTCAATCTTCATAAATCATACGTTCAACAATGTAAATTACAATGGAAACAGGCTGGACATGGGCTAATTGAAAGTTTGAAACAAAAACACAGCTATGCTGTTATGTTCTGTTTTTGTGAAGTTTTTTCGCCCGGTGTCTCAAACATGACAGACATCTTCAAAAACACAAGTGACAAGCCGTCTGCTTGGACAAGAACCGGGAAAACTACGTCATTCATTTGATTAGTCCAAATCAAAGACAGGGACCAAACCGTCTAAAATACGGCCATGGACCTAAACCAAATAAAATATTATCCAGTTAAAAACGGTAGCTACACCAGCCCCTACATAAAAATTAATTGCCCACATTTTTATGTAAATCAAATGCACAAAGCTACCAGGATAACCCAACCGACAATACATATTTAATTATAACTTAACAACAAAAAAAAAAAAAAATACATTATAATACCAAACAGCTTAACGTCTAAATGGATAACAGAAATATATTTAACTATATATATGTACATTTTCCAGGATACTTAATTAATCCAGTTCTAATAGACAAATCTTAGTTATAGGCCTCGTTAATACAATACTACCATGTACAGATATGTTATCATGTTGTCGTTTAACATTAGTCGCAACCGTTGAACTAGTTTTAAGTTTTACGGATCTTACAAAACCATCCTGTGACTTAATAACATCTACAATACATGCTAAAGGCCATTGACCTCTAGGAAAATTATCATCAACTAAAAGTACAATATCTCCAATACAAATATTTCTTTTAGTAATATTCCACTTACTACGCTCTAATAAAGTAGGTAAATACTCTTTAACCCAACGACGCCAAAAAACGTCAGCTAAATATTGTGCTTGTCGCCATTTACGTTTGATATACAAATCTTTCTTTTCAAAGATCCCAGGGGGTAAACTAGAACAGGGTCGTAAATGTAATAAATGATTAGGGGTTAAAGGTGGCGCGTCAGATACACTATCGCTATTTCTAGTAAGCGGTCTATTGTTTAGAATAAGAACAACTTCCGCAATGACAGTTAACAACACTTCATCAGATACTAACTGTTCTTTTACAAGTGACTTCAAAATTTGTCGTACTGATCGGATCATTCTCTCCCATATGCCACCCATGTGACTAGCTGCAGGAGGATTAAAACGCCAAGAAATACTTTTCTGCGCACAAACATCAATAATTTTAGAGTTGTTAAAGTTCTGAATAGCTTCTTTCAGTTCCTTGTCAGCCTTAGTAAAGTTCGTACCGTTGTCACTTCTAATGGACTCGGGATAACCACGAACACTAATAAATCTACGCAATGCATTAATCATCGAGTCCGTGTTCAAATTATGAGCTATCTCAATGTGGACAGCGCGTGTTGTCATACAAGTGAAAAGACAACCATAGCGTTTAACAGTACATCTACCTTGTTTTACTAATAAAGGTCCAAAGTAGTCCACACCGACAAAAGTAAATGGGGGTTTATCAGGAGTTAATCTTTCTTTTGGTAAATTAGCCATAAACTGTTCTTCGGGTTTTTTAGTTCTACGTTGACAATCAATACATTTATTAAGAACGCTTCGCACAGCCGAACGCCCCTTAACAACCCAAAATTTCTGTCTTAATTCTGAAAGAACCGATTCTTGTCCCATGTGACCAACGTTCATATGATAATAACGAATAATTAAATCTGTGACATGGTGCCTATACGGTAATATTACAGGATGTTTTAAATGATCATCAACGGGTGCGTATTCTAATCGTCCACCAACACATAACAAGTCATCCTTTAATTTGGGATTGAGTTTAAACAACGACGTACCAATTTTCTTCAAAGACTTCTTTGAGGATTTTTCCGAATCATCTTGAGCTGAACCAATGATGTCCAGAGCATCAGAGAAAACATCACGCTGAACAAGTTTCAGAATCGCATTTTCCGCTTGATTAAGTTCATCAACAGTCAAATGTTTCGGTACACTTCTAGGTTCACTTAATTCCAAACGATTATTTACTCGATCCCGAATAAATTGCTTAAAACGTAATAACCAAGCTACAACTCTTTTCAGTTTCCACCATGACGAAAAACGTAGTAAAAGATTATTCAAACAATCTTCATTTGCCACAGTAGCATAAATCCTTGCTTCTTTTCTAACTTCTGGGTCACTGTCTTGTAATTCTGGGATTTCAACCATTCTCGGCCAATAATTCTCTTCCTTGTACAAAAACTCAGGACCAGTCAACCATCTATCATCTTTCAAGAATGATTTAAGCTTTAAGCCCTTTGACCCATCGTCTGAAGGATTAACATCTCTATTCACGTATCTAAATTGAGAAGCATTAGCCCCCATATGGATGGCAGTTAAGCGGTTCGATTCGAATGTATGAAACCGTTTAGATTCATTATTTATACATTTTAACACAGACATCGAATCAGTCCAAAATATACACTTATTGATGTCATATTCTAGTTCATCTTGAATCAGTTTACTGAGTTTAACTGAAATTACAGCTGCTGATAATTCTAAACGAGGGATCGAAATTTCACGTACAGGCGCAAGTCTAGCTTTTCCAATAACAAATGAACAATGTATCCGGTTTTCTTTATCGACGAATCTAAGATAGGCAACAGAAGAATAGCCTACACGCGACGCATCGGAAAATACATGCAATTGTGTGTCAATAACTTCACCAAAGTTTTTTGGTTTAAGGCAACGATCAACCTTAACATTTGATAACTTCTGGAGATCATCTAACCACCTGGTCCACTGTAGTTTGTCTTCTTCTGCAATAGGGTCATCCCACCCCAACTTTTTTCGACTCAACATCTGCAATATCAGTTTAGCTTTCATGACAAACGGTGCTATAAACCCAAGAGGATCGAACAGGGAATACACGACGGACAATATTCCTCTTCTTGTCATTGGTTTACTGTTAGCAGAATTCAAAGGTTCCCAGACAAAGGTATCAGATTCAGTGTTCCATTTAAGTCCCAAGGCACTCTCCGTTGGTAACTTTTCCAAATCTATATTTACTACTGACTTGGCTCTTTCTGTCTCTGGAACAGTAGCTAAAAATTCTCTATTATTACTACACCATTTGGTAATATGAAATCCACCTTTAGATAATATTTCTGTCACTTCTTTGTATACCGTAGTCGCGTTATCAATTGAATCTACAGATTTCAATAAATCATCAACATACATATTACGTAAAATAGTGTTAACAGTTTCCAGGTCAAAGTCATCTTTATACAATTTGGCACAAAACTTCAAACAAAAGTTCGCAACACTAGGGGACGATGTTGCACCGAAAATATGTTTCACCATGCGATATTCTTGGACAGATTTGGACAAGTCATGGTCTTTCCACCACAAAAAACGCAATGCGTCACAGTCTTTAGAATCAACCCGGACCTGATGAAACATTGCTTCGACGTCCGCAACTACACCGATTTTCTCCTGACGAAATCGCATTAAAACTCCAACTAACTGATTGGCTAAATCTGGACCTTGTAATAGTTGGCGATTCAAAGTAGTACCTCTATACTTAGCGGCACAGTCAAAAACAACTCTAACCTTCTCTGGTTTCAAGGGATGTGTAACAGGGTGATGCGGTAAATACCAAACTGGCTTATCTTTAACAACTAAGTCTTCTTCGGGTACTATTTCAGCATGTCCCTTCTCTATGTAGTCTTGAACAGTAGTTTTATACTTCTCAAATAACAGCGGGTCTCTATGTAGTCGCCTTTTTAAACCATAAAGTCTATCTTCTGCCATGGTTTTGTTATTAGGCAAGTTTGGGTGTTCACTTTTCCATGGTAACGCAACTTGAAAATGCTCACCCACGCGAGTTAAACTATTTTCAATTATATGTAATGCTCTTTTATCTTCGATTGACATACAAACTTTATTATCTTCTTCTAAATCACCGAAATCTGTGTTCCAGAGTCTATCAAGTTGTTGCTTTAAACAGATGTCCGAATTCTCAAGTTTATCATCATCTGAGTTAAGTTTTACAAAATTAACACAATAATCAGCAGAGTCCTTCTTGGTTTCGCCCACAGGTCCCAAAACCATCCAACCCAAACTATACTGAATTGCGACAGGTTGATCTTCTTCGCCTGCTCTGTAATTATGCGGAATAAACAAATGAGGTTTCTCTTTAACACCAATTATTAAACCAATTTCCATAGGGTCTAAATTCTCATATTCAACATCATTCAAATGAGGCCATTTTCGAATATCGGATAACCGTGGAATACAACTTTGTGAAATGGGTAAAGATTCAACAGTTCTAACATTATTTAATAATACAGATGTGTCTCCGTTCAACGATTTTACAGCAATGTCGACAATTTGACTATTTATTTCAGCCGTTCCAGTTATACCAGTAAGTGTAATAGGTGATGATCTATTTCCACTGCAAGATTGACCAAGATATTTCCGTTTAAGAAGGGTAATTTCACTCCCGGTGTCTAACAATGCGTAGGTTCTCTTTACTTGATTGTTTACTTCCAACTCGACTGGTATGGTACCTAAACAAACTTTACACTCGCCAGCCCCAGTTGCAGCAGTTACTGTTCCACAGTTCTTGACATCATTAATTCCATTTCGTTTGGAATTGCTATTAAAATTACCATTTCTTGTTTCTTGTCTTTTCATTTCCGTATTTCTTCGTTCCGTCAAAGTACTAAAATTAAAACCATGTAACAACGTATGGTGATTTCTACTACAACCTTCTATTTGGCATTTAATGTTAGATTTATCACACAGTTTTGACTGATGTCCTGACGTCAAACATTTAAAACAAAGTCGGTTATCAAGTGCAGCCTTAACACGTTCTTGATCAGACAGTTTACTAAACTTAAAACATTTCCAAATTTGATGTTGACCGGAACAATAAACACATTTTAATTCTTGACGTGCTTCTTCATTCTGTTGTATTGTTAAAGTCGTAAACTTCTTAGGTATAGGTCTATCAGTAATTTTGTCTTTTGATTGAATCATAATATCTTCGCCGAATTCATTATTAACCAACTTAGCTCTGTCTTTCACGAAAGTAAGAAAGTCTGAAAATTTCGGTCTAAGGCCTGATTCTAGGATTCTTCCTGCACATTCAGTCCACCTGGCACGAAGAAATAATGGCAGTTTTCTATTTAATAACATAAGAGTATGTAAATGATTCAAATCACTCACATAATCGGGGCCCATCCCTGTCAAAGTTCTACTAGTAATTTCTAAATGCCTACAAAATTCTAATAACGTCGTACCATCAGCATGTTTAATAATAGGTAAATTTTCTAACTTTGTTAAATGTGCTTTAGCAATAATATGTGGTCTACCAAAGTTTTCCTGCAACGTTTCCTTTGCAGTTTTATAACCTATTTCAACAGGTAAATTGACACAACTTTCAATAGCCTCCTTAGCCTTTCCTGTACAATGTTGAATTAACAACTGAAGTCTGCGTGACTCCTCGGGGTTTTGTTCTTCAAGACAAGTTTCAAAGTTATGTATAAATGACACATATTTTAATGGATTTCCATCGAAATGCATATACTCAAGTTTAGGAGTTGAAATAACCTGACATAGTTTCTGTATAATAGTATCATTATTTAAATTTTGTGGACCAGGGTTATAAGAGGGATAAAACTTATATCTGACAGGAGGAACCGACTGTCTTGGTGCAAATGGCTCTTGATTAAACAATGTGTTATTATAATTATTATTTACATGGTAATCATACGCATTAGGATAAATTAATTCTGGTGCCTGTGAAACAATTGGCAAACTATAAGTCTCAGGTGGCAACACATGAGTAATTGGAGAACTATTAAATTGCAAATTATTTGACAATTGTGACTTAATACCAGGTAAAGTATTAACACTTTGACCTTCAGCAACAAAATTACTATTTAACAAACCATTACTTAAACTAACAGGCATTCCATAATGTCTAGAAGGTAAGCTAATATCAATATTATTGTTAAGACTACTAGGCCTACGTCTAGGCATATATAATGAACTACATGTAACTGAAGGTACACTGGATGAATTAACTGGAAATTCCACATTTTGTGTTATGGGCCTAGAGTAAGAACTAGCTGGAAAATTAAAAGATGTGGTATAAACAGGTAATTCATTTGGGGAGCAAACAACAGGTAAATTATCAATATCATTCTCAGATGTGACAGGTAAGTAAGTATTAACAACAGATGTACTACTATTAGTAACAGGTAAAGTATAATTAACAGGTAAGTCGTCAACATTTGACATAGCATTAAACACTGGCTCAGTTACAGGGCCAGGGGTAAACAAATCATATGAATTTACAGGTTTTACAGGCATTTTATCATAACAAGTTTGTGGTGGTTCAATAGAGTTTTTAAATTGTAGTGTACTGTCAACAAAATCACTGACATAATCACTTTTATCAACATCAGCATCAGCTTTCTTTTCTTCACCTTCTACTTCTGTTTTCTTTTCTCTATCTCTATCTTCATTTTCATTTTCAGCTTCTTCAGAAAGTCGCAAATAAACCAAAGCTTGGGCTGCTTCTATTGTAGCATTCAGTAATTCCTTTTCTTCACTTATTCTCGACAGCTCATTTTCTTTCCTGGCAATCTCCATTTCTACTTCTTTTTGTTTTCTTGACAATTCGTGTTGTTCTTTTAATTGCTTTACTTTCAATTCTGCCAGGGCCAACTTTTCTTTCCTTTTATTAACCGAACTGGAAGTGGAAGTACTGCTTATAGAATGACGACTACTAAATAACGATTGTCCTTCAATTATCTCCATGCTGATTAGCCTATCGTATTATAAAACAATTTCCCCGACTAGTCTACAAACCGTACAAATACACACAGTGACAGTAGAGTAAAACGTAAAAGAGCAACAGGCTCGTTACTTCACAAAAACTTAATGTGACATAAGTCACACCGGATTGTTCATCAATGTCAAAAAACAAATGTCACTTTAACAGTTTATTTAATCAATGTCAAATGATCACATCATCAGGCGATACACACTGATACAACAGCTTATTACAAACAATAACAATCGTGAATGGAGTATGGAATGTCAAACTGGCTAGGCCTACATCAGCACATCACAATATCACATCAGAATAATTCAATCTTCATAAATCATACGTTCAACAATGTAAATTACAATGGAAACAGGCTGGACATGGGCTAATTGAAAGTTTGAAACAAAAACACAGCTATGCTGTTATGTTCTGTTTTTGTGAAGTTTTTTCGCCCGGTGTCTCAAACATGACAGACATCTTCAAAAACACAAGTGACAAGCCGTCTGCTTGGACAAGAACCGGGAAAACTACGTCATTCATTTGATTAGTCCAAATCAAAGACAGGGACCAAACCGTCTAAAATACGGCCATGGACCTAAACCAAATAAAATATTATCCAGTTAAAAACGGTAGCTACACATGGTGTTATTGTCAAAGTGGGCTATTGTCTGCAATACAGAAGAAAACAAATCTTGACGAAATTAGAAAATTGAAATGAAATGGTGTTTAATGCCATACACAAACCTATCAGCGCCAAAGTAAAAAATATATATATTCCTGAAATCAATTAATTTCATTCAAATGTTTACTGATTCCTGGCCACACCAGCATCTTATATCCAAATTTGGTGCCCAACGTTATTATCTAATCGTTCGGAATATAATAATATACACGACATATCTGTCATATAGGAATATTATATAACTATTTGGCATTATGTTCGGAATACATGTATAATGATATACCCGACATATCTGTTATATAGGATTAAAATACAGATGTGACGTCACCCTTTTATGTTGGCGTGCCATTATTTCAAATAATCGTACGGGCAACATGCCAATGGTACCTTAGTTATTCTTGTGAAATATTGGATTCACTGTAACAGCACTAGCAAGTGTCTGTATTTTAATTTGTTTAATGGTCTCGAGCTTAAGACATTGCGTAATATATTGTAAAAACACTCGGGCCGTGCGGCGCTCTTGTTGTTACAATATATTACTTAATGTCTCGCTCTCGACCATTAAACCGGTAAGATGAGACCTGTTTGTGGGAAAATCCCTAAATAATATGCGAGGGTGGAATAATTGTACATTACTTTAAGGTTTGCGTGAAGTAATTGACATATCGAAATTACAGTTATATGCACTGAATAACCATGACACGGAGAGAGAGCGAGAGAGAGAGAGAGAAATGGGGTTTAACGTCCACTCGACGCAAACTAGGTCATTTTGGGACTAACATATGGTTTAATTTTATTTCAATAATCTGCTTGCGCATATTAACAGTGGGAGGAAACCGCAGGTCCCGGGGTAAACCCAGGAGATTGGACAGGCGAGATTGTAGGTTAGGGTTAGGGTAAGCGCTAAGGTTAGGTCTTGGGTTAGGTTTAGGATTAGCGATATCCCTATTTACATCTCGTGACCTTTGACCAAACGTAATGAAGACATGATGTGACGTATATATGCACATTGAGGTTATCAAGCTATAGACCGGACTAGTAGTAAGCTATAAAACGGATAAATAACAAGAGTTTATATGTATATTATTTTATTAAATTTATATATATCTTAACTCCCTGATTTACGTATATACATTATGCATGAACAATAGAAACTATATACTAGTATTTATAAGTATTAAAGCTATGGTAATATTATGCTATCAAATAGCCGTATTGTCTTAATATTTGTTGTAACCGCAACCTTGATAGTTATTGTAAGAAGGCTAACGGTTGTAGTTGTTACCGTATCCGTTGTTATTGTAGTTGTTATATCCCTTCCCATATTCGTTGTTATTGTGGCCATTGTTGTAACCGTTGTTGTAATTGTAGGGGCCGTTGTAACTATTGTATCCTTTATTATTGTATTGGTTGTACTTGCATGGTCCGTTGTTGTATCGGTTGTATGGCCCGTTGTTGTACCCGTTGTAGTTGTATGATTGTTTGTAAGCTCCAATCTTTCCATGTCCAACAAGTCCGTTTCCAATTATACCGTGTCCGATACCGTTACCAACGATACCATGACCAATTCCGTGTCCAACAATACCGTGTCCGATACCGTTACCAACGATGCCATGCCCAATGCCGTTACCAATCTTTCCATGTCTAATAAGTCCGTGTACGATTCCGTTTCCAATGATACCATGTCCGATACCGTTACCAACGATACCATGACCAATTCCGTTTCCAACAATACCGTGTCCGATACCGTTACCAACTATGCCATGCCCAATGCCGTTACCAATCTGTCCATGTCCAATAAGTCCGTGTCCGATTCCGTTTCCAATGATACCATGTCCGATACCGTTACCAACGATACCATGACCAATTCCGTTTCCAACAATACCGTGTCCGATACCGTTACCAACGATGCCATGCCCAATGCCGTTACCAATCTGTCCATGTCCAATAAGTCCGTGTCCGATTCCGTTTCCAATGATACCATGTCCGATACCGTTACCAACGATACCTGACCAATTCCGTTTCCAACAATACCGTGTCCGATACCGTTACCAACAACACCATGACCAATTCCGTTACCAATAACACCGACTTTGCCAACAGCTACTATTCCGTGTCTGAGTCGGTTTCCTTGGATACCATGTCCAATACCATGGTTGAGTCCGTTGCCAATAGCACCTACACCAATAAGACCATGTCCAACACCGGCATGTCCTCTTCCAAATCCTTTACCAATTCCGTTTCCAAAGACACCAACACCATGTCCGAGCCGTGTCCGATTTTAGCATCGATGTATTGGGAAGCAGCCACTGTCAAACAGACAGCGAAAGCGACGAAAGCCTGAAAAAGAAAAAAAAACCATGTGTTTCACAGAAATAGCCGTAGATTTGATTCCATACTAAAAAAAAATCGCGAGGGTTTATTTATAACCAAAAACTTGACAATCAAGAAATTTTACTGTGCCGCCATTATTTAGTACATGATCGAGTTTTGGCGTTACCAGGCAAAATCACAAATAATGTTCAACTCTGGGTAATAATTTACACTTTTTATAATTTACCGTTCTGGCCCTATGAATACAAAACTGCCTTTAATACAATGTCAAGGGCGATAAGCAATAATACAACGGTGACGATGCAATACCATGTTCAACCGTCGGTAATTTCTACCAGTTTTAAATTTAAAGATGGACCTATGGGTATGAATGCCAAGTGCGATAAGCAATCATATAAAAATTTAGTATGTAATGAAACTTATTAGTGCTATACCAAATTAGATATCAGGTTTCTTGTCTAGAAAGTTCAAGTATATCCCATCTGGGTCACGATCCTTGTCACTACATACCGCTAATTGGAAGTATTGAAGATTATTTAGTCAACAAGTTAAATTTACTCTCTGTAGATTGTTACAATGTTTTACTGTACTAGCCCAGTCTGTACAGAACAGAAGGGCGAAAAAGCAAGTCCCATTTAAGATTTCAGGGACCGGGTATACTTATCTTAAAACTTCAAAGATTTGAAATCTTATACGGAGTAGGGCAAAAGTCCTACTTTATACACCGACTGGACCAATGAAGACAAACAGATAGATTTTGCCCGGACATCTACATTACGATATACTCTATCAAGGAATCTTTTACGTGCACGCCAATGTGTACACTGAACATTGCTTTTCGTTCAATCCTGACAATTAGACACTATTCCCTGTCAGACCGGGCAGACCTACTGTCCTGTACAACTAACACGGGCAGTCAAGCCTGTACAATTGACTTTCTGGTCAAACCCCGGGAGAGAGAGAGAGGGAGAGAGAGAGAGAGAGAGAAATGGGGTTTAACGTCCACTCAACACAACCAGGTCATTTCGGGACTAACATAGGGTTTCAATTTTATTTCAATAATTCGCATGCGCGTAGGGGTCTTTAGAGGTGGGAGGAAACCGGAGTGCCCGGAGGAGAACCCACGAGGTTGAGAAGGCGCCCCTATCCCCATGCCACATACGCTCACACCGGGGCTCGAAACCACAGCCGCAAGCCAGAGGTGACCGGCCAGCTAGAGGTTGAAGCGCGGCACTCTAGACCACTAGGCCACCCCCCCCCCCTCCGGAGAGAGCCCAAGACCTACTGCTTAGTTAATCAGTGTCTCATATCACTGAGCCACCATGATCCCCATACATTAAAAACATGGAATTCAAAGATGAGCATTTTATGCTTAGGGTAAGCAGAGATAAGCAATTAGATTGGTTGATGATTTCGGACACTTTCACTTCAGTCAGAGTGATGAAACTTGGTGTATAGTTTCATTACATCAATACCTTGAATACGTTCGACAATGAGCATTGTCTGCCCTGGATAAGCAGAGCGATGAGCAATTTGATTGGTCGAGAATTTGAAACAAAATAACTCTCCTTCTAATTGGGGCAGAATGTTCAATCTTGGTGAAGGCGTTCATTAGGTCAGTGCCATGAAGGAGTGCGAAGATGAGCATTGTCTGCTTACAGTAAGCAGAGATAAGCAATCTGATTGGTTGATTCTTTGGGGCACGATAACTTTGGTTATAATGAAGTGAGAGTGACAAAATTCCAAATATAGATTCATTATGTCATTACCTTGACTAAGTTTGATGTTGCGAATTTCTGCGTAGATTTAGGAGCAATAAGCAATTTGACTGATCACGTTGGAACATAACACCTCTGTTTTTAATTAAGGTAGAATTTGAACCGGTTGAATTGTTTCTCGTTATAACTCGGTGAGTTTTTGGCGGATTTCATTAATTCTTTTTCCTTTTTAAGATTCTTTATATAACTCATGAGATGCGACAGAAACTGACCGTGAATATGAAAGCTTTAATATCTGCTTAGCAGATCTAGTTAAGCTTTCATATTACATATGAAAGCTTATTGTTTCTGTTAAGATTATTATTAAGCTTTCATATTACATATGAAAGCTTATTGTTTCTGTTAAGATTATTAAGCTTTCATATTTCATATGAAAGCTTATTGTTTCTGTTAAGATTATTAAGCTTTCATATTACATATGAAAGCTTATTGTTTCTGTTAAAGTTATTATTATTATTAAGCTTTCATATTACATATGAAAGCTTATTGTTTTTGTTAAGATTATTATTAAGCTTTCATATGTATTACATATGAAAGCTTATTGTTTCTGTTAAAGTTATTATTAAGCTTTCATATGTATTACATATGAAAGCTTATTGTTTCTGTTAAAGTTATTATTATTATTTTTTTTTTTTGTGTGTTTTCTGCAAATCGGATTTCTCAGAATCTATCCATAGGATCTTTCCGAAATTTTGACCTACCCCCCCAAAAATGGGGTGCGAACCTTGATTAAATATATTTTCAAAACGTTTTACGAATCCGAAATCACCGAATTTTACGAACGAAAAAACTGACAATGCATAGTCGTAACTTTGTTATTTTTTGACCGATTTTACTAATTCTTTTTTCTTTGAGTATCTTGAAACATTTACTTCAAATCTGCAATTTCGGATTTTCGAATTTCGAAAATTCGTCGCTGTCATTTCGAACCTGAAGTCATTACCAATTTGACAACTTCTTTAATAGTTGTGCGATTTTCGTGAAATTTAGCATGTTAGTAGATCTTACCAATGCGACTTCAATGATGTCCTTGGAAATTTTCTAAATTATCTCCCCTTGGTGAAATTAAGGATCAAAGTTTTCAAAAAAATCGTCGAAATATAGGTCAGAATGACCTAATTTTTTTTTTGAATACTAGAGAAGTAATTACTGATTCGTACACAAAATATGGAGTTTGTCGATCGAACCGGAAGTGCCACCATCTTTAAAAGTGAAAAAGCAAAAAGGCTTTTTTGCTATTTTACTTACAGACTCGGGAGTTATATTTTCGGAATCCTTGAAGGAATGCCTAAAAATCTGTCGGATCAGAATTTTGATTTTGGTCACGTGATGGTCACCATTTTGAATTGAAAATGAAAAATAGAAGCAATTTGAAGGGCCGGGACTTTGGAATACTATAACTCTCCTTCTAATTAAGCTAGAATGTTCAAACTTGGTGTAGAAGTTCACTAGGTCAATGTCATGATTGAGTTCAAAGATGAGCATTTTCTGCTTAGGGTAAGCAGAGATAAGCATGCTGATTTGTTGATTCTTTAGGGCACGATAACTTCGGTTATAATGAAGGGAGGGCGATGAAACTTTTGTCAATAGAGAGTCTAATAGCTAGCCTGTTGTTTGAAATCATTGTATCATTTTTTTTAAATATCAGGGATAGCCGAAAAAAAAGAGATTGAAAATCCAAAAAGTCGTATTTTTACAATTTGGAGCATGTTTAGAGGTCTTTCTCGTAAAGTCAACATAATATTTTTTGGGAACTTCTTCTACAAAGAGTCTTATTGGTAGTCTTTTATATGAAACCATCGATCAACAGTCCAACATATCAGGAGTAGAAGAACAAAAGGATCGAAAATTGAAAACGGCACCCTTTCATTGTTAAGCGAAACATGCAGTGTGGGTGACTACAATCTACACATTTAGTCATCGTATAGAGCTTATTCAACAGTATCGAATTCCTGCTGCTTAGGGATATTTTACGTGCACTCCAATGTGTACACGGGACCTTGGTTTTTCGTCCCATCCGAACGACTAGACAGCTGTGCTTGTCAGGCCCTCCGTTCTGCCTCACTGACAACGGGGAACCACGTCGGGAAATCAAGATGAACTTTCTCCGTGCAGACCTTTCAATTCAGGCCAAACGTTTATTGCATACGATTAAGCTGGTCAGTTGGAGCTTATTTTCAAAAGTTTTGTAATAATCGGTTGGTAATTAAAGTACCGTGCACATTAAACTGTTAAAACAGAAAATTTCGCCCGGTTGAAATGTTTCTTGCTATAAGTCAGCAATTTTCCGAATTCAGGGAGGCTGAATGTCTGAATGGTTAGCATGTGCGCGCTGTATCGTAACGTCTGTCATTGAGTCAACGGGCGTCGTTTCGATCTCCAGGTTGCACGTGACATGAAGTATGATGTCCAACCTCGTGGGTTTTCTCCGTGTCCTTCGGTTTCCTCCCAACGGCTAAAGACCAGTAAGCGCAAGGGGAGTTTTTAAATAAAATTAAAAAACATATGTTAGTCACGAAATGACCTAGTTTGTGTCGAATGGACATTAGGCCGCATTTCTCTCTTTCTCTTTTATTTTTAAAGTTTTGTAACAATCGGTTGGTAATCAAAGGTACTGTAAAAGTGATAAAACAGAAAATTTGGCCCGGTTGTAATGTTTCTCACTTTAAAGTCAGCAATTTGCCGATTTTAAGAGGCAAACGTTTATTGCGAACGCTTAAGCTGGTCAGGGGGAGCTTATTTTTAAAAGTTTTGTAATATTCGGTTGATAACTAAAGGTACCGTGCAAATTAAACTGTTAAAATAGAAAATTTGGCCCGGTTGAAATGTTTCTCGCTGTAGGTCAGCAATTTACCGATTTTAGGGAGGTTGCGTGGCTGAATGGTTAGCACGTGCGCTCTGTATCATAACGTCTGTTATTGAGTCAACTGGCGTTGTTTTCGATTTCTTGGTTGTACGTGACAAGGAGTATGGTCACCTGTCCAACCACGTAGGCCGTAACGCCGCTGCCCGGGTAAAATTTCCCTCATTGCACACTTTATGGCATATGCCCGTCTTCATTAGCCCATTTTAGGAGCAGAACAGTAGGACGTTAAACCCCATTCAATTTCATTTTCTCTATGTTGCTTATTTCTTATAGTGGATAAATATTTTTCTGGTTCTAGCAATTATTTAATTTCTGCATAGAAATCTTGCTTTGGCCAGTTTTTTTATTGCAGAGTGCCATTCTTGTACAATTCAGTCTATGATCCTTTGTTTAAAACATGCTTAAGAAGTCGTCACGATTTCGTACTTATAACCAAACATATTGGAAATATTAGTCTGGCATTATTAAATCCTAATTTTATTGGTCTTATTTAAAATTAAACTTTCATTTAACTATGAACAACCCTTAACGTGTCTCTTTAAAACTATTAAGTACTCTAAAACAGTAGCTCAACCTTTTGACCTAAACTCATTAATTTACCATTTTGTTGTGAGCGACTTCTTATTCTTCCTATATGACATATTGCACGTGTCTGATTTCAAAGGGGGGTTGGGTGGCTGAATGGTTAGCACGCGCGCCTGTCATTGAGTTAACTAGCGTGTTTTCGAATGTCCGGTTGTACGTTACAAGGAGTAAGGTCGCCTGTCCAACCTGCCATTTTTAATTTTTTTTCCCGCCATTTTCATTTCATTTTCTCATCCGTCTCATTACAGTAATACAAGTTTCAGTTATTTCCCTTTAGTTTTCAGATTATTGTTATGCCTGGGTGCAATGTTTCATACTATATTTAGACTTGTAACTTCGCGAGTTTTTGACCAATTTTGATAATTTTTACTTCTTATCCTTTTATTTAGGATACTTGATACAATCAATGACACGTGACGATGAATATGAAAGCTTTCATATCTGCATGGGACAGTAGCAGATCTAGTTATTATTTTTTTTTGTGTGTGTTTTCTGCAAATCGGATTTCTCAGAATCTATCCATAGGATCTTTCCGAAATTTTGACCTACCCCCCCAAAAATGGGGTGCGAACCTTGATTAAATATATTTTCAAAACGTTTTACGAATCCGAAATCACCGAAATTTACGAACGAAAAAACTGACAATGCATAGTCGTAACTTTGTTATTTTTTGACCGATTTTACTAATTCTTTTTTCTTTGAGTATCTCGAAACATTTAATTCAAATCTGCAATTTCGGATTTTCGAATTTCGAAAATTCGTCGCTGTCATTTCGAACCGGAAGTTTTTACCAATTTGACAACTTCTTTAATAGTTGTGCGATTTTCGTGAAATTTAGAATGTTAGTAGATCTTGCCAATGCGACTTCAATGATGTCCTTGGAAATTTTCTAAATTATCTCCCCTTTGTGAAATTAAGGATCAAAGTTTTCAAAAAAATCGTCGAAATATAGGTCAGAATGACCTAATTTTTTTTTTGAATACTAGAGAAGTAATTACTGATTCGTACACAAAATATGGAGTTTGTCGATCGAACCGGAAGTGCCACCATCTTTAAACGTGAAAAATCAAAAAGGCTTTTTTGCTATTTTACTTACAGACTCGGGAGTTATATTTTCAGAATCCTTGAAGGACTGCCTAAAAATCTGTCGGATCCGAATTTTGATTTCGGTCACGTGATGGTCACCATTTTGAATTGAAAATGAAAAATAGAAGAAATTTGAAGGGCCGGGACTTTGGAATACAATAACTTTCCTTCTAATTAAGCTAGAATGTTCAAACTTGGTGTAGACGTTCACTAGGTCAATGTCCTGATTGAGTTCAAAGATGAGCATTTTCTGCTTAGGGTAAGCAGAGATAAGCATGCTGATTTGTTGAATCTTTAGGGCACGATAACTTCGGTTATAATGAAGGGAGGGCGGTGAAACTTTTGCCAATAGAGAGTGTAATAGCTATCCTGTTGTTTGAAATGATTGTATCATTTTTTTTAAATATCAGGGATAGCCGAAAAAAAGAGATTGAAAATCCAAAAAGTCGTATTTTTACAATTTGGAGCATGTTTAGAGGTCTTTCTCGTAAAGTCAACATACTATTTTTGGGGAACTTCTTCTACAAAGAGTCTTATTGGTAGTCTTTTATATGAAACCATCGATCAACAGTCCAACATATCAGGAGTAGAAGAACAAAAGGATCGAACATTGAATACGGCACCCTTTCATTGTTAAGCGAAACATGCAGTGTGGGTGACTACAATCTACGCATTTAGTCATCGTATAGAGCTTATTCAACAGTATCGAATTCCAACTGCTTAGGGAAATTTTACGTGCACTCCAATGTGTACACGGGACCTTGGTTTTTCGTCCCATCCGAACGACTAGACAGCTGTGCTTGTCAGGCCCTCCGTTCTGCCTTACTGACAAGGGGAACCACGCCGGGAAATCGAGATGAACTTTCTCCGCGCAGAACTTTCAATTCAGGCAAAACGTTTATTGCATACGATTAAGCTGGTCAGTTGGAGCTTATTTTCAAAAGTTTTGTAATAATCGGTTGGTAATTAAAGTACCGTGCACATTAAACTGTTAAAACAGAAAATTTCGCCCGGTTGAAATGTTTCTTGCTATAAGTCAGCAATTTTCCGAATTCAGGGAGGCTGGATGGCTGAATGGTTAGCATGTGCTCGCTGTATCGTAACCTTTGTCATTGAGTCAACGGGCGTCGTTTCGATCTCCAGGTTGCACGTGACATGGTGTATGATGTCCAACCTCGTGGGTTTTCTCCGTGTTCTTCGGTTTCCTCCCAACGGCTAAAGACCAGTACGTGCAAGGGGAGTTTTTAAATAAAATTAAAAAACATGTTAGTCCCGAAATGACCTAGTTTGTGTCGAATGGACGTTAGGCCGCATTTCTCTCTTTCTCTTTTTAAAGTTTTGTAATAATCGGTTGGTAATCAAAGGTACTGTTAAAGTGATAAAACAGAAAATTTGGCCCGGTTGTAATGTTTCTCACTTTAAATTCAGCAATTTGTCGATTTTAAGGGGCAAACGTTTATTGCGAACGATTGAGCTGGTCAGGGGGAGCTTATTTTTAAAAGTTTTGTAATATTCGGTTGATAACTAAAGGTACCGTGCAAATTAAACTGTTAAAATAGAAAATTTGGCCCGGTTGAAATGTTTCTCGCTGTAGGTCAGCAATTTGCCGATTTTAGGGAGGTTGCGTGGCTGAATGGTTAGCACGTGCGCTCTGTATCATAACGTCTGTCATTGAGTCAACTGTCCTTGTTTCGATTTCTTGGTTGTACGTGACAAGGAGTATGGTCGCCTTACCAACCTCGTAGGCCGTAACGCCGCTGCCCGAGTAAAATTTCCCTCATTGCACACTTTATGGCGTATGCCCGTCTTCATTAGCCCATTGTAGGAGCAGAACAGTAGGACGTTAAACCCCATTCAATTTCATTTCATTTTCTCTATGTTGCTTATTTATTATAGTGGATAAATATTTTTCTGGTTCTAGCAATTATTTAATTTCTGCATAGAAATCTCTGGCCAGTTTTTTTTATTGCAGAGTGTCATTCTTGTATATTGCAGTCTATGACCCTTTGTTTAAAACATGCTTAAGAAGTCGTCACGATTTCCTACTTATAACCAAACATATTGGAAACCATAATTATATAACATATCTTGGAAGCCCGATTACAGCTATACAAGTTTCAGTTATTTCCCTTTAGTTTAAAGATTATCTTTTTGCCCGGGTGCAATGTTTCTCACTACATTTAAATTTGTAACTTTGTGAGTTTTTGACCGATTTTGATATTATGTCTTTATAATTTTCCAAATCTACATATTTAACGTACATATTCAAACAGTTGAGTTCAACCTGATTCAAAAAGTTTTAGTTTTGTTCAAAGTTATCTCATTCATCCCGATTACAGCAACACAAGTATCAGTTATTTCCCTTTAGTTTTCAGATTACTCAATGTTTCATACTATATTTAGACTTGTAACTTCGCGAGTTTTTGACCAATTTTGATAGTTTGTTATTCTTATCCTGTTATTTGAGATACTTGATATAATCGATGACACGTGACGATGAATATGAAAGCTTTCATATCTGCATGGGACAGTAGCAGATCTAGATGTTAAGCTTTCATATGTATTACATATGAAAGCTTATTGTTTCTGTTAAAGTTATTAAGCTTTCATATTACATATGAAAGCTTATTGTTTCTGTTAAGATTATTATTGTTATTTTTTTTTTGTGTTTTGTCCACAAATCGGATTTCTCAGAATCTAACCATAGGATCGTTCTGAAACTTTTACCTATCCCCCCAAAAATGGGTGGTGGCTGTTGATTAAATATATTTTCAAAACGTTTTACGAATCCGAAATCACCGAATTTTACGAACGAAAAAACTGACAATGCATAGTCGTAACTTTGTTATTTTTTGACCGATTTTACTAATTCTTTTTTCTTTGAATACCTTGAAAAAAATCATTTTCATCTGCAGTTTCGCATTTTCCAATTTCGAAAATTCGTCGCTGTGATTTCGAACCGGAAGTTTAGACCAATTTGAGAACTTCTTTAATAGTTGTACGATTTTCATGAAATTTAGTGTATAAGTAGATGTTACCGATGTGACTTCAAAAATATAATTATAAATTTTCTAAATTATCTCCCCTTGACGAAATTAAGGATCAAAGTTTTCAAAAAAATCGTCGAAATATATGTCAGAATGACCTAATTTTTTTCTTTGATACTAGACAAGTAATTACTGATTCGTACACAAAATATGGAGTTTGTCGATCGAACCGGAAGTGCCACCATCTTTAAACGAGAAAAATCAAAAAGGCTTTTTTGCTATTTTACTTACAGACTCGGGAGTTATATTTTCAGAATCCTTGAAGGAATGCCTAAAAATCTGTCGGATCCGAATTTTGATTTCGGTCACGTGATGGTCACCATTTTGAATTGAAAATGAAAAATATAAGCAATTTGAAGGGCCGGGACTTTGGAATACAATAACTCTCCTTCTAATTAAGCTAGAATGTTCAAACTTCTTGTAGACTTTCACTAGGTCAATGTCATGATTGAGTTCAAAGATGAGCATTTTCTGCTTAGGGTAAGCAGAGATAAGCATGCTGATTTGTTGATTCTTTAGGGCACGATAACTTCGGTTATAATGAAGGGAGGGCGGAGAAACTTTTGTCAATAGAGAGTCTAATAGCTAGCCTGTTGTTTGAAATCATTGTATCATTTTTTTTAAATATCAGGGATAGCCGAAAAAAAGAGATTGAAAATCCAAAAAGTCGTATTTTTACAATTTGGAGCATGTTTAGAGGTCTTTCTCGTAAAGTCAACATAATATTTTTTGGGAACTTCTTCTACAAAGAGTCTTATTGGTAGTCTTTTATATGAAACCATCGATCAACAGTCCAACATATCAGGAGTAGAAGAACAAAAGGATCGAAAATTGAAAACGGCACCCTTTCATTGTTAAGTGAAACATGCAGTGTGGGTGACTACAATCTACACATTTAGTCATCGTATAGAGCTTATTCAACAGTATCGAATTCCAGCTGCTTAGGGATATTTTACGTGCACTCCAATGTGTACACGGGACCTTGGTTTTTCGTCCCATCCGAACGACTAGACAGCTGTGCTTGTCAGGCCCTCCGTTCTCCCTCACTGACAACGGGGAACCACGCCGGGAAATCAAGATGAACTTTCTCCGTGCAGAACTTTCAATTCAGGCCAAACGTTTATTGCATACGATTAAGCTGGTCAGTTGGAGCTTATTTTCAAAAGTTTTGTAATAATCGGTTGGTAATTAAAGTACCGTGCACATTAAACTGTTAAAACAGAAAATTTCGCCCGGTTGAAATGTTTCTTGCTATAAGTCAGCAATTTTCCGAATTCAGGGAGGCTGAATGGTTAGCATGTGCGCGCTCTATCGTAACGTCTGTCATTGAGTCAATGGGCGTCGTTTCGATCTCCAGGTTGCACGTGACATGAAGTATGATGTCCAACCTCGTGGGTTTTCTCCGTGTTCTTCGGTTTCCTCCCAACGGCTAAAGACCAGTAAGCGCAAGGGGAGTTTTTAAATAAAATTAAAAAACATATGTTAGTCACGAAATGACCTAGTTTGTGTCGAATGGGCATTAGGCCGCATTTCTCTCTTTCTCTTTTATTTTTAAAGTTTTGTAATAATCGGTTGGTAATCAAAGGTACTGTACAAATGATAAAACAGAAAATTTCGCCCGGTTGTAATGTTTCTCACTTTAAAGTCAGCAATTTGCCGATTTTAAGGGGCAAACGTTTATTGCGAACGCTTAAGCTAGTCAGGGGGAGCTTATATTTAAAAGTTTTGTAATATTCGGTTGATAACTAAAGGTACCGTGCAAATTAAACTGTTAAAATAGAAAATTTGGCCCGGTTGAAATGTTTCTCACTGTAGGTCAGCAATTTGCCGATTTTAGGGAGGTTGCGTGGCTGAATGGTTAGCACGTGCGCTCTGTATCATAACGTCTGTCATTGAGTCAACTGGCGTTGTTTCGATTTCTTGGTTGTACGTGACAAGGAGTATGGTCGCCTGTCCAACCTCGTAGGCCGCAACGCCGCTGCCCGGGTAAAATTTCCCTCATTGCACACTTTATGGCATATGCCCGTCTTCATTAGCCCATTTTAGGAGCAGAACAGTAGGACGTTAAACCCCATTGAATTTCATTTCATTTTGTCTATGTTGCTTATTTATTATAGTGGATAAATATTTTTCTGGTTCTAGCAATTATTTAATTTCTGCATAGAAATCTTGCTTTGGCCAGTTTTTTTATTGCAGAGTGCCATTCTTGTAAAATTCAGTCTATGATCTTTTGTATAAAACATGCTTAAGAAGTCGTCACGATTTCCTACTTAAAACCAAACATATTGGAAATATTAGTCTGGCATTATTAAATCCTAATTTTATTGGTCTTATTTAAAATTAAACTTTCATTTAACTATGAACAACCCATAACTTGTCTCTTTAAAACAAATAAATACTCTAAAACAGTAGCTCAACCCTTTGACCTAAACTCATTAATTTACGATTTTGTTGTGAGCGACTTGTTATTCTCTCTATATGACATATTGCACGTGTCTGATTTCAAAGGGGTGGGGTGGCTGAATGGTTAGCACGCGCGCCTGTCATTGAGTTAACTAGCGTGTTTTCGAATGCCCGGTTGTACGTGACAAGGAGAAAGGTCGCCTGTCCAACCTGCCATTTTTAATTTTTTTTCCCGCCATTTTCATTTCATTTTCTCATCCGTCTCATTACAGTAATACAAGTTTCAGTTATTTCCCTTTAGTTTTTAGATTATTGTTATGCCTGGGTGCAATGTTTCATACTATATTTATACTTGTAACTTCGCGAGTTTTTGACCAATTTTGATAATTTTTTCTTCTTATCCTTTTATTTAGGATACTTGATACAATCAATGACACGTGACGATGAATATGAAAGCTTTCATATCTGCATGGGACAGTAGCAGATCTAGTTATTATTATTATTTTTTTTTTTGTGTCATTTCTGCAAATCGGATTTCTCAGAATCTAACCATGGGACCTTTCTGAAACTTTGACCTACCCCCCCAAAACTGGGTGGCAGTTTTTGATTAAATATATTTTCAAAACGTTTTACGAATTCGAAATCACAGAATTTTACGAACGAGTGAATTTGACCTGCATTACTGTAACTCTGTGACTATTTGACCTATTTTACTAATTCTTTTTTCTTTGAGTACCTTGACAAAAATCATTTTCAACTGCAGTTTCAGATTTTCGAATTTCGAAAATTCGTCGCTGTGATTTCGAACCGGAAGTTGAGACCAACTTGACAACTTCTTTAATAGTTCTACGATTTTCATGAAATTTAGTATGTAAGTAGATCTTAACCATGTGACTTCAAAAATATAAATAGAAATTTTCTAAATTATCTCCCCTTGGTGAAATTAAGGATCAAAGTTTTCAAAAAAATCGAAGAAATATAGGTCAGAATGACCTGATTTTTTTTTTGGATACTAGATAAGTAAATACTGATTCGTACACAAAATATTGAGTTTGTGGGTTGATCCGGAAGTGTCGCCATCTTGAAACGTGAAAAATCACAAAGGCTTTTTTGCTATTTTACTTACAGACACGGGAGTTATATTTTCTGAATCGCTGAAGGATGGCCTAAAAAACGTTCGGAGTAGAATTTTGATTTAGGTCAATTGATGGTCGCCATTTTGAAGTGAAAGTGAAAAATAGAAGCAATTTGAAGGGCCGAGAATTTGGAACACAATAACTCTCCTTCTAATTGAGCTAGAATGTTCAAACTTGGTGTAGACGTTCACTAGGTCACTGTCTTGATTGAGTTCAAAGATGAGCATTTTCTGCCTAGGGTAAGCAGAGATAAGCAAGCTGGTTTGTTGATTCTTTAGGGCACGATAACTTTGGTTATAATGAAGGGAGGGCGATCAAACTCTTGTCAATCGAGAGTCTAATAGCTAACCTGTTGTGTGAAATCATTGTATCATTTTTTCTTAAATGTCCGGGGTAGCCGAAAAAAAGAGATTGAAAATCCAAAGAGTCGTATTTTTACAATTTAGAGCATGTTTAAAGGTCTTTCTCGTAAAGTCAACATGTGTTTCCTGCAAATCGGATTTCTCAGAATCTAACCATAGGATATTTCTGAAACTTTGACCTACCCCCCCCCCAAAAAAAAATGGATGGTGAGTATTGATTAAATATATTTTCAAAACGTTTAAAGCATTCGAAATCACCGAATTTTACGAACGAGTGAATTTGACCTGCATTACTGTAACTCTGTGACTATTTGACCTATTTTACTAATTCTTTTTTCTTTGAGTATCTTGACAAAAATCATTTTCACCTGCAGTTTCAGATTTTCGAATTTCGAAAATTCGTCGCTGTGATTTCGAACCGGAAGTTGAGACCAACTTGACAACTTATTTAATAGTTGTACGGTTTTCATGAAATTTAGTATGTAAGTAGATCTTACCGATGCAACTTTAAAGATGTCCTTAGAAATTTTCTAAATTATCTCCCCTTGGTAAAATTAGGGATCAAAGTTTCCGGAAAAATCGAAGAAATATAGGTCAGAATGACCTGATTTTTTTATTGGATACTAGATAAGTAAATACTGATTCGTACACAAAATATTGAGTTTGTGGATCGAACCGGAAGTGCCGCCATCTTGAAACGTGAAAAATCACAAAGGCTTTTGCGATATTTTACTTACAGACATGGGAGTTACATTTTCGGAATCCTTGAAGGAATGCCTAAAAATCTATAAGATCAGAATTTTGATTTCGGTCACGTGATGGTCACCATTTCGAACTGAATATGAGAAAAGGTGAAAAATCGACATTAACAAGCACGTGAATGAAAGCAATAGGCCGTAGTTTGGAGAATATGTCTCCTATTTCAAAAATGAATACATTTCTGGATAGCCGGGATCAGGGTCGAAATATTATTATTTGAAAATGTCACATTTTCGAAATTTTGTCTTTGATGTTTTCCGTGCCGATAAAGTTGTTTACGATTGAAAAATCATAAAAACTTCGCTATATTTTGACCGATTTTAATGATTTTTTTTTGTTGATGAGATTATTTACATGACCCATGACATGTGACAGGAAGTCACTGTTAATATGAAAGCTTTAATATCTGCTTTGCAGATCTAGTTGTTATTATTATTTTTTTTTGTGTGTCATTTCTGCAAATCGGATTTCTCAGAATCTAACCATGGGATCTTTCAGAAATTTTGACCTACCCCCCCAAAACTGGGTGGCAGTTTTTGATTAAATATATTTTCAAAACGTTTTAAGCATTCGAAATCACATAATTTTACGAACGAGTGAATTTGACCTGCATTACTGTAACTCTGTGACTATTTGACCTATTTTACTAATTCTTTTTTCTTTGAGTACCTTGACAAAAATCATTTTCAACTGCAGTTTCAGATTTTCGAATTTCGAAAATTCGTCGCTGTGATTTCGAACCGGAAGTTGAGACCAACTTGACAACTTCTTTAATAGTTCTACGATTTTCATGAAATTTAGTATGTAAGTAGATCTTACCCACGTGACTTCAAAAATATAAATAGAAATTTTCTAAATTATCTCCCTTTGGTGAAATTAAGGATCAAAGTTTTCAAAAAAATCGGAGAAATATAGGTCAGAATGACCTGATGTTTTTTTTGGATACTAGATAAATAAATACTGATTCGTACCCAAAATATTGAGTTTGTGGATTGAACCGGAAGTGCCGCCATCTTGAAACGTGAAAAATCACAAAGGCTTTTTTGCTATTTTACTTACAGACACGGGAGTTATATTTTCTGAATCCTTCAAGGATGGCCTAAAAAACGTTCGGAGTAGAATTTTGATTTAGGTCAATTGATAGTCGCCATTTTGAAGTGAAAGTGAAAAATAGAAGCAATTTGAAGGGCCGAGAATTTGGAACACAATAACTCTCCTTCTAATTGAGCTAGAATGTTCAAACTTGGTGTAGACGTTCACTAGGTCACTGTCTTGATTGAGTTCAAAGATAAGCATTTTCTGCCTAGGGTAAGCAGAGATAAGCAAGCTGATTTGTTGATTATTTAGGGCACGATAACTTTGGTTATAATGAAGGGAGGGCGATGAAACTCTTGTCAATCGAGAGTCTAATAGCTATCCTGTTGTGTGAAATCATTGTATCATTTTTTCTTAAATGTCCGGGGTAGCCGAAAAAAAGAGATTGAAAATCCAAAGAGTCGTATTTTTACAATTTAGAGCATGTTTAAAGGTCTTTCTCGTAAAGTCAACATGTGTTTCCTGCAAATCGGATTTCTCAGAATCTAACCATAGGATGTTTCTGAAACTTTGACCTACCCACCCAAAAATGGGTGGTGAGTATTGATTAAATATATTTTCAAAACGTTTAAAGCATTCGAAATCACCGAATTTTACGAACGAGTGAATTTGACCTGCATTACTGTAACTCTGTGACTATTTGACCTGTTTTACTAATTCTTTTTTCTTTGAGTACCCTGACAAAAATCATCTTCAACTGCAGTTTCAGATTTTCGAATTTCGAAAATTCGTCGCTGTGATTTCGAACCGGAAGTTGAGACCAACTTGACAACTTCTTTAATAGTTCTACGATTTTCATGAAATTTAGTATGTAAGTAGATCTTACCGATGCAACTTTAAAGATGTCCTTAGAAATTTTCTAAATTATCTCCCCTTGGTGAAATTAGGGATCAAATTTTTCAAAAAAATCGAAGAAATATAGGTCAGAATGACCTGATTTTTTTTGAGATTCTAGATAAGTAAATACTGATTCGTACACAAAATATTGAGTTTGTGGATCGAACCGGAAGTGCCGCCATCTTGAAACGTGAAAAATCACAAAGGCTTTTGCGATATTTTACTTACAGACATGGGAGTTACATTTTCGGAATCCTTGAAGGAATGCCTAAAAATCTATCGGATCAGAATTTTGATTTCGGTCACGTGATGGTCACCATTTCGAACTGAATATGAGAAAAGGTGAAAAATCGACATTAACGAGCACGTGAATGAAAGCAATAGGCCGTAGTTTGGAGAATATGTCTCCTATTTCCAAAATGAATACATTTCTGGATAGCCGGGATCAGGGTCGAAATGTTGTTATTTGAAAATGTCACATTTTCGAATTTTGTCTTTGATGTTTTTCGTGCCGATAAAGTTGTTTACGATTGAAAAATCATAAAAACTTCGCTATATTTTGACCGATTTTAATGATTTTTTTTTTGTTGATGAGATTATTTACATGACCCATGACATGTGACAGGAAGTGACTGTTAATATGAAAGCTTTAATATCTGCTTTGCAGATCTAGTTATTTTTTTTTTGTGTGTATTTTCTGCAAATCGGATTTCTCAGAATCTAACCATAGGATCTTTCTGAAACTTTGACCTACCCCCCAAAATTGGGGTGCGAACCTTGATTAAATATATTTTCAAAACGTTTTACGAATCCGAAATCACCGAATTTTACGAACGAATGCCTTTGACCTACAATGCTGTAACTTTGTGATTATTTGAGCTATTTAATTAATTCTTTTTTCTATGAGTACCTTGAGACATTTACTTCAAATCTGCAATTTCGGATTTTCGAATTTCGAAAATTCGTCGCTGTGATTTCGAACCGGAAGTTTAGACCAACTCAACAACTTCTTTAGTAGTTGTACGATTTTCATGAAATTTAATATGTAAGTAAACCTCAATGATGCGACTTGAAAAATGAAGTTGAGACCAACTTGAAAACTTCTTTGATAGTTGTACGATTTTCATGAAATTTAGTATGTAAGTAGATCTTACCGATGCAACTTTAAAGATGTCCTTAGAAATTTTCTAAATTATCTCCCCTTGGAGAAATTGAGGATCGAAATTTTCAAAAAAATCGACGAAATATAGGTCAAATCATCTTGAGTTTTTTTTTAGATACTAGCAACGAGACCACTGATTCGTACACAAAAAATGGAGTTTGTAGCTCAACCCGGAAGTGCCACCATCTTGAAATGTAAAAACGTCAAACGCCATTTTGCTATTTTACATACAGACACGGGGGTTATATTTTCTGAATCCTTGAAGGGATGGCTATAAAATGTTGGCAGTAGAATTTTGATTTAAGTCAATGGATAGTCACCATATTGAATTGAATATCAGAAATAGTGAAAAATGGATATTAACGGGCATGTAAATTATCAGAATAAACCGTAGTTTGTTGAATTCATTTCCTATCTTTGAAATTAATACATTTGGGGATAGCCTGGCTCATTGTCGAATTTTTGGCATTTGAAAATTGCAAAATTTCAAATTTCGCCTTTGATGTTTTCAGTGCCGACAAAGTTGTTTTCGCGTGAAAAACTCCGATTAACAGCTTGAAAATAATCAAATAGATCGCAGTTTCGCGATTTCGTCTCAAATCTGGGAAATCAATACATTTTTGGTTAGCCTCTTTTAAAAAATGGGTGGTGGCCTTGGAATCAATATATTTTCAAAACGTTTTGCGAATCCAAAATCACCGAAAACAACTGATGAAAAAATTGACCTTGACAGCTGTGTTACTTCGTGATTTTGTGATCTATTTTACTTTTCTGGTTAGCCTCCTTTCAAAAATGGGTGGTGGCCTTGAAATCAATATATTTTCAAAACGTTTTGCGAATCCAAAATCACCGAAAATAACTGATGAAAAAATTGAGCTTTGATGGAAACTATATAGAAAAATAAAAGGAATCATCAACATTATATAGGTCTTGCACACATAGGCTTAGAACTTTGCAGCCAGTCATCATATTAATTGAAATTGAATAGGTTTGATTTGATATAATTATTTGTTTTCTATTTTAAAACTATCTAAAAAAATATTTGTAATCATTTATGTTATTGATTTAGATTAATACTGTTTATATTGTGTACATTTTAACACCTTCATCGATTAATAATGGTTTGCATAGTCATCGTATAGAGCTTATTCAACAGTATCGAATTCCAACTGCTTAGGGATATTTTACGTGCACTCCAATGTGTACACGGGACCTTGGTTTTTCGTCCCACCTATATGTTAGTCCCGAAATGACCTAGTTTGTGTCGAATGGACGTTAAGCCGCATTTATCTCTTTCTCTTTTATTTTTAAAGTTTTGTAATAATCGGTTGTACTGTACTGTAAAAGTTATAAAACAGAAAATTTCGCCCGGTAGTAATGTTTCTCACTTTAAAGTCAGCAATTTGCTCATTTTAGGGGGCAAACGTTTATTGCGAACGATTAAGCTGGTCAGGGGGAGCTTATTTTAAAAAGTTTTGTAATATTCGGTTGATAATTAAAGGTACCGTGCAAATTAAACTGTTAAAATAGAAAATTTCGCCCGGTTGAAATGTTTCTCCTTGTAGGTCAGCAATTTGCCAAATTTAGGGAGGTTGCGTGGCTGAAAAAAAAAAAATCATCGAAATATAGGTCAGAATGACCTGATTTTTTTTTGGATACTAGATAAGTAATTACTGATTTGTACACAAAATATGGAGTTTGTCGATCGAACCGGAAGTGCCGCCATATTTAAAAGTGAAAAATCAATAAGGCTTTTTTGCTATTTTACTTACAGACTCGGGAGTTATATTTTCTGAATCCTTGTAGGAAGGCCTAAAAAATGTCGCGAATAGAATTTTGATTTCGGTCACGTGATGGTCACCATTTTGAATTGAAAATGAAAAATAGAGCAATTTGAAGGGTCGGGACTTTGGAACACAATTACTCTCCTTCTAATTAAGCTAGAATGTTCAAACTTGGTGTAGACGTTCACTAGGACAATGTTATGATTGAGTTTAAAGATCAGCATTTTCTGCTTAGGGTAAGCAGAGATAAGCATGCTAATTTGTTGATTCTTTAGGGCACGATAACTTCGGTTATAATGAAGGGAGGGCGGTGAAACTTTTGTCAATAGAGAGTCTAATAGCTAGCCTGTTGTGTGAAATCATTGTATTATTTTTTCTAAATATCAGGGATAGCCGAAAAAAAGAGATTGAAAATCCAAAAAGTCGTATTTTTACAATTTGGAGCGTGTTTAGAGGTCTTTCTCGTAAAGTCAACATAATATTTTTTGGGAACTTCTTCTACAAAGAGTCTTATTGGTAGTCTTTTATATGAAACCATCGATCAACAGTCCAACATATCAGGAGTAGAAGAACAAAAGGATCGAACATTGAAAACGGCACCCTTTCATTGTTAAGCGAAACATGCAGTGTGGGTGACTACAATCTACACATTTAGTCATCGTATAGAGCTTATTCAACAGTATCGAATTCCAACTGCTTAGGGATATTTTACGTGCACTCCAATGTGTACACGGGACCTTGGTTTTTCGTCCCATCCGAATGACTAGACAGCTGTGCTTGTCAGGCCCTCCGTTCTGCCTCACTGACAAGAGGAACCACGCCGGGAAATCCAGATGAACTTTCTCCGTGCAGAACTTTCAATTCAGGCGAAAACGTTTATTGCATACGATTAAGCTGGTCAGTTGGAGCTTATTTTCAAAAGTTTTGTAATAATCGGTTGGTAATTAAAGTACCGTGCACATTAAACTGTTAAAACAGAAAATTTCGCCCGGTTGAAATGTTTCTTGCTATAAGTCAGCAATTTTCTGAATTCAGGGAGGCTGAATGGCTGAATGGTTAGCATGTGCGCACTGTATCGTAACGTCTGTCATTGAGTCAACGGGCGTCGTTTCGATCTCCAGGTTGGACGTGACATGAAGTATGATGTCCAACCTCGTGGGTTTTCTCCGTGTCCTTCGGTTTCCTCCCAACGGCTAAAGACCTGTAAGCGCAAGGGGAGTTTTTAAATAAAATTAAAAAACATATGTTAGTCCCGAAATGACCTAGTTTGTGTTGAATGGACATTAGGCCGCATTTCTCTCTTTCTCTTTTATTTTTAAAGTTTTGTAATAATCGGTTGGTAATCAAAGGTACTGTAAAAGTGATAAAACAGAAAATTTCGCCCGGTTGTAATGTTTCTCACTTTAAAGTCAGCAATTTGCCGATTTTAAGGGGCAAACGTTTATTGCGAACGCTTAAGCTGGTCAGGGGGAGCTTATTTTTAAAAGTTTTGTAATATTCGGTTGATAACTGAAGGTACCGTGCAAATTAAACTGTTACAATAGAAAATTTGGCCCGGTTGAAATGTTTCTCGCTGTAGGTCAGCAATTTGCCGATTTTAGGGAGGTTGCGTGGCTGAATGGTTAGCACGTGCGCTCTGTATCATAACGTCTGTCATTGAGTCAACTGGCGTTGTTTCGATTTCTTGGTTGTACGTGACAAGGAGTATGGTCGCCTGTCCAACCTCGTAGGCCGTAACGCCGTAACATGATCCTTTGTTTAAAACATGCTTAAGAAGTCGTCACGATTTCCTACTTATAACCAAACATATTGGAAATATTAGTCTGGCATTATTAAATCCTAATTTTATTGGTCTTATTTAAAATTAAACTTTCATTTAACTATGAACAACCCTTAACGTGTCTCTTTAAAACTATTAAATACTCTAAAACAGTAGCTCAACCTTTTGACCTAAACTCATTAATTTACCATTTTGTTGTGAGCGACTTCTTATTCTTCCTATATGACATATTGCACGTGTCTGATTTCAAAGGTGGGTTGGGTGGCTGAATGGTTAGCACGCGCGCCTGTCATTGAGTTAACTAGCGTGGTTTCGAAGGCCCGGTTGTACGTGACAAGGAGTAAGGTCGTCTGTCCAACCTGCCATTTTTAATTTTTTTTCCCGCCATTTTCATTTCATTTTCTCATCCGTCTCATTACAGTAATACAAGTTTCAGTTATTTCCCTTTAGTTTTCAGATTATTGTTATGCCTGGGTGCAATGTTTCATACTATATTTAGACTTGTAACTTCGCGAGTTTTTGACCAATTTTGATAATTTGATAATTTTTTCTTCTTATCCTTTTATTTAGGATACTTGATGCAATCAATGACACGTGACGATGAATATGAAAGCTTTCATATCTGCATGGGACAGTAGCAGATCTAGTTATTGTTATTTTTTTTTGTGTTTTGTCCACAAATCGGATTTCTCAGAATCTAACCATAGGATCGTTCTGAAACTTTTACCTATCCCCCCAAAAATGGGTGGTGGCTGTTGATTAAATATATTTTCAAAACGTTTTACGAATCCAAAATCACCGAATTTTACGAACGAAAAAACTGACAATGCATAGTCGTAACTTTGTTATTTTTTGACCGATTTTACTAATTCTTTTTTCTTTGAATACCTTGAAAAAAATCATTTTCATCTGCAGTTTCGCATTTTCCAATTTCGAAAATTCGTCGCTGTGATTTCGAACCGGAAGTTTAGACCAATTTGAGAACTTCTTTAATAGTTCTACGATTTTCATGAAATTTAGTGTATTAGTAGATGTTACCGATGTGACTTCAAAAATATAATTATAAATTTTCTAAATTATCTCCCCTTGACGAAATTAAGGATCAAACTTTTCAAAAAAATCGTCGAAATATAGGTCAGAATTACCTAATTTTTTTTTTTGATACTAGACAAGTAATTACTGATTCGTACACAAAATATGGAGTTTGTCGATCGAACCGGAAGTGCCACCATCTTTAAACGTGAAAAATCAAAAAGGCTTTTTTGCTATTTTACTTACAGACTCGGGAGTTATATTTTCAGAATCCTTGAAGGAATGCCTAAAAATCTATCGGATCCGAATTTTGATTTCGGTCACGTGATGGTCACCATTTTGAATTGAAAATGAAAAATAGAAGCAATTTGATGGGCCGGGACTTTGGAATACAATAACTCTCCTTCTAATTAAGCTAGAATGTTTAAACTTGGTGTAGACGTTCACTAGGTCAATGTCATGATTGAGTTCAAAGATGAGCATTTTCTGCTCAGGGTAAGCAGAGATAAGCATGCTGATTTGTTGATTCTTTAGGGCACGATAATTTCGGTTATAATGAAGGGAGGGCGGTGAAACTTTTGTCAATAGAGAGTCTAATAGCTAGCCTGTTGTTTGAAATCATTGTATCATTTTTTTTAAATATCAGGGATAGCCGAAAAAAAGAGATTGAAAATCCAAAAAGTCGTATTTTTACAATTTGGAGCATGTTTAGAGGTCTTTCTCGTAAAGTCAACATAATATTTTTTGGGAACTTCTTCTACAAAGAGTCTTATTGGTAGTCTTTTATATGAAACCATCGATCAACAGTCCAACATATCAGGAGTAGAAGAACAAAAGGATCGAAAATTGAAAACGGCACCCTTTCATTGTTAAGCGAAACATGCAGTGTGGGTGACTACAATCTACACATTTAGTCATCGTATAGAGTTTATTCAACATTGTAGCACAAATTAGAAATTTCCTCGATTCTGATTGGTCGAAAAGTGTGGTCGAATGGACAATAAACCCCCTCTGAATTATCAAGGCGAATTACTGCGTATAAATATTCCAGTGTACTTTTTTTCATTTTTGTGCTCCATGATCTTCCTCAACTCAAATCTTTATTGGCAAATATCTTCAAGAAATTCTGCACATATGACTATCACACCATTTTCAAACATCATCTTTTATGAAAACACATTTCTGAAATACATAAAACAGTAGAAAATCAGTCCATATATTAATTAAAACCGTTTTCAGGTATCTAAATATATTCGTAACTAGGCTGTCACAGTATGGACAAATTTATTTTCTTTTTTGGTAGGATATAGCTTCACTCACCAATCAATTTTTACTTAATCAGGTGGATTTTTTTATTAAATCACGGTTTGATCAAAGTCTGGCTAACATGATCTACCTAATAATAAGTCATTAGTCAAAAGAAACCGTTTAAAAATACAATGAGGGGGTCGAAAATAGCAGCTGAATATCTAAACATGCCAAAATTGACATTTGTTGACAACACGTCAGAATAGTATACATAGCAACCACTTGAAATCTTAGGCTAGCTACCACTGTCATAGTTTTATACGGTATTTTTGAGAATGTAAGTACGAAATGCAATTGTTTGAACACGAACAAGCTGCTGGGTTGTGATAAAAGTCTGCAAATAAAATAATAAAGACTGAAAACTTACATGAAACTCACGAAGCGAAGAAACCTTTGTTGCCAAGAGTTACCCCTCTTTTAGTCTCGGATAGCAGGCCGGAATTATTTCTATCACGCTAACACCCGTCTCTTAAAATGCCACAGTAAGACTAATTTCCCGTTCTTTTAAAAAAATCTTCAAACGTTAAAAAAATTTTATATCGATATCCGAATAACATTTTTTTTCATAATTCATTTACTAGACACTCGAGAATCCAGAATTTTAAATTTGAAGGAAAGCCAGGACGGCCTAAATCTGTGTTGAGAATATTTTGAAAAATGAACGCAAGCACGTGGGCAAATAACGGCTTTTTGAAATAGGTGTAAAAATGTTTCCTAAATAGTTCCTAAGAAAATCACTAAATATTTGAGCTACAATATCGATAAACACGTTCCTGTTACGTATTTATCGGGGGTTTATTGTCCATTTAACCATGCTTGAATTATCCATTAGAACAACTCGACGCTATCGCGTCTCGTGTTCTAATGATTCAAGCATGGTTAAATGGACAATAAACCCCCTCTAAATACGTAACAGGAAGTGTTTATCTCCTAAGTATCGAATTCCAACTGCTTAGGGATATTTTACGTGCACTCCAATGTGTACACGGGACCTTGGTTTTTCGTCCCATCCGAACGACTAGACAGCTGTGCTTGTCAGGCCTTCCGTTCTGCCTCACTGACAAGGGGGAACCACGCCGGGAAATCGAGATGAACTTTCTCCGTGCAGAACTTTCAATTCAGGCCAAACGTTTATTGCATACGATTAAGCTGGTCAGTTGGAGCTTATTTTCAAAAGTTTTGTAATAATTGGTTGGTAATTATTAAAGTACCGTGCACATTAAACTGTTAAAACAGAAAATTTCGCCCGGTTGAAATGTTTCTTGCTATAAGTCAGCAATTTTCCGAATTCAGGGAGACTGAATGGCTGAATGGTTAGCATGTGCGCGCTGTATCGTAACGTCTGTCATTGAGTCAACGGGCGTCGTTTCGATCTCCAGGTTGCACGTGACATGGAGTATGATGTCCAACCTCGTGGGTTTCCTCCGTGTCCTTCGGTTTCCTCACAACGGCTAAAGACCAGTAAGCACAAGGGGAGTTTTTAAATAAAATTAAAAACATATGTTAGTCCCGAAATGACCTAGTTTGTGTCGAATGGACATTAGGCCGCATTTCTCTCTTTCTCTTTTATTTTTAAAGTTTTGTAATAATCGGTTGGTAATCAAAGGTACTGTAAAAGTGATAAAACAGAAAATTTCGCCCGGTTGTAATGTTTCTCACTTTAAAGTCAGCAATTTGACCATTTTAAGGGGCAAACGTTTATTGCGAACGATTAAGCTGGTCAGGGGGAGCTTATTTTCAAAAGTACTGTAAAAGTGATAAAACAGAAAATTTCGTCCGGTTGTAATGTTTCTCAATTTAAAGTCAGCAATTTGCCGATTTTAAGGGGCAAACGTTTATTGCGAACGATTAAGCTGGTCAGGGGGAGCTTATTTTTATACGCCCACATTGAAATGTGGTCGTATATTGTCGTCGCCCCTGTCCGTCCGTCCGTCCGTCCGTCCGTCGGTCCGGCGTCCACAATTGCTTGTGGACGCTCTAGAGGCTAAAGTTAATATCTGATTGACTTTAAATTTACACACAGTGTTTGAGGTCATGAGACGAAGAAGCCTATTGTTTTTGAGCGATTTCCGATAATAACTACCAGAGTTATGGCCCTTGATCACTTCAAAAAATCTTGTGGACGCTCTAGAGGCCAAAGTTAATATTCGATTGGCTTTAAATTTATACACAGTGTTTACGGTCATAAGACGAAGAAGCCTATCGATTTTCAGCGATTTCCGATAATTAGTGCCAGAGTTATGGCCCTTGATCACTTCAAAAAATCTTGTTGACGCTCTAAAATCCAAAGTTAATATCCGATTGACCTTAAATTTATACACAGTGTCTAAGGTCATAAGAAGAAAAAGCCTATTGATTTTCAGCGATTTCAAATAATTAGTGCCAGAGTTATGGCCCTTGATCACTTCAAAAAATCTTGTGGACGCTCTAAAAGCCAAAGTTAATATCCGATTGACTTTAAATTTACACACAGTGTTTAAGGTCATAAGACGAAGAAGCCTATTGATTTTCAGCGATTTCCGATAATTAGTGCCAGAGTTATGGCCCTTGATCACTTCAAAAAATCTTTTGGACGCTCTAAAAGCCAAAGTTAATATCCGATTGACTTTAAATTTATACACAGTGTTTAAGGTCATAAGACGAAGAAGCGTATTGATTTTCAGCGATTTCCGATAATTAGTGCCAGAGTTATGGCCCTTGATCACTTCAAAAAATCTTGTGGATGCTCTAGAGGCCAAAGTTGATATCCGATTGACTTTAAATTTATACACAGTGTTTAAGGTTATGAGACGACGATGCCTATTGATTTTCAGCGATCTCTGATAATTATTGCCAGAGTTATGGCCCTTGATCACATCAAAAAATCCTGTGGACGCTCTAGAGGCCAAAGTTAATATCTGATTGACTTTAAATTTACACACACTGTTTAAGGTCATGAGACGAAGAAGCCTACTGATTTTCATTGATTTCAAATAATTACTTCCAGAGTTATCTCCCTTGATCACTTCAAAAAACCTTGTGACGCTACAGATGCCAAACTTATCATCCGTTTGACTTAAGATTGATACACAGAGTTTAAGGTGTTGAAACGCACAAGTATTTTGATTTTCAATGAATTTTGATAACAGAACAGCTAAATCCATGATGTTAAATGTTTCCTATACTAATTGATAGCGTGGGGCAAAACTTTATTCTAATGATTTTCAGATAATTACATAATGAGTTGTTTCATTACCAAAAAAAGTAAAAATATGCGACAACCCTTGTTGACTGCCCGGACGATTTAGCTGCTGTGGGCGTATGTTTCGTTGCCTGGCAACCTATCTTTAAAAGTTTTGTAATATTCGGTTGATAACTAAAGGTACCGTGCAAATTAAACTGTTAAAATAGAAAATTTGACCCGGTTGAAATATTTCTCGCTGTAGGTCAGCAATTTGCCGATTTTAGGGAGGTTGCGTGGCTGAATGGTTAGCACGTGCGCTCTGTATCATAACGTCTGTCACTGAGTCAACTGGCGTTGTTTCGATTTCTTGGTTGTACGTGACAAGGAGTATGGTCGCATGTCCAACCTCGTAGGCCGTAACGCCGCTGCCCGCGTAAAATTTCCCTCATTGCACACTTTATGGCGTCTTCAGTAGCCCATTTTAGGAGCAGCACAGTAGGACGTTAAACCCCATTCAATTTCATTTCATTTTCTCTATGTTGCTTATTTATTATAGTAGATAAATATTTTTCTGGTTCTAGCAATTATTTAATTTCTGCATAGAAATCTTGCTTTGGCCATTTTTTTTTATTGCAGAGTGCCATTCTTGTATATTGCAGTCTATGATCCTTTGTTTAAAACATGCTTATGAAGTCGTCACGATTTCCTACTTATAACCAAACATATTGGAAATATTAGTCTGGCATTATTAAATCCTAATTTTATTGGTCTTATTTAAAATTAAACTTTCATTTAACTATGAACAACCCTTAACGTGTCTCTTTAAAACTATTAAATACTCTAAAACAGTAGCTCAACCTTTTGACCTAAACTCATTAATTTACCATTTTGTTGTGAGCGACTTCTTATTCTTCCTATATGACATATTGCACGTGTCTGATTTCAAAGGGGGGTTGGGTGGCTGAATGGTTAGCACGCTCGCCTGTCATTGAGTTAACTAGCGTGTTTTCGAATGCCCGGTTGTACGTGACAAGGAGTAAAGTCGCCTGTCCAACCTGCCATTTTTAATTTTTTTTCCCGCCATTTTCATTTCATTTTCTCATCCGTCTCATTACAGTAATACAAGTTTCAGTTATTTCCCTTTAGTTTTCAGATTATTGTTATGCCTGGGTGCAATGTTTCATACTATATTTAGACTTGTAACTTCGCGAGTTTTTGACCAATTTTGATAATTTTTTCTTCTTATCCTTTTATTTAGGATACTTGATACAATCAATGACACGTGACGATAAATATGAAAGCTTTCATATCTGCATGGGACAGTAGCAGATCTAGTTATTATTTTTTTTTGTGTGTTTTATCCACAAATCGGATTCCTCAGAATCTAACCATAGGATCGTTCTGAAACTTTTACCTATCCCCCCAAAAATGGGTGGTGGCTGTTGATTAAATATATTTTCAAAACGTTTTACGTATCCGAAATCACCGAATTTTACGAACGAATGCATTTGACCTACAATGCTGTAACTTTGTGACTATTTGACCTATTTTACTAAATCTTTTTTCTTTGAGTACCTTGAGACAATTACTTTAAATCTGCAGTTTCAGATTTTCGAATTTCGAAAATTCGTCGCTGTGATTTAGAACCGGAAGTTTAGACCAATTTGACAACTTCTTTAATAGTTGTACGATTTTCATGAAATTTAGTATATACGCAGATCTTACCGATGTGACTTCAAAAATATAAATATATTTTCGGAATCCTTGAAGTAATGCCTAAAAATATGTCGGATCAGAATTTTGATTTCGGTCACGTGATGGTCACCATTTTGAATTTGTAGCAGGGTTTCTATTTAAAGATGAACAAACACCAGGTCGTAGGTTCAGGTTTTATTTGGGAATTATATACATATGAAAAACTCATATAAAATAGGAGTTTTTAAAAAGGTTGCTTATTTTTATATGACTACTATGGTACAAACACCGTAATACAAGACAAGTAAAATTAGGTGCTCCTTCTTGTAACAAAGTTAAGATGGAAGTGAGGTTTGAAATAGAAGCTGAGATGTGGTTATTTTAGTGAGTTAAAGTGAGTAGAGTTTAGACTTGCTATTGAAAAGAGACCAGCTTAAAGATGTACTATTAAAGGGACAATACAACAAACACCAAATATACTATAAATAACAATTGTATTAAAGGGACAATAATACAACAAATACTCAATATACAATAAATACAAATATACACAAATATACACTACCACATTATCCCCCCACCAGGAGAAGTGGCGTCCCGACACTGACAAAGAAAAACCACCCAACAACAAGAAAAAATATAACTATACTACGAATAATAACAGAACTATTTCAAGTCATACACATCAGAATCAAACCAATTTGGGGGACGTTTTACGCGTTGTGGTCGTTTGACTGGAATAGGAATAACAGACTTCTTGACTGGAGTGACAACTTTATTTGAATGTGATCTTAGAACTCTGGATGAAATAACAGGAACAGGTAATGACGATCTAGATACTCTCGTAGTACTTGAATTAGCAGTAGAATTTATAGAAACGGGCGAATGCAAATTAGGAACAAAAACGGAAGAAACAGCATCAGAAATGAAACTAACATCATTAACAGGATTAACTGGATACACATCGGATACAGAAACAGGAGTACACACAGAAACCGGAATATTAACTAAATCAGTAGTAACTTCAGGAACTGGAAGCGAAACATCTATCAAAGGTTGTGAATCATCTGATAATGATGAATAATCGAAAGAATTATCTGACCTTAAACATGGATTAAAAGAGGAGTTAGATACAGGAATACCCTTAGCACTGATTGGAAGTAAAAGATTTCTATGAAGAGTTCGAGCTGATAAATCACCGTCTTTCATAACACTGTAAACTGGAATAGTAGGATCGGGTTGATCAATAACAACATAAGCATCTTCTTCCCATTTATCTGCGAGTTTATTCTTTCCGCGAATCTGAACATTACGAACCAATACAAAATCTCCAATATCTAATGTAGCTCCTCGTGACTTAAGGTCATAATGAAATTTTTGTTTTTCTTGGGCGCTTTGAATATTCTTTTGAGCAATATTATAAACATCTTGAAACCGTTGTTGAAAATCCTGAGAATATTTAGAAAAACTATGTATATCAGATGACGAAGAATAAGTACCAAATATAAAATCTATGGGTAACCTTGGCTGTCGACCAAACATTAAAAAATACGGACTAAAAGAAGTTGAAACATGTTTAGTACAGTTATAAACATAAACAAGGTAAGGGACATAATCTTTCCAATTCTGCTTTTGATGATCAGATAAAGTACCGAGCATATTCATTAAGGTTCGGTTGAAACGTTCTGTGAGACCATTACCCATAGGGTGGTAAGGAGTGGTGCGGGATTTCTTAATATCAAGAAGAGAACACAATTCTTTAATTACATCACTTTCAAAATTACGACCTTGATCAGAGTGAAGACGAGCGGGAATACCATAAGGAAGAATAAAATTGTGGATGATGGCTTTGGCTGTAGTTTTAGCTGTCTGATTTTTTGTGGGAATAGCAACTGCATACTTAGTGAAATGGTCCGTAATTATAAAAATATTCTCAAATCCACCCTTCGACGGTTCAAGAGAAAGATAGTCCATACATACTAATTCAAGAGGCTGTGAAGTTTTAATGTTGATAAGTGGAGCTCTTTCTGGAATGTTAGGCGATTTTCTGCAGATACAGCGTGAACACAATTTGATTTTATCTTCTACAAATTTAGACATTCCAGGCCAAAAGAAACGAGATTTAAAAAGTTCAAGAGTACGATCTCTACCCATATGGCCCATATTATCATGAAGAAAAGTAAAAACAGTGTCTCGAAGAGAAATAGGAACAACCATCTGTAAAACGGGGCCAGATGAAACAGAAATTGAACATTTACGATAAAGAATATCATCCATAATAAATAAATTATCCCAATGGCGAAGAATATGTTTGGATTCTTGATCAAAACTGCGTAAAAAATGATATGTCGGTTTAACTCCAGTCTGAACACATTTAAAAACAGATTTTAAAGAAGGACAGGCTTGTTGACATCTTCTCATACGACTGCTGTCAATAATAGGAGAATCAACAGGTGGCAAAACAGTAGGAAGAGAGACATCTTGCGTACAACAAAGGGACTGAACTTTACCAACATCTATATCATGAGCTGAAGTGACTGAAGCGACAACTGAGTTGTTAACTTTATTATATGGAAGACGAGATAAAGCATCTGCAAGGGTATTATGTTTTCCACTCAAATATTCCAGGGAGAAATCATATGTAGATAATTCAGCAAGCCAGCGATGACCAGTAGCATCTAGTTTAGCAGAGGATAAAACATAGGTAAGCGGATTATTATCAGTCTTTACATTGAATTTATTCCCATAAAGGTAGTCATGAAACTTCTTACACACAGCCCATTTTAATCCAAGAAATTCTAATTTATTTGCAGGATATAACCGTTCAGTTTTAGAAACACTTCTACTTGCATATGAAATAACACGTGTTTTACCATCCTGATCTTGGAGTAAGACTGCTCCTAACCCACGTGAACTGGCATCAATGTGAACTTCAAAAGGTTCAGTGAAATCGGCATAAGCTAATACAGGTGATGAAATTAATTGCGAAATAAGAAAATCGAATGCAGTCTGTTGTTCAGGACCCCAGAAAAACACAGGTGGAATTTTCGCAGATCTTTTCTTCTTTGTAGTGGAATGACCAACAAGGAGATCAGTTAAAGGCTTCGCTATTTTAGAATAGTCTTTGATGAAACGACGAAAATACCCACAAAAACCCAAGAAGATTCGAATTTCTTCCACAGTTGAAGGAATAGGCCAGGACTTTAAGGTCTCAATTTTATCAGGATCTGTATGAATGCCATCTGCAGAAATAACGTGTCCAAGATACTTAATTGAAGTCTGAAGAAAACTACATTTTGAAGGTTTTAGGCGAAGATTGTGTTGACGAAGACGTTTAAACACTGATTCCAGCCTGGACATATGTTCATGAAAAGTTTTAGAAAAAATAATGACATCGTCTAAATATATCAAACATTGTAAAAGATTCATATCACCCATACAGCGTTCCATCATTCTCTGAAAAGAAGCCGGCGCGTTAGTAAGTCCAAATGGCATAGTATTAAACTCCCAAAATCCAAGAGCACCCGCAGTAAATGCTGTTTTATGTTTGTCTGCCTCATCCATTTCAATCTGCCAATAACCTGACTTTAAATCGAGAGAAGAAAAATATTTCGAACCGTTTAATGAATCCAGCGTTTCCTCTATACGGGGTAAAGCATATGAATCCCTAATGGTAAGTGAATTTAGTTTACGATAATCAACGCAGAAACGAAGACCACCGTCTTTTTTCCGAACAAGAACAATAGGTGAAGCATACGGACTCGAAGAATGGCGAATAACATTGGAATCAAGCATTTCTTGTATATGATCCTTCACTTCCTGGTACATTGAAGGAGGTATTCTTCTATGACGTTGTTTAAATGGAATATTATCAGAAAGGTTGATCTTGTGTTTTACTAAATCTGTCCTACCAATATCTGTGTCCGATGAACTGAAAATATCTCTGTATTTAATAATTAAATCGTTGAACTGCTGAACTTCACCTTCAGAAAAATTATTCTTTAAATCATCTGTATGAATACTTCCTAATAAATCGTTAATACTCCCAATTGACGAATTAGAATGAACAATATCCACTTGATGAAGTTGACAAATAATGGATTTCGCTGGAATAGTAATGGGTGTGGAAGAGTCATTTTGAATTTTAACTTTAATACGCTGTGAAGAAATATCGAAATTATTACAGCGAATTAAACCAGGAACAATCTTTAAACTAGGGTGTGAAGAATTATAATCCGTTGCCATATATTGTTTAGAAGAAATTGGCTTAGGGAGACGTGAAAATCCAGATATCGAAACACATGAATGAGCTGGTATGGTTGTTGAAGATGTGGATTTCAAATCATAAACCTCATGACTCTCTTTATGTTTATTGGATAAACAAGTAAAAGTTGAACTCCAAGAAGAATCTATATGTGAATTATGGACATTAATGGAACTATGTAATCGATTCAAAATATTTGTACCAATAATAACAGGAACACGAATCTGTGACGATGAAGTGCTGGAAGGTACAATAATAAATAAAACATACATATGAATATCTGTATCGGGAATCTGAATAGGTACTTCAATATATCCAAGATAGTTAACCTTATGACCTCCAGCTGAACGAATATCTAATAAGTTATTCAAGGGAAATAATTCAAATGAAGAAAAATGACGACGATATAAATTATCTTCTAATGTTGAAATCATAGAACCAGTATCCAATAAAACTGAGCAATTAATTCCATTAATTAATAATGATGAAATGTTAGAATGACCAACTAAATCTGGAGAAATGGGACAATTATTGATAACATTGGAATTATCAACTGAAACGTTTTCAAGACCTACTGACTGTCCCTTTAAGTAGGCCTGTTGTAGTTTAAAGGTCATGTTGTGTCTCCTCTTCTATGACCAGGTTGTTGACAATCCCAACATATAGGACTAGGATTAATTCTGAATGGAAAGTCCTGTCTATGTTGCATTTGTGGAGGAGGAACTAAAAATGAAGGTGGTGGACGACGAGGATTAAAGTGAGGAACAGGTGGTTGACGAACAAACTGAGATGATGAAGATGGAATATTATCAGGCCAGCACGAATATATTTGTCTCAGCTGTGACTGGTCTATTTTAGATTCTAATTCTGAAACTTTTGATTTAAAGCTACGAACCTCCTTTATTAAAGAAGACATCTGTTGATGAAGTTGTAAACAATCACTGGTACTTTCGTTGGAAGAATTCAAGGTTAAAGATCCCATAGATCTAGTACAATTAGTTAAACTAGACGAAGTCGATTTAGGAATAGGGAAATCTGTAGGTGAAGAATCAATTACTGACTTCTCTTCTTCAACCCTTCTTACAGCATACATTAAATTAGAAAACGTGGTATTAGAATCAAGAACATGCCGTGTTGATACTTTCAAGTCATCGCGATATAAACCATTCCAAAACCGGTTCTTTAAGACATTTGATGCCGATGGTTCATTAAGAATTTTAGCTGACTTCAATTTAAAAACAATATCCTGTAATCTACATGCCCACGAAGAAATGCTTTCTGTAGATGACTGTGAAGTTGAATATAAGCGACTCATTAAACATTCATCTGAAAATATCTCACCAAATAATGGATCAAGAAAACATATAAGTTGCTCCACCGAATCAAAATTTACTGTAACTAGAGTCTGGGCGACAGTACCTCTCGCTGCACGACGAATAGAATTAATAATAGAAGTATCTGAATATATCCCTTCTGACTTTAATCCAATAATTTCTAATCTCCATTGTTCATAAGAAACATCCCCTTTATTAAAATCTCCGGAAAATGATGACAATCTAGGGAAAGAATGTGAAATTGAAGAAGTCTGAAGCTGGGACTGAGAAATATTTGATGTTCTCTGGACAGGTTGTGAAAAATTAGAAGTCTGGTCAGTAGAAGCGGTTGATATTGGAATATGTGAAGGAGAAGTGCGCCGTTGTGGAATAACATAAGTAGTATCTAGAGATGGAGTAGAATGTGTAACGGGATTAAAAGCCAAAGTTGACTGCTGTGTTCCTGAAGTAGTAGTAGGTTGACGACTATAATTATCATCAGAATCATTTGAAATAATCGATTGAAAAACCTCTCTTTGGATCACTGGATCAAATGAAGAAATAATTTCCTTTAACTGATTAATCATATCTTGTGTTGGTGTAAACGTACTTCCACCTTCAGCCATAATGAAAATACAAAATATAGACAATAACCAACTCATCAAACAATGACAAAATGATAACTGGAAATGAATTGTAATATAACACTAGACAACTATGTCTAAACGACATAAGAAAAATAAAGTTGAAACTGAAATGTAATAAAGTACAATCTTGGATGTTGAAAACACAAAATTAAATCAAGTTGAAACTCATCAGACAAAACACAAATTCTAAGTAGAATTAAAATAAAATGGAAAAGTTGAAATTTATTTCGAAGTGAAATTAAATTCAAACTGGAAAACAAAGTCCATAATCCGGTAAACAAGAATAATTTATAAATGAACAGATACAATAAATTATATACAGGATATCTAAGTTGAAAATCAGGGTGAAAGGGAACAAGAATTTTCTGATAATTCACGACTGGATATATAAGTCTAAAGTACAAGATCAGGATGACCCAAAACTGGAATGCTACAATAAAATATATAACTGGATAAACAAGTCCAGAAAACATAAACTAAAGATGACAACCAAATCTACAGTATAATAAACATGAAGTAATAAAATAAAGCTACAATGACCAAGACTAAATCAATGACCAATAGTCGGTAATGACAAAAGATACCAAAACAGAACTGACAATCAAGACTATACACCAAAACTAATAACATAGCAGGTCACCTTGACATACTAGAAAGTTCCAAGTGGGAAAATTCAAACAACATAACCCAACTAGGTCAATCAATAGATATTACCCGAGAATAATATCTATTATTTGACCATCAAAACTAAAAAGACACTTATTAGTTATAGATGTATAGATATGATAGTTGTTATGTTAATTATAAAAGTTTATGTGTAGTGAAGTGAGCGTGCTGTAAGCAATTGTGTGGCTGTTTTAAATCAATAGTAAAATGTCTGTCAAGGCTGTCACTTAAAATTTACTAAATATATATGAAATACTATAAATTATGAAATACTATGTTTCTCAAGGAAATACACAATAAATACTGTACTAGACGGGGTTATATGTGGTAACTAAGCAATTCTATATGTATAAATCTTATAGTGATAAAAATACTGTATAATAAATATTAATTATATGTTTGTGATATACTTATCAAACTGTATTTGTATATGTACCAATATGTAAATATGTTATGAAAGCAAATGATTCTAAAAATCAAGTGTTGCAAAATCTAAATTATATAAATTACTATATAGATATTCATACAGAAAATAATACAGAACACATAGGACAAGACAGGACAAGACAAACCGGTTATCACCCTTCACTCTCACACACTCTGGCCAATACTTAATTACTTAAATAATATAATGTTATAACACTTACATTGGATCCAATGAATTAATAATTAACACTTAACACTGACACATTTGAAACTGTAGAACTGTATCACTGTAGAACTTGAAAATGTTGAACTAGAAATATGTTGAACTTGAAATATGTTGAATTCACCAAAACCACGTTGGGCGCCAAATTTGTAGCAGGGTTTCTATTTAAAGATGAACAAACACCAGGTCGTAGGTTCAGGTTTTATTTGGGAATTATATACATATGAAAAACTCATATAAAATAGGAGTTTTTAAAAAGGTTGCTTATTTTTATATGACTACTATGGTACAAACACCGTAATACAAGACAAGTGAAATTAGGTGCTCCTTCTTGTAACAAAGTTAAGATGGAAGTGAGGTTTGAAATAGAAGCTGAGATGTGGTTATTTTAGTGAGTTAAAGTGAGTCGAGTTTAGACTTGCTATTGAAAAGAGAACAGCTTAAAGATTTACTATTAAAGGGACAATACAACAAACACCAAATATACTATAAATAACAATTGTATTAAAGGGACATTAATACAACAAATACTCAATATACAATAAATACAAATATACACAAATATACACTACCACAAATTGAAAATGAAAAATAGAAGCAATTTGAAGGGTCGGGAATTTGGAACACAATTACTCTCCTTCTAATTAAGGTAGAATGTTCAAACTTGGTGTAGACGTTCACTAGGTCAATGTTATGATTGAGTTCAAAGATGAGCATTTTCTGCTTAGGGTAAGCAGAGATGAGCATGCTGATTTGTTGATTCTTTAGGGCAAGATAACTTCGGTTATAATTAAGGGAGGGCGGTGAAACTTTTGTCAATAGAGAGTCTAATAGCTAGCCTGTTGTGTGAAATCATTGTATCATTTTTATACGCCCACATTGAAATGTGGTCGTATATTGTCGTCGCCCCCGTCCGTCCGTCCGTCCGTCGGTCCGTCGGTCCGTCCGTCCGTCCGTCCGTCCGTCGGTCCGGCGTCCACAATTGCTTGTGGACGCTCTAGAGGCTAAAGTTAATATCCGATTGACTTTAAATTTATACACAGTGTTTAAGGTCATGAGACGAAGAAGCCTATTGTTTTTCAGCGATTTCCGATAATAACTACCAGAGTTATGGCCCTTGACGACTTCAAAAAATCTTGTGGACGCTCTAGAGGCTAAAGTTAATATCCGATTGGCTTTAAATTTATACACAGTGTTTAAGGTCATAAGACGAAGAATCCTATTGATTTTCAGCGATTTCCGATAATTAGTGCCAGAGTTATGGCCCTTGATCACTTCAAAAAATCTTGTGGATGCTCTAGAGGCCAAAGTTAATATCCGATTGGCTTTAAATTTATACACAGTGTTTAAGGTCATAAGACAAAGAAGCCTATTGATTTTCAGCGATTTCCGATAATTAGTGCCAGAGTTATGGCCCTTGATCACTTCAAAAAATCTTGTGGACGCTCTGAAAGACCAAAGTTAATATCCGATTGACTTTAAATTTATACACAGTGTTTAAGGTCATAAGACGAAGAAGCCTATTGATTTTCAGCGATTTCCAATAATTAGTGCCAGAGTTATGGCCCTTGATCACTTCAAAAAATCTTGTGAATGCCCTAAAAGCCAAAGTTAATATCCGATTGACTTTAAATTTATACACAGTGTTTAAGGTCATAAGACGAAGAAGCTTATTGATTTTCAGCAATTTCCGATAATTAGTGCCAGAGTTATGGCCCTTGATCACTTCAAAAAATCTTGTGGACGCTCTAAAAGTCAAAGTTAATATCCAATTGACTTTAAATTTATACACAGTGTTTAAGGTCATAAGACGAAGAAGCCTATTGATTTTCAGCGATTTCCGATAATTAATGTCAGAGTTAAGGCCCTTGATCACTTCAAAAAATCTTGTGGACGCTCTTAAAGCCAAAGTTAATATCCGATTGACTTTAAATTTATACCCAGTGTTTAAGGTCATAAGACGAAGAAGCCTATTGATTTTCAGCGATTTCCGATAATTAGTGCCAGAGTTATCTCCCTTGATCACTTCAAAATATCTTGTGGACGCTCTAAAAGCCTAAGTTAATATCCGATTGACTTTAAATTTATACACAGTGTTTAAGGTCAAAAGACGAAGAAGCCTGCTGATTTTCATTGATTTCAAATAACTTCCAGAGTTATCTCCCTTGATCACTTCAAAAAACCTTGTGGCACTGTAGATGCCAAACTTATCATCCGATTGACTTCAGATTGATACACAGAGTTTAAGGTGTTGAAACGAACAAGTATTTTGATTTTCAGTGAATTTTGATAACTGAACAGCTAAATCCATGATGTTAAATGTTTCCTATAAGCTTACTAATTGTTAGCTTGGGGCAAAACTTTATAAAAAGCAAACAAATTCTAATGATTTTCAGATAATTACATAATGAGTTGTTACTCAGATTTTAGTGTATTATAAATGTTTCATTACCAAAAAAAAGTAAAAATATGCGACAACCCTTGTTGACTGCCCGGACGATTTAGCTGCTGTGGGCGTATGTTTCGTTGCCTGGCAACCTATCTTTTATAAATATACTATTCAAAAAAAGTAGGGGATATTTGATTTTGGGGGCATAATACTAAAATATGCAAATGACTACGAAAAAAGTCACTATAGAACCTAACAGAAGAAACATTTCCAGTTACATGTGACGCCCAAACGCACCAATAGCTACCGCATGCAATGCAGGTGATGCTTGGGATCATCATGGGGGTCCACCCCAAGATTTGCACGACTCTGACTTTGAATGTTACAGTCATTGTGGCATTGAATTCCAGGGTGGAAACATCAGTTTAATTGTTTTAGTGACCAGAAAACAAATTTTGATATGCGTCGGCTTACCCAAAATGAAAGGTTACGTGCCCTTGGCATGCTACAGATCGGCACAACACAGGCGGTTGTGGCGCGGACGATGAATGTTTCTCAGTCTGTCATAAGCAGGCTATGGTCCAGATACCGTGATACACAATCTGTACAGGACAGACCACGCTCAGGTCGACCAAGGGCGACAACTCAAGCCCAGGATCGATTTATCCGTACCTTGGCCTTGAGAAATCGTGTCATCACAGCAAACCAGATCAGCGCTCGTCTTCAAACAGACACTGGCGTGAGAGTGAGTAGCCAGACGATTCGGAATCGACTGCGTAGGAGTCACCTTCGCGCCCGACGTCCTCGCGTGATCCCTTGTTTGAGAGATCATCACATTCAGGCAAGACGTCGTTGGTGTAGGGATCGTCAACACTGGGATAATCGACGCTGGAGCAATGTGATGTTTTCAGATGAGTCAAGGTTCACTGTTGATTTTTCGGACAGACGTAGGAGGGTGTGGCGTCGTCGAAACGAGCGCTTCCAAGACGTTAACGTCATCAGACATGATCGATTTGGGGGTGGTTCTGTTATGGTGTGGGGAGGCATCACTGTTGCTGGAAGAACGGCTTTACATGTTGTTACAGGGCGTGTTACAGGCCAGTACTACCGGGACAACATCTTGGCAGTCCATGTTGTGCCGTTCGCACGACGTCATCTTCCAGGATGACAACGCAAGATGTCACAGGGCCAGGATCGTTACAGGTTACCTCCAAAAACAGAAAATCACCACATTACCTTGGCCAGCACTGAGTCCCGACCTCTCCCCCATCGAGCATGTCTGGGACATGCTTGGACAGAGGTTACGTCAACGTCAACAACGTCCTGCCAATGTCCAAGAACTTGCTGCTGCGTTGCAACAGGAATGGGACAATCTGGACCAAAATGACCTTAGACGTCTCATTAGGAGTATGCCACGTCGGATCAATGCTTGTTTGGCAAACAGAGGAGGATTTACCCGTTACTGACTTTGTTGTGATGCTGTGGTAACTTTGCTGTTTGACCACGGGTATCATTTTACCCTTATAATGGTCAGTCTGTGCCTTACTTAGTCTAACGATCATTTGGAATAAATCGATGAATGTGAACGTCATTTCATTTTGTCATTTGTTTCTTCGTCAGTTTCATTGGGTGACTTTAATAACACTTAAAAATCAAATATCCCCTACTTTTTTTGAATAGTATATCAGGGATAGCCGAAAAAAAGAGATTGAAAATCCAAAAAGTCGTATTTTTACAATTTGGAGCATGTTTAAAGGTCTTTCTCGTAAAGTCAACATAATATTTTTTGGGAACTTCTTCTACAAAGAGTCTTATTGGTAGTCTTTTATATGAAACCATCGATCAACAGTCCAACATATCAGGAGTAGAAGAACAAAAGGATCTAACATTGAAAACGGCACCCTTTCATTGTTAAGCGAAACATGCAGTGCTTAGGGATATTTTACGTGCACTCCAATGTGTACACGGGACCTTGGTGTTTCGTCCCATCCGAACGACTAGACAGCTGTGCTTGTCAGGCCCTCCGTTCTGCCTCACTGACAAGGGCAACCACGCCGGGAAATCGAGATGAACTTTCTCCGTGCAGAACTTTCAATTCAGGCAAAACGTTTATTGCGAACGATTAAGCTGGTCAGGGGGGGGCTTATTTTCAAAAGTTTTGTAATATTCGTTTAATAACTAAAGGTACCGTGCAAATTAAACTGTTAAAATAGAAAATTTGGCCGGTTGAAATGTTTCTCGCTGTAGGTCATCAATTTGCCGATTTTAGGGAGGTTGCGTGGCTGAATGGTTAGCACGTGCGCTCTATATCATAACGTCTGTCATTGAGTCAACTGGCGTTGTTTCGATTTCTTGGTTGTACGTGACAAGGAGTATGGTCGCCTGTCCAACCTCGTAGGCCGTAACGCCGCTGCCCGGGTAAAATTTCCCTCATTGCACACTTTATGGCGTATGCCCGTCTTCATTAGCCCATTTTAGGAGCAGAACAGTAGGACGTTAAACCCCATTCAATTTCATTTCATTTTCTCTATGTTGCTTATTTATTATAGTGGAAAAATATTTTTCTGGTTCTAGCAATTATTTAATTTCTGCATAGAAATCTTGCTTTGGCGAGTTTTTTTTATTGCAGAGTGCCATTCTTGTATATTGCAGTCTATGATCCTTTGTTTAAAACATGCTTAAGAAGTCGTCACGATTTCCTACTTATAACCAAACATATTGGAAACCATAATTATATAACATATCTCTAATTTTTGAAGCCCGATTACAGCTATACAAGTTTCCCTTTAGTTTAAAGATTATTTTTTTGCCCGGGTGCAATGTTTCTCACTACATTTAAATTTGTAACTTTGTGAGTTTTTGACCGATTTTGATAATTATGTCTTTATCATTTTCCAAATCTACATATTTAACGTACATATTCAAACAGTTGAGTTCAACCTGATTCAAAAAGTTTTAGTTTTGTTCAAAGTTATCTCATTTAATTTTTCGATGTTTTCTTACCATTTTCATTTCATTTTTCTGAAAGTTTTGAAGTCGGAAGTCATCCCGATTACAGCAACACAAGTATCAGTTACTTCCCTTTAGTTTTCAGATGTTTCATACTATATTTAGACTTGTAACTTTGCGAGGTTTTGACCAATTTTGATAGTTTGTTATTCGTATCCTTTTATTTTGAGATATTTGATATAATCGATGACACGTGACGATGAATATGAAAGCTTTCATATCTGCACGGGACAGTAGCAGATCTAGTTATTGTTATTAAGCTTTCATATTACATATGAAAGCTTATTGTTTCTGTTAAGATTATTAAAGGGACAATAACACTCTTGCTGGCTTGGCAGCCCCAGAAAATACATAATAGCCTTATTCTAAGTACTAGATGTTTAAGTGTCCTACCTGTTGTGTAAATTATCCATTACGACCTATTTTACTTGTCCAGAGGGTTCGAAAATATTTTAAATCAAAGTCACATTTGAAAAGGTTTACGTTAGACTTTTCAAATCAATTAGTTGAATTTTTCCAATTTTTTAAATTAGGTGTGTTAAGATGAAATTTATATCATCAATTAATTGGAATATTGTAAAATAATACAATTTGTTGACCAGAATGAAAATTGGGACATATTATTCAGTTACAACAAGAGTGTTATTGGGGCTTTAAGCTTTCATATTTCATATGAAAGCTTATTGTTTCTGTTAAGATTATTATTATTTTTTTTTGTGTTTTTCCTGCAAATCGGATTTCACAGAATCTAACCATAGGATGTTTCTGAAACTTTGACCTACCCCCCCCCCCCCAAAAAAAAAATGGGTCGTGGCTGTTGATTAGATATATTTTCAAAACGTTTTGCGAATTCGAAATCACCGAATTTTACGAACGAAAAAACTGACAATGCATAGTCGTAACTTTGCTATTTTTTGACCGATTTTACTAATTCTTTTTTCTTTGAATACCTTGAAAAGTATCATTTTCATCTGCAATTTCACATTTTCGAATTTCGAAAATTCGTCGCTGTGATTTCGAACCGGAAGTTTAGACCAATTTGACAACTTCTTTAATAGTTGTACGATTTTCGTGAAAATTAGTATATAAGTAGATCTTACCGATGTGATTTCGAAAATATAATGAGAAATTTTCTAAATTATCTCCCCTTGGTGAAATTAAGGATCAAAGTTTTCAAAAAAATCGTCGAAATATAGGTCAGAATGACCAAAATTTTTTTTTCGGTACTCGACAAATAATTACTGATTCCTACACAAAATATGGAGTTTGTCGATCGAACCGGAAGTGCTACCATCTTGAAACATGAAAAATCCCTAAGTCTTTTTTGCTATTTTACTTACAGACACGGGAGTTATATTTTCTGAATCCTTGAAGGATGGCCCAAAAATCGCAGGGAGCAGAATTTGGTTTAAGGTCAACTGATGGTTGCCATTTTGAAGTGAATATGAAAAGTAGTATCAATTTGAAGGGCCGAGACTTTGAAACAAAATAACTCTCCTTCTAATTGAGCTAGAATGTTCAATCTTGGTGTAGACGTTCACTAGGTCAATGTCATGATTGAGTGCAAAGATGAGCATTTTCTGCATAGGGTAAGCAGAGATAAGCATGCTGATGAATTGATTCTTTAGGGCACAATAACTTCGGTTATAATGGAGGGAGGGTGGTGAAACTCTTGTCAATCGAGAGTCTAATAGCTAGCCTGTTGTGTGAAATCATTGTATCATTTTTTTTAAATATCAGGGATAGCCGAAAAAAAGAGATTGAAAATCCAAAAAGTCGTATTTTTACGATTTGGAGCATGTTTAGAGGTCTTTCTCGTAAAGTCAACATAATATTTTTTGGGAACTTCTTCTACAAAGAGTCTTATCGGTAGTTTTTTATATGAAACCATCGATCAACAATCCAAAATATCAGGAGTAGAAGAATAAAAGGATCGAAAATTGAAAACGGCACCCTTTCATTGTTAAGCAAAACATGCAGTGTGGGTGGCTACAATCTGCACATTTAGTCATCGGATAGAGCTTATTCAACAATATCGAATTCCAACTGCTAAGGGATCTTTTACGTGCACTCCAATGTGTACACGGTGGGTGGGAGGACACGCCAGAAAATCGACATGAACTTTCTCGGCCAATGCAGGGATCGAACACCCGACCTTCTGGCTAGCAGGCCAACGCCTTAGCCACATAGTGTGGACACCCATCGTACATTTCATCCGTCAAATCAAATCATTTCATTGCATTAGACCAATAATTAATTATTCTTAATTTAAAACTTTATTTTAATATTAGTCTGGCATTATTAAATCTCTTTAAAACAATTAAATACAAAAAACAAAAAAAAAATCAATAAGCGGGTCAATTCAGGTAAGTATAACTACGGGTTCTGTCCAACTTCTCTCGTCTGCGGCCATACCACGTTGAAAACACCAGTTCTCGTCCGATCGCTGAAGTTAAGCAACGTCGGGCCCGGTTAGTACTTTGATGGGTGACCGCCTGGGAACACCGGGTGCTGTAGACGCCTTTTTGCCCTGATTCTTCGTGAAAAAATCAATTTTCCGCCAATCAGACCACAGCGCGCACTCTTTTGCACCACTCCAGCTCTCCGCTCGGCCCGTCTCCCCAGGGAAAAAGACACAAAAAGAATTTGAGTAAGCACAAGTATGGGTTCTGTCCACCTTCTCTCGTCTACGGCCACACCACGTTGAAAACACCAGTTCTCGTCCGATCACTGAAGTTAGGCAACTTCGGGCCCGGTCAGTACTTGGATGGGTGACCGCCTGGGAACACCGGGTGCTGTAGACGCCTTTTTAAAACAGACAAAACCCCCCCAAAAAATCAATAAGCCGGTCAATTCAGGTAAGTATAACTACGGGTTCTGTCCACCTTCTCTCGTCTACGGCCACACCACGTTGAAAACACCAGTTCTCGTCCGATCATTGAAGTTAAGCAACGTCGGGCCCGATCAATACTTGGATGGGTGACCGCCTGGGAACACCGGGTGCTGTAGACGCCTTTTTAAAACCGACAAAACCCCCCAAAAAATCAATAAGCGGGTCAATTCAAGTAAGTATAACTACGGGTTCTGTCCACCTTCTCTCGTCTACGGCCATACCATGTTGGAAACACCAGTTCTCGTCCGATCACTGAAGTTAAGCAACGTCGGGCCCGGTTAGTACTTGGATGGGTGACCGCCTGGGAACACCGGGTGCTGTAGACGCCTTTCTTCCCTAAACTCATTAATTTACCATTTTGTTGTGAGCGAGTTCTTATTCTTCCTATATGACATATTGCAGGTTTCTGATTTCAAAGGGGGGTTGGGCGGCTGAATGGTTAGCACGCGCGCCTGCCATTGAGTTAACTAGCGTGTTTTCGAATGCCCGGTTGTACGTGACAAGGAGTAAGGTCGCCTGTTCAACCTGCCATTTTTAATTTTTTTCCGGCAATTTTCATTTCATTTTCTCATCCGTCGCAATACAAATTTCGGTTATTTCCCTTTAGTTTTCAGATTATTGTTATGCCTGGGTGTAATGTTTCATACTATATTTAGACTTGTAATTTTGCGAGTTTTTGACCAATTTTGATAATTTTTTCTTCTTATCCTTTTATTTAGGATACTTGATACAATCAATGACACGTGACGATGAATATGAAAGCTTTCATATCTGCATGGGACAGTAGCAGATCTAGTTAAGCTTTCATATTACATATGAAAGCTTATTGTTTCTGTTAAGATTATTATTATTTTTTTTTTGTGTATTTTCTGCAAATCGGATTTCTCAGAATCTAACCATGGGATCTTTCTAAAACTTTGACCTACCCCCTCAAAAATGGGGTGCGAACGTTGTTTAAATATATTTTCAAAACTTTTTACGAATCCCAAATCACCGAATTATACGAACGAAAAAACTGACAATGCATAGTCGTAACTTTGTTATTTTTTGACCGATTTTACTAATTCTTTTTTCTTTGAATACCTTGAAAAAAATCATTTTCATCTGCAGTTTCACATTTTCGAATTTCGAAAATTCGTCGCTGTGATTTCGAACCGGAAGTTTAGACCAATTTGACAACTTCTTTAGTAGTTGTACGATTTTCATGAAATTTAGTATACAAGTAGATCTTGACGATGTGACTTCAAAAATATAATTAGAAATTTTCTAAATTATCTCCGCTTGGTGAAATTAAGGATCAAAGTTTTCAAAAAAAATCGTCGAAATATAGGTCAGAATGACCTAATTTTTTTTTTCGATACTAGACAAGGAATTACTGATTCGTACACAAAATATGGAGTTGTCGATCGAACCGGAAGTGCCACCATCTTTAAACGTGAAAAATCAAAAAGGCTTTTTTGCTATTTTACTTACAGACTCGGGAGTTATATTTTCGGAATCCTTGAAGGAATGCCTACAAATCTATCGGATCAGAATTTTGATTTCGGTCATGTGATGGTCACAATTTTGAATTGAAAATGAAAAATAGAAGCAATTTGAAAGGCCCGGACTTCGGAACACAATAACTCTCCTTCTAATTAAGCTAGAATGTTCAAACTTGGTGTAGACGTTCACTAGGTCAATGTTATGATTGAGTTCAAAGATGAGCATTTTCTGCTTAGGGTAAGCAGAGATAAGCATGCTGATTTGTTGATTCTTTAGGGCACGATAACTTCGGTTATAATGAAGGGAGGGCGGTGAAACTTTTGTCAATAGAGAGTCTAATAGGTAGCCTGTTGTGTGAAAGGATTGTATCATTTATTTTAAATATCAGGGATAGCCGAAAAAAAGAGATTGAAAATCCAAAAAGTCGTATTTTTACAATTTGGAGCATGTTTAGAGGTCTATTTTTTGGGAACTTCTTCTACAAAGAGTCTTATTGGTAGTCTTTTATATGAAACCATCGATCAACAGTCCAACATATCAGGAGTAGAAGAACAAAAGGATCGAACATTGAAAACGGCACCCTTTCATTGTTGAGCGAAACATGAAGTGTGGGTGACTACAATCTACGCATTTAGTCATCGTATAGAGCTTATTCAACAGTATCGAATTCCAACTTCTTAGGGATATTTTACGTGCACTCCAATGTGTACACGGGACCTTGGTTTTTCGTCCCATCCGAAGGACTAGACAGCTGTGCTTGTCAGGCCCTCCGTTCTGCCTTACTGACAAGGGAACCACGCCGGGAAATCGAGATGAACTTTCTCTGTGCAGAACTTTCAATTCAGGCAAAACGTTTATTGCATACGATTAAGCTGGTCAGTTGGAGCTTATTTTCAAAAGTTTTGTAATAATCGGTTGGTAATTAAAGTACCGTGCACATTAAACTGTTAAAACAGAAAATTTCGCCCGGTTGAAATGTTTCTTGCTATAAGTCAGCAATTTTCCGAATTCAGGGAGGCTGGATGGCTGAATGGTTAGCATGTGCTCGCTGTATCGTAACCTTTGTCATTGAGTCAACGGGCGTCGTTTCGATCTCCAGGTTGCACGTGACATGTGTATGATGTCCAACCTCGTGGGTTTTCTCCGTGTTCTTCGGTTTCCTCCGTGTTCTTCGGTTTCCTCCCAACGGCTAAAGACCAGTACGTGCAAGGGGAGTTTTTAAAAAACATATGTTAGTCCCGAAATGACCTAGTTTGTGTCGAATGGACGTTAGGCCGCATTTCTCTCTTTCTCTTTTTAAAGTTTTGTAATAATCGGTTGGTAATCAAAGGTACTGTTAAAGTGATAAAACAGAAAATTTGGCCCGGTTGTAAAGTTTCTCACTTTAAATTCAGCAATTTGTCGATTTTAAGGGGCAAACGTTTATTGCGAACGATTAAGCTGGTCAGGGGGAGCTTATTTTTAAAAGTTTTGTAATATTCGGTTGATAACTAAAGGTACCGTGCAAATTAAACTGTTAAAATAGAAAATTTGGCCCGGTTGAAATGTTTCTCGCTGTAGGTCAGCAATTTGGCGATTTTAGGGAGGTTGCGTGGCTGAATGGTTAGCACGTGCGCTCTGTATCATAACGTCTGTCATTGAGTCAACTGTCCTTGTTTCGATTTCTTGGTTGTACGTGACAAGGAGTATGGTCGCCTTACCAACCTCGTAGGCCGTAAAGCCGCTGCCCGGGTAAAATTTCCCTCATTGCACACTTTATGGCGTATGCCCGTCTTCATTAGCCCATTGTAGGAGCAGAACAGTAGGACGTTAAACCCCATTCAATTTCATTTCATTTTCTCTATGTTGCTTATTTATTATAGTGGATAAATATTTTTCTGGTTCTAGCAATTATTTAATTTCTGCATAGAAATGTCTGGCCAGTTTTTTTTTTATTGCAGAGTGCCATTCTTGTATATTGCAGTCTATGACCCTTTGTTTAAAACATGCTTAAGAAGTCGTCACGATTTCCTACTTATAACCAAACATATTGGAAACCATAATTATATAAAATATCTTGGAAGCCCGATTACATCTATACAAGTTTCAGTTATTTCCCTTTAGTTTAAAGATTATTTTTTTGCCCGGGTGCAATGTTTCTCACTACATTTAAATTTGTAACTTTGTGAGTTTTTGACCGATTTTGATATTATGTCTTTATAATTTTCCAAATCTACATATTTAACGTACATATTCAAACAGTTGAGTTCAACCTGATTCAAAAAGTTTTAGTTTTGTTCAAAGTTATCTCATTCATCCCGATTACAGCAACACAAGTATCAGATATTTCCCTTTAGTTTTCAGATTACTCAATGTTTCATACTATATTTAGACTTGTAACTTCGCGAGTTTTTGACCAATTTTGATAGTTTGTTATTCTTATCCTTTTATTTGAGATACTTGATATAATCGATGACACGTGACGATGAATATGAAAGCTTTCATATCTACATGGGACAGTAGCAGATCTAGTTAAGCTTTCATATTACATATGAAAGCTTATTGTTTCTGTTAAGATTATTATTATTTTTTTTTTTGTGTATTTTCTGCAAATCGGATTTCTCAGAATCTAACCATGGGATCTTTCTGAAACTTTGACCTACCCCCCCAAAAATGGGGTGCGAACGTTGTTTAAATATATTTTCAAAACGTTTTACGAATCTGAAATCACCGAATTTTACGAACGAAAAAACTGACAATGCATAGTCGTAACTTTGTTATTTTTTGACCGATTTTACTAATTCTTCTTTCTTTGAATACCTTGAAAAAAATCATTTTCATCTGCAGTTTCACATTTTCGAATTTCGAAAATTCGTCGCTGTGATTTCGAACCGGAAGTTTAGACCAATTTGACAACTTCTTTAATAGTTGTACGATTTTCATGAAATTTAGTATACAAGTAGATCATACCGATGTGACTTCAAAAATATAATTAGAAATTTTCTAAATTATCTCCCCTTGGTGAAATTAAGGATCAAAGTTTTCAAAAAAATCATCGAAATATAGGTCAGAATGACCTAATTTTTTTTTTCGATACTAGATAAGGAATTACTGATTCGTACACAAAATATGGAGTTTGTCGATCAAACCGGAAGTGCCACCATCTTTAAACGTGAAAAATCAAAAAGGCTTTTTTGCTATTTTACTTACAGACTCGGAAGTTATATTTTCGGAATCCTTGAAGGAATGCCTAAAAATCTATCGGATCAGAATTTTGATTTCGGTCACGTTATGGTCACCATTTTGAATTGAAAATGAAAAGTAGTAGCAATTTGAAGGGCCGAGACTTTGAAACACAATAACTCTCCTTCTAATTAAGCTAGAATGTTCAAACTTGGTGTAGACGTTCACTAGGTCAATGTCATGATTGAGTTCAAAGATGAGCATTTTCGGCTAAGGGTAAGCAGAGATAGGCATGCTGATTTGTTGATTCTTTAGGGCACGATAACTTCGGTTATAATGAAGGGAGGGCGGTGAAACTTTTGTCAATAGAGAGTCCAATAGCTAGCCTGTTGTGTGAAATCATTGCATCATTTATTTTAAATATCAGGGATAGGCGAAAAAAAGAGATTGAAAATCCAAAAAGTCGTATTTTTACAATTTGGAGCATGTTTAGAGGTCTTTCTCGTAAAGTCAACTTAATATTTTTTGGGAACTTCTTCTACAAAGAGTCTTATTGGTAGTCTTTTATATAAAACCATTGATCAACAATCGAACATATCAGGAGTAGAAGAACAAAAGGATCGAACATTGAAAACGGCATCCTTTCATTGTTAAGCGAAACATGCAGTGTGGGTGACTACAATCTACACATTTAGTCATCGTATAGAGCTTATTCAACAGTATCGAATTCCAACTGCTTAGGGATATTTTACGTGCACTCCAATGTGTACACGGGACCTTGGTTTTTCGTCCCATCCGAACGACTAGACAGCTGTGCTTGTCAGGCCCTCCGTTCTGCCTCACTGACAAGGGGGAACCACGCCGAGAAATCAAGATGAACTTTTTCCGTGCAGACCTTTCAATTCAGGCCAAACGTTTATTTCATACGATTAAGCTGGTCAGTTGGAGCATATTTTCAAAAGTTTAGTAATAATCGGTTGGTAATTAAAGTACCGTGCACATTAAACTGTTAAAACAGAAAATTTCGCCCGGTTGAAATGTTTCTTGCTATAAGTCTTCAATTTTCCCAATTCAGGGAGGCTGAATGGCTGAATGGTTAGCATGTGCGCGCTGTATCGTAACGTCTGTTATTGAGTCAACGGGCGTCGTTTCGATCTCCAGGTTGCACGTGACATGGAGTATGATGTCCAACCTCGCGGGTTTTCTCAGTGTCCTTCGGTTTCCTCCCAACGGCTAAAGACCAGTAAGCGCAAGGGGAGTTTTTAAATAAAATTAAAAAACATATGTTAGTCACGAAATGACCTAGTTTGTGTCTAATGGACATTAGGCCGCATTTCTCTCTTTCTCTTTTATTTTTAAAGTTTTGTAATAAACGGTTGGTAATCAAAGGTACTGTAAAAGTGATAAAACAGAAAATTTCGCCCGGTTGTAATGTTTCTCACTTTAAAGTCAGCAATTTACCGATTTTAAGGGGCAAACGTTTATTGCGAACGATTAAGCTGGTCAAGGGGAGCTTATTTTTAAAAGTTTTGTAATATTCGGTTGATAACTAAAGGTACCGTGCAAATTAAACTGTTAAAATAGAAAATTTGGCCCGGTTGAACTGTTTCTCGTTGCAGGTCAGCAATTTGCCGATTTTAGGGAGGTTGCGTGGCTGAATAACGTCTGTCTTTGAGTCAACTGGCTTTGTTTCGATTTCTTGGTTGTACGTGACAAGGAGTATGGTCGCCTGTCCGACCTCGTAGGCCGTAACGCCGCTGCCCGGGTAAAATTTCCCTCATTGCACACTTTATGGCATATGCCCGTCTTCATTAGCCCATTTTAGGAGCAGAACAGTAGGACGTTAAACCCCATTCAATTTCATTTCATTTTCTCTATGTTGCTTATTTATTATAGTGGATAAATATTTTTCTGGTTCTAGCAATTATTTAATTTCTGGATAGAAATCTTGCTTTGGCCAGTTTTTTTATTGCAGAGTGCCATTCTTGTATAATTCAGTCTATGATCCTTTGTTTAAAACATGCTTAAGAAGTCGTCATGATTTCCTACTTATAATCAAACATATTGGAAATATTAGTCTGGCATTATTAAATCCTAATTTTATTGGTCTTATTTAAAATTAAACTTTCATTTAACTATGAACAACCCTTAACGTGTCTCTTTAAAACTATTAAATACTCTAAAACAGTAGCTCAACCTTTTGACCTAAACTCATTAATTTGCCATTTTCTTGTGAGCGACTTCTTATTCTTCCTATATGACATATTGCACGTGTCTGATTTCAAAGGGGGGTTGGGTGGCTGAATGGTTAGCACGCGCGCCTGTCATTGAGTTAACTAGCGTGTTTTCAAATGCCCGGTTGTACGTGACAAGGAGTAAGGTCGCCTGTCCAACCTGCCATTTTTAATTTGTTTTTCCCGTCATTTTCATTTCATTTTCTCATCCGTCTCATTACAGTAATACAAGTTTCAGTTATTTCCCTTTAGTTTTCAGATTATTGTTATGCCTGGGTGCAATGTTTCATACTATATTTAGACTTGTAACTTCGAGAGTTTTTGACCAATTTTGATAATTTTTTCTTCTTATCCTTTTATTTAGGATACTTGATACAATCAATGACACGTGACGATGAATATGAAAGCTTTCATATCTGCATGAGACAGTAGCAGATCTAGTTAAGCTTTCATATGTATTACATATGAAAGCTTATTGTTTCTGTTAAAGTTATTAAGCTTTCATATTACATATGAAAGCTTATTGTTTCTGTTAAGATTATTATTGTTATTTTTTTTTTGTGTTTTGTCCACAAATCGGATTTCTCAGAATCTAACCATAGGATCGTTCTGAAACTTTTACCTATCCCCCCAAAAATGGGTGGTGGCTGTTGATTAAATATATTTTCAAAACGTTTTACGAATCCGAAATCACCGAATTTTACGAACGAAAAAACTGACAATGCATAGTCGTAACTTTGTTATTTTTTGACCGATTTTACTAATTCTTTTTTCTTTGAATACCTTGAAAAAAATCATTTTCATCTGCAGTTTCGCATTTTCCAATTTCGAAAATTCGTCGCTGTGATTTCGAACCGGAAGTTTAGACCAATTTGAGAACTTCTTTAATAGTTGTACGATTTTCATGAAATTTAGTGTATAAGTAGATGTTACCGATGTGACTTCAAAAATATAATTATAAATTTTCTAAATTATCTCCCCTTGACGAAATTAAGGATCAAAGTTTTCAAAAAAATCGTCGAAATATATGTCAGAATGACCTAATTTTTTTCTTTGATACTAGACAAGTAATTACTGATTCGTACACAAAATATGGAGTTTGTCGATCGAACCGGAAGTGCCACCATCTTTAAACGAGAAAAATCAAAAAGGCTTTTTTGCTATTTTACTTACAGACTCGGGAGTTATATTTTCAGAATCCTTGAAGGAATGCCTAAAAATCTGTCGGATCCGAATTTTGATTTCGGTCACGTGATGGTCACCATTTTGAATTGAAAATGAAAAATATAAGCAATTTGAAGGGCCGGGACTTTGGAATACAATAACTCTCCTTCTAATTAAGCTAGAATGTTCAAACTTCTTGTAGACTTTCACTAGGTCAATGTCATGATTGAGTTCAAAGATGAGCATTTTCTGCTTAGGGTAAGCAGAGATAAGCATGCTGATTTGTTGATTCTTTAGGGCACGATAACTTCGGTTATAATGAAGGGAGGGCGGAGAAACTTTTGTCAATAGAGAGTCTAATAGCTAGCCTGTTGTTTGAAATCATTGTATCATTTTTTTTAAATATCAGGGATAGCCGAAAAAAAGAGATTGAAAATCCAAAAAGTCGTATTTTTACAATTTGGAGCATGTTTAGAGGTCTTTCTCGTAAAGTCAACATAATATTTTTTGGGAACTTCTTCTACAAAGAGTCTTATTGGTAGTCTTTTATATGAAACCATCGATCAACAGTCCAACATATCAGGAGTAGAAGAACAAAAGGATCGAACATTGAAAACGGCACCCTTTCATTGTTAAGCGAAACATGCAGTGTGGGTGACTACAATCTACACATTTAGTCATCGTATAGAGCTTATTCAACAGTATCGAATTCCAACTGCTTAGGGATATTTTACGTGCACTCCAATGTGTACACGGGACCTTAGTTTTTCGTCCCATCCGAACGACTAGACAGCTGTGCTTGTCAGGCCCTCCGTTCTGCCTCACTGACAAGGGCAACCATGCCGGGAAATCAAGATGAACTTTCTCCGTGCAGAACTTTCAATTCAGGCAAAACGTTTATTGCATACGATTAAGCTGGTCAGTTGGAGCTTATTTTCAAAAGTTTTGTAATAATCGGTTGGTAATTAAAGTACCGTGCACATTAAACTGTTAAAACAGAAAATTTCGCCCGGTTGAAATGTTTCTTGCTATAAGTCAACAATTTTCCGAATTCAGGGAGGCTGAATGGCTGAATGGTTAGCATGTGCGCGCTGTATCGTAACGTCTGTCATTGAGTCAACGGACGTCGTTTCGATCTCCAGGTTGCACGTGACATGGTGTATGATGTCCAACCTCGTGGGTTTTCTCCGTGTTCTTCGGTTTCCTCCCAACGGCTAAAAACCAGTAGGCGCATGGGGAGTTTTTAAATAAAATTAAAAAACATATGTTAGTCCCGAAATGACCTAGTTTGTGTCGAATGGACGTTAGGCCGCATTTATCTCTTTCTCTTTTATTTTTAAAGTTTTGTAATAATCGGTTGGTAATCAAAGGTACTGTAAAAGTGATGAAACAGAAAATTTGGCCCGGTTGTAATGTTTCTCACTTTAAAGTCAGCAATTTGTCGATTTTAAGGGGCAAACGTTTATAGCGAACGATTAAGCTGGTCAGGGGGAGCTTATTTTTAAAAGTTTTGTAATATTCGGTTGATAACTAAAGATACCGTGCAAATTAAACTGTTAAAATAGAAAATTTGGCCCTGTTGAAATGTTTCTCGCTGTAGGTCAGCAATTTGCCGATTTTAGGGAGGTTGCGTGGCTGAATGGTTAGCACGTGCGCTCTGTATCATAACGTCTGTCATTGAGTCAACTGGCGTTGTTTCGATTTCTTGGTTGTACGTGACAAGGAGTATGGTCGCCTGTCCAACCTCGTAGGCCGTAACGCCGCTGCCCGGGTAAAATTTCCCTCATTGCACACTTTATGGCGTATGCCCGTCTTCATTAGTCCATTGTAGGAGCAGAACAGTAGGACGTTAAACCCCATTCAATTTCATTTCATTTTCTCTATGCTGCTTATTTATTATAGTGGATAAATATTTTTCTGGTTCTAGCAATTATTTAATTTCTGCATAGAAATCTTGCTTTGGCCAGTTTTTTTATTGCAGAGTGCCATTCTTGTATATTGCAGTCTATGACCCTTTGTTTAAAACATGCTTAAGAAGTCGTCACGATTTCCTACTTATAACCGAACATATTGGAAACCATAATTATATAACATATCTTGGAAGCCCGATTACAGCTATACAAGTTTCAGTTATTTCCCTTTAGTTTAAAGATTATTTTTTTGCCCGGGTGCAATGTTTCTCACTACATTTAAATTTGTAACTTTGTGAGTTTTTGACCGATTTTGATATTATGTCTTTTTAATTTTCCAAATCTACATATTTAACGTACATATTCAAACAGTTGAGTTCAACCTGTTTTAGTTTTGTTCAAAGTTATCTCATTTCATTTTTCGATGTTTTCTTACCATTTTCATTTCATTTTTCTGAAAGTTTTGAAGTGGGAAGTCATCCCGATTACAGCAACACAAGTATCAGTTATTTCCCTTTAGTTTTCAGATTACTCAATGTTTCATACTATATTTAGACTTGTAACTTCGCGAGTTTTTGACCAATTTTAATAGTTTGTTATTCTTATCCTTTTATTTGAGATACTTGATATAATCGATGACACGTGACGATGAATATGAAAGCTTTCATATCTGCATGGGACAGTAGCAGATCTAGTTATTATTAAGCTTTCATATTACATATGAAAGCTTATTGTTTCTGTTAAGATTATTATTGTTATTTTTTTTTTGTGTTTTGTCCACAAATCGGATTTCTCAGAATCTAACCATAGGATCGTTCTGAAACTTTTACCTATCCCCCCAAAAATGGGTGGTGGCTGTTGATTAAATATATTTTCAAAACGTTTTACGAATCCGAAATCACCGAATTTTACGAACGAAAAAACTGACAATGCATAGTCGTAACTTTGTTATTTTTTGACCGATTTTACTAATTCTTTTTTCTTTGAATACCTTGAAAAAAATCATTTTCATCTGCAGTTTCGCATTTTCCAATTTCGAAAATTCGTCGCTGTGATTTCGAACCGGAAGTTTAGACCAATTTGAGAACTTCTTTAATAGTTGTACGATTTTCATGAAATTTAGTGTAAAAGTAGATGTTACCGATGTGACTTCAAAAATATAATTATAAATTTTCTAAATTATCTCCCCTTGACGAAATTAAGGATCAAAGTTTTCAAAAAAATCGTCGAAATATAGGTCAGAATGACCTAATTTTTTTTTTTGATACTAGACAAGTAATTACTGATTCGTACACAAAATATGGAGTTTGTCGATCGAACCGGAAGTGCCACCATCTTTAAACGAGAAAAATCAAAAAGGCTTTTTTGCTATTTTACTTACAGACTCGGGAGTTATATTTTCAGAATCCTTGAAGGAATGCCTAAAAATCTGTCGGATCCGAATTTTGATTTCGGTCACGTGATGGTCACCATTTTGAATTGAAAATGAAAAATAGAAGCAATTTGAAGGGCCGGGACTTTGGAATACAATAACTCTCCTTCTAATTAAGCTAGAATGTTCAAACTTCTTGTAGACGTTCACTAGGTCAATGTCATGATTGTGTTCAAAGATGAGCATTTTCTGATTAGGGTAAGCAGAGATAAGCATGCTGATTTGTTGATCCTTTAGGGCACGATAACTTCGGTTATAATGAAGGGAGGGCGGTGAAACTTTTGTCAATAGAGAGTCTAATAGCTAGCCTGTTGTTTGAAATCATTGTATCATTTTTTTTAAATATCAGGGATAGCCGAAAAAAAGAGATTGAAAATCCAAAAAGTCGTATTTTTACAATTTGGAGCATGTTTAGAGGTCTTTCTCGTAAAGTCAACATAATATTTTTGGGGAACTTCTTCTACAAAGAGTCTTATTGGTAGTCTTTTATATGAAACCATCGATCAACAGTCCAACATATCAGGAGTAGAAGAACAAAAGGATCGAAAATTGAAAACGGCACCCTTTCATTGTTAAGCGAAACATGCAGTGTGGGTGACTACAATCTACACATTTAGTCATCGTATAGAGCTTATTCAACAGTATCGAATTCCAACTGCTTAGGGATATTTTACGTGCACTCCAATGTGTACACGGGACCTTGGTTTTTCGTCCCATCCAAACGACTAGACAACTGTGCTTGTCAGGCCCTCCGTTCTGCCTCACTGACAACGGGGAACCACGCCGGGAAATCAAGATGAACTTTCTCCGTGCAGAACTTTCAATTCAGGCCAAACGTTTATTGCATACGATTAAGCTGGTCAGTTGGAGCTTATTTTCAAAAGTTTTGTAATAATCGGTTGGTAATTAAAGTACCGTGCACATTAAACTGTTAAAACAGAAAATTTCGCCCGGTTGAAATGTTTCTTGCTATAAGTCAGCAATTTTCCGAATTCAGGGAGGCTGAATGGTTAGCATGTGCGCGCTGTATCGTAACGTCTGTCATTGAGTCAATGGGCGTCGTTTCGATCTCCAGGTTGCACGTGACATGAAGTATGATGGCCAACCTCGTGGGTTTTCTCCGTGTTCTTAGGTTTCCTCCCAACGGCTAAAGACCAGTAAGCGCAAGGGGAGTTTTTAAATAAAATTAAAAAACATATGTTAGTCACGAAATGACCTAGTTTGTGTCGAATGGGCATTAGGCCGCATTTCTCTCTTTCTCTTTTATTTTTAAAGTTTTGTAATAATCGGTTGGTAATCAAAGGTACTGTAAAAGTGATAAAACAGAAAATTTCGCCCGGTTGTAATGTTTCTCACTTTAAAGTCAGCAATTTGCCGATTTTAAGGGGCAAACGTTTATTGCGAACGCTTAAGCTAGTCAGGGGGAGCTTATTTTTAAAAGTTTTGTAATATTCGGTTGATAACTAAAGGTACCGTGCAAATTAAACTGTTAAAATAGAAAATTTGGCCCGGTTAAAATGTTTCTCGCTGTCGTTCAGCAATTTGCCGATTTTAGGGAGGTTGCGTGGCTGAATGGTTAGCACGTGCGCTCTGTATCATAACGTCTGTCATTGAGTCAACTGGCGTTGTTTCGATTTCTTGGTTGTACGTGACAAGGAGTATGGTCGCCTGTCCAACCTCGTAGGCCGCAACGCCGCTGCCCGGGTAAAATTTCCCTCATTGCACACTTTATGGCATATGCCCGTCTTCATTAGCCCATTTTAGGAGCAGAACAGTAGGACGTTAAACCCCATTTAATTTCATTTCATTTTGTCTATGTTGCTTATTTATTATAGTGGCTAAATATTTTTCTGGTTCTAGCAATTATTTAATTTCTGCATAGAAATCTTGCTTTGGCCAGTTTTTTTATTGCAGAGTGCCATTCTTGTATAATTCAGTCTATGATCGTTTGTTTAAAACATGCTTAAGAAGTCGTCACGATTTCCTACTTATAACCAAAAATATTGGAAATATTAGTCTGGCATTATTAAATCCTAATTTTATTGGTCTTATTTAAAATTAAAATTTCATTTAACTATGAACAACCCATAACGTGTCTCTTTAAAACAAATAAATACTCTAAAACAGTAGCTCAACCCTTTGACCTAAACTCATTAATTTACGATTTTGTTGTGAGCGACTTGTTATTCTCTCTATATGACATATTGCACGTGTCTGATTTCAAAGGGGTGGGGTGGCTGAATGGTTAGCACGCGCGCCTGTCATTGAGTTAACTAGCATGTTTTCGAATGCCCGGTTGTACGTGACAAGGAGTAAGGTCGCCTGTCCAACCTGTCATTTTTAATTTTTTTTCCCGCCATTTTCATTTCATTTTCTCATCCGTCTCATTACAGTAATACAAGTTTCAGTTATTTCCCTTTAGTTTTCAGATTATTGTTATGCCTGGGTGCAATGTTTCATACTATATTTAGACTTGTAACTTCACGAGTTTTTGACCAATTTTGATAATTTTTTCTTCTTATCCTTTTATTTAGGATACTTGATACAATCAATGACACGTGACGATGAATATGAAAGCTTTCATATCTGCATGGGACAGTAGCAGATCTAGTTATTAAGCTTTCATATTACATATGAAAGCTTATTGTTTCTGTTAAGATTATTATTGTTATTTTTTTTTTGTGTTTTGTCCACAAATCGGATTTCTCAGAATCTAACCATAGGATCGTTCTGAAACTTTTACCTATCCCCCCAAAAATGGGTGGTGGCTGTTGATTAAATATATTTTCAAAACGTTTTACGAATCCGAAATCACCGAATTTTACGAACGAAAAAACTGACAATGCATAGTCGTAACTTTGTTATTTTTTGACCGATTTTACTAATTCTTTTTTCTTTGAATACCTTGAAAAAAATCATTTTCATCTGCAGTTTCGCATTTTCCAATTTCGAAAATTCGTCGCTGTGATTTCGAACCGGAAGTTTAGACCAATTTGAGAACTTCTTTAATAGTTGTACGATTTTCATGAAATTTAGTGTATAAGTAGATGTTACCGATGTGACTTCAAAAATATAATTATAAATTTTCTAAATTATCTCCCCTTGACGAAATTAAGGATCAAAGTTTTCAAAAAAATCGTCGAAATATATGTCAGAATGACCTAATTTTTTTCTTTGATACTAGACAAGTAATTACTGATTCGTACACAAAATATGGAGTTTGTCGATCGAACCGGAAGTGCCACCATCTTTAAACGAGAAAAATCAAAAAGGCTTTTTTGCTATTTTACTTACAGACTCGGGAGTTATATTTTCAGAATCCTTGAAGGAATGCCTAAAAATCTGTCGGATCCGAATTTTGATTTCGGTCACGTGATGGTCACCATTTTGAATTGAAAATGAAAAATATAAGCAATTTGAAGGGCCGGGACTTTGGAATACAATAACTCTCCTTCTAATTAAGCTAGAATGTTCAAACTTCTTGTAGACTTTCACTAGGTCAATGTCATGATTGAGTTCAAAGATGAGCATTTTCTGCTTAGGGTAAGCAGAGATAAGCATGCTGATTTGTTGATTCTTTAGGGCACGATAACTTCGGTTATAATGAAGGGAGGGCGGAGAAACTTTTGTCAATAGAGAGTCTAATAGCTAGCCTGTTGTTTGAAATCATTGTATCATTTTTTTTAAATATCAGGGATAGCCGAAAAAAAGAGATTGAAAATCCAAAAAGTCGTATTTTTACAATTTGGAGCATGTTTAGAGGTCTTTCTCGTAAAGTCAACATAATATTTTTTGGGAACTTCTTCTACAAAGAGTCTTATTGGTAGTCTTTTATATGAAACCATCGATCAACAGTCCAACATATCAGGAGTAGAAGAACAAAAGGATCGAAAATTGAAAACGGCACCCTTTCATTGTTAAGCGAAACATGCAGTGTGGGTGACTACAATCTACACATTTAGTCATCGTATAGAGCTTATTCAACAGTATCGAATTCCAGCTGCTTAGGGATATTTTACGTGCACTCCAATGTGTACACGGGACCTTGGTTTTTCGTCCCATCCGAACGACTAGACAGCTGTGCTTGTCAGGCCCTCCGTTCTGCCTCACTGACAACGGGGAACCACGCCGGGAAATCAAGATGAACTTTCTCCGTGCAGAACTTTCAATTCAGGCCAAACGTTTATTGCATACGATTAAGCTGGTCAGTTGGAGCTTATTTTCAAAAGTTTTGTAATAATCGGTTGGTAATTAAAGTACCGTGCACATTAAACTGTTAAAACAGAAAATTTCGCCCGGTTGAAATGTTTCTTGCTATAAGTCAGCAATTTTCCGAATTCAGGGAGGCTGAATGGTTAGCATGTGCGCGCTCTATCGTAACGTCTGTCATTGAGTCAATGGGCGTCGTTTCGATCTCCAGGTTGCACGTGACATGAAGTATGATGTCCAACCTCGTGGGTTTTCTCCGTGTTCTTCGGTTTCCTCCCAACGGCTAAAGACCAGTAAGCGCAAGGGGAGTTTTTAAATAAAATTAAAAAACATATGTTAGTCACGAAATGACCTAGTTTGTGTCGAATGGGCATTAGGCCGCATTTCTCTCTTTCTCTTTTATTTTTAAAGTTTTGTAATAATCGGTTGGTAATCAAAGGTACTGTAAAAGTGATAAAACAGAAAATTTCGCCCGGTTGTAATGTTTCTCACTTTAAAGTCAGCAATTTGCCGATTTTAAGGGGCAAACGTTTATTGCGAACGCTTAAGCTAATCAGGGGGAGCTTATATTTAAAAGTTTTGTAATATTCGGTTGATAACTAAAGGTACCGTGCAAATTAAACTGTTAAAATAGAAAATTTGGCCCGGTTGAAATGTTTCTCACTGTAGGTCAGCAATTTGCCGATTTTAGGGAGGTTGCGTGGCTGAATGGTTAGCACGTGCGCTCTGTATCATAACGTCTGTCATTGAGTCAACTGGCGTTGTTTCGATTTCTTGGTTGTACGTGACAAGGAGTATGGTCGCCTGTCCAACCTCGTAGGCCGCAACGCCGCTGCCCGGGTAAAATTTCCCTCATTGCACACTTTATGGCATATGCCCGTCTTCATTAGCCCATTTTAGGAGCAGAACAGTAGGACGTTAAACCCCATTGAATTTCATTTCATTTTGTCTATGTTGCTTATTTATTATAGTGGATAAATATTTTTCTGGTTCTAGCAATTATTTAATTTCTGCATAGAAATCTTGCTTTGGCCAGTTTTTTTATTGCAGAGTGCCATTCTTGTAAAATTCAGTCTATGATCTTTTGTATAAAACATGCTTAAGAAGTCGTCACGATTTCCTACTTAAAACCAAACATATTGGAAATATTAGTCTGGCATTATTAAATCCTAATTTTATTGGTCTTATTTAAAATTAAACTTTCATTTAACTATGAACAACCCATAACGTGTCTCTTTAAAACAAATAAATACTCTAAAACAGTAGCTCAACCCTTTGACCTAAACTCATTAATTTACGATTTTGTTGTGAGCGACTTGTTATTCTCTCTATATGACATATTGCACGTGTCTGATTTCAAAGGGGTGGGGTGGCTGAATGGTTAGCACGCGCGCCTGTCATTGAGTTAACTAGCGTGTTTTCGAATGCCCGGTTGTACGTGACAAGGAGAAAGGTCGCCTGTCCAACCTGCCATTTTTAATTTTTTTTCCCGCCATTTTCATTTCATTTTCTCATCCGTCTCATTACAGTAATACAAGTTTCAGTTATTTCCCTTTAGTTTTTAGATTATTGTTATGCCTGGGTGCAATGTTTCATACTATATTTAGACTTGTAACTTCGCGAGTTTTTGACCAATTTTGATAATTTTTTCTTCTTATCCTTTTATTTAGGATACTTGATACAATCAATGACACGTGACGATGAATATGAAAGCTTTCATATCTGCATGGGACAGTAGCAGATCTAGTTATTATTTTTTTTTTTTGTGTGTTTTCTGCAAATCGGATTTCTCAGAATCTATCCATAGGATCTTTCTGAAATTTTGACCTACCCCCCCAAAAATGGGGTGCGAACCTTGATTAAATGTATTTTCAAAACGTTTTACGAATCCGAAATCACCGAATTTTACGAACGAAAAAACTGACAATGCATAGTCGTGTCTTTGTTATTTTTTGACCGATTTTACTAATTCTTTTTTCTTTGGATACCTTGAAAAAAATCGTTTTCATCTGCAGTTTCACATTTTCGAATTTCGAAAATTCGTCGCTGTGATTTCGAACCGGAAGTTTAGACCAATTTGACAACTTCTTTAATAGTTGTACGATTTTCATGAAATTTAGTATACAAGTAGATCTTACCGATGTGACTTCAAAAATATAATTAGAAATTTTCTAAATTATCTCCCCTTGGTGAAATTAAGGATCAAAGTTTTCAAAAAAATCGTCGAAATATAGGTCAGAATGACCTAAAAAAAATTTTCGATACTCGACAAGTAATTACTGATTCCTACACAAAATATGGAGTTTGTCGATCGAACCGGAAGTGCCACCATCTTGAAACATGAAAAATCCCTAAGGCTTTTTTGCTATTTTACTTACAGACACGGGAGTTATATTTTCTGAATCCTTGAAGGATGGCCCAAAAATCGTAGGGAGCAGAATTTTGATTTCGGTCACGTGATGGTCACCATTTTGAATTGAAAATGAAAAGTAGTAGCAATTTGAAGGGCCGAGACTTTGAAACACAATAACTCTCCTTCTAATTGAGCTAGAATGTTCAAACTTGGTGTAGACGTTCACTAGGACAATGTCATGATTGAGTCCAAAGATGAGCATTTTCTGCCTAGGGTAAGCAGAGATGGGCATGCTGATTTGTTGATTCTTTAGGGCACGATAACTTCGGTTATAATGAAGGGAGGGCTGTGAAACTTTTGTCAATAGAGAGTCCAATAGCTAGCCTGTTGTGTGAAATCATTGTATCATTTATTTTAAATATCAGGGATAGGCGAAAAAAAGAGATTGAAAATCCAAAAAGTCGTATTTTTACAATTTGGAGCATGTTTAGAGGTCTTTCTCGTAAAGTCAACTTAATATTTTTTGGGAACTTCTTCTACAAAGAGTCTTATTGGTAGTCTTTCATATAAAACCATCGATCAACAATCCAACATATCAGGAGTAGAAGAACAAAAGGATCGAACATTGAAAACGGCATCCTTTCATTGTTAAGCGACACATGCAGTGTGGGTGACTACAATCTACACATTTAGTCATCGTATACAGCTTATTCAACAGTATCGAATTCCAACTGCTTAGGGATATTTTTTAGAATCTAACCATAGGATCTTTCTAAAACTTTGACCTACCCCCCCAAAAATGGGGTGCGAACCTTGATTAAATATATTTTCAAAACGTTTTTCGAATCCAAAATCACCGAATTTTACGAACGAATGCTTTTGACCTACAATGCTGTAACTTTGTGACTATTTGACCTATTTAATTAATTCTTTTTTCTATGAGTACTTTGAGACATTTACTTCAAATCTGCAATTTCGGATTTTCGAATTTCGAAAATTCGTTGCTGTGATTTCGAACCGGAAGTTTAGACCAACTCGACAACTTCTTTAGTAGTTTTACGATTTTCATGAAATTTAATATGTAAGTAAACCTTAATGATGCGACTTGAAAAAATACTTTGGAAATTTTCTAAATTATCTCCCCTTGGAGAAATTGAGGATCGAAATTTTCAAAAAAATCGACGAAATATAGGTCAAATCATCTTGAATTTTTTTTTTAGATACTAGCTACGAGACCACTGATTAGTACACAAAAAATGGAGTTTGTAGCTCAATCCGGAAGTGCCACCATCTTGAAATGTAAAAACCTCAAACGCCATTTTGCTATTTTACATACAGACACGGGGGTTATATTTTCTGAATCCTTGAAGGGATGGCTATAAAATGTTGGCAGTAGAATTTTGATTTAAGTCAATGGATAGTCACCATATTGAATTGAATATTAGAAATAGTGAAAAATGGACATTAACGGGCATGTAAATTATCAGAACAGACCGTAGTTTGTTGAATTCGTTTCTTATCTTTGAAATTAATACATTTGGGGATAGCCTAGCTCATTGTCGAATTTTTGGTATTTGCAAATTTCAAAATTTCAAATTTCGCCTTTGATGTTTTCCGTGCCGACAAAGTTGTTTTCGCGTGAATAACTCCGATTAACAGCTTGAAAATAATCAAATGGATCGCAGTTTCGCGATTTTGTCTCAAATCTGGGAAATCAATACATTTCTGGTTAGCCTCCTTTCAAAAATGGGTGGTGGCCATGGAATCAATATATTTTCAAAACGTTTTGCGAATCCAAAATCACCGAAAACAACTGATGAAAAAATTGACCTTGACAGCTGTGTTACTTCGTGATTTTGTGATCTATTTTACTTTTCTGGTTAGCCTCCTTTCAAAAATGGGTGGTGGCCTTGGAATCAATATATTTTCAAAACGTTTTGCGAATCCAAAATCACCGTAAATAACTGATGAAAAAATTGAGCTTTGATGGAAACTATATAGAAAAATAAAAGGAAACATCAACAATATATAGGTCTTGCACACATAGGCTTAGAACTTTGCAGCCAGTCCTCATATTAATTGAAATTGAATAGGTTTGATTTGATATAATTATTTGTTTTCTATTTTAAAACTATCTAAAAAAAATATTTTTAATCATTTATGTTATTGATTTAGATTAATACTGTTTATATTGTGTACATTTTAACACCTTCATCGATTAATAATGGTTTGCATAGTCATCGTATAGAGCTTATTCAACAGTATCGAATTCCAACTGCTTAGGGATATTTTACGTGCACTCCAATGTGTACACCGGACCTTGGTTTTTCGTCCCATCTATATGTTAGTTTGTGTCGAATGGAGGTTAAGCCGCATTTATCTCTTTCTCTTTTATTTTTAAAGTTTTGTAATAATCGGTTGTACTGTACTGTAAAAGTGATAAAACAGAAAATTTCGCCCGGTAGTAATGTTTCTCACATTAAAGTCACCAATTTGCTCATTTTAGGGGGCAAACGTTTATTGCGAACAATTAAGCTGGTCAGGGGGGGGGGGGGCTTATTTTTAAAAGTTTTGTAATATTCGGTTGATAATTAAAGGTACCGTGCAAATTAAACTGTTAAAATAGAAAATTCCGCCCGGTTGAAATGTTTCTCCTTGTAGGTCAGCAATTTGCCAAATTTAGGGAGGTTGCGTGGCTAAATGGTTAGCACCTGCGCACTGTATCGTAACGTCTGTCATTGAGTCAACTGGCGTTGTTTCGATTGAAATGCCCGGTTGAAATGTTTCTTGCTATAAGTCAGCAATTTATCGATTTTAGGGAGCCTGAATGGCTGTATGGTTAGCATGTGCGCGCTGTATCGTAACGTCTGTCATTGAGTCAACCGGCATCGTTTCGATTTCCAGGTTGCACGTGACATGGAGTATGGTGTCCAACCTCGTGGGTTTTCTCCGTGTCCTTCGGTTTCCTCCCACGGCTGATTTCAGATTATTGTTATGACTGGGTGCAATGTTTCATACTATATTTAGATTTGTAACTTCGCGAGTTTTTGACCAATTTTGATAATTTTTTCTTCTTATCCTTTTATTTAGGATACTTGATACAATCAATGACACGTGACCATGAATATGAAAGCTTTCATATCTGCATGGGACAGTAGCAGATCTAGTTGATTTTGTTACTTTTTAAGCTTTCATATTACATATGAAAGCTTATTGTTTCTGTTAAGATTATTATTAAGCTTTCATATTACATATGAAAGCTTATTGTTTCTGTTAAGATTATTAAGCTTTCATATTACATATGAAAGCTTATTGTTTCTGTTAAGATTATTATTATTTTTTTTTTGTGTATTTTCTGCAAATCGGATTTCTCAGAATCTAACCATGGGATCTTTCTAAAACTTTGACCTACCCCCCCCCAAAAATGGGGTGCGAACGTTGTTTAAATATATTTTCAAAACGTTTTACGAATCCGAAATCACCGAATTTTACGAACGAAAAAACTGACAATGCATAGTCGTAACTTTGTTATTTTTTGACCGATTTTACTAATTCTTTTTTCTTTGAATACCTTGAAAAAAATCATTTTCATCTGCAGTTTCACATTTTCGAATTTCGAAAATTCGTCGCTGTGATTTCGAACCGGAAGTTTAGACCAATTTGACAACTTCTTTAATAGTTGTACGATTTTCATGAAATTTAGTATACAAGTAGATCTTACCAATGTGACTTCAAAAATATAATTAGAAATTTTCTAAATTATCTCCCCTTGGTGAAATTAAGGATCAAATTTTTCAAAAAAATCGTCGAAATATAGGTCAGAATGACCTAATTTTTTTTTTCGATACTAGACAAGGAATTACTGATTCGTACACAAAATATGGAGTTTGTCGATCGAACCGGAAGTGCCACCATCTTTAAACGTGAAAAATCAAAAAGGCTTTTTTGCTATTTTACTTACAGACTCGGGAGTTATATTTTCGGAATCCTTGAAGGAATGCCTAAAAATCTATCGGATCAGAATTTTGATTTCGGTCATGTGATGGTCACAATTTTGAATTGAAAATGAAAAATAGAAGCAATTTGAAAGGCCCGGACTTCGGAACACAATAACTCTCCTTCTAATTAAGCTAGAATGTTCAAACTTGTTGTAGACGTTCACTAGGTCAATGTTATGATTGAGTTCAAAGATGAGCATTTTCTGCTTAGGGTAAGCAGAGATAAGCATGCTGATTTGTTGATTCTTTAGGGCACGATAACTTCGGTTATAATGAAGGGAGGGCGGTGAAACTTTTGTCAATAGAGAGTCTAATAGGTAGCCTGTTGTGTGAAATGGTTGTATCATTTTTTTTAAATATCAGGGATAGCCGAAAAAAAGAGATTGAAAATCCAAAAAGTCGTATTTTTACAATTTGGAGCATGTTTAGAGGTCTTTCTCGTAAAGTCAACATACTATTTTTTGGGAACTTCTTCTACAAAGAGTCTTATTGGTAGTCTTTTATATGAAACCATCGATCAACAGTCCAACATATCAGGAGTAGAAGAACAAAAGGATCGAACATTGAAAACGGCACCCTTTCATTGTTGAGCGAAACATGAAGTGTGGGTGACTACAATCTACGCATTTAGTCATCGTATAGAGCTTATTCAACAGTATCGAATTCCAACTGCTTAGGGATATTTTACGTGCACTCCAATGTGTACACGGGACCTTGGTTTTTCGTCCCATCCGAAGGACTAGACAGCTGTGCTTGTCAGGCCATCCGTTCTGCCTTACTGACAAGGGAACCACGCCGGGAAATCGAGATGAACTTTCTCTGTGCAGAACTTTCAATTCAGGCAAAACGTTTATTGCATACGATTAAGCTGGTCAGTTGGAGCTTATTTTCAAAAGTTTTGTAATAATCGGTTGGGAATTAAAGTACCATGCACATTAAACTGTTAAAACAGAAAATTTCGCCCGGTTGAAATGTTTCTTGCTATAAGTCAGCAATTTTCCGAATTCAGGGAGGCTGGATGGCTGAATGGTTAGCATGTGCTCGCTGTATCGTAACCTTTGTCATTGAGTCAACGGGCGTCGTTTCGATCTCCAGGTTGCACGTGACATGGTGTATGATGTCCAACCTCGTGGGTTTTCTCCGTGTTCTTCGGTTTCCTCCCAACGGCCAAAGACCAGTACGTGCAAGGGGAGTTTTTAAATAAAATTTAAAAACATATGTTAGTCCCGAAATGACCTAGTTTGTGTCGAATGGACGTTAGGCCGCATTTCTCTCTTTCTCTTTTTAAAGTTTTGTAATAATCGGTTGGTAATCAAAGGTACTGTTAAAGTGATAAAACAGAAAATTTGGCCCGGTTGTAATGTTTCTCACTTTAAATTCAGCAATTTGTCGATTTTAAGGGGCAAACGTTTATTGCGAACGATTAAGCTGGTCAGGGGGAGCTTATTTTTAAAAGTTTTGTAATATTCGGTTGATAACTAAAGGTACCGTGCAAATTAAACTGTTAAAATAGAAAATTTGGCCCGGTTGAAATGTTTCTCGCTGTAGGTCAGCAATTTGCCGATTTTAGGGAGGTTGCGTGGCTGAATGGTTAGCACGTGCGCTCTGTATCATAACGTCTGTCATTGAGTCAACTGTCCTTGTTTCGATTTCTTGGTTGTACGTGACAAGGAGTATGGTCGCCTTACCAACCTCGTAGGCCGTAACGCCGCTGCCCGGGTAAAATTTCCCTCATTGCACACTTTATGGCGTATGCCCGTCTTCATTAGCCCATTGTAGGAGCAGACAGTGGATAAATATTTTTCTGGTTCTAGCAATTATTTAATTTCTGCATAGAAATCTCTGGCCAGTTTTTTTTATTGCAGAGTGCCATTCTTGTATATTGCAGTCTATGACCCTTTGTTTAAAACATGCTTAAGAAGTCGTCACGATTTCCTACTTATAACCAAACATATTGGAAACCATAATTATATAACATATCTTGGAAGCCCGATTACAGCTATTTCCCTTTAGTTTAAAGATTATTTTTTTGCCCGGGTGCAATGTTTCTCACTACATTTAAATTTGTAACTTTGTGAGTTTTTGACCGATTTTGATATTATGTCTTTATAATTTTCCAAATCTACGTATATAACGTACATATTCAAACAGTTGAGTTCAACCTGATTCAAAAAGTTTTAGTTTTGTTCAAAGTTATCTCATTCATCCCGATTACAGCAACACAAGTATCAGTTATTTCCCTTTAGTTTTCAGATTACTCAATGTTTCATACTATATTTAGACTTGTAACTTCGCGAGTTTTTGACCAATTTTGATAGTTTGTTATTCTTATCCATTTATTTGAGATACTTGATATAATCGATGACACGTGACGATGAATATGAAAGCTTTCATATCTGCATGGGACAGTAGCAGATCTAGTTATTTTTTTTTTTTGTGTGTTTTCTGCAAATCGGATTTCTCAGAATCTATCCATAGGATCTTTCCGAAATTTTGACCTACCCCCCCAAAAATGGGGTGCGAACCTTGATTAAATATATTTTCAAAACGTTTTACTAATCCGAAATCACCGAATTTTACGAACGAAAAAACTGACAATGCATAGTCGTAACTTTGTTATTTTTTGACCGATTTTACTAATTCTTTTTTCTTTGAGTATCTTGAAACATTTACATCAAATCTGCAATTTCGGATTTTCGAATTTCGAAAATTCGTCGCTGTCATTTCGAACCGGAAGTTATTACCAATTTGACAACTTCTTTAATAGTTGTGCGATTTTCGTGAAATTTAGAACGTTAGTAGATCTTGCCAATGCGACTTCAATGATGTCCTTGGAAATTTTCTAAATTATCTCCCCTTTGTGAAATTAAGGATCAAAGTTTTCAAAAAAATCGTCGAAATATAGGTCAGAATGACCTAATTTTTTTTTCGAATACTAGAGAAGTAATTACTAATTCGTACACAAAATATGGAGTTTGTCGATCGAACCGGAAGTGCCACCATCTTTAAACGTGAAAAATCAAAAAGGCTTTTTTGCTATTTTACTTACAGACTCGGGAGTTATATTTTCAGAATCCTTGAAGGAATGCCTAAAAATCTGTCGGATCCGAATTTTGATTTCGGTCACGTGATGGTCACCATTTTGAATTGAAAATGAAAAATAGAAGCAATTTGAAGGACCGGGACTTTGGAATACAATAACTCTCCTTCTAATTAAGCTAGAATGTTCAAACTTGGTGTAGACGTTCACTAGGTCAATGTCATGATTGAGTTCAAAGATGAGCATTTTCTGCTTAGGGTAAGCAGAGATAAGTATGCTGATTTTTTGATTCTTTAGGGCACGATAACTTCGGTTATAATGAAGGGAGGGCGGTGAAACTTTTATCAATACAGAGTGTAATAGCTAGCCTGTTGTTTGAAATCATTGTATCATTTTTTTTAAATATCAGGGATAGCCGAAAAAAAGAGATTGAAAATCCAAAAAGTCGTATTTTTACAATTTGGAGCATGTTTATAGGTCTTTCTCGTAAAGTCAACATACTATTTTTTGGGAACTTCTTCTACAAAGAGTCTTATTGGTAGTCTTTTATATGAAACCATCGATCAACAGTCCAACATATCAGGAGTAGAAGAACAAAAGGATCGCACATTGAATACGGCACCCTTTCATTGTTAAGCGAAACATGCAGCGTGGGTGACTACAATCTACGCATTTAGTCATCGTATAGAGCTTATTCAACAGTATCGAATTCCAACTGCTTAGGGGTATTTTACGTGCACTCCAATGTGTACACGGGACCTTGGTTTTTCGTCCCATCCGAACGACTAGACAGCTGTGCTTGCCAGGCCCTCCGTTCTGCCTCACTGACAAGGGGAACCACGCCGGGAAATCGAGATGAACTTTCTCCGTGCAGAACTTTCAATTCAGGCAAAACGTTTATTGCATACGATTAAGCTGGTCAGTTGGAGCTTATTTTCAAAAGTTTTGTAATAATCGGTTGGTAATTAAAGTACCGTGCACATTAAACTGTTAAAACAGAAAATTTCGCCCGGTTGAAATGTTTCTTGCTATAAGTCAGCAATTTTCCGAATTCAGGGAGGCTGAATGGCTGAATGGTTAGCATGTCCGCGCCGTATCGTAACGTCTGTCATTGAGTCAACGGGCGTCGTTTCGATCTTCAGGTTGCACGTGACATGGTGTATGATGTCCAACCTCGTGGGTTTTCTCCGTGTTCTTCAGTTTCCTCCCAACGGCTAAAAACCAGTACGCGCAAGGGGAGTTTTTAAATAAAATTAAAAAAAATATGTTAGTCCCGAAATGACCTAGTTTGTGTCGAATGGACGTTAGGCCGCATTTACTGTAAAAGTGATGAAACAAAAAATTTGGCCCGGTTGTAATGTTTCTCACTTTAAAGTCAGCAATTTGTCGATTTTAAGGGGCAAACGTTTATTGCGAACGATTAAGCTGGTCAGGGGGAGCTTATTTTTAAAAGTTTTGTAATATTCGGTTGATAACTAAAGGTACCGTGCAAATTAAATTGTTAAAATAGAAAATTTGGCCCGGTTGAAATGTTTCTCGCTGTAGGTCAGCAATTTGCCGATTTTAGGGAGGTTGATTGGCTGAATGGTTAGCACGTGCGCTCTGTATCATAACGTCTGTCATTGAGTCAACTGGCCTTGTTTCGATTTCTTGGTTGTACGTGACAAGGAGTATGGTCGCCTTACCAACCTCGTAGGCCGTAACGCCGCTGACCGGGTAAAATTTCCCTCATTGCACACTTTATGGCGTATGCCCGTCTTCATTAGCCCATTGTAGGAGCAGAACAGTAGGACGTTAAACCCCATTCAATTTCATTTCATTTTCTCTATGTTGCTTATTTATTATAGTGGATAAATATTTTTCTGGTTCTAGCAATTATTTAATTTCTGCATAGAAATCTCTGGCCAGTTTTTTTTATTGCAGAGTGCCATTCTTGTATATTGCAGTCTAAGACCCTTTGTTTAAAACATGCTTAAGAAGTCGTCACGATTTCCTACATATTGGAAACCATAATTATATAACATATCTTGGAAGCCCGATTACAGCTATACAAGTTTCAGTAATTTCCTTTAGTTTAAAGATTATTTTTTGCCCGGGTGCAATGTTTCTCACTACATTTAAATTTGTAACTTTGTGAGTTTTTGACCGATTTTGATATTATGTCTTTATAATTTTCCAAATCTACATATTTAACGTACATATTCAAATAGTTGAGTTCAACCTGATTCAAAAAGTTTTAGTTTTGTTCAAAGTTATCTCATTCATCCCGATTACAGCAACACAAGTATCAGTTATTTCCCTTTAGTTTTCAGATTACTCAATGTTTCATACTATATTTAGACTTGTAACTTCGCGAGTTTTTGACCAATTTTGATAGTTTGTTATTCTTATCCTTTTATTTGAGATACTTGATATAATCGATGACACGTGACGATGAATATGAAAGCTTTCATATCTGCATGGGACAGTAGCAGATCTAGTTAAGCTTTCATATTACATATGAAAGCTTATTGTTTCTGTTAAGATTATTATTGTTATTTTTTTTTTGTGTTTTGTCCACAAATCGGATTTCTCAGAATCTAACCATAGGATCGTTCTGAATCTTTTACCTATCCCCCCAAAAATGGGTGGTGGCTGTTGATTAAATATATTTTCAAAACGTTTTACGAATCCGAAATCACCGAATTTTACGAAGGAATGCATTTGACCTACAATGCTGTAACTTTGTGACTATTTGACCTATTTTACTAATTCTTTTTTCTTTGAGTATCTTGAAACATTTACTTCAAATCTGCAATTTCGGATTTTGGCATTTCGAAAATTCGTCGCTGTCATTTCGAACCGGAAGTTATTACCAATTTGACAACTTCTTTAATAGTTGTGCGATTTTCGTGAAATTTAGAATGTTAGTAGATCTTGCCAATGCGACTTCAAAGATGTCCTTGGAAATTTTCTAAATTATCTCCCCTTGGTGAAATTAAGGATCAAAGTTTTCAAGAAAATCGTCGAAATATAGGTCAGAATGACCTAAAAAAAAAATTCGATACTAGACAAGTAATTACTGATTCGTACACAAAATATGGAGTTTGTCGATCGAACCGGAAGTGCCACCATCTTTAAACGTGAAAAATCAAAAAGGCTTTTTTGCTATTTTACTTACAGACTCGGGAGTCATATTTTCGGAATCCTGGAAGGAATGCCTAAAAATCTATCGGATCAGAATTTTGATTTCGGTCACGTGATGGTCACCATTTTGAATTGAAAATGAAAAATAGAAGCAATTTGAAGGGCCGGGACTTTGGAATACAAGAACTCTCCTTCTAATTAAGCTAGAATGTTCAAACTTGGTGTAGGCGTTCACTAGGTCAATGTCATGATTGAGTTCAAAGATGAGCATTTTCTGCCTAGGGTAAGCAGAGATAAGCAAGCTGATTTGTTGATTCTTTAGGGCACGATGACATTGGTTATAATGAATGGAGGGCGATGAAACTCTTGTCAATCGAGAGTCTAATAGCTGGCCTGTTGTGTGAAATCATTGTATCATTTTTTGAAAATGTCCGGGGTAGCCGAAAAAAGGAGATCGAAATCCAAAAAGTCGTATTTTTACGATTTGGGGCATTTTTAGAGGTCGTGTAAAGTAAAATAAAGCATGCATATAAATATATTATTGATATTAAATATATCATATAAAAAACTAAACAATGAATCAGCTGTCATTGACAGATTTTATATAAGCATGGTCAGTGGAAGGTCAGCGTATTGTCTAACTTGAACTCACTGACTCCGTAACATTATTGTGGGTATGGTATAAGCTGAATTTGATGAGATGCACATATCTCGTATGACTATTTGGTACTTACAGTGTTAGACTTTGTAGTAACGTTACGGTCTCCATTCATCAAATCGTCGTTGGGGCTATAATACGATTTTGAATCAAGTTATTTATCACTGAGGGACTCAAAATTAGGTTTGATGTAGCTCTGCTCACTTACAGTGGCGAATTTAACGTGCTCATGGGTTCCAGCTCTCTCCTCTAGAAATTTCACAGCAACCGCGTGGATTGTGGCTAATTTTGTGGCAGAATTTTATTTTTCTGGGGGAGGTACTTCTAAATGGCTCCGACACAAGTGCCTGAAATGCCATGAAATCACGTTTTCGGCCTCCAATTAAAATTTCTTAGGGGGAGAACCCCCTGACCCGACCCCCTTGCGGTCGGTATCAGCCCCCCTCCCCACCACCATGGTTAATCCGGCGTTGATGCTCCCTCTTGTGCAGCTGCAAAAGAATTTACAAGTTCATTGCCTCATTGTCAAAGATCCCACTTTTCTACTCCAGTTCGGGTAATGATGTCGAGCGTATATTGTATAGGGGATATTAAACAAGCAACAGTATGGCTGATGTCTCCTGCCAAAACCCCAAAGTAAAAGATGACACATTAATTAATCGCACTTTCATATTTTTTTCAAAAGTATCGAGCAATCAAACTATACTGTAAATTTCATCACTCTCTGTCAGATAGAAATCAAGGTTATCTTGTCCCAAAGCATCGACCAATGAAATTGCCAAGCTGTAGCTCAAAATGTTCAGTCAAGACCTGATGAACATCTACACCAAGTTTCAACATTCTAGCTCAATTAAAAGCTGGGTTGTTATGTTCCAGTACTTCATTATAACCAAAGTTATCATACCCCAAAGCATCAACCAATTCAAAGTCCCGGCCAATCAAGTTGCTTTGCTTATCCTGACTAAGAGAATGCTCATTGTCGAACTTGGTCAAGGTACTAATGTAATGAAACTATACACCAAGTTTCATCAAATTGCTTATCTCTGCTTACCCATTTTAATAGTCCCCTGCCAATCGAAAAGCCCCCCGGACCCACCCACTCCACTCCCTTTTAATACATTAGGTTATAATTGTGTTAGAAACGTATCACAAGGAGCATTTGAATATTCTCTCTGAGGCATCTGATACCACTTGTCATTGAGGTGTTCACACAGCCAACTCATTTTTGTTTGTTTGTGTTATCTTTATTCAGTATAAATCAACTAATACAAATGAAAAAAAGTACTTGGTTTAATGAGATTATCTTTTGAGAGTTGGTCATACAGGTATCACTAATCATAATTGCTCTTAACTTCAAATATATACACGATTGGGTATTCTAAATATCAAATAAAACAATGATGATTTCTTTACAATAGCAGTACAACAAATTTATTCGCAATATTTTCCTTTGATCAGTTGATCAAAAACCTGATTATATTTACAATATATTCTAGGTCTTTGCTCTTTATTCCATTAGTTCAAAATATGATAAAAGAGGCTTATCAAAAAGTTTATATCATGTAGTCTTATATAACAAATAGATCAATGACATACAAGATGTTTCAAATCATAATCTATTTGCATTATTTATTTCAATAATTTGACCTGTGATATTCATGTATAAAGCAAAATAGTAAACATTGAATTTCATTCACTTTTATGTATAATATAGTATTAAACCGGTTAATTATTGTATACAACATTTATTTAATTTCATAGCAACATTTTATACTATTGTATTCATTGTAGTTTTTTGTCATTATTAGCCCAGTCCGTGCATAGCATTATGATGTGAAATCCCATTTCATTTCAATTATAATAGTCTTCATCTAGAAACAATATTACTATTTATATTAGTATGTTACTACCAAGATATAACAATAAAATTAGCAAAAGTATGTATAAATTAATAAAATTCTCTTTAGTATCTTTCATGGATAGTCAATTGTTCAATACCATTATTTCTCTTCACCTCATGCAAATAAATTGAAATGGGATTTAATGTTCAACTGTTTTACTTCACAACTTACATAAATCATTTGGTGATAAAGAAACATACATTTCTAGTATTTTTTTAACATAGTGTACTATACTATGCATCATTATATAGAAGACATATGAATGAATAAACAAAAATATGGCAAAATGAACAACATGAGAATGATTGTAGAAGTATAAGAACAAAGCAATTGTTTAATATTAAAAATATTTGATTTTCTTCTATTTTAAAGTTACATCCTTTACATTTGTATTTGTACATTGTATGCAAAACATAATTAGAGAGAAATGGGTTTAACGTCCACTCAACACAAACAAGGTCATTTCGGGACTAACATATGGTTTAATTTTATTTCAATAATTTGCTTGCGCGTAGGGGTCTTTAGCAGTGGGGGGAAACCAGAGTACCCGGAGAAAATCAGGAGTATGGACAGGTGACCCTACTCCTTGCCACGTACAACCAGGGATTCGAGACCACGCCAGTTGACTTAATGGCAGGCCGTATGATACAGCATGCACACACTAACCATTCGGCCATCCAACCCAATACAGCAAGGATGAACAAATATTAGCATGTTTTAATGTTCATTATTAAAATAGAATACAAACAATGTAAGAATAATTATAATATCATGTATCAAACCAAAACAAATAATTCAATTTCAATAACTATTGAGAGCTGGCTGAAAAATTCTAAACCCATCTGTGAAAGAACTGTATAGAATTGTATAAAGTCCATTGTTTCCATTTATTTTTCTATGTAGTCACTTTTGAAGTGTACACTCTCACTCTTTAGTTAATGATGTTGCATGGCCTTGATGTCTGCCAGGAAGAAATTATCTTCAGTTACCCTTAAAAAATTGATCACAGCTGACATGACGTAATCATAGAGGGAAAATGATATCACCCATTTATGAACAGAAGTATTGTCTGAATAGAACACCTTTATAATACTTCTATTGATAGTCTGGCTGTTTTTAAGGTAGTCAATCAGCAGAATAGTTTAGGAATCATAAACGAGTGAACCCATCACCTGTCCAGTCGAAAGAACTGACCTGGCTTGATTGGGGACTTGCGAGTCTGGATGCTTCCATTGTTTTGATTGAATTTTGCATTCTGGTTGAAACTGATGAATCCAGGTCTCCTCTATGTTTAAAAATCTGGCTAAATTTTTTTTAGGAAATATTGAAAACAGCACAGATTGTCACTGGATGTCACTGGATCAAGTACCTCAGTTGCAGATACTTGATGACTGCCATATAGATAGTTCTGTCCATTTTTGGTGATTTCAATGGGTAGGTTCACAAGTTGGTCTGGTACAAATACAATAATAACACTTCAGCTGCAGGTCTTATGTCTATGATTCATTCAATGATTCTACTTGTGGTGGTAAAAGCCAATTAAATCTCTCTTCTTCAGATCTAGAACTTTTCAGCCAGCTGTTGTATTATAGTGTATCCACACAAAGAAAAATTAACACAGAGAAAAATCATTATTACATAATAAATATATAAAATGACAATAAATGATGTGGTATTCATATTTTAATCAGAAGATGGAGAAAAATGGGGTTTAAGTCCACTCGACAGAAACTAGGTATTTTGGCATTAACACATGGTCCAATTTTATTTCAATAATTTGCTTGCGCGTATGGGTCATTAGCAATGGAAGGAAACTGGAGTTCGCAGAGAAAAACCCTGGAAGGATGAACGTGCTACCCTACTCCTTGCCACGTACAACTGGGGATTTGAAACCACACCAGTTCACTAAATGGCAGACCTTATGATACAGCGCGCACATACTAACCATTCACCCCCCCCCCCCTTATTTCAAACAACAAAATTAAATGTATTGATACAAATATATATCTATGGATATAAATATATCTGTACAAATGTATATAGATAGAACTCAATGACCATTGAATATTGCTCGGCTATTCAATGGTTCAAGAGAGTGTATCCCTGCGCAAGTATTCCCATGAGCGATAGCGAGTGGAATGCGGCAGGGATACACTCGAGTGAACCATTGAATAACCCGAGCGGTATTCAATGGTCATTGAGTTCTGTTTTTATTCTATAACTAAATGCAAATTTCAAAATACACTGTACTATTCAGATTATCAAAAAAATCATCATCAATAACGTTAAAATTCATCACAGGTTCCGCTCTATTTTCTTTCCTTTTTACAAAAATTGTTGTTGCTAGTGGTGATGTCATTACGGTTTGACGTAAGTATGAAAGTGATGTCATTCTGGGCAAAAGTAGTACGTTTTCAAGCCATTGAATACAACCATAGGTTATTCAATGGCTGTATTCAATGATATTTGCTTGTATTTGCATGTAGTTATAGAATAAAAATACTTCCACAATTGAAAACAAAGCTATCCCAATATTACTCGTATTGCCAATAAATTTATTAATTATCAATTTTAATAGATAATTTATAATTTGTGTTTTTGTCAAGTGACCAACAATGTGAAAAGCAAACAAAGAAATTCAAGATGTGTAGATATCTGTACATTTGATAAATATAATTATTGCACCCACATCCAATAACAAATTACTAGGTTCTTGGATATATCAATGTAGAAAAAACTGTTTCACAATACAGAATATTTTAATATTTACACAGATGAAAATCTAAATACAACATGAAGCTAAATGTTTAGATGATATTTGAACTATTGTGTATATTGACTATCCCAAGTTCACTACTAAAAATTAATATGGAAAGTACAATTTTACACTGCATTATTTGCAGTAACTATTATGGTATATCAACACATAATTATAACATACATTTATAAAATTGAAATAAAATTTGAGGTATCCACAAATCAAAAAATGTTAGGGCATTTGGATTGAAATATAATCATTGTACATTTTTATATAGCGTAGAAGTTTGATGTGCAGGTCTGTTTACCAATTATAGTATATATACAAATGTAAATGTATGAAAACTAGCACAAATTGTTAAATAAATTTGTCAATTTGCAAATGTAATGGACAAGTTATAATTTCTTTGTCAAAATTTATCAACAATGTTATCCTACTAGACACAAATTTGTCCTAAATAAAAGCAATTGCACTAATTCAAGATTTGCGGATATCTGTACATTTCATAACATTAATTTTTATCATTTACATCACCCCACCCACTTTCAATAAAGCATTTGGACGCATCACTATTCTTGTTTAAAGTGACCAACAATGTGAAAAGCATACATTGTAATACAAGGTGTTATTATCTGTACATTAGATAAAAATAATTTGTACCCACCCCCCAACATTCTCACCCCACTTCGATAACAAATCATTAGAATATATCAATATAAAAAAACTGTATGTTCAAATATTTACACAGATGAAAATCTTAATACAACATGAAGTTAAATGTAGATAGTATCTTATTACTTTAGCTATTGGTAAATATTTAATGTATTGTGTAATTAGTATCTTAATCATTTAGCACCTGGTAAATGGAAATATCGACATGTGCAGGTTCACTGAAAAAAAATTAAAAAGAAAAAATAAAATTATTTTTACAATATTTTTGTTGGTAATTTTTAAAACATAAACTTGTAAGCCTTCGACTGACTAGTTTACCGGATTATATATTTTCATTGCTACTGCCATTGCTTTAAAGTCTTGATTTTCCATTTCTAAATTAAATTTTTAAATGTGATTCTATTTCAATCTATTCAAAAGCACAATCATTTAATGTTCAAGCGAATTGAACATGAGCTTGTCATGTGAATAAAATCCTAATTATTTATAACATTTGACACGACCTGGCACATTTAGCTCTTTCATAATGCATCTTTAATAAGTATCATCTAACTTTGTCTTAATCAATTTCATTTATTTAACTTATTCCAATGGAAATGGCATTATGATAACTAAAATATGTCTGTAATATTCTTAACTTTAAATTACTTACATTAAAATTCTTCACAAAAATAAGATCTAAAATAGTATTACCATCAGTTGTAATTTCTGTGACACACTGCTTATAAAAATTCTTCTCCATACATTGTTGTATTCCAGCTTTACCTTTTAAAATGTCTTCATTAAAATCACCCATTATCATAACACTACCTCCAAAATCATCAAGTTCATCTAATAATTTCTGTAAATATGTAATAAATAAATCAGTTTTATAACATGGTGGCCTGTATATGACAACTATAGTTAAATTTATGTCTGGTAAACCAAATGCAATATGCTCAATATTAAATACACCTAAATTATATAAATGACACATTCTATTCTTTCTGTAATATAAGCCTACACCACCATGGAGTGTGTTTCTTAATTCTGTAAACGTATGAGAATTATCATAAGATGCCTGTCTTGATTTACTGTGTAAACTAAAATCATTAAGTTCAAAATTTCTACCTCCAACCTCATTTAGCCAGGTTTCAGTTAAACATATATAATCAGACTCAGTAAATCTATAGTCATTTTTTAAATCTTCAAAGTGAGAGTTTAAACCTTGTATATTATGGAGAATTAGCACAGTTTTTGAACGTTCTTCAGTACTAGGTTCAATGTAGAGGGGCATTTCATTCAATGAATTGGTTATAGTCTTATCACAATATATAAGTTTCTCATTAAAATCTTTAACAACAAGTCCATTCAAAGATGTAACTCGAGACAACGCCACATAACTTTGACCTGGTGCAAAAACTTTTTTTAATGAAACAACAGCGTTTGAAAGGGAGAGGCCTTGAGTTTTATGAATAGAACAGCTATATGCCAGTTTCAATGGAAATTGACGTCTTATGTCATTGCGGTAATTTATTTTCTCCTCTTGTCTGCCAATTGGAACACAATTATTTGGTACATTTTCTGGTAAAACTGTGTTTTTTCGAATTTTAGCTCCAACTCTTTTATTATCAAATTCCACATAAATTAGTTTTACATTTTCATCTTTATCAAAGGCAATATGACGAATATAACCAAATACACCATTGCATAATCCATCTGATACATCCAGGTTTTTTGTTAGTAGGACTCTTGCACTTTCAGCAATATTTATTACATTACTTAAACAGGTATCTACATCTTTTGAAGTTATTGTATTTATCTTAATCATTTTACCTGTTCTTTCATCCTTTGAGAAGTCATTTGCATCAATACGAATTAGTCTGTCGCATAGCTTCCTCAGCATTTTAGTGTTATGTTCATCTACCAGAGCATTAGTAGCAAATATATGTAGAACATTTTCATCATAGTCTTCAATCTCGCGACTTTTTAACAGATCAACATCTTTTGGACTGAGAGATTCACCCTTCTGCTTTGTTCTTATTCTATTCAAAGCTTGTGCAAAAGTCAAATCATCTTTTTGTCTCATTATGTCTTTTAATTCGACAATTTTAAAATTATTTTGCCACAAATTGGTAAGGTCATCCGTATTTCTATATAGTGGTTTTGCTTTTACAGGTGGTAATTGATAGAAATCTCCTACAGCTATTATACAAACATTTCCAAAAGGTGTAAAGTCAGCACACTGTTTTATTTGTCGAAGCCTTCCATGGATATAGCATAATAACTTTGGGCTCACCATAGAAATCTCATCTATAATAAGTATTTGTAAATGACCTAAATCAGCTCTTAAACTATTTATCTTGTCTAAACCTAGTCCAACATAGGGTAACTTTATATCAGTTCGGATCTTCAAAGAATTATGAATTGTACTGCATCCTAGATTCATAGCTGATACGCCGGTCGGACAGACCATGAGAACTGTCTGTTCATCTGGATTATCTGTTATTTGAGATAATAATCTATTAGCTTCATAGTATATACTCTTAATAACATAGCTTTTTCCAGTCCCAGCTCCTCCAGACAAAAATAACATAAATTGTTCTGCATTTTTCCTATGTATCTTGTTCAAACAAAATTCTCTTACTTTATAAAATACATCCATTTGTAATTTGTTCAGTGATCTTAACATGGGTATAGCTTCTGTTCTACTTACAATAGTATTATATGATTCCTTTTCGTGATTTTTGTTGTCTTTTCTGATCCCTATCAAGTCTGGTATTTCAATTTCCTCAACGTCATCGTGTATATTCTCATCTGGTATGTCAAGACACTGAAGATTATCCACTTGATTTTCTATATCCAATGATGACCAAGCATCTTTTAAGTTTGCTCCACATTTTTCTATTATGTCAGTCGCAGCATCAATATTTATTTTATCTTTTTCGAATAAGCTGCGATTATTATCAACAATATCTTTAACATCTTCAATTTGTTTACTTATTTTTACTGAACCAGATTTGTAAAATGTTTCATATGTCTCAAATCCTATTGGTTTTAATTGTTCATCTATACGATGTGGTAAAAATAGCTGTAAACTACTAAGATAATATTTTTCTGGCTCTTTTGTTATTGAGAATCTGGCATAGCGAATTACAGCTGGTTTAGATCTTGTTCGTTTAATGATATAACCTAAATCTTTCTGAAGTTTATAAGCTGGATTTTTTTCAGAATTTTCATTAATTCTTTCAGATTTGGACATAACACGATATTCTGAGCAAAATGTAGCCAAACACATATTATTGAATTGTTCTGTCTTAGGTCGTGCTTTATATCTATCTGTCATACTGGTCATAAAAATATCATCATCACTCAAAACTTTTTCTTTTGATTTCTTCTGTAGAAGTTTTAAGGGCAATGTAAGTCTGACATTATTTTCACCAGTTGGAATAAACTGAACCTTTCGAGATGATTCTCGTAATCTTAAATTACATACTCGATAAGCACTTTCTTGTGCAGAAACTTCTCTACAATGTAGATATGTACTTGATATTTTCTTTAAACTTTCTTTTGCTGACAAATTCCCGCCTTTAGCCTCTTCTTGTGCAGCTGACAATACTAACCCCATTTCACGTTCTGATTTCGATATATATGAAACTATATAAACAATACAAGAATAGGCATCAAATACATACTGTATATCCATGTTTGCATCCCAAGCTCTTAACAAATTTGGATTATACGGATTTATCCAAACATCTTTTGGGTTTCGTTTTAATATAACATTATTTTTCTTTGACAACATCTCACAAGCTTTCTGAAATAATTCTTGTGTCATACCAATATCATTATATAATTCATCAATAGAAGTATAATTTTTCTCTACATCTGATAATGCTTTCCATAATGATTCAAGCAGAATTTTTGCTGTGTTCTGGGTCATTTTATCATTGTTACATGTATTGTCCTCATTTTCATCTTCATTTTGTTCTAGTATGTTTGTATCATAATTATCTACTGAACGACATATAAAACTTTGTTTTGATGGTGGTCGAGGAAAATTAAATCTACAAACCGTTTTGTTTTTCTTACAACTCTTTGTATGTTTATAACTATGTCTTTGCACACTATTAACAATCTCATGTAACTCTGGGTCGTGATCTCTATCAGGCAATTCACATGATATATATTTATCTATAAAATCAACCACATCTTCATCATTATCTTCATCAATTTTAGGTGAATTCTCAATCCAAAATAAACAATGTGCATGAGGTGTTCCACGTGCTTGAAATTCTAGTCTATAAAAATAATCAATTACTTTACCAATTGGTTCAGCATCTGACATAATAACATGCTTTAGAAAATAGTGAAACCTATGGTCAAACATTCTAGCAGTAGTTATAGGATTACTTCTAAGTATTTCACATTTCTCAGCCCAATCTAAGTCACAAGCCTTTCTATTATCACCTTGCTGTTTCAAAATACATTCTATTACATCACCGCCACGCATTTCGCTATACGAATAGGTAGAAAAAAAAGTTGGAATCCCGAGTTGTCTTAACATTGCAAATAATCCTTTCTGAGTACTCTGCCAATAAGGAGGTGTACCTCTAATAGGAGTCATAAATTTATAGCCCTCATCATTTCTGAAAATATTTTTTAATGGCTCTTCTGTTGTTAACATATCTGATGTTATTTTATTTAAGTTATTTAAACCAGCTTTTCCTTTTCGCAAGGCAATAGACACATTTGATACAATTTGACTTAATTCAGAAATATACTGGGCGTAAAATATGTAGTCTGTGTTTTGCGCAAATCTATTGTCAGCATTCATCAATCGACAATTTAAATATCGTGACAAAGTTATTCTTTCTTCATGGTTATCATGGTATGTAGCAGTGCCATTAGGAAATAGTGTTGGAAAACATTTCGCTTCATTGGTTTCATCAGTTAATATTCTTACAGGACTGTTATCTTCAGCAGGAGAAATAGAAAATATATTATCAAAATGATTATCTAATGTTTCACTTACAATGTCAAGAGGTTGTAAACATGTAGCTAATTCTGGACCATTTAATTTCTCTTCTTCAACATCAATGTCGGGTAAATCATCTTTTCCATCTATGTTAGACAAGTCGTCGTCTTTTACATCTATGTCAGGTAACTCGTCTGTTTCATCATCTGAATGGTTTGAAGCCAAGCCTCCTAAAACAGAGTTATCTCCCTCTAACACATCATCTATGTCGATCCATTCATCATTAAATTCTATTTCTGAATAATATATATTATTATGTTTAAGATAATGTAAAGCATCTTTCATCTTCTTCTTACTTATGTATTGATATTGATAATAACCTTTTTGGGTTTTACGCCTTTTAAGTTTTATCCTAATCAGCTGGGTGTCATTTTCAATTCTTGGCAATGCATTAGTTGTTTTGTTTATATTAGATGGTACACAAACTGTAGCTCCAGAAACCTTATGTTGTTTGAATTTCGATAAATTAACCATTTTCATGAAAGGAATATGTAGTGATACCAAGTGAGTTTCTAATGAATTCAGTGCTTTTAGCTCATCAACTATTGGACCAGGATCTAAATTATTAGTCATTGATTCTTGTGGCTTCTTTCCTGATTTAATTTTTCTGTCACATGTATAACATATCCATAAAGATTTAGAACTTTCAGGATGAGGACATTCATTTTGGCATGTGTTTGAACAGTCATGTAGATATTTCTTAGATATACATTCACTTGCTATCTGTTTAACTTTAGCAGACTTAAAAGTTTTTTCGTTACAACAAGTTACTTGGTTATTAAATAACAATCTATGACACACACAACAGATATATTCTGGGCCATTCTTTTTTTCCTTTTTGAAATTATTGATAACAATATCTATTTTACTCATTTCTATTCTTCGTTTTTCTTTTCTTTCTTTGTTTTGTTTTTTGATAACATCTCTATGGTTTTTATCCGATTTATACTTAAGTTGACTTCTGGACTTGACATCAGACTGAAATTTTTCATTTGTCTTATATTTGTATTTACTTTGATCTTTTAGGTTTGTCTTATATTTTTCATTTGTTTCATATTTGTATTTACTTTGAGCTTTAACATGTAACTGAAATTCTTTATTTGTTTTATATTTCTTAACACTTAAAGATTTAAGGTGGTCGCGGTACATACTATTAGATTGATATTTCATAATTTCATATTTCTTCAATTTTTGTCTGTAATCATCATTTAACCTATACCTTTCTTTGTTCTTCTTGATTAAATTATCTTTGAATGTTTGACAAAATTTGTATTTATGATTATCATATTCATTCTTTAATCTATAGTTCATATTCCTTCTTGACTTATGAATTTGCTTAAATTTATAATCTGTATTATATTTGTATTTAAATGTGTCAGACAAATGTCTTCTATATGTTCTATTCTCTTTATACATTTCACCTTTGTCTGGTCTATCAGAATTTTCTTTTGTTATAAATGTTGAATATCTATCCCCATCATATTCCTGCTTTTCCATTTTTTTGTCAGCATCAAGTTGTGTCAGATATGTGTATTTCTTTCTAGAAGTCCAATTATTTCCCCTTCGCTTACGTTTTCTACAATTTTGTATTCTATTGACTTTAAATTCTGTTTCATATGATTTTATAGGGATCTCATTTTCATTATAAATATCTTTAACAAAACTTTTACCTTGTGACTGTAGGCCTTCATGATTATCGTTACTTCTATTACAAGATACAACATTCAATACTACTTCATAATGAACCTGATTGGCGTGATTAATATAAATCCCTTCTTTACTATTTGATCCATCGTCAAATATCTGTAATTTAGAAAATTTTAGCCACCTGTTATTACTATAGGTATATATATCTACTTGTAATAAATCAGCACAAACATATATTTCAAGTTCTGTAGCCCATGACCCTAAACATCTCATTCTTGATCTTCTTAAATAGTCATCAACAGACAAAAAACCAGCTCTAAGATATGGAGTAAAAATAGCTGCATTGTTTTTTAAATGATTAACAATAGCTAACCTGACAATTCTATGATTCTCTTCTGTACCCGATATAGCATATGATACTGATCTAAAATAACAATTACCATCTCCAGTAATACTTTTAATTTGTGATGGTTGATTGATTGGACATCTATTTACATTACCATAATTACTGTCAAGTCTATTTACAATATTAAGTTGTGTACATATTCTGATTTGCTCATCTAAACCCAATGTATGAAAGAAAAAATTGCTTGTTTCAACATGAGATAAAAATACATCACCACCTATTTCATTTAAGACTTTATCACTGCAAATTTCACAACTATTTTTATTAATTGATAATTCATGTATGGCATCTTTAATGACATTTATACCTGTTACTTCAAACTGTGTATTCACACCGATTTCCATTGATTCAGCTAAATTACAGCAGTGTGTATAAACATCTATAATACCTTTATATTCAATCATCACTGATGTTCCATCAGGAGTTAACAATCCCACTGAATTTCTGGAATGGCTATCAAATATATAATACATTTCATTTCTTTTCATGACTACAAAAGTATTACCACCAAAAGTTATAAAGCATGACTCATATTGTAAAAGACATGTCTGCAAAGCTTCATACAATGTCATACATACTTCATTATATTCAAAAGTACTGTCTCCAGTTCGCATCAGTCCTACTACAGAATCCAGCTGAATATCTATATTAAAGAGTTTTTCAAAAACAATAAGGCTTCTTGGCAATTCAGATATCAAAATATACCTATTATGCATTGATGAAGAAGATTGCAAAAAACTATACAATTCATTACCAGCTATTAAAATCTTATCAATGTCATTTGTATTCCAGATATGAACAGGTTTAATACAAGAATATAAAATTGCAACTAAAGAATTTCCAGTACATTGTGTGCCACTAAATACACCAAATCTTACATCTGCCTGGTGAAAACTACCATAAACATATTTATAATTATTTACCTTGGACTTACGTATTTCCTTCTTACATGAAGTTTCATTACCTGTATCTGATTTTATCATAGCTTGTAAACATTCTTCTGTTGTATTCTCAGCATTAGTATTTGAATTTTCTTTTGCTGTCATATCACTCTCAACTTCATTATTTTTTGCAAATTGCTTCAAATTCAAAATGGCTTTCAACTTTGACTTTTTCTTTTGAGGCATAATTCAGATTTCACAGTGAAAACTGGAGTTATTTCCCTTTAATTATACTTTTATAAAAAGGGATTCTACTGCCTTCTGAATAAAATAAAAAAAAAATTCTTTTCTATTTGTTTCTTTTGATATCTTTTCTATTTGTTTCTTATATTTTCTTGTTATTTGGCTTTATAGATTTCTTTGAAAAATGACTTTCCTAAGACAATAGAACGTCACAATCCTATTGAATAGCCGATTCGTATATAAGACAGTGGTGCCAAGCACTGAATGTTTCTTAGTTAAATAGCAGATTTGAATGTAAGACAGTGGTGCCACGCACTGAATGTTTCTTAGTTAAATAGCAGATTGCTTCAACGTATACCAGTTTGCAAAGCTGATATACAAGCTGAGTAAATTAGCTGTTACAATAAAAGTAGAACAGTTAGCCAATCTGTTATACTGTCTGTCAAGTTACTACCACTAACCAATAAACCAGAGTTTAACCAGGTTGAAGCCTCATATCTGAAAATATACAAAATATATATATATTATGAATATTTGCTGACCATTTAAAGTTTGTGTGCGTATTACAATAGAGTGAAAGTATAATCTCTAAAAGAAATATAATCCAAAACTTATTAAATTCTTGCAATGTTTACAATGACAGGATGAATATTAATTGTATCTAAAGTATAGCAATTTATAAATTATAGCTATATAAAATGTAAACAAGCTGATGGTGAGACTGCTGTCACATCGGGCAGACAGGTAAAGTGAGAAAAAAAAATTATTTCATCTACTTGGCAAAATTAAGTGCCCGAAAACTAATAAAACACTAATTTTACGGGCTGGAATAGCAGTAAAACGCGTTTGCGGCCATCAAATATCTCAAAATTTTCTTGGGGGTGGGGGGTCTACACAAGGTCAGCTCCACTTCTTCGCCTCTGGAAGAAAACCGGCGTCGCTGTCTGTCAACCTGAAATTTTTTCAGGCATTTCTAGTTTTGCTTCCCTAACTTCCCTAATAAAACACTAATATTACTCTTCTTTAATTGAATACCACGAATTTGTACTGAGTTGACTATGGATTAAAACATTTTGTCTGGAGTCAGTCTACTTTGTGCGACATTTTTCATGCATCAATTATTTGTGAATGCAGCTGCAACAGTCTGATTGGATGGTTGGAATTCGGATACTTTTGGAGTTACTTACACGGGCTAGAATAGCAGAAAAGGCATTTGCGGTGGTTTAATTTTCAAAATTTTCTCCAAGAGGGCGAGTCCCCCATAGCTCGCGACGATTGATTGGTTGTTTGGCATTCGGCTCAGCAGGTAGGCTGTATTGGACCAAATTGAAGCTGCTTTATCCACAGACTGGAATAGCAGAGAGTCGTGTTTGCGGCTTTTAAATTTTAAAAAATTTTCTTGTCTTCGTGGACTGTAAACGATTCATTGAAATTCGAGCCAGTCACCTTAATTCAGCTATAATAGACCACTTTAAAGTTGCTTTGTTCACGGGTTGAAATAGTAGGAAAGCATGTTTGCATCCGTCAAATATTCCAAAATCTTCTTGAGGATGGAGGGGGGGTGGTGGTGTCTGTAAAGCCGAAAATTTTTCGGGCAATTCAGGTTCTACCCCCCCTAACTATCATCGAGCCCGTACGCCTATGCTCACTCCACATAACCTTAGCACAAAAACTCTATTATTAATAATGAATTTAATCGAGGTTTGATAATACTGGGTACAATTACAACCAGAGACATTAATATAATATCTTTTATCCTTAGAGGTTTAACTTTCACAATAGATCTGTATTTTAATCAGACTGAATACATGTACATATAGGTAGATCAGCTCTGAACACAAATGTCATTATATTTGTCGTACACATTCAGCCAAAGGGCCCCATTTGACTCTTTATGCACAACTGCTCAATGTAGCTGAGAGAGAGAGAGAAATGGGGTTTAACATCCACTCAACACAAACTAGGTCATTTTGTGACCAACATGTTTTTTAAAAATTTGATTTCAATAATTCGCTTGCGCATATGAGTCTTTAGCAGTGGTGGGGAAATCGGAGTACCTGGAGAAAACCCACGAGGTCGGACATGCAACCCTACTCCCCTCCATGTACAACCGGTGATTTGAAACCACGCCAGTTGACTCAATGGCAGGCTGTACGATACAGTGCGCGCATGCTAACCATTCTGCCATCCAACCCCCCTAGTTGAAAAGAAAGAGAGTTTACATCCACTCAACAAAAAAATTCACTTGCACATAGGAGTTTTTAGCAGTGGGAGGAAACTGGAGAAACCCGAGAAAACACACAAGATTTGACAGATGACATTACTCCTGATCACATTCAGGTGTTGATTTGAAACCACACCGTTTGATTCAATGACAGACATTCTGATCCAACCTGCACAGATTAACGATTCAGCAACCCTTCACATGAGACCTACACACACCTTGCCCAAGCCAGTATGTATGACACTTTTTATTTAAGTTCACAGATGAACTAATACAGAGGTTGTGGTAATTTCAAAACAAGACAAAATTGTAGATACATCTTATGTCAGCATGGAAAATTTATACAATGAAAAATCAATAAATTTTCTGTCTTTAAACATTCAGTATTAGTTACCATACACATGTAATTCTATCAATTTAAATATTTCTATTTACCCGGTATTTCTTTTATCAAGACTACTAACAAAATAATTCTAAATAACCAACAAACACCTAGTCTTCAAAATATATTTTATTTTTACTATACATTTCTAGCATAGCACAATGTTTCATTTTCTAAATGAAATAAAATTGAACGACCTACTTTTCTGCATCGACTCATCTAATGAAATGAAAAGAGGTTTAACATCCTACTCTTCTGCACCTAAACCTGGGCTAATGAAAGACGGGCATACACCATACTGTGTGCTGGAGGGAAATTTTTGCCCTAATGAAATGAAATGGGGTTTAACATCCTACTCTTCTGCACCTAACCTGGGCTAATGGAAGACGGGCATAACCCATACTGTGTGCTATGACGGAAATTTTTGCCCTAATGAAATATCAAATGGGGTTTAACGTCCTACTCTTCTGCACCTAACCTGGGCTAATGGAAGACGAGCATACGCCATACAGTGTACTATGAAGGAAATTTTTGCCCGGGCAGCGGTGCTACAACCTACTCTTATTTTACTGTCAAATGACAAGGGCTCTTTTAAGATAGGATGCATAACAAATTATACAGTGTGTACATGATACAATATCTCGATTTTTTCACATCACAAGACAACAACTAATTGCATAAAGCTTGATAAATGCAAGATGACCATTGTCATTTGCAGATGGTCATATGAAATTAAGTTTGATTACAGTGTTGTTAATGTTATATTTATGAATATTACTCTTTGGTGTCCAAAATGGCTCATATAGTAATATCAATGATTCAACAACTGAACGACCATCTCTGGTCAATATATTATATAGTTCAGCTTTAAACATAATCTTCTTACATACATTTGACCTGCAAATTTCAAAATTTCTTTTGAGACTTTGTCGAAATGATTTTTTGTTCCCCATTATTATGATGTATGAAAATATTTATATCTTTTAATCAATTATTAGTCTCTCTATCATTTAAAATAGAATAATTTTTTCAAAGGTTATAACATAACCTTCTTTTCCCCTGGACACCTAAATTTCGTTCAATTTTCTGTCGCTGATGTCTTGAATTAAATTTACAATGTGTTTACCAATGGACAGGTATAATGAAATTGAACATGTGTTGCACATATATATTGACACCTATCCCTGAGTCTCACAAAAAAACAATGTCAATGCCTTTGACAAAAAAACAATGCCTTATTTTGGCACTTAAAATTAAGTTAAATGTTCCCTGGATCATACAGACATTCACTACTCACAGAGACCACACGGATCCGTTTAACATAACCATAATGCGAGTAGGATGAATAAAGTTTTAAATAAAGAAAACACGTGTTGTTGTCAAATGGCCTTATCTTTGTCTCACTATAATTTGATTTGCACATCATTCAAGCCATTTTAACACACAATTTTAGATCGTGAATCGGTGGAACGTGCTGTACATAATATATACGGTGCATTATACACTTGGAATCTTCCTTTCCTCGCCATAAAAAGACTATATTTTGATGCAAAAAAAATAATAGACGCCATACTATACTTACATAACATGAGATAACGGAAGTGACTATTCTTTTGGCATATAATGTCTCTCTAGCTAACTCACTGATAGAATAGTCCATACTCTTCCTTTCTCACAATCAAACCCTTTGATTGAGATCAGTCACGTGAGAAATTCCTTTAGATATCTTCAAGACAACGCATTCTAATAAAGCTATTTTAGAAAAAATATATATATAATGCCAAATAACTCAATGTTTTGGATCCCGTGAACAATCAAACAACGAATGCGACTTGATGATCGCGATTTGCTTTTACCGCCGTCGACATTCCTCGCTAGGTGGCGTATGTGTATTAGGGAGGAGTCACTGAGTGATACGGATGTCAGCTGTTTCGTAACCTGGTTGTTTCGTACTTAGTTCATTCGTACCTCACGTGAGCTGTTTCGTACCTTCGGAAATTTCAAGTTTTACATGTACTTAAACTTAACCCGTCTTACATGAGCTGTTTCGTACCTTCGTTAATTTAAACTTTTACAATGCACTTAAGCTGTCAGTAGTAATACTATATATTGGTAGATAATAGTAGAAACCGTTCTGACTGTAAGAAAATCGTAGGGGTAATCCTACGGGGAGTCAACAGGTGTGGCAGTGGGGCCGTAAACAAATGCGCATCTTCTTAATAGAGAACTGGCTGATATCTGGTTCTGTGCCTGACCCTTTGATGCTAACAATCTCTATGTTCAGTAATCAACACCAGATTATAAACAACAAAGGCAGATCGCAGTGTTTGTTTTTGTTTGCCAGCTTATATTTTTAAATTTCTTTCAACATATTTAAAACAGTACAAAGCAAATTGGGTTTCTAATTCTGGTTCAGCAGAAATTTTTTATCAAATTCGCGCAACAAGCGGCCATCTTTGTTTAATAAAGTTCGCGTTACAGCCATTTTAATAAAATTCTCGTAGTGGTTGGATATTATTAAGTGGTCGTGTTAAAACTTTATTTCAACATGTAGGAAAAGGTACGAATCATGTTTCAACTTTATTTCAACAACACGTAGAAAAAGATACGATCGTTCAATCATGTTTCAACTTTATTTCAACAACACGTAGGAAAAAGTACGAATCAATCTGAGGTACGAAACGAGGTACGAAAGAACTAAGTACGAACAGACAGGTTACGAAACAGCCTGCACCCACTGATACATGTGGCCACAGATCACTAATTATTGCCCCATTGTCTTTAATGTTAATTCTCGTCTCTTAGACCGGTTGTAACTTTTTCCCAAATATTCGTTCGGTAAAACGCTTTCTGCCACAGATGGAGCAACATGTGGCAGACTCTTGACCAAAAGCATGTATGAAGTTTTTCATAAAAAAATTGAGACAGACAAGCTGGAAGTAGAGACAGCTAACCTTGCAATTTTCGGCCCTAACTTTCAACGTAACCAACCTCACAACTCTTGTATCCTTCCGCCTCGAAATCATGAATATTCACCAAAACCTGGCAGAAAATGTATTTTCAAACCCTTTTCTTCGTTTCTACACCACAAATTCAACAAAAATCGCCATGCAAAAGGGGGGAAAAGGGAAAGGGAGAAAAGGACTAAAAATAACTTTACCCAATGAATATTTGGTGATCTGTGTCCATGTAAAACCGTCCATAGAACAAATAATGATATAGCTCATAGAAATATATATTTACATATATTTATAGCTCATAGAAATATATATTTACATATATTTCTAGGATATAACTGGATAGCCCATGACGCAATCTACAAACTTTGACCTACCCCACCAAAAATGGTGGTGAGTATTGATTAAATATATTTTCAAAACGTTTTAAGCATTCGAAATCACCGAATTTTCCGAACGAATGAATTTGACCTGCATTACTGTAACTGTGTGACTATTTAACCTATTATACTAATTCTTTTTTCTGTGAGTACCTTGACAAAAATCATTTTCAACTGTTGTTTCAGATTTCCGAATTTCGAAAATTCGTCGCTGTGATTTCGAACCGGAATTTGAGACCAACTTGACAACTTCTTTAATAGTTGTACGATTTTCATGAAATTTAGTATGTAAGTAGATCTTACCGATGCAACTTTAAAAATGTCCTTAGAAATTTTTTAAATTACCCCCCCCCCCCTTGGTGAAATGAAGGATCAAAGTTTAAATAAAAAAAAAATCGAAGAAATATAGGTCAGAATGACCTGATTTTTTATTTGGATACTAGATAAGTAAATACTGATTCGTACACCAAATATTGAGTTTGTGTCTTGAACCTGAAGTGCCATCATCTTGAAACGTGAAAAATCATTAAGGTTTTTGCGATATTTTACTTACAGACATGGGAGTTACATTTTGGCTGAATGGTTAGCATGTGGGCGCTGTATCGTAACGTCTGTCATTGAGTCATCGGGCGTCGTTTCGATCTCCAGGTTGCACGTGACATGGTGTATGATGTCCAACCTTGTGGGTTTTCTCCGTGTTCTTCGGTTTCCTCCCAACGGCTAAAAACCAGTACGCGCAAGGGGAGTTTTTAAATAAAATTAAAAAACATATGTTAGTCCCGAAATGACCTAGTTTGTGTCGAATGGACGTTAGACCGCATTTCTCTCTTTCTCTTTTATTTTTAAAGTTTTGTAATAATCGGTTGGTAATCAAAGGTACTGTAAAAGTGATAAAACAGAAAATTTCGCCCGGTTGTAATGTTTCTCACTTTAAAGTCAGCAATTTGCCGATTTTAAGGGGCAAACGTTTATTGCGAACGTTTAAGCTGGTCAGGGGGAGCTTATTTTTAAAAGTTTTGTAATATTCGGTTGATAACTAAAGGTACCGTGCAAATTAAACTGTTAAAATAGAAAATTTGGCTCGGTTGAAATGTTTCTCGCTGTAGGTCAGCAATTTGCCGATTTTAGGGAGGTTGCGTGGCTGAATGGTTAGCACATGCGCTCTGTATCATAACGTCTGTCATTGAATCAACTGGCGTTGTTTCGATTTCTTGGTTGTACGTGACAAGGAGTATGGTCGCCTGTCCAACCTCGTAGGCCGTAACGCCGCTGCCCGGGTAAAATTTCCCTTATTGCACACTTTATGGCGTATGCCCGTCTTCATTAGCCCATTTTAGGAGCAGAACAGTAGGACGTTAAACCCCATTCAATTTCATTTCATTTTCTCTATGTTGCTTATTTATTATAGTGGATAAATATTTTTCTGGTTCTAGCAATTATTTAATTTCTGCATAGAAATCTTGCTTTGGCCAGTTTTTTAATTGCAGAGTGCCATTCTTGTATATTGCAGTCTATGATCCTTTGTTTAAAACATGCTTAAGAAGTCGTCACGATTTCCTACTTATAACCAAACATATTGGAAACCATAATTATATAACATATCTCTAATTTTGGAAGCCCGATTACAGCTATACAAGTTTCCCTTTAGTTTAAAGATTATTTTTTTTACCCGGGTGCAATGTTTCTCACTTCATTTAAATTTGTAACTTTGTGAGTTTTTGACCGATTTTGATAATTAGGTCTTTATAATTTTCCAAATCTACATATTTAACGTACATATTCAAACAGTTGATTTTAACCTGATTCAAAAAGTTTTAGTTTTGTTCAAAGTTATCTCATTTAATTTTTCGATGTTTTCTTACCATTTTCATTTCATTTTTCTGAAAGTTTTGAAGTCGGAAGTCATCCCGATAACAGCAACACAAGTATCAGTTATTCCCCTTTAGTTTTCAGATTATCCAATGTTTCATACTATATTTAGACTTGTAACTTCGCGAGTTTTTGACCAATTTTGATAGTTTGTTATTCGTAACCTTTTATTTGAGATACTTGATATAATCGATGACACAAGACGATGAATATGAAAGCTTTCATATCTGCATGGGACAGTAGCAGATCTAGTTATTGTTATTTTTTTTTTGTGTTTTGTCCACAAATCGGATTTCTCAGAATCTAACCATAGGATCGTTCTGAAACTTTTACCTATCCCCCCAAAATTGGGTGGTGGCTGTTGATTAAATATATTTTCAAAACGTTTTACGAATCCGAAATCACCGAATTTTACGAACGAAAAAACTGACAATGCATAGTCGTAACTTTGTTATTTTTTGACCGATTTTACTAATTCTTTTTTCTTTGAATACCTTGAAAAAAATCATTTTCATCTGCAGTTTCGCATTTTCCAATTTCGAAAATTCGTCGCTGTAATTTCGAACCGGAAGTTTAGACCAATTTGATAACTTCTTTAATAGTTGTACGATTTTCATGAAATTTAGTGTGTAAGTAGATGTTACCGATGTGACTTCAAAAATATAATTATAAATTTTCTAAATTATCTCCCCTTGACGAAATTAAGGATCAAAGTTTTCAAAAAAATCGTCGAAATATAGGTCAGAATGACCTAATTTTTTTTTTTGATACTAGACAAGTAATTACTGATTCGTACACAAAATATGGAGTTTGTCGATCGAACCGGAAGTGCCACCATCTTTAAACGTGAAAAATCAAAAAGGCTTTTTTGCTATTTTACTTACAGACTCGGGAGTTATATTTTCAGAATCCTTGAAGGAATGTCTAAAAATCTATCGGATCCGAATTTTGATTTCGGTCACGTGGTGGTCACCATTTTGAATAGAAAATGAAAAATAGAAGCAATTTGAAGGGCCGGGACTTTGGAATACAATAACTCTCCTTCTAATTAAGCTAGAATGTTCAAACTTCTTGTAGACGTTCACTAGGTCAATGTCATGATTTAGTTCAAAGATGAGCATTTTCTGCTTAGGGTAAGCAGAGATAAGCATGCTGATTTGTTGATTCTTTAGGGCACGATAACTTCGGTTATAATGAAGGGAGGGCGGTGAAACTTTTGTCAATAGAGAGTCTAATAGCTAGCCTGTTGTTTGAAATCATTGTATCATTTTTATAGATATCAGGGATAGCCGAAAAAAAGAGATTGAAAATCCAAAAAGTCGTATTTTTACAATTTGGAGCATGTTTAGAGGTCTTTCTCGTAAAGTCAACATAATATTTTTTGGGAACTTCTTCTACAAAGAGTCTTATTGGTAGTCTTTTATATGAAACCATCGATCAACAGTCCAACATATCAGGAGTAGAAGAACAAAAGGATCGAAAATTGAAAACGGCACCCTTTCATTGTTAAGCGAAACATGCAGTGTGGGTGACTACAATCTACACATTTAGTCATCGTATAGAGCTTATTCAACAGTATCGAATTCCAACTGCTTAGGGATATTTTACGTGCACTCCAATGTGTACACGGGACCTTGGTTTTTCGTCCCATCCGAAGGACTAGACAGCTGTGCTTGTCAGGCCCTCCGTTCTGCCTCACTGACAACGGGGAACCACGCCGGGAAATCAAGATGAACTTTCTCCGTGCAGAACTTTCAATTCAGGCCAAAGGTACCGTGCAAATTAAACTGTTAAAATAGAAAATTTGGCCCGGTTGAAATGTTTCTCGCTGTAGGTCAACAATTTGCCGATTTTAGGGAGGTTGCGTTCCTGAATGGTTAGCACGTGCGCTCTGTATCATAACGTCTGTCATTGAGTCAACTGGCGTTGTTTCGATTTCTTGGTTGTACGTGACAAGGAGTATGGTCGCCTGTCCAACCTCGTAGGCCGCAACGCCGCTGCCCGGGTAAAATTTCCCTTATTGCACACTTTTATGCATATGCCCGTCTTCCTTAGCCCATTTTAGGAGCAGAACAGTAGGACGTTAAACCCCATTCAATCTCATTTCATTTTCTCTATGTTACTTATTTATTATAGTGGATAAATATTTTTCTGGTTCTAGCAATTATTTAATTTCTGGATAGAAATCTTGCTTTGGCCTGTTTTTTTTTATCGCAGAGTGCCATTCTTGTATAATTCAGTCTATGATCCTTTGTTTAAAACATGCTTAAGAAGTCGTCACGATTTCCTACTTATAACCAAACATTAAATCCTAATTTTATTGGTCTTATTTAAAATTAAACTTTCATTTAACTATGAACAACCCATAACGTGTCTCTTTAAAACAAATAAATACTCTAAAACAGTAGCTCAACCCTTTGACCTAAACTCATTAATTTACGATTTTGTTGTGAGCGACTTGTTATTCTCCCTATATGACATATTGCACGTATCTGATTTCAAAGGGGGGGGGGGCTGAATGGTTAGCACGCGCGCCTGTCATTGAGTTAACTAGCGTGTTTTCGAATGCCCGGTTGTACGTGACAAGGAGTAAGGTCGCCTGTCCAACCTGTCATTTTTAATTTTTTTTTCCCGCCATTTTCATTTCATTTTCTCATCCGTCTCATTACAGTAATACAAGTTTCAGTTATTTCCCTTTAGTTTTCAGATTATTGTTATGCCTAGGGGCAATGTTTCATACTATATTTAGACTTGTAACTTCGCGAGTTTTTGACCAATTTTGATAATTTTTTCTTCTTATCCTTTTATTTAGGATACTTGATACAATCAATGACACGTGACGATGAATATGAAAGCTTTCATATCTGCATGGGACAGTAGCAGATCTAGTTTTTTTTTGTGTTTTGTCTACAAATCGGATTTCTCAGAATCTAACCATAGGATCGTTCTGAAACTTTTACCTATCTCCCCAAAAATGGGTGGTGGCTGTTGATTAAATATATTTTCAAAACGTTTTACGAATCCGAAATCACCGAATTTTACGAACGAAAAAACTGACAATGCATAGTCGTAACTTTGTTATTTTTTGACCGATTTTACTAATTCTTTTTTCTTTGAATACCTTGAAAAAAATCATTTTCATCTGCAGTTTCACATTTTCGAATTTTGAAAATTCGTCGCTGTGATTTCGAAACGGAAGTTTAGACCAATTTGACAACTTCTTTAGTAGTTGTACGATTTTCATGAAATTTAGTATATAAGTAGATCTTACCGATGTGACTTCAAAAATATAATTAGAATTTTTCTAAATTATCTCCCCTTGACGAAATTAAGGATCAAATTTTTCAAAAAAATCAAAGAAATGTAGGTCAGAATGACCTAATTTTTTTCTTGGATACTAGACAAGTAATTACTGATTCGTACACAAAATATGGAGTTTGTCGATCGAACCGGAAGTGCCACCATCTTTAAACGTGAAAAAACAAAAAGGCTTTTTTGCTATTTTACTTACAGACTCGGGAGTTATATTTACAGAATCCTTGAAGGAATGCCTAAAAATCTATCGGATCCGAATTTCGATTTCGGTCACGTGATGGTCACCATTTTGAATTGAAAATGAAAAATAGAAGCAATTTAAAGGGTCGGGACTTTGGAACACAATTACTCTCCTTCTAATTAAGCTAGAATGTTCAAACTTGGTGTAGACGTTCACTAGGTCAATGTTATGATTGAGTTCAAAGATGAGCATTTTCTGCGTAGAGTAAGCAGAGATAAGCATGCTGATTTGTTGATTCTTTAGGGCACGATAACTTAGGTTATAATGAAGGGAGGGCGGTGAAACTTTTGTCAATAGAGAGTCTAATAGCTAGCCTGTTGTTTGAAATCATTGTATCATTTTTTTTTAAATATCAGGCATAGCCGAAAAAAAGAGATTGAAAATCCAAAAAGTCCTATTTTTACAATTTGGAGCATGTTTAGAGATCTTTCTCGTAAAGTCAACATACTATTTTTGGGGAACTTCTTCTACAAAGAGTCTTATTGGTAGTCTTTTATATGAAACCATCGATCAACAGTCCAACATATCAGGAGTAGAAGAACAAAAGGATCGAACATTGAAAACGGCACCCTTTCATTGTTAAGCGAAACATGCAGTGTGGGTGACTACAATCTACACATTTAGTCATCGTATAGAGCTTATTCAACAGTATCGAATTCCAACTGCTTAGGGATATTTTACGTGCACTCCAATGTGTACACGAGACTTTGGTTTTTCGTCCCATCCGAACGACTAGACAGCTGTGCTTGTCAGGCCCTCCGTTCTGCCTCACTGACAAGGGGAACCACGCCGGGAAATCGAGATGAACTTTCTCCGTGCTGAACTTTTAATTCAGGCAAAACGTTTATTGCATACGATTAAGCTGGTCAGTTAGAGTTTATTTTCAAAAGTTTTGTAATAATCGGTTGGTAATTAAAGTACCGTGCACATTAAACTGTTAAAACAGAAAATTTCGCCCGGTTGAAATGTTTCTTGCTATAAGTCAGCAATTTTCCGAATTCAGGGAGGCTGAATGGCTGAATGGTTAGCATGTGCGCGCTGTATCGTAACGTCTGTCATTGAGTCAACGGGCGTTGTTTCGATCTCCAGGTTGAACGTGACATGGTGTATGATGTCCAACCTCGTGGGTTTTCTCCGTGTCCTTCGGTTTCCTCCCAACGGCTAAAGACCAGTAAGCGCAAGGGGAGTTTTTAAATAAAATTAAAAAACATATGTTAGTCACGAAATGACCTAGTTTGTGTCGAATGGACGTTAGGCCGCATTTCTCTCTTTCTCTTTTATTTTTAAAGTTTTGTTATAATCGGTTGGTAATCAAAGGTACTGTAAAAGTGATAAAACAGAAAATTTCGCCCGGTTGTAATGTTTCTCACTTTAAAGTCAGCAATTTGCCGATTTTAAGGGGCAAACGTTTATTGCGAACGATTAAGCTGGTCAGGGGGAGCTTATTTTTAAAAGTTTTGTAATATTCGGTTGATAACTAAAGGTACCGTGCAAATTAAACTGTTAAAATAGAAAATTTGGCCCGGTTGAAATGTTTCTCGCTGTAGGTCAGCAATTTGCCGATTTTAGGGAGGTTGCGTGGCTGAATGGTTAGCACGTGCGCTCTGTATCATAACGTCTGTCATTGAGTCAACTGGCGTTGTTTCGATTTCTTGGTTGTACGTGACAAGGAGTATGGTCGCCTGTCCAACCTCGTAGGCCGTAACGCCGCTGCCCGGGTAAAATTTCCCTCATTGCACACTTTATGGCGTATGCCCGTCTTCATTAGCCCATTTTAGGAGCAGAACAGTAGGACGTTAAACCCCATTCAATTTCATTTCATTTTCTCTATGTTGCTTATTTATTATAGTGGATAAATATTTTTCTGGTTCTAGCAATTATTTAATTTCTGCATAGAAATCTTGCTTTGGCCAGTTTTTTTATTGCAGAGTGCCATTCTTGTATATTGCAGTCTATGACCCTTTGTTTAAAACATGCTTAAGAAGTCGTCACGATTTCCTACTTATAACCGAACATATTGGAAACCATAATTATATAACATATCTTGGGAGCCCGATTACAGCTATGCAAGTTTCAGCTATTTCCCTTTAGTTTAAAGATTATTTTTTTGCTCGGCTGCAATGTTTCTCACTACATTTAAATTTGTAACTTTGTGAGTTTTTGACCGATTTTGATATTATGTCTTTATAATTTTCCAAATCTACATATTTAACGTACATATTCAAACAGTTGAGTTCAACCTGTTTTAGTTTTGTTCAAAGTTATCTCATTTAATTTTTCGATGTTTTCTTACCATTTTCATTTCATTTTTCTGAAAGTTTTGAAGTGGGAAGTCATCCCGATTACAGCAACACAAGTATCAGTTATTTCCCTTTAGTTTTCAGATTACTCAATGTTTCATACTATATTTAGACTTGTAACTTTGCGAGTTTTAGACCAATTTTAATAGTTTGTTATTTTTATCCTTTTATTTGAGATACTTGATATAATCGATGACACGTGACGATGAATATGAAAGCTTTCATATCTGCATGGGACAGTAGCAGATCTAGTTAAGCTTTCATATGTATTACATATGAAAGCTTATTGTTTCTGTTGAAGTTATTATTATTATTTTTTTTTTGTGTGTTTTCTGCAAATCGGATTTCTCAGAATCTATCCATAGGATCTTTCCGAAATTTTGACCTACCCCTCCAAAAATGGGGTGCGAACCTTGATTAAATATATTTTCAAAACGTTTTACGAATCCGAAATCACCGAAATTTACGAACGAAAAGACTGACAATGCATAGTCGTAACTTTGTTATTTTTTGACCGATTTTACTAATTCTTTTTTCTTTGAGTATCTTGAAACATTTACTTCAAATCTGCAATTTCGGATTTTCGAATTTCGAAAATTCGTCGCTGTCATTTCGAACCGGAAGTTATTACCAATTTGACAACTTCTTTAATAGTTGTGCGATTTTCGTGAAATTTAGAATGTTAGTAGATCTTGCCAATGCGACTTCAATGATGTCCTTGGAAATTTTCTAAATTATCTCCCCTTTGTGAAATTAAGGATCAAAGTTTTCAAAAAAATCGTCGAAATATAGGTCAGAATGACCTAATTTTTTTTTTGAATACTAGAGAAGTAATTACTGATTAGTACACAAAATATGGAGTTTGTCGATCGAACCGGAAGTGCCACCATCTTTAAACGTGAAAAATCAAAAAGGCTTTTTTGCTATTTTACTTACAGACTCGGGAGTTAAATTTTCAGAATCCTTGAAGGAATGCCTAAAAATCTGTCGGATCCGAATTTTGATTTCGGTCACGTGATGGTCACCATTTTGAATTGAAAATGAAAAATAGAAGCAATTTGAAGGGCCGGGACTTTGGAATACAATAACTTTCCTTCTAATTAAGCTAGAATGTTCAATCTTGGTGTAGACGTTCACTAGGTCAATGTCATGATTGAGTTCAAAGATGAGCATTTTCTGCTTAGGGTAAGCAGAGATAAGCATGCTGATTTGTTGATTCTTTAGGGCACGATAACTTCGGTTATAATGAAGGGAGGGCGGTGAAACTTTTGTCAATAGAGAGTGTAATAGCTAGCCTGTTGTTTGAAATCATTGTATCATTTTTTTTAAATATCAGGGATAGCCGAAAAAAAGAGATTGAAAATCCAAAAAGTCGTATTTTTACAATTTGGAGCATGTTTAGAGGTCTTTCTCGTAAAGTCAACATTCTATTTTTGGGGAACTTCTTCTACAAAGAGTCTTATTGGTAGTCTTTTATATGAAACCATCGATCAACAGTCCAACATATCAGGAGTAGAAGAACAAAAGGATCGAACATTGAATACGGCACCCTTTCATTGTTAAGCGAAACATGCAGTGTGGGTGACTACAATCTACGCATTTAGTCATCGTATAGAGCTTATTCAACAGTATCGAATTCCAACTGCTTAGGGATATTTTACGTGCACTCCAATGTGTACACGGGACCTTGGTTTTTCGTCCCATCCGAACGACTAGACAGCTGTGCTTGTCAGGCCCTCCGTTCTGCCTCACTGACAAGGGGAACCACGCCGGGAAATCGAGATGAACTTTCTCCGTGCAGAACTTTCAATTCAGGCAAAACGTTTATTGCATACGATTAAGCTGGTCAGTTGGAGCTTATTTTCAAAAGTTTTGTAATAATCGGTTGGTAATTAAAGTACCGTGCACATTAAACTGTTAAAACAGAAAATTTCGTCCGGTTGAAATGTTTCTTGCTGTAAGTGAGTAATTTTCCGAATTCTGGCAGGCTGAATGGTTAGCATGTGCGCGCTGTATCGTAACGTCTGTCATTGAGTCAACGGGCGTCGTTTCGATCTCCAGGTTGCACGTGACATGGTGTATGATGTCCAACCTCGTGGGTTTTCTCCGTGTTCTTCGATTTCCTCCCAACGGCTAAAGACCAGTACGCGCAAGGGGAGTTTTTAAATAAAGTTAAAAAAACATATGTTAGTCCCGAAATGACCTAGTTTGTGTCGAATGGACGTTAGGCCGCATTTCTCTCTTTCTCTTTTTTTTTTAAAGTTTTGTAATAATCGGTTGGTAATCAAAGGTACTGTAAAAGTGATAAAACAGAAAATTTGGCCCGGTTGTAATGTTTCTCACTTTAAAGTCAGCAATTTGTCGATTTTAAGGGGCAAACGTTTATTGCGAACGATTAAGGTGGTCGGGGGGAGCTTATTTTTAAAAGTTTTGTAATAATCGGTTGATAACTAAAGGTACCGTGCAAATTAAACTGTTAAAATAGAAAATTTCGCCCGGTTGAAATGTTTCTCGCTGTAGGTCAGCAATTTGGCGATTTTAGGGAGGTTGCGTGGCTGAATGGTTAGCACGTGCGCTCTGTATCATAACGTCTGTCATTGAGTCAACTGGCGTTGTTTCGATTTCTTGGTTGTGCGTGACAAGGAGTATGGTCGCCTGTCCAACCTCGTAGGCCGTAACGCCGTTGCCCGGGTAAAATTTCCGTCATTGCACACTTTATGGCGTATGCCCGTCTTCATTAGCGAATTGTAGGAGCAGAACAGTAGGACGTTAAACCCCATTCAATTTCATTTCATTTTCTCTATGTTGCTTATTTATTATAGTGGATAAATATTTTTCTGGTTCTAGCAATTATTTAATTTCTGCATAGAAATCTAGCTTTGGCCAGTTTTTTTTACTGCAGAGTGCCATTCTTGTATATTGCAGTCTATGATCCTTTGTTTAAAACATGCTTAAGAAGACGTCACGATTTCCTACTTATAACCAAACATATTGGAAACCATAATTATATAACATATCTCTAATTTTGGAAGCCCGATTACAGCTATACAAGTTTCCCTTTAGTTTAAAAATTATTTTTTTGCCCGGGTGCAATGTTTCTCACTACATTTAAATTTGTAACTTTGTGAGTTTTTGACCGATTTTGATAATTATGTCTTTATAATTTTCCAAATCTACATATTTAACGTACATATTCAAACAGTTGAGTTCAACTTGATTCAAAAAGTTTTAGTTTTGTTCAAAGTTATCTGATTTAATTTTTCGATGTTTTCTTACCATTTTCATTTCATTTTTCTGAAAGATTTGAAGTCGGAAGTCATCCCGATTACAACAACACAAGTATCAGTTATTTCCCTTTAGTTTTCAGATTATGCAATGTTTCATACTATATTTAGACTTGTAACTTCGCGAGTTTTTGACCGATTTTGATAGTTTGTTATTCGTATCCTTTTATTTGATATACTTGATATAATTGATGACACGTGACGATGAATATGAAAGCTTTCATATCTGCTTGGGACAGTAGCAGATCTAGTTATTATTATTTTTTTTTGTGTGTGTTTTCTGCAAATCGGATTTCTCAGAATCTATCCACAGGATCTTTCTGAAATTTTGACCTACCCCCCCCCCCAAAAATGGGGTGCGAACCTTGATTAAATATATTTCCAAAACGTTTTACGAATCCGAAATCACCGAAATTTACGAACGACAAAATGGACAATGCATAGTCGTAACTTTATTGTTTTTTGACCGATTTTACTAAATCTTTTTTCTTTCAATACCTTGAAAAAAATCATTTTCATCAGCAGTTTCACATTTTCGAATTTCGAAAATTCGTCGCTGTGATTTCGAATCGGAAGTTTAGACCAATTTGACAACTTCTTTAATAGTTGTGCGATTTTCATGAAATTTAGAATGTAAGTAGAACTCCCAAATGCGTCTTCAATGATGTCTTCAGAAATTTTCTAAATTATCTCCCCTTGGTGAAATTAAGGATCAAAGTTTTCAAAAAAATCGTCGAAATATAGGTCAGAATGACCTAAAAAAAATTTTCGATACTAGACAAGTAATTACTGATTAGTACACAAAATATGGAGTTTGTCGATCGAACCGGAAGTGCCACCATCTTGAAACGTGAAAAATCAATAAGGCTTTTTTGCTATTTTACTTACAGACTCGGGAGTTATATTTTCTGTATCCTTGTAGGAAGGCCTAAAAAAACGTCGGAGTAGAATTTTGATTTAGGTCAACTGGGAGTCACCATTTTCAATTGAAAATGAAAACTAGAAGCAATTTGAAGGGCCGAGACTTTGGAGCACAACAACTCTATTTCTAATTAAGCTAGAATGTTCAAACTTGGTGTAGACATTCACTAGGTCAATGTTATGATTGAGTGCAAAGATGAGCATTTTCTGCCTAGTGTAAGCAGAGATAAGCATGCTGATTTGTTGATTCTTTAGGGCACGATAACTTCGGTTATAATGAAGGGAGGGCGGTGAAACTTTTGTCAATAGAGAGTCCAATAGCTAGCCTGTTGTGTGAAATCATTGTATCATTTTTTTTAAAATATCAGGGATAGCCGAAAAAAAGAGATTGAAAATCCAAAAAGTCATATTTTTACAATTTGGAGCATGTTTAGAGGTCTTTCTCGTAAAGTCAACATAATATTTTTGGGGAACTTCTTCTACAAAGTGTCTTATTGGTAGTCTTTTATATGAAACCATCGATCAACAGTCCAACATATCAGGAGTAGAAGAACAAAAGGATCGAACATTGAAAACGGCACCCTTTCATTGTTAAGCGAAACATGCAGTGTGGGTGACTACAATCTACACATTTAGTCATCGTATAGAGCTTATTCAACCGTATCGAATTCCAACTGCTTAGGGATATTTTACGTGCACTCCAATGTGTACACGGGACCTTGGTTTTTCGTCCCATCCGAACGACTAGACAGATGTGCTTGTCAGGCCCTCCGTTCTGCCTCACTGACAAGGGGAACCACGCCGGGAAATCGAGATGAACTTTCTCCATGCAGAACTTTCAATTCAGGCAAAATGTTTATTGCATACGATTAAGCTGGTCAGTTGGAGCTTATTTTCAAAAGTTTTGTAATAATCGGTTGGTAATTAAAGTACCGTGCACATTAAACTGTTAAAACCGAAAATTTAGCCCTGTTGAAATGTTTCTTGCTATAAGTCAGCAATTTTCCGAATTCAGGGAGGCCGAATGGCTGAATGGTTAGCATGTGCGCGCTGTATCGTAACGTCTGTCATTGAGTCAACAGGCGTCGTTTCGACCTCCATGTTTCACGTGACATGGTGTATGATGTCCAACCTCGTGGGTTTTCTCCGTGTTCTTCGGTTTCCTCCCAACGGCTAAAGACCAGTACGCGCAAGGGGAGTTTTTAAATAAAATTAAAAAACATAAGTTAGTCCCGAAATGACCTAGTTTGTGTCGAATGGACGTTAGGCCGCATTTCTCTCTTTCTCTTTTATTTTTAAAGTTTTGTAATAATCGTTTGGTAATCAAAAGTACTGTAAAAGTGATAAAACAGAAAATTTCGCCCGGTTGTAATGTTTCTCACTTTAAAGTCAGCAATTTACCGATTTGAAGGCGCAAACCTTTATTGCGAACGATTAAGCTGGTCAGGGGGAGCTTATTTTTAAAAGTTTTGTAATATTCGGTTGATAACTAAAGGTACCGTGCAAATTAAACTGTTAAAATAGAAAATTTGGCCCGGTTGAAATGTTTCTCGCTGTAGGTCAGCAATTTGCCAATTTTAGGGAGGTTGCGTGGCTGAATGGTTAGCACGTGCGCTCTGTATCATAACGTCTGTCATTGAGTCAACTGGCGTTGTTTCGATTTCTTGGTTGTACGTGACAAGGAGTATGGTCGACTGTCCAACCACGTAGGCCGTAACGCCACTGCCCGGGTAAAATTTCCCTCATTGCACACTTTATGGCGTATGCCCGTCTTCATTAGCCCAATTTAGGACTAGAACAGTAGGACGTTAAACCCCATTCAATTTCATTTCATTTTCTCTATGTTGCTTATTTATTATAGTGGATAAATATTTTTCTGGTTCTAGCAATTATTTAATTTCTGCATAGAAATCTTGCTTTGGCCAGTTTTTTTATTGCAGAGTGCCATTCTTGTATATTGCAGTCTATGATACTTTGTTTAAAACATGCTTAAGAAGTCGTCACGATTTCCTACTTATAACCAAACATATTGGAAACCATAATTATATAACATATCTCTAATTTTGGAAGCCCGATTACAGCTATACAAGTTTCCCTTTAGTTTAAAGATTATTTTTTTGCCCGGGTGCAATGTTTCTCACTACATTTAAATTTGTAACTTTGTGAGTTTTTGACCGATTTTGATAATTATGTTTTTATAATTGTCCAAATCTACATATTTAACGTACATATTCAAACAGTTGAGTTCAACCTGATTCAAAAAGTTTTAGTTTTGTTCAAAGTTATCTCATTTAATTTTTCGATGTTTTCTTACCATTTTCATTTAATTTTTCTGAAAATTTTGAAGTCGGAAGTCATCCCGATTACAGCAACACAAGTATCAGTTATTTCCCTTTAGTTTTCAGATTATGCAATTTTTCATACTATATTTAGACTTGTAACTTCGCGAGTTTTTGACCAATTTTGATAGTTTGTTATTCGTATCCTTTTATTTGAGATACTTGATATAATCGATGACACGTGACGATGAATGTGAAAGCTTTCATATCTGCATGGGACAGTAGCAGATCTAGTTATTTTTTTTTTTTTGTGTATTATCTGCAAATCGGATTTCTCAGAATCTAACTATGGGATCTTTCTGAAACTTTGACCTACCCCCCCAAAAATGGGGTGCGAACGTTGTTTAAATATATTTTCAAAACGTTTTACGAATCCGAAATCACCGAATTTTACGAACGAAAAAACTGACAATGCATAGTCGTAACTTTGTTATTTTTTGACCGATTTTACTAATTCTTTTTTCTTTGAATGCCTTGAAAAAAATCATTTTCATCTGCAGTTTCACATTTTCGAATTTCGAAAATTCGTCGCTGTGATTTCGAACCGGAAGTTTAGACCAATTTGACAACTTCTTTAATAGTTGTACGATTTTCATGAAATTTAGTATACAAGTAGATATTACCGATGTGACTTTAAAAATATAATTAGAAATTTTCTAAATTATCTCCCCTTGGCGAAATTAAGGATCAAAGTTTTCAAAAAAATCGTCGAAATATAGGTCAGAATGACCTAAAAAAATTTTTGGATACTAGACAATGAATTACTGATTCGTACACAAAATATGGAGTTTGTCGATCGATCCGGAAGTGCCACCATCTTTAAACGTGAAAAATCAATAAGGCTTTTTTGCTATTTTACTTACAGACTCGGGGGTCATATTTTCGGAATCCTTGAAGGAATGCCTAAAAATCTATCGGATCAGAATTTTGATTTCGGTCACGTGATGGTCACCAATTTGAATTGAAAATGAAAAAAAGAATGAAATTTGAAGGGCCGGGACTTTAGAACACAATAACCGTCCTTCTAATTAAGCTAGAATGTTCAAAATTGGTGTAGATGTTCACTAGGTCAATGTTATGATTGAGTTCAAAGATGAGCATTTTCTACTTAGGGTAAGCAGAGGTAAGCATGCTGATTTGTTGATTCTTTAGGGCACGATAACTTCGGTTATAATGAAGGGAGGGTGGTGAAACTCTTGTCAATCGAGAGTCCAATAGCTAGGCTGTTGTGTGAAATCATTGTATCATTATTTTTAAATATCGGGGATAACAGAAAAAAGAGATCGAAAATCCAAAAAGTCGCATTTTTACGATTTGGAGCATTTTGTCAATAGAGGGATTAATAGCTAACCTGTTGTTTGAAATCATTGTATCATTTTTTTTAAATATCAGGGATAGCCGAAAAAAAGAGATTGAAAATCCAAAAAGTCGTATTTTTACAATTTGAAGCATGTTTAGAGGTCTTTCTTGTAAAGTCAACATAATATTTTTTGGGAACTTCTTCTACAAAGAGTCTTACAGGTAGTCTTTTATATGAAACCATCGATCAACAGTCCAACATATCAGGAGTAGAAGAACAAAAGGATCGAACATTGAAAACGGCACCCTTTCATTGTTAAGCGAAACATGCAGTGTGGGTGACTACAATCTACACATTTAGTCATCGTATAGAGCTTATTCAACAGTATCGAATTCCAACTTTACGTGCACTCCAATGTGTACACGGGACCTTGGTTTTTCGTCCCATCCGAACGACTAGACAGCTGTGCTTGTCAGGCCCTCCGTTCTGCCTCACTGACAAGGGGGAACCACGCCGGGAAATCAAGATGAACTTTCTCCGTGCAGAACTTTCAATTCAGGCCAAACGTTTATTGCATACGATTAAGCTGGTCAGTTGGAGCTTATTTTCAAAAGTTTTGTAATAATCGGTTGGTAATTAAAGTACCGTGCACATTAAACTGTTAAAACAGAAAATTTCGCCCGGTTGAAATGTTTCTTTCTATAAGTCAGCAATTTTCCGAATTCAGGGAGGCTGAATGGCTGAATGGTTAGCATGTGCGCGCTGTATCGTAACGTCTGTCATTGAGTCAACGGGCGTCGTTTCGATCTCCAGGTTGCACGTGACATGGAGTATGATGTCCAACCTCGTGGGTTTTTTCCGTGTCCTTCGGTTTCCTCCCAACGGCTAAAGACCAGTAAGCGCAAGGGGAGTTTTTAAATAAAATTAAAAAACATATGTTAGTCACGAAATGATCTAGTTTGTGTCGAATGGACATTAGGCCGCATTTCTCTCTTTCTCTTTTATTTTTAAAGTTTTGTAATAATCGGTTGGTAATCAAAGGTACTGTAAAAGTGATAAAACAGAAAATTTCGCCCGGTTGTAATGTTTCTCACTTTAAAGTCAGCAATTTGACCATTTTAAGGGGCAAACGTTTATTACGAACGATTAAGCTGGTCAGGGGGAGCTTATTTTTAAAAGTTTTGTAATATTCGGTTGATAACTAAAGGTACCGTGCAAATTAAACTGTTAAAATAGAAAATTTGGCCCGGTTGAAATGTTTCTCCCTGTAGGTCAGCAATTTGCCGATTTTAGGGAGGTTGCGTGGCTGAATGGTTAGCACGTGCGCTCTGTATCATAACGTCTGTCTTTGAGTCAACTGGCGTTGTTTCGATTTCTTGGTTGTACGTGACAAGGAGTATGGTCGCCTGTCCAACCTCGTAGGCCGTAACGCTGCTGCCCAGGTAAAATTTCCCTCATTGCACACTTTATGGCATATGCCCGTCTTCATTAGCCCATTTTAGGAGCAGAACAGTAGGACGTTAAACCCCATTCAATTTCATTTCATTTTCTCTATGTTGCTTATTTATTATAGTGGATAAATATTTTTCTGGTTCTAGCAATTATTTAATTTCTGCATAGAAATCTTGCTTTGGCCAGTTTTTTTTATTGCAGAGTGCCATTCTTGTATAATTCAGTCTATGATCCTTTGTTTAAAACATGCTTAAGAAGTCGTCACGATTTCCTACTTATAACCAAACATATTGGAAATATTAGTCTGGCATTATTAAATCCTAATTTTATTGGTCTTATTTAAAATTAAACTTTCATTTAACTATGAACAACCCTTAACGTGTCTCTTTAAAACTATTAAATACTCTAAAACAGTAGCTCAACCTTTTGACCTAAACTCATTAAATTACCATTTTCTTGTGAGCGACTTCTTATTCTTCCTATATGACATATTGCACGTGTCTAATTTCAAAGGGGGGTTGGGTGGCTGAATGGTTAGCACGCGCGCCTGTCATTGAGTTAACTAGCGTGTTTTCGAATGCCCGGTTGTACGTGACAAGGAGTAAAGTCGCCTGTCCAACCTGCCATTGTTAATTTTTTTTCCCGCCATTTTCATTTCATTTTCTCATCCGTCTCATTACAGTAATACAAGTTTCAGTTATTTCCCTTTAGTTTTCAGATTATTGTTATGTCTGGGTGCAATGTTTCATACTATATTTAGACTTGTAACTTCGCGAGTTTTTGACCAATTTTGATAATTTTTTCTTCTTATCCTTTTATTTAGGATACTTGATACAATCAATGACACGTGACGATGAATATGAAAGCTTCCATATCTGCATGGGACAGTAGCAGATCTAGTTGTTATTATTTATTTTTTTTGTGTGTTTTCTGCAAATCGGATTTCTCAGAATCTATCCATAGGATCTTCCTGAAATTTTGACCTACCCCCCCCCCCCAAAAAAAAATGGGGTGCGAACCTTGATTAAATATATTTTCAAAACGTTTTACGAATCCGAAATCACCGAATTTTACGAACGAATGCATTTGACCTACAATTCTGTAACTTTGTGACTATTTGACCTATTTTACAAATTCTTTTTTCTTTGAGTATCTTGAAACATTTACTTCAAATCTGCAATTTCGGATTTTGGAATTTCGAAAATTCGTCGCTGTCATTTCGAACCGGAATTTATTACCAATTTGACAACTTCTTTAATAGTTGTGCGATTTTCGAGAAATTTAGAATGTTAGTAGATCTTGCCAATGCGACTTCAATGATGTCCTTGGAAATTTTCTAAATTATCTCCCCTTGGTGAAATTAAGGATCAAAGTTTTCAAAAAAATCGTCGAAATATAGGTCAGAATGACCTAAAAAAAATTTTGGATACTAGACAAGGAATTACTGATTCGTACACAAAATATGGAGTTTGTCGATCGAACCGGAAGTGCCACCATCTTTAAACGTGAAAAATCAATAAGGCTTTTTTGCTATTTTCCTTACAGATTCGGGAGTTATATTTTCGGAATCCTTGAAGGAATGCCTAAAAATCTATCGGATCAGAATTTTGATTTCGGTCACGTGATGGTCACCATTTTGATTGAAAATGAAAAATAGAAGCAATTTGAAGGGCCGGGACTTTGGAACACAATAACTCTCCTTCTAATTAAGCTAGAATGTTCAAACTTGGTGTAGACGTTCACTAGGTCAATGTTATGATTGAGTTCAAAGATGAGCATTTTCTGCTTAGGGTAAGCAGAGATAAGTATGCTGATTTGTTGATTCTTTAGGGCACGATAACTTCGGTTATAATGAAGGGAGGGTGGTGAAACTCTTGTCAATCGAGAGTGCAATAGCTAGGCTGTTGTGTGAAATCATTGTATCATTATTTTTAAATATCGGGGATAACAGAAAAAAGAGATCGAAAATCCAAAAAGTCGCATTTTTACGATTTGGAGCATTTTTAAAGGTCCTTTTCTCCTAACCCTAAGAACTCCTCCCCTGTTAAAATCGATCGCCGGCGATCGATAAATTCATCACGTCATATCCGAAAAAATATTCACAGTAAACGAATATCATTTATATCATTCGAAAGCCACGAACGGGCGATTATTCAACATAGAAGTCGTGTTATACGAGTCTAGAGTCTAACAAAGATGGGTAACTCTGTGAGCGTAAACAAATGACGTCGTGTTATTTATATTTAGCAGAAGTCCTATTATTTCGTGTACCTATAGCCGTAAAAGGTGGTTTATTACGTCTAAAAGAGAAATTATTAAACCGAAAATTAAGAATAGAAGTTTTGTTAAGTTTTCCAATGATTAAACACGTGTGATCTTGAATATGTGAGCGATGCCGATGAATTCAAATGAGCAAACATGTGACCTAGATTCGTCCGACGAAGAATTTGTCAACGAGAGATCCTGATTAGATTAGATGAGTGAGTTTTGTTTACTAATTTATTTTTTTACACCCGAACAAACGTAAACTTGATGATGATAATTATTTATTTAGTCGTGTTATACGAGTCTAGAGTCTAACAAAGATGGGTAACTCTGTGAGCGTAAACAAATGACGTCGTGTTATTTATATTTAGCAGAAGTCCTATTATTTCGTGTACCTCTAGCCGTAAAAGGTGGTTTATTACGTCTAAAAGAGAAATTATTAAACCGAAAATTAAGAATAGAAGTTTTGTTAAGTTTTCCAATGATTAAACACGTGTGATCTTGAATATGTGAGCGATGCCGATGAATTCAAATGAGCAAACATGTGACCTAGATTCGTCCGAGAGATCCTGATTAGATTAGATGAGTGAGTTTTGTTTACTAATTTATTTTTTTTACACCCGAACAAACGTAAACTTGATGATGATAATTATTTAATTGTAGAATGTGTGCTTATTTCTACCATGAATTATCCATTTAGCATCGAATTATCGGTAAATTAGATCAAATATGTGCGCCTAAAATGTAGCTAATAGTAATAGTACTACAGTAGTATATTTCTCGGTCACGTGCGTATGATGAAAAGGGGATGTTTTCTGTTTCAATTAGACAATTTTGGCATGAAATGCAGAAACCCGCGTATAGTTATTCAAATTTCAAAAAGGCTTGGCCACTAATTATTGTCAGTTTTCGTTTGTTTGCTTTCGTTCCAATTCCAGCGATGATCGAGGGGTTGGACCGTTGTTAGGACTAGGCCTCTAGGCCTCGGGCAAATAAGGCTAAATCACTTATGATAATTTAGATTTCTATCTCTACCCTTTGGTAAAAATAAATAATAGGCCTACACGTGTATATTATAAATGCCAAACGAAAGCGTATGTGACTATCCTTCTGTGTTTTACATGTACACTATTTAATCAAAGCGTCTTATTTAATTTTTTTCCTAGGCCTTCAACCTCAGTTGAAGATACTGCACATGGACATGGTAGGCTAATGATAGTCTTAGACCTTCCTCTTTCAAATTATTTTACCTAAGGTTACTCAATGTAGAAGTCTTTAGGGTTTTTTTTATTGCACTGAATGCTTTACATTTATTTATTTATATTTGAAGGCCCTTATCTGAAGATGGAAATAGGTAGACCCAATGATATTGTTGAGAAAGTTTGGGTACAACAGTATAACAAAAGTACATGTACCACCAGGTCAAGGGGTCAAGAAACATAGAAGCTTTCCTATGCAGAAGATTCTTGTGAAGAAAATTTACCATTGAAGAGAACACAGCCATCTGCACCCCAGCCTTGTGGTCATCAGAAGATAAGTCATAATATTAGCACAGAAGAATGGAAGCATGGACAGTGTATAGACACAGAGCCCAGTATACCGAAGTTTATTCCAAGACATGGAATTGGAGTTTCATGAGTTGGCAGTTGGCACAATGGAATTTAGTCTGTTTGAAAACTAGATAACATAGCAGATTTTTTGTCATTGCTATATTTATTGTTAATAACATAATTATTGATTGTTGCATGATTTTCCTAGGCCTGTGTACATGTATCTACTTGATTGTATGTATTCCTTCTGAATTTTTGTTATCCGCCTTGTACCTACTTTCATATTTCGGTGTAAAAAAGGGCTATTGTCTTTGGGATCGTGTTTACCTTATGGCAAATGCTGTAATATTTTCATAATAGCAGCTGTGGGTATTATTTTAACAACAGAAGTATAAAAAAAACTAATTTGGGGGTCTAAAGTAAGTGTGGCAGGTCAAAGGTCAACCCATTGAGTCGAAGGTCAATAGTGGGGTCAAAGGTCAATAATATGTCAAAGGTTATTTGCATAATTACTTAATTATGTCTTTATTTTTTAATTCTAATCATATATTTGTGATATTTTATTTTGTTATCTTTAAATCCATTCATTAAATCACAATTGCTACAATGTGAATACTTAAAACTCCATTGCTGTATTTTATCGCAATGTTTATCATCTTTGATGTCTCATAACTTTTTTGATTTTAGTGCTACAATTATGAATAATACACAGATTTGTGGCAAAATAGTAGTTTTCTTTGAATCTACATCAAAAACCCTACCAGCTTATAATCCCTGTGGTCTGTTTGAGGTCAAATGGAAAAGTTAAACTTATTTTTGGGGTCAAAGGTCAAATAAAAAGGTCAAGGTCAAAGTTCATGCACGTGGGGTCAACCAAATGATCCCCTATAGAAAGCCCTGCCAATGCCCTTATCAGAAACATATAACATGTGGTTCTTCTAAGAATTATTTTTTACCATTTGCCCAGTAACAGATACCAGTGTTAAAACTCCTATTTAGGGGGTGAGTGTATACTGTTAAAGTCAACATAATACTTTGGGGGAACTTCTTCTACAAAGAGTCTTATCGGTAGTTTTTTATATGAAACCATCGACCAACAGTCCAAAATATCAGGAGTAGAAGAATAAAAGGATCGAAAATTGAAAGCGGCACCCTTTCATTGTTAAGCAAAACATGCAGTGTGGGTGGCTATAATCTGCACATTTAGTCATTGTATAGAGCGTATTCAACAGTATCGAATTCCAACTGCAAAGGGATCTTTTACGTGCATTCCAATCCAATGTGTACACGGCGGGGGGGGGGGACACGCCAGAAAATCGAGATGAACTTTCTCGGCCAATGCAGGGATCGAACACCCGACCTCCTGGCTAGCAGGCCAACGACTTAGCCACATAGTCTGGACACCCATCGTACATTTCATCCGTCAAATCAAAGCATTTCATTGCATTAGACCAATAATTAATTATTCTTAATTTAAAACTTTATTTTAATATTAGTCTGGCATTATTAAATCCTAATTTTATTGGTCTTATTTAAAATTAAACTTTCATTTAACTATGAACAACCCATGACGTGTCTCTTTAAAACAAATAAGTACTCTAAAACAGTAGCTCAGCCTTTTGACCTAAACTCATTAATTTACGATTTTGTTGTGAGCGACTTGTTATTCTCCCTATATGACATATTGCACGTGTCTGATTTCAAAGGGGGGGGGGTGGCTGAATGGTTAGCACGCGCGCCTGTCATTAAGTTAACTAGCGTGTTTTCGAATGCCCGGTTGCACGTGACAAGGAGTAAGGTCGCCTGTCCAACCTGCCATTTTTAGTTCTTTCCCGCCATTTTCATTTCATTTTCTCATCCGTCTCATTACAGTAATACAAGTTTCAATTATTTCCCTTTAGTTGTCAGATTATTGTTATGTTTGGGTGCAATGTTTCATACTATATTTAGACTTGTAACTTCGCGAGTTTTTGACCAATTTTGATAATTTTTTCTTCTTATCCTTTTATTTAGGATACTTGATTCAATCGATGACACATGACGTTGAATATGAAAGCTTTCATATCTGCATGGGACAGTAGCAGATCTAGTTATTTTTATGTCTTTTGCTCAGTAGGTTGTCAACTCACTATTATACGATCATAGGCATTATTCCCCACACTAATAAATCATTGACACAGGAAATAATAACACAATTACCTCCCTTGTTTTTCCATTCCCCCATGGTATATCTATCTTCAAACGTTTGAATTTGAAGTTGAAAATGACATATTTGTCAACTGCCAATAGTGAATTATTGGATTAATAGGATTTTTCTTTAACCAAGTAGACCTGTTTATAGATACCATCTATTTTAACACAAGGTACAATTTTATGGATACAGAATTACTGAGTTTGATACTAAGCGACGTTTCGACGAGGATACTCTCGTCTTTATCAAGCAAATGATACACAAATGTGAATAGTAGGCAAATATATACAGAATATGCAACAAAGATAAGAATAAATACAATTAAAGTTTAACACCTTTGATTAGGGGCCATTAAGGACTAATCCCACACAACGGAAAGGGGGGGGGGTCTGTGTTGATCTACCATTGGCTTGCAGTAAATTCTGTATGGTTCTGCCGCTAGAGAAGGTTACGTCTATGCCCACTTCTTGTTTCATCAACCATCCTGATCTGGTAAGAGATTTTCCCGTGGAACGGGATGGTTATTCTGATTCCGGACCACAATAGAGAACCAACACATGCCAAGAACGCCAGATCAGAAGGTTGATGGTAGATCAACACAGACCCCCCCCCCCCCCACACACACACAGCCCAATGGATGTATTTAGGAAATAACATGCTCGTGAAATGAAAATATGTAGGGGAAACGAAACGACCACTTGATGTACTAATAAAAGAGTACAAGTCACTAGCTCCCACCAATCCCTCAGCAGTAGCAGAGCATATTATTAACAACAGTGATCATACAATCTTGTGGGACCAAACCAGAACCCTTGCAGTACATCATCACCAGAAGAAAACCAGGAAACTTCTTGAGGCCATCAATATAAAGCGTATCAAGCCCAAGTTAAACCGGAATGTCGGACTATTTATACCAAGGGCTTATGACCAACTTATAAATTAATTCTAATACTCTATTTCTATTTCAGTGCTTATCCGGTTTTCACAGTCTAATTACACATCGTACATATCTTAACTTTCAGCACTTATCCATTTTACAGTCGGGGATATTTTTCACATTTTTGGTTTCAGTTTATTGGAAGAATATATTTATTGTTTCCCCCATCTAGATTAAGTCTAATAATAGGTTTCTTTCATGATTTTCAGCTTACAGAATTAAAACAATTCAATGATTATCCAGTTTTACAGTCTAATTATATACTTTACATACATTGATTTGCAGTACTTATGCAGTTTTACAGTCATACTATAAATATAGTTCACATGCATTGACCTTTAATACATGGAAATAATATATTTACGGTTTCTTTCTTCCAGATTTATACTCTGATAATAAGTTTTATCCCTCAGGACTTCCAGCTTATTGATTCTCATACTTTTGTTCCTTTTCAGTGGTTATCCAGTTTTCTCACAGTCTAATTACACATTTTATATATGTTTCTTTTCAGTACTTGAATCGATATATTTGAACATCTTTCGTGATTTTTTGGACATTCAATTAATATATTTTATATTTTTATTTCTGAATTTTAATTTATTATTTTATTTTTCTTTACACATGCATCAGCGATCACTCTTGTTCACTTATACATACACACTTCTCTTTATATTATTGTTTATCTATAGCTCAGGTTAATTGGTTTTCCATTAATAGTGTTAATACACTGATCTTTTTATAAATAATAGCATTCGCCTCCTTTTAATCCCTGTAAGAGCTTTCCGTTGTGTGGGATTAGTCCTTAATGGCCCCTAATCAAAGGTGTTAAACTTTAATTGTATTTATTCTTATCTTTGTTGCATATTCTGTATATATTTGCCTACTATTCACATTTGTGTATCATTTGCTTGATAAAGACGAGTGTATCCTCGTCGAAACGTCGCTTAGTATCGAACTCAGTAATTCTGTATCCATAAAATTGTACCTTGTGTTATATGTTCAATTACTAAATGCCAATCAAAGAACATCTATTTTAAGACTTCATTTTAATACATTTTAAAAATATAACTTAAAAATATGAAATTGCAGCTTCAAATAGATGAGATATTATTTTAAAATAAGTTTACCCCAGCCGGTATATAGTATCCACCAATCGTACAGTTCTCCTGTATAACACGCACAGTTCCACAGTTCCAACAGGGGTTGGAAATACTAATCTGTAAATAAATACTCCATACATTTAAATAGGACTACTTCGGAAACAAGAGCTCAGATTTCTCATTCAAAAAGAAATCATAAGATTAGTTCGGAATTTAACTCTTTCATATAGAATACTGTGCTTATTCTGGTTTTAGAATAGTAGGGTTAGAATGGTCTATTAGGCTACATGGGTTTTTTTTTCAAAACGCAATTAAAATTATTTCAAGATTAGGCTTTTCGCAGAAGCATCTGTCTCCAAGAGATAGCATAAATAAATACCATCAGATTCCAGGCCGGTTGTCGAACCCAGTGCCCGGGACATACCAACTGTGCGGAGGCCCCATTGTTGTTTGTTCATATTGTTCGTACTGACCGCGGATCGTACTAGTATGTACCCCGCCAACTTGAATGCCTGGGGTGTTTTCCCCCAGGAATTTTTTCTTTAAATTAGGATTAATTTCAGTGCATCTGGGACAATTTAGGCAGCGATTTCATTGACGTGTAGAATTCGTTGACAATTTGAGTATTTTAAACAGACTCTTTCTCTTATGGTGTTTTCATTTACTTTATTTTAGTGAAATTATTTTAGGTGACATAAAACATTAAACTAATATCCTTTACTGCCCTGTGCCCCAATCCTCGCCCCCTCAGCCCAGGTACTTGTTGGTTCCGTCCGGGATAAAATATTAGTATGACCCAGAATTGTGGGGGGGGGGGCCCTAAATGTGGGGGGGGGGGACATTTGTCCCCCTTTGCCTCCCCTAAATCCGGTACTGGTCGAACCATAAAAAATATTTTACGCAGTTTGCCAATAATGCTTTTATAGTCCATATGTCGAATTGGACACAAGCAACAAATCGTTTAATTAATAACTTGATGTCAGGGAAATAAAAGACCAGAACCTGCCCCAGCTGGACAGAACATCCACCAGATTCAGAGAGTAGGGAATATTGTGGGGTTTTTTTTTTTGCTTAAAATAATGAAATAAACTTAATCATCGAACCTGAACAAACGAAATCCACGTGGAAGAATATCCCAATCTTAGATGATCCGATCCCACAAATTCTACAGTTTCTCATTAATGTGGGTGTTAAACTATATACTGCACTGTCTGTATTTATCATAATAATGTATTTCATGCTGTTTACAACATCTTGGAAATGACCCTAATGCAACTGGCGGGTAGTTTACCGATCTACATTACTATTAAAGATGTATTATGTAAGATTTAGATAAAGTGGTGACCGATCTTTTTATAATAGTTCAAAAAAATATTGTGCTTTAAAGAGAACCGCAAAACTTAATGGCGGAGTGGTACAATATTATGAAAAACCCATATGAAACAAATATCATTTCGAGTATGCGCGGGAGTAAATATATAAACCAGATTGAGGTACCCGCCACAATTCCTAGATGACAAATATTAAAGATACATTATGGGAGACTTTTTAAATTTTTTTATTTAATTATCTATGAGAGTTAAGCAGCACGCGTGTGTGAAGTAGCTTTATTTAACGTCCGCTTCCACCAAAGAGGTTTTACTTCTTTTCGCTACTATAAGATTACCCTAATCGAGAGAAATGTATCACAAACAACTATTCGTCAATGTTTAGACCGGTTAGAGACTTTCAGATGTAAGTACTATCAATTGCCATTCATGTTAACTCTGCCATAGACTCAAACCGGCTTACACTGGCCAATTATTCGGATTTAAGCGTGCTTGGTTACCAGATAATACAACCTCTCTACTCGCTGAGTTTCTGGGGTTTAACGTTCACTTTCACCAAGGGTGATATCGTAGTCAAGTACTCGCTGTGTGTTGAAACATATTTTGTACAGATTTATGAAAATACTTACAATCTGATTACCGTATGATGAATAGCAATACACTTTATAGATCTTATAAATGATGTAAGTTAGAAATACATGACCATTCATATACCAAACTTTACACAATATGATTCTTCATATTATGGTTAATAAATTGAGGGGGGTTGGGATGGCCTAGTGGTCTAGAGTGCCGCGCTTCGACCTCTAGCTGGCCGGTCACCTCTAGCTTGCGGCTGTGGTTTCGAGCCCTGGTGTGAGCGTATGTGGCATGGAGATAGGGGCGCCTTCTCAACCTCGTGGGTTTCCTCCGGGCACTCCGGTTTCCTCCCACTGCTAAAGACCCCTACGCGCAAGCGAATTATTGAAATAAAATTAACCATATGTTAGTCCCGAAATGACCTAGTTTGTGTTGAGTGGACGTTAAACCCCATTTCTCTCTCTCTCTCTTTCTTAATAAATTGAACTGAATACTATAACATGATAATTATTAGGAATGATTATATATGTATACGATTACTTATCGTAGCATTTGCAAACAGAAATAATCCGTTATAAAATAGAATAAAACATTTTATCCCTAAATTTCACGGAACTTTCTGGTCATTCCACTATTTATTCCGTAAAATAACAGAATTAAGTACGTTATAGAAAGGAATAAAATTTTTATCCCTAAATTCCACGGAAATTTCCTGTTTGATACTGAATATTCCACAGAAATACATAAAACACGTAATTTGAAGAAATAATTCACACTTTTAACACATATTCTCCAAAAAAGTGTTAAACTACGGAATTCGGCCACATAAAAAATTGGAATTTTTTTTACAGTGTAGCTTAGACATGGAGAGTTTATTATGGTCTGGATAAGTTAATTAACGTCTAATTAATAATTTAGATAACCTTTCAGGCCTGAAGAAAGACTTTTAATAGGCAGATTTAGCTCTTGCATAGTGCATGTTTAATTAATTGCACATTTATCTTTTTGAAAAGTATTGAGCAATCAAACCGATTTTCTATACTTAGTCTAAGCAAAAAATGTTCATGATCGAACTCAGTCAACGTTTTGAAGTACCTAGTAGTGAAACTATACACTCTAATCAATCTTTGGTTTTCTACAAAATATAAACAAAAACGTCTGTGTACCGTGTCTGATCTATTTGGGGTGGGCGGGGGTAATTAATGTCACGAATTATCAAATAAATAAACAAATACCGCGCCATGAAACTTTCACGAAACCAGACAAACATTGCTTCCCAAAGGTCTTGGAAATAGTGAAAGGTGTCAAAAGCTTATAAAAGTTAAGTTTATAATTTGTCGGGTTGTCAGCATACTCCTCGCATTGTTTCGTTTGATTTTACCTAATTCCACACTGCTGTCAAGCAAACAAACTTCTGTTCCAAATTATGGCTGGTCAATAGTACGATTAACAACTAATAGCTAAAACTGCGTAACAATCATTACACTTTAAACAGAGCTCCATATTGGACAAACTATGTTTCGCCATGAATCACGATTTTATTATGCTCATATAACCAGTGCACAGTAGAATATTGCCGAAAAACTAATTTGGTGACAAAAGAGGCTATCAAAACGGATACTATATAAACGGATACAATGTTTAAAGACGTTCAATAATTCCACCTTTTCTAATACCTTTAATCACTGTCCAAACTTTTAGCGAAGACCCCAGGAATATGGGCTGTCAGAGACTACGTTGTTCTCTTTAGTTATAGTCTTGAATATGCATGCGAGAAAAATCGTGTACGCCATTATCCAAACAGGAGTAAAATTAGTTTTTGCGACAGTTCAACGCCAAGTTTAAACATTCTACCTCAATTAAAAGCAGAGTTGTTATGACCAATCAAATGGTTATTACTACTTACCCTAGACAGAAAATTCTCATCATCGAACTTAATCAAGGTATTGATATATTATGTAAGCTTTATCACTCTTACCCAATTAGAACCGGAGCGACAGTGTTCCAAAGTCTCAACCAATCAAATTGCTTATCTCTGATTAGCCTTAATGGAAAATGCGCATGATCGAACACTGTCAAGTCATTCACCTAATATACACCTAGACCAAGTTTTAAAATCATACCGTAATTAGAAGGAAAGTCATCGTATTCCAAAGTTTCGACCAATCAGAATGAAGTCTCTTCTTAGCCTCAGCAGAAAATGCTCGTCATCGAACTTAGTCAAGATATTAATGTTATGGAACTACACACAAAGTTTCACCACTCTCACCCAATTAGAATAAAAGTTATCAAGTTCCAAAGTATCGACCAATAAAACCCTTGCTTATCACCCTACTTACCATGTACAGAAAATGCTCATTACCGAACTTAATCAAGGTATTGATATAATGAAACTATACGCCAAGTTCCATCACTCTCACTTAATTAGAATCAAAGTTATTGTGACCCAAATCATCAACCAATCAAATTGTTTATCACATGGCATTCACCTAGTTTACACCTACACCAAGTTTGAACATTCCAGTTCTATTAGAAGGGGTGTGATTGTGTCCCAAAAAGTGTGACGAACAGACAGACGGGCGGACCAATTTAATAGTCCTCTCCTTTCTCCGAAAGGCGGGGTACAATAAGAAAATGTTCTTAAAACATGTTTGCCATGTTAAATTGCGAGGTTGGCCAAAACACTGATATTGTCAAATGTTTTTGATGTTTTTCAAATTTAAAAAAAGCAATCCTCAAGCCAGGATAAAGCATGTTTCTGGAATGAAATGGCTTCAATAAGGAATGCCTGGAAAAGGATCCAGTCGGTTCAAACCAAGATGATAAAACTAAGATGATGACATATAAATTATTAAATTGCGACCGTGTTTCAATCCATCCGATTGTCTAGAAAGCTGAATAAATGTTATGTCAGTAAATGTCTAAAAAATAGTTTATATAACATTTGAAGCGGAAGACAGATTTAGCTTTTACATAATGCATCTTTAAAACTATGGTAACCCGTGTGACTTTTGGACTATGACTACAGAGACTTGATATAACTTACCTAGATGTTTCTTTAAAACAACTTTTCAGATATGGCATATGGGATAATATTTTAGTGGTGATATCATCTTTAGTAGTACATTTGTCCTTTATTTCTTGATATAATATATCCTGTTTAGATTGATGTTTAGCTAAATTCCATAGTAAAGTCGTCAGCATTTTAGCAACCTAGAATGAGAAGGCCATTAAATCGTCTATTTAGCCTTTAATACAAAAATAATACAAATTTTGCAAAAGATACACATTAAAACAAATCGTCAAATGACCCCACTCCGAAAACACAGACCTCTCCTCGGCCTCTAATGATTTGCTGTTGCTGTAATAGAAATGCCGACCACAGTTTATGGTTGGTCTAGACGTTTAAAAAACGTCACATTACGAAATCCGTGCCCAAATGGGTCAGATTGGCAAAAATCTAAAATGACCGGCCGTTTTGACTGGAAATGCTAATGTTTGTCCACTTATCATAATATGATTGAGTTTGGTATCAAAATATATCCTTTTGGGGTCGCTGAATTCATTAACATACATATTTGGGAGTCAATACTGGGAAATAATTCCAGATGGCAGTCAGTTTTACAAAATGACCACATTTGGTGTCCAAATATACATATTGTTTCATCTTGGTAATTAACTGGTTCCCCTGGGTCAAAATGTGTGGAAATCCCATTGGAGATATGGTGATTAAGAGTGGTCGAATCTGCCTCAGATCTAATATTATGGCATTCATCAAGCATCAATTAAATTTCATTTAGAGTCTCTAACCAACCACTGCTCACTACGGAAGCAGAGCAGGCCACTCTCAGCGCACTGTAGACACAGTGTCGTGGGCGTTTCCGATTTCGATCACCAACCTTAAAAGTTGATCCAAGGTGGCTAAACCTGAGGCGAATGATTTCACAAAATGATTCAAATGTTGAGACACAGATGGATGCAGTATCGCCTGTTTGTCAGATATGCAGTGGAACCATTTGATAATGATCTGCCCACCGTCATTCCCAAAATGACGGAAAGATAACGGGTATCGTCATTCCGACAATAATGAGCTGATTGCGATCCCTCGACTAAGTTCAATAATGAGCAGAGATACCAATTTCAATGAATTTAGGACAAAGTAAAACTTGATGTAAAGTCATGGCCCAGGCCTTGCTTGCTAATCTCCAATCCCCAATCGGAAATCAAAATCCTTAATTAATATCTCCCCTATTTTGACACAGGGCATCACTTAATTACTAAAAATGGATTCAGCTACCTCGAAAACATGTATTTTGACACCAAACTTAATCAACAGGCACGGATCCAGAGGGGGGTCCGACCCCCCCCCCCGCTCAGACTTGAAAATTTGAAACTTAAATCTAAAAGCCTGAATCTGACCCAAAAATCGCGAGTTTGTATACATTGATTATGATTTCAGTCATGACTTTCATTCCATTGTGGGCAAAAAACCCCACAAATAGTCACATACAGCTCTGGCAATTAGCCAAAAACGTCGACAGCATAAATCGCCGTCGGGACGAATTGACCCCACGGCAAATCGCCTATTGACAACGGTAATTTTTTAATACCGTACTGTATGAAAATATAAGTTTTATTAACGCTGTTGGCTAATTTTATTGGCGATTTTTAGACCTGTAATTTTGGAATTTACCTTCCGGAAATACGTCAGAATGCACCAAATTGAACCTAATTTACCAAATTTTTCTGGGGGAGGGCCCCCAAACCCCCCCTTAATTGGTTTAGCGCCTTCGGCGCTGGGCTACGCCCACCGCAATTAGTTAAGCAATTATCAAACCTAGATCCCCCCCCCCCTCCTGCAAAAAAACCCTGGATCCGCGCCTGAATCCTTATGTATAATTCGAATGTAAAAGACCGACATCTTGAATAACCCCCAATATTGACTCCGCAGTAACACTTATCATAAAAATGTGTATGGAAATGGACTCAGTTACCCCGAAAACGTATAACTCGATCACATTATGATAATTGGGTGGAAATCGGAATTTACGAGCCAAGACCGGTAGCCATTTTGGATCTTGGCCAGTTTGACCCATTTGGGCCCGGATTTCCGACTGGGACTATGTTTGGTTGATAAAATACGCCTTGACTGACCATAAATTGTGGTCGTCATTTCTATTGCAGTAACTGCCCGTACTTATGCTACCTTGCCTAGACTCTTAATAATGCGCGCGTGTTTAAATAATACTAGTAATTACGCATATCAGATTCATTATACAGTATATTTATACAGCAATATGTAGCAATATCAGACGATTATTTAATGACAATTTATACTTCCTTAACAGCTAAACGAATTGAAAGGTTCATCACCACTATGTCTTTGCCAAGTGTCTTCCCCGCACTACAACTTTACAACTATATTAGCAAGCGTTTCATCACCAATAAAATCAACAAATAGTGGGCAAACAGACAAGTAGGACTACGTATTATGAATATAAAAACACTATTTGAGCTATTTCCGTGCATCACTTTCTTAGAAAATGGGAATACCGGAATGGGTGCGATACTGTCATTGAAAATTTGCCTATATTCCGACAACCCCACAGTATAGAAAAAACATCATACTCAATGCCAACGAAAATGTAGAATCAATGGTTTAATCTCACTGTGCCACCTAATCCATCAACTGGTGTTATAGGGTAGTGGTGTTAAAGTTTAAGTAAACAAAGGATTATAGACTGTATCCTTATTAGTACTATTCACCTAGTTAGGATTTAATTATTTTAATGATTAAAATATATAAGTTAAGTTAACGTTTCATCGGTTAACGAGTATCTAAATATTATTCCGGCCTCCCATTTGTGAGATTATTTGATATAGACAACGTTGGGTTGAATGCCTTAGAAGAAGCTGATTTGGAGGATGACAATATTTTAAAGTTGGCAGATTATGTTACTGAACAAGTGGTAGAAAGCGATGGAGGAGGTATGTGGAATCACTTCAACACAGATGGTTAACGGATATCTAATCACGTTAGGGGATGGCACAGTAAAATGAAGAAGACTGGAACAAGCCATCCAAATATATTTAAATTTATTATCATTGTGTCGAAACAGCAGACTTTTACTGAAAATACCATAGTTCATTTGGATAACGGGGGACGATTGCCCCCTAAAAGGCGAAAATATAAAAGAGTAGAAAAATCTATCAATGATCGAAAAATCGAACTGTTAAATGGAGTAAAAAATGCTATTGAATATACTAACGTCATATCACATTTAGTAGAGTTATGATTCATGTTGGATACATGTATTTGTTGTTACTTTTATGTAATTTATTGTAAACTAGACCTGCATGCAGGAATGACGGGTTTCACTGGTGCCATGTTACCCTTAAGCATGTCACTTCCGGTGCCAAGTTACCCTTGAACATATGTCACTTCCGGTACCAACGAAGCCACTAAACAGGTTTCCAAATTAACATTGCACACAAATAAAATGGACGCAGAATCAACCAAATCCAGCAATATCAATTCATTTTATACATTTGTTACTTGTAAATGATCTTGACAAAATTACATTACTTCCGGAGTTAATGAAAATGTTCAATTAGTTTTATGAAATCAGAAATGGCATACGATATCATATAGTCAAAAATTTTATGTAAATAGAATAATAATTGCCACTTTTAAAGACCCAAAAACTTGAAAAGTGACTTGTAGGAAATCGTCTATTTCTCTGCAACCATACAAGATAGAAACCATTTTGTGGTATCTGTATGATCGTATGGGTTCATTCTATTTGTTGATTGGCATCAAATACCATAATTTGAAAAAGATTTCAAAACAGACTCATTTGAATAAAATATCTGTTTTGAAGGCTAAAAATACAGTTTTTGCCAAAATGACGTTACTTCCGGTGATAATGAAAATTTTAAATTACTTGTATGAAATTCTAAATGGCATTAGGTATAACATGGTGTAAAGTTTATGAAAATCGAATAATAATTGACTCTTTTATGGCCCCAAAACCTTCAAAAGTGACCTGTAGAAAACCGTCTATTTCTCGGCAACCGAAAAAGTTAGAAACAATTTTATGATATCTATATGAACATATGAGTTGTGTTTATATGTGAATTTAAACCAAAAGTTAAAATTATTAATACATATTAAATAATTCTTGGTTGAATATAACATTGATTTAAAAAGTTTAAAATGCAGTTTTTGACAAAATGACGTCACTTCCGATGTCAATTTTAAATTGTAATCAACTTGATATGACGGTACATGCTTTTCGAATCAAATGATGTCACTTTTATAAAAATCCAATAACAATTGACTATTTTACAGGCAAAATAACGAAAACAGTGACTTATACAGAACTGCCAATTTCTTGGCAACTGCTTATATTACAAACTAATTTTAACAAACATTTTCTTCGTATGGATTATAGCTACAAGTTTATAAAGTTACGAAGAAATATTTTAAAATCTGAAAAGCCTGAATAGGTTGTAAATAGGTCAATTTTACACCATTTTTAGCCTCTTAATCCAATTTGCTCGAAAATGAAATCGAAATTAAAAAAACTGCTTTCGACATTTTTTGCGCCTTGAAAGGGCACACTCTTTGAGTCATATAATTTTTCAAAAAAATAATATTTGTTTTCGAAAAATGGTACCTAACTGTCAAAATTGTAGTTTTTGGTAAAATTATGCCACTTCCGGTGCCGACAGATAACACTTTCGGTAATAAAAAAAATGACAATTGAGACAACGAAGCATATGAACTTTGTTTTATACAAATCGAACAATAAAAAATTAATCTAGGACTGAAAAACTGAATTAGCCAATGGCGGCCAAGGAAAATTACTGAGACAAATTTTTTTAACATTTTTGCGCTAGTCAGATGACTCTTTAATTCTGTGCACAACACGACTAAAAAATATTCATAAATAAAAAAGTTTTTTGTAAAATTTTAAATTTTCGAAATTTGGCGCCTAATATCTTCGAAGATTTGCCGAAAATCAAAAATCGAAAGTAGCGTAGCTATGTGCCCTGTCTCCGGCTATGCCAAAATGTATCGAAAGTTAAAATCCAATGATTATTGTTAAAATTACTGCAATATTTTCAAAAACGATAACTTCGGTGCTTTCGGACATTTCGCATTGTCGCAGAACGTTCAAAATAGCTTTATCCTCTAAGTCACACCCACTTTCCCAGTAAAACCGAAGAAATCGTAACGATGCGACACGTAGTTGCTGAGATCTATTCAAATTGGAATCTGAATAATAATAATAAGAATAATAATTTTAACAAAAACAATAGTGTTTCACACAAGCTACGCAGTGTGAAACCCTAATAAAGTTGTTAATTAGTTTAAACCTAGTAGTTTTAAAAAGCGGACTATACATTTAACACCATTGTATTCGATAATTCCCTGGCTTGATTAATCCCTCCATGAGAACAATAGCGGGTGGCACAGTGAGATGTTCCCGAATCAATTACAAATGTATAAACAATGTTCAGTTGTTTGTCGGTAAGTGAAAAACATTCCTTCCACGTCTGCGTTTAGAACAGAGTTTAATGCAATTGTAATGAGAGACAATAGTGTAGTGCAAAACCCTATTCCTACGAACATGTAAATAATAGTTTTTTTTTATGTATCGAAATGAAATTTATCTGAATGATAAAGCAGATATTTCGTACAACTAGTCCATTATAGAATTCTGTGTATACAACAAATTTTTAAGTCTATTGAGAATGAGCAAATGTAAACTGTCGACCGTATACCTAATAGTAGTAAGTGCAGGAGGACCGCACTACACACAGTCGGTACGACAAAACTAATCTAATAGTCTCGATTATCCATTTAATCGTTAAATCACGACGGAAAGTTATGCAGCAAATCGGATCATAATCCAACAATTATCGCAGGTCTGGATAAGTTAATTAATGTCTAATTAATAGTTTATATATCATTTCAGGCCTAAAGAAAGTCCTACAATAGGCAGATTTTGCCCTTGCATAATGTATGTTTAATTGAAAATAGAAAATCTAAAGGATTGCAGCCCCTTGCCTTGTTTCAGGCTATGTCAAAATGTATCAAATGTTAAAATCCGACAATTATTGTTTATATTACGGCAATATTTCAAAAAAACTTCGGTCATTTCGAACATTTCGCAATGTCGCAGAAAGTTCAAAATAGCTTTAATCTCTAAGTCACACATAGTTTCCCTGAAAACTGAAGACATCGAGTTGATCCAACAAGTAGTTTCTGAGATATGCTCAAGTGGGGAAAAATAATAATAAGAAGAACTAGAACTGCGATGCAGTAATGACGGATTTCACCGGTGCCACGCTACCCTTGAACCTACGTCACTTCCGGTACCACCTTACCCTCGAACACATGTCACAATCAGCATCAATTCAACCGTTACACAGATTTCTACATAAGCATTGCACACGTGTTATAAAATAGATGCAGAATAAACCAAATCCCGCAATATCAATTCCACTTGTTCCCATGTCTTACATTTTTCAAATAAGTGATCCTGACAAAATTTCTTACTAAGTTAGCTGACTTTCTAATGAGAAATTAAAATACCTAAATCTTAAAAGGGAATCCTGTAAATATAGGTTAATTCTCGACACTTTAAAAAATATTTGTTTTGAAGGCTAAAAATACAGTTTTTCCAAAATGACATTACTTCCGGTGATAATGAAAATGTTAAATTAGTTCTGTCAAATCATAAATGTTTTAAGGCATCACGTTGGTGAAAATGTTATGAAAAATCGAATAATAATTGACACTTTTATAGACCAAAAACCTTGAAATGTGACTTGTAGAAAATCGTCTATTTCTCTGCAACAGTTCAAGTTAGAAACTGTTTTGTGGTGTCTGTACGGTCGTATGTCTTCATTCGATTTGTTAATTGGAATCAAATATCATTATTTTAAAAAAATATAATATCTGTTTTGAAGGCTAAAAATACAGTTTTTATCCAAATGACGTCATTTCCAGTGACAGTGAAAATGTTTGGTTGGTTTGACCTAGTCAGAATCGGCATTAGGCATGAAATGGTAAAACAAATATGAAAATCGAATGATATTTGACTCGTTTACAGGCAAAATAACACAGATGGTTAATTCCATGCTACGTCGCTACACAGCGTGCGTAAGAGCCAGTATTATTTACCACTGTCCATCAACACCAAGAATCTTAGTGTGGACTGTAAGGGAAGACAATTCTGTTTTGGGCAAAATTACGTCACTTCCGGTGCCGACAGAAACTTTCATCGGTGAGAAAAAAGTTGAGAAATTACACCGCGGGGAATATGGGCTTTCCTTTTACATAAATCAGGCAATAAATAATTAACCCGGAACCCATAAACTGAAATTAAAATGCTAAAAATCTTAAAAAGTGATCCTGACAGAACTGGTTATTTCTCGCCAAAGGAAGATGTTAGAAACAATTTTATGATATCAATATGAACGTATTGAATAATACTATTTGTCCATAGGAATCAAATATCATAAACTGAATTAAACTAAACTGATAAACTGAATTAGCCAATAGCGGCCAAGAAAAATTATCGAGATAAAAAATGTTCACATTTTTGCTCAAATGGCATAAAAATATTCATTAATAAAAAATTGGATGCTGAGCAAATTTGATAAGAACTAGGATCCTTTAAAAAATTTAATCTGTAGGGTTCATCTTCTTAAAACCCCATTCCAACTTAATTTGAAAAAAAAATCTGTTAAAATCTATAGTCTCTGTCGCTTGACGTGGTATTTAAGAATGGAAGGCTGGGGATTATGAATAGCGGTAGGGGGCGATGACCCCAATGCTCCAAGCCAAATACGAAAATGATCCATTACAATCCATAGCCTTTATCGCGTTCACAAGGTCTTTCGGAAAAAAAGGGTGAGCATAAATCCGGAATGGAAAGTCGCGGAACCCTGGATATCGATAAGGGTCATCCTCTCATGACCCAATGGTTAACATCAAATTTTTAAAAAATCTGTTAAAATTACAGCCGCGTTCGTGTTCATAAGGGTGGACGAAACGGATTCGTCCTCTCATGACCACAATGCTTCACACCAAATTTGAAAAGAATCCGTCGAAAACTATAGCCTCTATCGCGTTTACAAACCAATTTTTTGACGGATGGCTCTATGGTCATGGTGACGATATAATACGCCCACACTGAAATGTGGGCGTGTAAAAATGAAGTTTTTACCTACATTTTCTGTAGCGACAGCAAAGAAGCCGCCAGTTAAACTTAAGATGGTTTCTTTCTCTAAACTTCTATCTTGTAATAAAGCTTGTAATAGATTAGGCTGGTCGTGATTACTTCATGGACATTTTTTCAGTTTAAGATATTCTCTTTCTACATCACGCTCAGCTACCCTAAAAAACCAACAATATATAAGAATTTATAATTTCCGAATATTCGCAATATGAATGAGTTATTACAAATGCTGACATTCAAAGCAACCGTTCATAAGTAAATTAAAAATGTTGAGTATATACTATTCCATTCCATAATTTTAATAAAATGTGTCACAATGTATAAGTTATACATATAAAAGATGCTCAGACGGCTCGCAGTATTATAAACGTTAAACCCACTGCAACCACACTCTCACTATTCTAAGACCAAGCTTACGTCTTGGTAATCGATTATCAAATACAGACTTACAGGGGGTATATGGGACTTTTTATCTCTTGCTATAGACCTGACCAACATACTAATGGCACAAACAAATTCTGTTCTGTTTCCTCAAACAACTGAATGACGTTATGACACACCTCAGCCTAGAGTGGTGGTTTATTAAAGAAATATAATTTATGGCATCAAATATTAAATATTAATTATAGTTTCAAAACTTACGAATAATAAAATAGACATATACTCAAAATAAATCAACTTGTTGCAGTCATAGTGTGGTATGGTATGTAATAAAAACAGCTTCCGTAGGATTTGTTTGCTAAAATTGATTTTTTGTTGTTTTAGGTTGATTAGGGTCCAAGCTATCCAAAAATGTTGGGGTTCAAATTTTCCGACTCCTTGACTCCTCTGGGAGGGGCATTTTCGAAATCGAGGCCCCTCGGAACGAGAACATGGCTTTCTCCACCAATAATGGTTGGATTTTCATGATCTAAAGTCCATTCTTGTAATTTTCATCAAGCCGATCCAATCTATGATACACTTAAAGCGATTGACTTCCGATGGGGAATACCATTTCCGGTATCAAACTCGGATCGATTTCAGTTTAGAGAAATCTATCACGCAGTACCACTTTTTGTGGCATCAGAAGCATGGTAAATGTTTCGTGCAGTCACTTTTGGGTCATTGGAATGTTCTGACATGAGATTCAAGACAAATATGACGTTTGTGACAAACAAACAAGTTTGATATCAAAAACAAGCCAGAAGTCATAACAAGCCAGAAGTCATAACAAGCCAGAAGTCACAAGAAACAAAAACAACGAAATTCCTATCTTGGAAAAAAATATGCAGTTCATAGCATCATGCATCTTCCTCGTCCCCTTGAACATCCCTGGACAAATTGGTACGCTCCATATTAAAACCCTTGCACCGAGATGTACAAGTACAAGGTTAACCATTATTCCGGAAACCGCACCGCCCCGTGCAGCATGTTTTACAATCACTTCCTGTTAGTTAAGTTAAAGCACGAGTGTCAGGCAGAGTAAGATTCTGCTCAGGTACACACATGCCTTTGTCCAGCTGTGTCACGGTCGTAAATCATTAGTATCACTATCGGTCGCCCAAACTCTGCCGCGTGGCTCGCCCAAACTGTTTACCTGTAATATATTAAGGCTCGCCCAAACTGTCTGCATGCAGGTAGTATTTAATCCTTGCAATCTTGCTTGTTTGGGAGATGCATTAAGACAGTTGGACTGGTATCGTCGATGTATGGTCTAGTCGATGGGTGGACGTTTTGCTCTGTGAATGGTATCGTCGATGAAGAATCGCCGATAAATGGTGTCGTCGATGTATGGTCTTGCCGATAAATGGTATCGATGGGTGGACGGTTTGCTCTGTGAATGGAATCGTCGATGAAGAATCGCCGATAAATGGTGTCGTCGATGGTCTTGCCGATAAATGGTATCGATGGGTGGACGGTTTGCTCTGTGAATGGTATCGTCGATGAAGAATCGCCGATAAATGGTATCGTCGATGTATGGTCTTGCCGATAAATGGTATCGTCGATGTATGATCTTTCCGATGCGTGTACAGTTTGTTTTGTGAATGGCATCGACTATGAATAGTCGCTGATAAATGGTATTGTTGATGATTAGTCTTGCCGATGGGCAGACAATTTTAACTTCGTAATTTATTCAGTGCGTGCACATACACAAATTGTTATTTTGTATATGTATATTGTACTATATAAACGGAATTCTTTAGTAATTTAGTCTTCTTAATTCCCCAAAACGGTCACGCCTCGACCATCCTGTGACAAGCTGCCAACCACTTTGCTCAATGGCAGGAAGGTTCGAGGATCTGGTCAAGTACACCAATTCAGTAATTATCACACCTTCGAAAACAGTTGATTACAGGGTCGTCACCATCAAGCTTAGAGCATGCACAAACCAATATTTTTGTGGTGCCCACAAACTGACCTCCCTAGTCAGCACCGGGAGGTTGTGAAATCTATCGGGCCTTGGCACTTGTGACTTCCAATGACATGTAATCGTTTGATCACATGTATTTCTCTGTATTTTGCGGGTACCGCAGTTAAAGCCTTGAAATGACCTCGAGGTACAAGGTCTAGGAGGATTGTGAGAACATTACCATAAGCTACAGATGCAAGGACTTCGTGAGGTATAAGCGTGTCATTCTATTCATGTATGACCAAATACTATGGTATTCAACCAGCATGCGTGAATACCTCTTGTAGACAGGAGAGTGTTTCTGCGTGATTGATGGTTTCTTGATACCCTGGCGTTCAGCCATAGTAAAATGATGAGGACTTTGGTTGGCGTAGCCTGTGCTGTATCGACCAGACTAGCATATGATATAGGTGATGACCCCGTTATCATCTGTTTCAAGAAGCTTGGAGAATATATCATCTCTAACTGACCTGGTGAAGGGTGGTTTGCCTACGCAGGTCAAGGAATTCATCTGTTCCATTAAACCTACCGAGACGTATATGGCAATTGTTCAGTTCAGAGTTAGAGGTGTTTCCACTGGCTCGTGCTGGATTGTCGCCCCATATCACAGGAACACTGCGATACGCGTCAAGTCGGACCTAACCAGACCCCCAAACCTTCCTGCTATTTAACGAAAGCGCCTGGCAGTTGAGACAAGAGCATTTATGTTCCCGTACTGAATCTTGATCTGCCTGTCCGTCTTGCTGTACTCACAAAATGTGGTTGTAAAACAAGCTGCACGGGGCGATACAGTTGCAGCAAAGATGGTCTGCCTTGTACATCTTTGCACTAGTTTTGATAGGGGCCGTACCAATATGATTAGGGGAGTGCAGGAGGACGAGGATGATGAATAACTGATTTATTTATTTCCAACATAGGATCTTTTTGTTTCGTTTCTAGCAACGTAACATGACAAAATGTCTTGAATCTCATGACATATTATTCCAGTCACCCAGAAGTGTCCATGCTTCAAAACCCACTTAAAGTGGTAGACTGGGACACTGGAAATTGGTATTTCCCACCGGAATTCAATGACAACTGTTCCCATTTGCTTTAAGTGTATCATAGACGGGATCGCCATGATGACAAAACACCAGAATGAACTTCAGATTATGGACATCCAACCATTATTGGCAGAGATAGCCAATGGACTCGGGTCAGAGGGGTTCGGATCTCAAAAAAGCCCCTCCCAGAGAGGTCCAAGAGTCGCAAAATTGGAACCATGGAATGAGGTCCGCATGGTGAACAAACCGCAGAATGAACTTCAGATCATGAAAATCCCAAAATTATCGGCTGAAATCAACCCGAGTTTGACACCGGAAATTGTATGTCCAACCTGAAGTCAATGGACACTACTTCAATTCGCTTTAAGTGTATCACATATAGGGTCGGCATGACGAAAAAACCCAGAATGAACTTTAGATCATGAAAATCCAAAGATTATTGATACCGGAAGTTGGTATTCCACACCGGAATGCAATGAAAACTACATCCAATAGCTTTCAGATGATGAAAACACACGAGAATGAACTGCAGATCATGAAAATCCAATCATTATTGCCGGAGAAAGCCACGTCCTCGTTCATAGGGGTCCTGATTTCAAAAATGCCCGTCCCAGGGGGGTCAAGGGTCGAAAAATTTGAACCCCGACATTTTTGGATAGCTTGGTCCCTAATCAACCCAAAATTACTTAATTTTCTTAAAGTTACTTTCCCAGTAAAATATTTATCGAGTGGTTATTTCCAATAAAAGTATGGCAATTTTGGTATGAATGGAAAGAAGAAACATCCAATCTTACTAGAAAAATAATGAATCACCTGAAAAACACCCATGGACCAAGCACTGGGCGGAAATCTCAGGGTATCCTTAATCGTCAACCCGATCCATAGTGGTTCCCACACGCGTGACGCGAAGGGATGCGCGCGCAGGTTGTATGAGGTCAAGGTAAGAGGGAGCACTCAATGTGTAGTGCACTCTTGTTGACAAGCGTAATGGCGAGTGGACGTGGAAGAGGTGAAAGATTAAAACGCACAACAGATACAGAGATTAAACTGCGGAGAAAGAAATGGGCAGAAGATAATCCAAGAATTTACTTAGGCTTCGACATTTATGGTAAATGGACAGCGATTAAAGAGAAATACAATCTTAAACAGGATCGGGAAGTCGCGTCTATGCTGATTGAATGTTGGTAAGTTTTCATGTTATGGCTTCTACTTTGGCTTGCTTTCGATTTTTTTTATTGAAGTTGGTTGTAGGCTTCGTTTGGGATATAGACCTAATTATTGAATTATATTAATTTTCATTTTCTAAAGAGCATTTTGTGTTTATAGTTTATGTTGGCTGAATATTAATGATGTTGGCGATTCTCTTTTTTTGCAAGATGTCGGCGCCAAAAAAAGTAAACATTGCCATTGCTTTTCGGGCAATTTGATTCCATTTTGACCATTTCACTTTTGCCATACACATTTACATGTATACTATTTGTATAGGCCTATCAACTGGTTAAAATTATATAAGGCCCGTGGTTGTATCTAATTGACACTCTTTAAACGCAACTAGTTGTTACAAATATCCCAACTTTCCAGAGCTTCATAAATATAAGATAAGTAAAATATACATTTATATATTTTAGGAACCAACACAAAGAGAAAGAACTGGAAGGTAGATCTGTCCCTGGGTAGAGTTCAACAAAATCTAAACATGTTCATCAAATGTAAGTGTACACCATACTAATTTCGTAAGATATTGCGTTCTTTATTTTATTCATTGTAGATCTATATCTATTTGTTGCAACAAATTCCTGTGTATGGATGTTAATTTTCAAAATTTATTACATACAGTAGAATGTGTGCTGATGAATATCAATCATTTTTTTTAATTATAGGCAAATTGGTGTAGGTCTGCCGTCAGTATCAACACCATCTGGAAAACAGATTCCTTTACAGCCTGTTGTTTCATCTTTTTCTGAAAGTGGGTAAGTATTTTTTTTTTAATATCTCACAGACAATGTGGTAGATTTGATGTTTTGGTTCTGTAAGGTGAATGACAGTCTTCTATGGTTATAATTAGATATAAATTTACACTGGTATAAATTATCAAATCTATTCTCTTTCTTATTGATTAAAGAAAGTGAGATAAGATTACATACTCGCCTAGGGATCCTGTCTGTATATAATCAGCTACATGTGTCAATATTTCTAAACTGATCAGTCCAGAATGTATAATAAGCAATAATTTTGTATTACAATTACAGTACTGGAAATGCTTCTTCAGAATCATGTATTTCTGGTGTTGAACAACTATCACGGGAAGCAGAATTACTCTCTATTTATGAGCATAAAGCCAAAGCAACAGACAAGTCTTTCATTGAGTAAGTATTGCATGCAATGTTATGTCTAGACTTGTGAATTATGACTCAATGTTGAAGGGTATGTGAATATGCTAATTAAGACCAACTGTTGCATCTAATTGTGTTTTAACCGTTGATATATTTTTTCAGAATATCTTTAGATGCCTCAAATGTTAAAGCTGATGATAAAGATCCACTGTATGTATATCAAGAAGACATTGATACTGACAGCCAAGATAGTGTTGACTTGGATCTTGAAATGTCTTTAATGTAAGTATAAGTATAGAAATATGATTGTTTTCTTATCTCAACAGAGTCAACTCGTCCCTGGTCTTGGATCAATTTTAAAAGTGTAACATCTTTTTATAGCTTGATTGTATACGTACTGTTAGTTGTTTCAACGGTAGCATTATTTGGGAATGAGAGCATTCAGGCATGTGTATCACCCTAATAGTGAATTATATCCCGATACACCTCTATTTCAAACTAAAAACCACATGTCTTTTTGTATTTGATTATAGGGTTCCAGAAGATTTTGATATTCCTGAATCTGAAATGTATGCTTCATTTGCTGACTCAGTGTATAATATTGGAATTAGTGATGATGATGATAATGATGTAGAAGATGTACTAGAAGAAGAAGAATTATCTGATGCGACCGAAATTGATGCCGATTTTGTCAAAATTAAAAAGGTTATTTGTTTTGAAACTGCCATAATCAAGTTAGCCAAGATGAATGTATCGTCAGTTTGTCAGAAGAAAGGCTGTAAGGAGCAAATTAACATAAAAACAAGATATGTTGGCAGTGCTATTGTTTTAAACTGGGTAGGTAGATGAAGTTTGGTTTTGACATGGATTTTTTTATTTTTACTTATTGCTGTAATAAGCATGGGACTGACGGCTTTCATCTTTTATCATAGTGCTATATTATCATAATACAATATTTTAGAGTATTATTGTATACATAGATCATAGCCCTGTGTCATTGTTTGATTTTATTTTCCAAGGTATGTAATAGTAACCATTGTATGAGGACATGGAGCTCTCAGCCAAAAGTAAAGAATGTTTATGTTGGGGATTTACTGTTGTCATCGTCTATTCTAACAATTGGTAACAACTTCCAGAAAATTGCTTTGCTGTTTAAATTTTTAAACTTAGGATGTGTGTCAAAGAGTGCACATTACAGATTCCAAAGAGCTTTCATAATTCCAGAGATTGAAAATATGTTTAACGTTATGTTAAATGAAAACATTGTTCGCCATAAAGACCACGATGTCATTCTCTTAGGTATGATAAGTATAAGTTTATAGATGTGTTCTTCACAATTATCAAAAAGTATATTTACAGAGAGAGAGAAATTGGGGTTAACATACACTTGACATAAACTAGGTCACTTCATGGCTAACAACCAAATTAGGCAGACCACCCTAGTCCTTGTGAAACAGTTGACTCAATGACAGACCTTATGATCTGCTTGGGACATGTTAATGTAATTTTTTTCAAAAAGAGTTGTTTATTTGTGTTAAATATCAATTATTCTCAAGTTCTAAGCTCTTTATAATATTATCCAGGTGATGGCCGCAATGACAGCCCAGGGCATAGTGCAATGTATTGTACATATACCTTAATGGAAAATACCACAAAGGATATTATGGCTTTAGAGATTATTGATAAGAGAATGGTTGGTATGAAATCGACTAACATGGAAAAGAAAGGTTTGACAATGGGTTTGGATAAATTAATTGGTGATGGAATTAATATTTGTGAAGTAACAACAGATGCCCACACACAGATAGCAGCTATGTTGAGTATGTTATTTAAATTAATTATGATTTCCTGCTAAAGTAGTTATATTATTTCATGTAAAAGTATGGTAATTTTTGTATCTCAAAACACCCATATGGCATTCAAAATTGTAAGGGCATCACAATTTGCCACCCTATTGACTTGCATGCTCACCACTCGACTGCAATTAAAAGGTGTTGGACAGAGGATAATTCTAACAATTACTCCTGTTTGCTCATATTAATTTTTTTTAGCATTTTCCATCCGGATTATCACCCTTATTGTTAAAATTGTTTGATGTTTGAATATTTGTTTAGTTTTTGCAATGTCTATTTTCTGTCTTTGTTCGTATATTTTTATTTTGCGTGCAGTGCGGTCATCCAGCACTTACTATTAAGTATTTATGATAAATGGACAGTCTAATATAAACAGCCTAATACAAGTCACATGGCAAACTGGACTGCTTGGTGTATTTCCTTCCAATTAAAATGTTTTGGAGCAAATTTTTGATTAATTGTTTTAGTCCAAGTGTATCATCAAATCGCCAGTTTGTATGCTGCAATTTATCTGTTAAAGTGAAGGCAATCAATATAAGTTTACTTTATTAGATTTTGCCCACTTTTTTTTTTATAGGAAATGAATATCCAACAATATTTCACAGCTGGGATGTATGGCATGGTGCTAAGAACTTTTGCAAAAAACTGAAAACAGTAAGTTATTATATTTTATAGTTGATTAACATTGCTGAAATGAGTGAATTAAAAATACTGAAGTGTTTTGTCAAGTAGAATAGATAAATATTTCTTTTGTTGCATAAAATATCTATATCTTTGTTGATTTGTATTTTTATAAAGGTTGCACAAGAAAAAAAGAATGCTCCATTGAGGGAATGGATACCAGATATAATAAATCATTTCTGGTATTGTAGCAGGAAGGCTGAAGGGGATAATGATGCCATGATGGTATGTACAACATAAAATTCTTGTATCATTACTTTATTTTTCTTTTAATTTTGAAGCAAATTATCTGAACACTGATGTATTTGTTCTATTTTTAGGACCGATGGCGAGGCGTTTTACATCATACAACCAATGTACATTCTTGGGTCCTTAGTATATCGCCAAGTGTTCTTCCGGAGTGCGAGCATGAAGATTTATCTGACCAACAGAAGTCGTGGCTGAAGCCAGATGGAGAACCACATTTAGCACTTGCTAAATGTGTTCTTGATAAAAGATTTTTGAATACTCTTAATCATTATGTAAATTTTAGGTATGTTTTACATCATATTTATATAAACATATTTTATCATTCATGGTTGCCCTTGTCAGTGGTGCTGGGCGAAAGACTGATAAGCAACAGCGACCAGTCGTTAAAATGGCTTTATGTTCAGTGTACACATTGACATGTTTAAAAAAAAGGATGCTTGACAGTGAAATTCAAAATGAGAGTAGGTCATAGGGTCGCTGTCCGGGGAAAATGTGGCTGTTTTTACAATGACTCAATGAGACAAATTATGGCTTATAATATAATTAGGATTATTTTATTTCAGACATACAGGGGAATTAGAAAGCTTCCACCAACATATTTTAATGTATGCTGCAAAAAGATTTTCATATAGGTATGTCATTGTATATTGTTGGAATGAATAAATCCCAAAATGAAAATATATTTTGATGTTTTTTCATATAGGTATGTCATTAATTTTGTATGTAGACTGACTAAATCTCCAAATTTATTTTGATGGTGTTCCATATCTTTAAATTCTGGCTTTGTATTGTTGTAGCTACCCTATGTACAAGGCGAGAAACTATTTTGGCAGCTATAGACTACCAGCAACACAAAGACAGAGGACAAGCCCTTGACAAGGCCGGGAATCCGAGGTGAGTTTGCCTTGTTATGGTGTAGGAGCTTCTGTGGTGGTTAAATATACAATTAGATTATCTAACAAGTGCTATTTAGATCAAGTCTGTTTATTGAGTCAAGTTGTGTGGTTTCGATACAAAGCTGACTTTATACGGAGTAGGATCGATTACCACTCCCCCCATCCCCCAACAAAGTTTCCTTCCACTGCTCCTGACAAAATAGTACCTTATTAAATTTTAGTCGAGAAATGACCTAAATTGTGTCAAGTGTGCAACGCCCTCCCCCCTATCTCCCCATTCTTGGCATAACAAAATACAAATGTTATTCTCTCTCCCCATTCTTGACATAATAAAATACAAATGTTATTCTCATATATTCATTAATTGCCAATACAATAGATTACAAAAGTAAAACAATATGTTACAAAATTTAAAATTTTACAGGTTTCACAGGCTATATTCTAAAAGAAAAAATACTTGGAGTGCTGTTCCTGTAAAGATTGAAAAAGAATACAAATACATGGATAATATCCTTAGTGGAATTTTGGATAGAATAAGGAATCACCAGGGTCTCATCCCTAAAATATTTCCACTTTCGGATGATGATCCAAGAAAAATAAAAAGAAACATTGCAGTCGTGTCACCTCCGCCAACAAAAGAACTTGTTGCAATAAAAAAATCGAGATTTGGTTAGTTAATTCCAAGGGTTATAATTAGAATTTCCGACATTTTAAATCATACAGCTATTACTGATATCTATTACTGTGTCTAAAATGGGTATATCGTCCTGTTGCACTTGGGAACGTTTGTCTGATGCGCATAGTTACACAGCTTGGTACAACTCTTCTGACGCCCGAACCAAGACGTCCATGTCTCCATAACGTGAAGTTTCTGTATGCTGTGTAGCGTGCGGTTTCGTTATAGTTTACCATTCTTTCATTATGTCTACCCATCATATCCCTGAAGTAACCATCGGAAATAGCTATAACATTTTGATCCAAAATCAACTGATCCATTTCCTGCAGAAGAGATATTTACAATAATATTTAAACATACATTATGCTAGAGCTAAATCTGCCTATTGATATTATTAGATAACTGATCTAGGCCATAATGAACTCTCGATGGCACATTTAATTTAAAAATGGAGGAGCGAGCATTAGCTTTGATCAACAAGTATGGTGGTTTAAATTTTTACACATGTCTAGTCAAACCTTCAAAGGCTAATATCTTCAATAGAGTAATTTGAATGAAATTATTCATTTTTTTAACATTACATAGCTTCGACTATTATAGCAATAAAATTGTAAATATGTTTGATTTCATTGGTGTTACTGTTTTTATTTATTGTATTTTAATGCTTTAAACTTACAATTCTTGTGGAAATACAAAAAGCTGGTTGGCATCCACAGCAGACACATTCTATATCCACTCCCATCTCTTCACAGTGGTTACAAACACACCAGTCAGGTGAAACTCTATCTTGTGCTGGTTGTGGATCTTCTGGGCTTGCATTTGCACTCTGACTCAGGTCAAATATAAGAGCTGGTTCTCTATTTGCAACGGCTAAGACTAGTTCTCAAAGTCTTGTTGTATCAACAGCATTTATGGTTGTCTGTAAATAAAATGTTATGTTGTTTAATTACTCTGGAATTTTTTTTATCACCTTAAAATCTAGATTATTTGTAAAATTAATAGTTAAATAAAATGTATAAATCTTACTATAAGTTGTTGTCTTCTATTTTCCATTCGTCCAGCTAATCTTTGTCTGTCTTCCTCCAAAACCGCTGCTCTTTGTGTGCCTCTTCCTCTTCCCCTTCCCCTGGATGTAGAAATACTTCTGCCTCGACCCCTGCCCCTAGAACGGGGTCTGCCTCTTCCCCGGCCTCTTACTACTGGAGCTACTGTTACAGGAGAATCCCCACTTGAACCAGAACTCTTAAACGAGACAATGAATATGATAATAAAAAAGAAACATTTTATTTCAATGGTTTGCCCGCTCATAAGAGTTTTTAGCAGTTGGAGGAGCCAAAGAAAAAGTTGGACAGTCGACTGTACTAGGAGTCGAAGAAAACCCAAAAAGTTGGATAGTCGACTCTCCTTGTGGCATTGAAACCACATCACTGAACTCAATGACAGACCTTATGCTCTAAAGCACACATACAAGAAAAATCTCTGCCCAGCTGAAGATGAATCTTGGATATAAATGTATCAATATAATCCTATAAATGTTATTGCAACAGGGAATATTGAACATTTAGGAAGTCAGCATTACAGCCTTGTGCACATTATAAATAATAAACCAAAGAATGAAAATTGATTTATTATAAGGGACAGGTGTTAAAAATTGGAATACAAAAAGTTCTCTAAAACAAAAAACTAGCAGCAATTTCCATGTATACATAGGCCTATTGCCACTATTGGATTGCAGAAATTCATATCCGACGGGTCCTTCCAAAGTAATAACATCACTTTATGAAAAGACGCTATCATGATATTTTTAAAAAGATAACGTATATGATAATCTTTTTTCTTTTTGTTTAAGAAATAGCGAAGCTGTCTCGCACGGTGACAATGATATTTTCGGCTAACTCCACAAATCCCGTACCCACACATTTATGTACAAGAAGGAATGCAAATCTTAATAATAAAGCAAAATTTAATTACCATTGAAGTTTCAATATCCATATTACGTTCTCCTTTTGTAAAATCTGCATTGACAGCCACTTAAATTCTCCACTTTTACACATCCAGATAAGTGTACAACGATACATCGTCTTTTATATATTCAACGAATTCTCCCTCGGCTTACCTCGTTTCCGTGACGTTCAACTCGCGTCACAAACATGGCTTCTTAAAATAAATATTTTACAGCTTGTGGTGTTTCCCGTGGATAGCAGTGTTGTTAGAGGGATTTGAGGCAAAATTGTGATTGTTTAATTAGTTTGAGTATGTTTTTAGTCTAAATATATCATCAAATCACCCAGTTTGTTCGCGGGAAGGCATCTTTAAATCAATCCCGTGATTATCTTCCACTCATTGTTCCTAAATTGAACCCATATATATACTATTCAAAAAAGTAGGGGATATTTGATTTTTAAGTGTTATTAAAGTCACCTAATGAAACTGACGAAGAAACAAGTGACAAAATGAAATGAAGTTCACATTCATCGATTTATTCCAAATGATCGTTAGACTAAGTAAGGCACAGACTGACCATTATAAGGGTAAAATGATACCCAGGGTCAAACAGCAAAGTTACCACAGCATCACAACAAAGTCAGTAACGGGAAAATCCTCCTCTGTTTGCCAAACAAGCATTGATCCGACGTGGCATACTCCTAATGAGACGTCTAAGGTCATTTTGGTCCAGATTGTCCCATTCCTGTTGCAACGCAGCAGCAAGTTCTTGGACATTGGCAGGACGTTGTTGACGTTGACGTAACCTCTGTCCAAGCATGTCCCAGACATGCTCGATGGGGGAGAGGTCGGGACTCAGTGCTGGCCAAGGTAATGTGGTTATGTTCTGTTTCTGGAGGTAACCTGTAACGATCCTGGCCCTGTGACATCTTGCGTTGTCATCCTGGAAGATGAAACAGCGGCCATGACGTCGTGCGAACGGCACAACATGGACTGCCAAGATGTTGTCCCGGTAGTACTGGCCTGTAACACGCCCTGCAACAACATGTAAAGCCGTTCTTCCAGCAACAGTGATGCCTCCCCACATCATAACAGAACCACCCCCAAATCGATCATGTCTGATGACGTTAACGTCTTGAAAGCGCTCGTTTCGACGACGCCACACCCTCCTACGTCTGTCCAAAAAATCAACAGTGAACCTTGACTCATCTGAAAACATCACATTGCTCCAGCGTCGATTATCCAGTGTTGACGATCCTACACGACGTCTTGCCTGAATGTGATGATCTCTCAAACAAGGGATCACGCGAGGACGTCGGGCGCGAAGGTGACCCCTATGCAGTCGATTCCGAATCGTCTGGCCACTCACTCTCACACCAGTGTCTGCTTGAAGACGAGCGCTGATTTGATTTGCTGTGATGACATGATTTCTCAAGGCCAAGGTACGGATAAATCGATCCTGGGCTTGAGTTGTCGCCCTTGGTCGACCTGAGCGTAGTCTGTCCTGTACAGATTGTGTATCACGGTATCTGTACCATAGCCTGCTTATGACAGACTGAGAAACATTCATCGTCCGCGCCACAACCGCCTGTGTTGTGCCGATCTGTAGCATGCCAAGGGCACGTAACCTTTCATTTTGGGTAAGCCGACGCATATCAAAATTTGTTTCTGGTCACTAAAACAATTAAACTGATGTTTCCACCCTGGAATTCAATGCCACAATGACTGTAACATTCAAAGTCAGAGTCGTGCAAATCTTGGGTTGGACCCCCATGATGATCCCAAGCATCACCTGCATTCCTTGCGGTAGCTATTGGTGCGTTTGGGCGTCACATGTAACTGGAAATGTTTCTTCTGTTAGGTTCTATAGTGACTTTCTTCGTAGTCATTTGCATATTTTAGTATTATGCCCCCAAAATCAAATATCCCCTACTTTTTTTGAATAGTACACACGTGTGTACATGTTTTGTATTAGTTAACGATAAACTATGTAAAAATAGACAATGGGAACTATGGCCAATTAAAACCACAGTGCTACTATGTAAATATGTATATATAAATATACTATACTGTCCATCTTTATACAAAATAACATTATTTATGAATAGTCCCAAGACGGAGGAAAAGTACTTTAAAATGTTAAAATGTTATTAAACCAGTGTTGAAATCAGTTTGTCTCGGCATATATATATATATATATATATATATATGCATACATCATGTCGTACCAGACAATATGTAATAAAAAAGAACAGGAATGCAATGCCTGTTGAAGACTCGATTTTACCTGCTCTCGCTTCAACTCGGTTTTATTCAACAATTCGTATTGTCGGGCAATTAAACCTCTGCCGATCCGCTTAGATATGTTTTTCTTCAATCTAGTTGTTTTAATTTGATGTGTTAACAAGTCACATGATATCCTAAATTTGCATATCAAAGTTGATGCTCTGCGAAAGATGCTATGCAGAAATCGTGAAGGACAAATGAGATGTGACAGAGCGCAAATGTAAAATGTAATGAGATAAATGTAAAATGTAGACACGTCAAAAAACAGCATTTTCCCACAAAACATTTGTCATATGACAGTTCACATGTGACGTTTTACAATTAACTTTAGCCTTAGAGGTATTTTGATTATCGGTATTAGGACTTCGTACATTGTACTTTTTACATATAATCAATGCAAAAGAGATTTTAGCAGAGCATTTAATATTGACAGCAATACCTTTCCATAAAAATAAATCACAGTACGGAAGGGTGAAAAATATGGTGGGTTTTTTTTGTTTGGTTTTTCTTTTAAAAAACCTCCACGTGTTGTTTTGGTGTAACTTTATTTCATTATGTATAAGTGTAATATTACATGATAATATTCTATGTTTCAAGGTGACACTGTTAACGTTCAGTACATTTGTTTATTAGTGTTTTTAAATATGCAGTTTTAATTATACTGGAATTTTGTGATTCCGGGCTTGTGCTTATCAAGAAGTAGCGTCACATGCCTAAGCTGCTAGTTTCCTGCCACTGCCCAAAAGAATTACAGACATAAACATCGTATCTTAGTTTATAAATGACCTATTTTATTCATGAAATATACAGAAAGAAAATATGCGACAGACAGAACAAACTTGGCTTATAAACAAGATTTAGTAATAAAGCGGCATTATTGAAATTCCATGAAATCAGTACCGTGTAAGCTTCTTTTCTCAAAAGGTTAGACACCCACAGTAAGATGCGTACTCCGGTTTACTCCCACTGCTAAAGACCCCTCGCAAGCGAATTATTGTATTAAAATTGAACCATATGTTAGTCCCAAAATAGCCTAGTTTATGTAGAGTGGACGTTCAACCCCATTTCCCCCTCTCTCTCTTAACTGAGAACGAAATCTTGGGTTTTGACGGAGTGTGTCTGTTTTGATCGACCCACAGGAGTCTGACCATTTTTGGAAAAAAAAGAACTACATTATTTGTTGATCACTAGTACTTTCGCTTATTTTATTAAGCTCTTCAGATAATCAACACTTAGTTAATACATTAATGTCTATGACGTCATAACGTCATAGTAACACAGTAGTACAAAAATGGAACATAAATAGAATATCAAATCAGTCATCAATAACTAGGCCTATATGTAATGAAACTACTACAATTTTGCATTTAAAGCTGGCCGATATTTGTCAATAAAATATGCCTCTTTGGCTTCTAACAAATCACTATTGTTGTTATTTAGTAGAGTGGTTCAGGGACACTTATGAAAACTGACCCACTTATCTGCCTGGTTGCTCCTTCGAGAAATTTTCTGAAGTGAACAAAAGTCAGCTCCGCGCACGTGATTTTGGCACTCGGCTAATCTCGACAGATTCCGTAAACTACATCTAGTCTCGGATGTATGACAGTAAGTGATATGTACCTACGCCCATACATTTGCGATGCGGCTACCGGTTTACTTTAACAGGAAAACTTGACGCTATTACACAAATTGGGAACCTATTCGGCTAGCGACCTATTCGACCGATCGAGCTGCAACCTGTTCGTTGGAAACCTATTTAGAGTAAAGACAACAGTCTCTATTTATCAACCAATAAAATCCTACGTTATGTCTATCAAATGAAAGTAAAATTTATTATTTTTTATCCATTCCTTCAGCTCAGAATAGAAGTGTAATTTCGTCATTATCTTACAGCTGGATCGGTCGAATAGGTCGCTAGCCAAATAGGTCGCCAACTTGTGTTTGGAATGGGCGCAGCCATGTTTCATCCGGGACCTTTAAAGTAGTTCCAATATGGCGGAATTCATCATACAGCCGAGTTTAGATTGTCCGAAATCTTCCGAGGTTTGCCGAGTGGTGATTTTGGATGTCACGGCAAATATACGTCACACGAGGTATTTTACACACATGTATTGTCATATAAAGCAGAGTCAAAAATTCACTCATTACCGGCTTCGACTTGCATGTTTATTTAAAAACGAACGTGAGCAAAAATTTCAATTGCACTCTTTGATTAAATTTTTGAATTTGGCGATTTGGGTGATTTCGATACAGAGCTAGCTGTAATAGCTTCGTTTTATTTCTAACTTTCAAGTACATGATTTCGCCGAGATAAATTCATTACAACATTTTGGGATATACTTTTATTTAGTTGTTACACCCTTCGTTTACGGGGCGATCTCTTCGTGTAAAGAAATAAATATTTGCTAACTCTAAATACGCAGAACTATTTAAGACCGGATAATAACGGAAACAAAATTTTATTTGTAGTCTTTATTTTCCAGACACTTTTCGGTAACTTGATGTAAATTATTTTCATAATCACAGTATCTTATTTAATTATTGTGTAGATTTAAGCCTTGATCGAAGGAAATAGTTGTTAATTCTGAAATGCGTTACACAATGAACTAAGTAAATGATCAAATTAAACTTTTACAATAGTATTCTCCCTTAATAAATTACCGACAACTACGGAGCATCGGTCTATCATAACTGTACATGTGACGTGTGCTCTGTTTTGCATGTGTATTTTTTATATTTGTCTGTGATAATTATTGGAAATATAATATGATTATTAAAAAGAATATTTAACGTCTACAATGTGCACTGTAAGTACTTTATGTATATTGCCAATTTCTCCGTATATTGCGTTTATAAAGTCAACTGCCAATTTAAAATGTTTTGGCTAGGGTTAAGTGCATTCATAAAAATCAGACGAAAATATAACTGTTAAATGTTACTCTATTTCTGTCTCTTCTGTTCAAAAGCTAAGAACTGTGCATGCGTAGAAGCGTTAAAATAGCATTATGCAAGAGCAAAATCTGCTTATTACAGGTCTTTCTTTAGGCCTGAAATGTTATCTAAATAATCAATTAGACATTAATTAACATATCCAGACCATAATAAACTCTTGATGTCAAGGCTAGCTTTCGATGTTGGCGGATTAAAATCCTATATGCCGCTTAATGGCTGTTGATAATTAAATCAATCAAGTGGATAATCGAGACTATGCTCTTTATATTAATGATTTGAGTAATGATGACCGAGGCTATGTGAATATTTCAAACGCTTTTTTCTCGGCTTATAGTGGATCAATTTGACTGAAATTTTCAGCAAATTACCTTTACACTATTTAGTTTTTAACTATTATAGTGAGAACTGCCATCTCTTTATCTTATCTCCCATAATGTAACTTTAAATGTAATCGTTATTTGAACGTGTTCTAAAACCGAAGAATTCCGAATTTATTATTCTTTCCAGAGAAAAGTAGCCAAGAACCATAACTCGTTTTGTCACTAGGAGTTAACTCCAAATATCTTCAACAGATTTATTTAATGTTGAAGTTGCACTGAATTATGATTTTAAACCAGTTGTGTATGTGGGCTAATAAATGGTTAATAGCCTTTAATCCTGAAAAAACTAAATTAATGATCTTCACTAACAAAAATGTCACATTCCCTTTAAATATTAAATTTCAAAGCACTTATCTACATACAGCTTCCTTTCATAAACATCTAGGTGTATATATCCAAGATGACCTTAAATGGAATTATCATATTGAATCTATAATAAAACAAGCTTCGTTTAAACTAAACCTCCTACGTAGAGCTAAATTTCAATTAACACAATCCAATTTAAATACATTATATAAATGTTATATCTTACCAATTCTTGAGTATGGCTGCGAAGTATGGGATAACTGTTCAAATTATAATTCTGAAAAACTTAACAGGTTGCACTATTTATGCATCTCGTGAATCGCTCTATTTTGAAACTGCATGGTCTAAATTACACGATCGCAGAAAGATTAGACGATTATGTATATTACATAAGCTTATTCACAAAACAGGGCCGTCTTATCTCCAAGAGATAATCGGTTATCATAACAATAATTATAATCTTAGGGACTGTAATGATCTAAAAGTACCACTTTGTCGTTTAACAGTGACAAAAAACTCCTTTTTCCCGAAAACCATCCAACAGGTCAATAGTTTACGTCCCGGTTTATCTTTATTTGAGTTTAAAACCATTATAAAAACTAAAGACAAACCTCCAAAGTTAAGAAACATCGGCAGCAGAAAATTATCAGTCTACCATAATCCTATACGCCATACCTGTAGTGTTCTAAATTATGATCTTAATAAATCAAACATTGTTCAAAATCCATATTGCACATGTGACAATAAAAGCATTGCAAATTCAGTTCACTACTTTTTTGACTGCCGAAAATATGTGCTACAGCGTCATCATTTATTCGATAAACTTGGCTTTATAGCCAAACTACCAAGACCTGAATTGCATAAAATTTGTTTAGATGGCTCTACACTATTTCCAAATTCTTTTAATATCCATATATTTCACACCGTACAAAAAATATTAAAGAAACGAAAAGATTCACATGTGCTTTGTAGCTAGTATTGTATTTCGACAGTGGTTATCTCTATTAATATTCATTTAGTATGTAACGACATGGTCATATTATCCTAAGGTAGTATGTATATATGTATATAACTATGTAGTAAATTAAATTTCAGTGGTATTTGTAAATATTTTACATTATACTGGGAGAAGATTCGTAAATTGTATAATTTGTTCTGATCCCGTTTGTATATACACATATACTTCTATGTATGTATTTGCAAATAAACTATTTACTATAAAAAAAATGCAACGAAAGTATGCATGTACATTAGTTTCTTGTCAATAAAATCACATGCACGAGTTATCTCTGGTGAACCTCCGATTTGGGCACAAAGCAGCGAGGCATCTTAAATTCAACTAAATTTTTATTTTGTGTTTCCACAGTCAACATTTTTGAAGTTATTGGCTGTTATTTTGGAGTTAATGGGTAATTTGAAGAAAATTGTTATTTTGGGTAATAATCATGATGCATATATTTGAAATTTCGGTAAACTGCTTTACTAATGTTACTTAAGAGCTGATTAATTACGGTAGCACTAATTTGAGACAATAGTTACAATTTTGAGTTCTATGGCCAAAACAAAACCTTAAAGTTAGCTAAACAAGCCAGGAAGCCAAAAATATCACGAAAGTTGAACAAACTAGGCTTAAGACTGGTGACAAAGGTCATATTTTGGGCCATATTATGACCAATCAACCTATCAAATTGCTTATCTCTGCGGATTCTTAAATATAAAATGCTCATCTTCGAACTCCATCAAGCCATTCACCTAATCAACACCTAAACCAAATTTGAACATTCTACCTCAAACAGAAGAAGAGTTTTTATGTCCCAAAAGGCTTGACGAACAGACAAACCGACAAACCCGTTTTAATAGTCCCCTGCTTTCTTCGAAAGGCGGGTGACAAATATGTTGATGTCAGCAATAATTGTGCACTTAAACGGTATCAGTACAACAAGGAATTGTAAAATTGAAGGAGACTAAACTTCCTTCTAGACATTATTCGATTGAAAGGAGTAATTCCAGATATAATTCAGTGAGTGAACTGTGCTTAAATGGTGATTAGCTTTATTCTTTTGAATAGACGAAAGTGGATCGGAAAGCACATATTATTGATATAATATGAATGTAAAGTAATATGCCCAATTTTGAATTTGTTTTATTGTATAATAATCTAATCAATTATTAAGCATCATTGTGAAAGAATAGATAAAGAGTTGACACTTCTCGTTATAATAGTTAAAAAATAAATAATATAAAGAGAATATGCTGAAAATATCAGCAAAGTTGCTTAACTCTGAGCTGAGTAAAAATTCATTTCAATAACACTGTAGCCTCAGTTGTTTTCATTGTTACTGTTGTAACGATAATAGACAAGTTTCGCTTATCCATTTTTACAGTTAATCACCAAGCATGGTTGAACAGCAGATCAGATTTAAATTTGTGTAAAATTGTAGCCATCATCAGATGACATTGAGAGTTGATTATGGTCTTGTCAAGTTGATTATGGTCTTGTCATGTTAATAAATATCTCATTAACAGATTATATAACATATTATAACAAATGAAATACCCGCAACTGAAAGATTCAGCTCTTGCATAATGTATGTTTATTATGTTCGGTGAAATACGCGAACAATCCAAATTGAACGACAGTCATTTGCACCTGCGATGGTATATTCTACACGGTTTGTTTTGTTCTGTTTTTGACGGTTGTGGGGTGTGTGAAACAGCCATTTTAAATAATGTCCGCATTGTCGATAATGTCTCAGGTGTGTGCACTGTTAAAATTAAAGTACTTATTTATTGTGGAATAAATTATAATATTGAATTTGGATTGCGCAGGTCCTTAAAAACATCATTCTTTCAGTTGAAAATAAGTTTGCGACCAAGTTTTCTTATCAACACCTTTTATATTTTAAAGAACATTTCGTATGGGAAACAATAACAGGTTACTATAGCCTGCATCAAGTTTGACAGTACCAGATCCATATATACAATCATTACGAACAGATACATGGCATGCAGTTAATGAATAGACAGAAATGTATGGAACACAATGATGACAATACAAATATTATTTTGTAATTAATCACATAGATATCTAGAAATTGTCATGGGTCGGTCGCAGGGATTGTATATCTCCTTTAAGAAGCATCTCTGATGTTGAAATCTCCCAAAACAGCATCACATTCCGAAATCCGTGCCTCACTCCACAGTACATCTAATTTACAATTGGAAATATTTAATAGCGATAAACCATAATAGAATGAAAATTGATGAAACAAGACCATCAGCCAACAGGACTATCGCATGTCTGTATGAATGTATTACTTGTATATACATGTAAGTGTTTCAATGTTAAGATTATGTCTAAATATATTTGTATGCATGCTATCCTAACTAACAATAATTTTCGACAGATGATTTTCGAACACATTCCCGTGAATATCCATGTTAAAGAGAGTACATAAATGTTTCGAATCATATATATCTTTGTATGGACTAATTTATTATTTATTTGTCTGCTTTTTTAAAACCAGAGAGTTATCCAGTTCAATACTTCAATTCTCAATATTTAGAATAATTGGAAAAACTTTTAGGCTTTCTCTCAACTATGGACTCTAAATTTTTAATTACATGTATGGTCACAAATTAGTACTAATTAATTAACCTCTTAAGTAACATTAGCACAACATTGTATGCTCTTAAACAGTCAATTTGTGCAGTGAAACTCATAGCAATGGTGTTAGAAAGAAAAATAATCCGTACAAGACAATTTAATCAAATTCACTAAAACGTCCTTCTGTGACCCAAAATTTGACCTTTGAACCAGTCTTAAGCAAGGTTTGTTCAACTTATGTCGCTCTTAAGGCAACGTAAAGTTGGCCCGTTATTCGGGATTCGCCAATAACGAATAACGAGCCAGCACGTTTTTCGGGATTCGGGATTCGACACTAAAAAGAGCGGTCTACCTTCAATGCGACCATTTCCTCAAGCGAATAGGGTGCTGATTGGATATTTCGCGTGCACGGGGCAGTTGTCCCGAGCAATCACCTGTTTTATTGCCAAGTCCCGAATCCCGAATAACGTGCTGGCTCATTATTCGGGATTGTTCGCCACTTAAACAGCGACTTACGGGGCATCCGATCAGCTCCTGCCCCGTGCACTCGAAATATCCAATCAGCACCCTGTTCGCTTGACAAATAGTGGTCCCCGTGCTGGTCGGTCACCCAACGAGAAAATGGTCGGATGCAAGATAGATGGTTCTGTTTTGATAAGGAATCCCGAATAACGAGCTGGCTCGTTACTCGTTATTGGCGAATCCCGAATAACGAGCCAGCACGTTATTCGTGATTCGGGACATGTCCCTGACTGCCCAGTGCACGCCGACAAACCAGTCAACACGCTATTCGCTGGACAAATGGTCGTCTAGTTGTTAGTCGGTCATCCACCTACGGTCGGGAGTAGCGAAGAAATGATCGGATGCCCCGTAAGTCGGTCTGTTTTAGTGGCGAATCCCGAATCCGGAATAACGTGCCCTGTTCGCATAAAAAACGGTCGTCTCCTTGCTAGTCGGTCACCAACGTTCACTTACTGCCCCGTGCACTTCAACAAACCAGTCAGCACCCTACTCACTGGAGATGCTGCTCTCTCCGCGCTAGTCGGCCACCCGACGTTCACTTTCCCCTAGGTTCGGAGGTATCGAGGAAATGGTCGCATGGAAGGTAGACCGCTCTTTTTAGTGTCGAATCCCGAAAAACGTGCTGGCTCATTATTCGTTATTGGCGAATCCCGAATAACGAGCCAGTACGGTATTCGGGATTCGCTGGCTCGTTATTCGTTATTTGAATCCCGAATAACGTGCCAACTTCACGTTGCCCGCTCTTAAGTGTTATTTTTCCTTTCCTGACTTGGTTAGCTAGCTTTTGGGCTTTGTTTCAGTTATGGACTCTAAATCTTAATTACGGTTACTAATTAGTGCTAATTAAGCTCTTACGTAGCATTAGCACAAAATTTTATGCTCTTAAGTCATGCATTCTGTTTCTTAATGCTACATATGGAACGTTTGCAACATAATTCAGCTCTTACGTAGCATTAGCACAACATTTTAAGTCACGCATTCTGTTTCGTAGTGTTACACATGAAACGTTTGCAAGAAAATTGTGGATGGACATTGAATTTTAACTCCCAATAAATTTGGGAGGGTTAGGGGGAGTGCTCCCAGGTATATGCACGGGTTACAAAACTTAAGACTTGCCTTTCCAAAATGATCGAGGGGTAAAATATGTGTTGTAACCCCAAACCATTTGGACTCAATATTTTAATTAAATCTCACTGGGCTCCCGGGTTATCACTATGATTTTGACTATTGTTTTCATGTACATTAGCCTAGTGCATCGTATAGGGGCCCGACTAATCAGCAGAATTCACCGGATTTCATTTATAATCACTGGAATTCACATATAAACCCCGGAATTCACTTCAAAAACCCCCGATTCCTCCCGCAAAACCCATTTTATTTTAAATGCATGGTGTTTTAATAAACTATTAATCAATGTCTAATTACAATACATTACAACGAATTGCAACGAAAGTATACATGTACATTAGTTTCTTGTCAATGAAATCACATGCACGAGTTATCACTCGTGAACCTCGGATTTGGGCACAAAGCAGCGAGGCATCTTAAATTCAACTAAATTTTTATTTTGTGTTTCCACAGTCAACATTTTTGAAGTTATTGGCTGTTATTTTGGAGTTAATGGGTAATTTGAAGAAAAATTGTTATTTTGGGTAATAGATGCGCGCCCTACGTTATCATAATCATGATGCATATATTTGAAATTCCGGTAGTCTTTCAAATGAATATACCTACAGCGCCTTCATCTGGCCTGTGGAGGGATCAAAATAGTTATTCTTTACATTATAACGTATTATGCATTTAAAATAAATGAGTTTTGTGGGAGGAATCGAGGGGTTTTGAAGTGAATTCTGGTGAATTCCTGTGATTATATGTGAATTCCGGTGAGGGTAAATGAATTCCGGTGATTAGTCTACCCGTCGTATAGTGCCATCGTTATCATAACGATCTGGGTCGGAGTAAACGCCCGCAACTAAGTGCTTCATAGGTAGGGTGGTTCAGGGCCAGAAGAAATTTCGTCCTATAGACAATATTTGGGGTCTATTTTAACATAATATGACAAGGCTTACCATAAAAACTTCATTCATCAACAACGAATGTCGTGCCATGTTTAACTTTCGAAGATATAACCATCTGGACGTGTTTAACTCAAGGGAGTTAACTCCTAGTGACAAAACGAGTTATGGTTCTTGGCTACAAAAAAAAATTGTAACTTTTATCTGGAAAGAATAATAAATTCGGAATTCTTCGGTTTTAGAACACATTCAAATAACGATTACATTTAACGCTTCTACGCATGCACAGTTCTTAGTTTTTGAACAGAAGAGACAGAAATAGAGTAACATTTAACAGTTATATTTTCGTCTGATTTTTATCAATGCACTTAACCCTAGCCAAAACATTTTAAATTGGCAGTTGACTTTATAAATGCAATATACGGAGAAATTGGCAGTTGACCTTATAAATGCAATATACATAAAGTACTTACAGTACACATTGTAGACTTTAAATATTCTTTTTAATAATCATATTATATTTTCAATAATTATCAGAGACAAATTATATTTCCAATAATTATCACAGACAAATATAAAAAATACACATGCAAAACAGAGCACACGTCACATGTACAGTTATGATAGACCGATGCTCCGTAGTTGTCGGGAATTTATTAAAGAGGAATACTATTGTAAAAGTTTAATTTGATCATTTACTTAGTTCATTGTGTAACGCATTTCAGAATTAACAAGTATTTCCTTCGATCAAGGCTTAAATCTATACAATAATTAAATAAGATACTATGATTATGAAAATAATTTACATCAAGTAACCGAAAAGTGTCTGGAAAGTAAAGACTACAAATAAAATTTTGTTTCCGTTATTATCCGATCTTAAATAGTTCTGCGTATTTAGAGTTAGCAAATATTTATTTCTGTACACGAAGAGATCGCCCCGTAAACGAAGGGTGTAACAACTAAATAAAAGTATATCCTAAAATGTTGTAATGAATTTATCTCTGCGAAATCAGGTACATGAAAGTTAGAAATGAAACGAAGCCATTACAGCTAGCTCTGTATCGAAATCACCCGAATCGCCAAAATCAAAAATTAAATCAAAGAGTGCAATTGAAATTTTTGCTCACGTTCGTTTTTAAAAAAACATGCAAGTCGAAGCCGGTAATGAGTGAAATTTTTACTCGGCTTTATATGACAATACATGTGTGTAAAATACCTCGTGTGACGTATATTTGCTGCGACATCCAAAATCACGTGCGCGGAGCTGACTTTTATTCACTTCAGAAAATTTCTCGAAGGAGCAACCAGGCAGATAAGTGGGTCAGTTTTTATAAGTGTCCCTGAACCAGTCTATCATAGGTATCTAAAACAGTATGAAAAAATCCATGTATCAGAGATGAACAGTACTCTTTCTGCTCATTTCTGATACACGGATACTTTTAGGCCTGTATTGAAAATAAACAGTACAGTTTTATCAAAGGTTGCCAGTGGCAACGAATAGAAGTGGAATGTAACTGTTCTTATCAGTGCACTATTGTGCTTTCTTGTAAACAAATGGCCGACCAGGACATAATTCTAGAAAATGCTCTCTTCTTTGTGTTTTGTGTGCGCATGTGTTATGCTTGTGGGTGTCTAGTCCACCTGTTTGACTTCTATGTTCCTATTTGTCGAGAGACAGAGATTTAGCTTAACCAAGCCGCCACCAATATTCTGGATACAAGTGATGGAACATAACATTTTATTCAACACACATATACAATAATAATACAGAAAAAAATGGAATTTTTAAGGATTACAGTTTTTTTTTAAAAAAATGAACAGATGAAAAACTAAATGGAATTCATATAACACACATCCATGTACACATATGAAGTCATACATTATCAATCGAATGACGAACTATAACGCCTTAAAATACGATTTAAAATGTTTGGTTTTTTTTTCGTACCTGAGACTAAATATCTAAAATAAATACATACAAGTAATACATTTACACATATTGAGCAATAAATGAAGGTTATGTGCCACAAAGTAATCTTAGTTTTATGTAAATTCACAAAAAAGCTAAATTCAACTTTTAAACATAAATATTTTAGTTTGAATATTACTACATCAATCCTCTATCATGTTGTTTGTGTCGTATTATAAATATTGAAGAAAAGGGGCAATGGAAATTAGGTTTCATATAATAGGAGTGAAGTAGATTTAGTATTGGCTAGGGGTCAGTAGGGGTAATTTTTAGTCATTAAAGATACATTATATAAGACTTAGATAAAGTGTTGGATATTCTTGCTGTAATAGTTAAACATAACGCTAACGCTACAATATACGTCCACATTCCTGCTTTGATTGATATGGTACTTTGTCAAGAAGACTAGGCGTTTGGTTTGTTTAGCGTTGAGGGTCGTGCCTCAACATCAATAGTTGCCGTCCTTAGAGTATAAGGAATAAGTATACCAAGATAATCCATTCAGAATTGTGCCTTTCTAACGCTAAAGGCAAAAAGTGGGCGTGGCTCTGTCCCTGGGGGCCGGGACATTCGTCAAAATCAATAGTGGACGCCCTCAGGCTATAAGGAATACATATGCCAAGTACCAAGCTGATTCATTCAGAATTGCGGCCTGTAAACGACAAACACAAAAATTGGGACATGCAGTTGTCGTCCTTAGGCTATAAGGAATACATATCCCCAAGTTTAAAGACGATCCATTAAGAACCGTGGCCTGTAGACAACACACACAGACACGAAGTAAAAATGGGCATGGCTCTGCCACTGTGGGTTAGGAAATCACCCAAAACAATAGGGGTCATCTTTAGGTTATAAGGAATAGGTATGTAAAGTTTTAAAAGGATCTGTTTGTTAAGAATTGAATCCTGTAGGCGAACACAAGACACAGAAGCATTGGGCGTGGCTCTGTCCCAGGGGGTCCGGCATGCACCAAAAATAATAGTGGTCAGCCTTAGGGTATAAGGAATAAGTATAAAAAAAGTTTTCAAGACGATCGATTAAGAATTGTGGCCTGTAGGTGACACACAGACACACAAAAAGAAAATGGGCGTGGCACTATCCCAGGGGGGCGGGCATGCACCAAAAACAATAGGGATCTTCCTTATGGTACACGAATAAGTATTCAAAGTTTCAAGATGATACATTAAGAAATGCAGCCTGTAGACGACAGACAAACAAATACTAGAAATGGGCGTTGATGTCCCATGGGGGTTGGGCATGCACCCGAAACAAAAGAGATCATCTTTAGAATTTCCTCCAGAAATTATATGGTGAATTTGGAATATCAGAAAATGCTTTGAGCTGGTTTCAATCATACCTCATGGGCCGCTCGCAATCCGTGCAAATACACAACAAATTATCAGATTCAGTTAAGTTAATGAATGGTGTACCCCAAGGTTCCGTCCTTGGGCCAGTGTTGTTTGTGTTGTATACCGTAAGCGTCGCCAGTATTTTAAAGAAGTACAATCTTTTATATCACTGCTATGCTGATGACACACAAATATTGGACAGATTCAAGTCCACACGGGTTTCTTTTAATAAAATAACCAATTGTACGATTGATATTAAATCTTGGATGACAAATAACATGATTAAATTGAATGATGACAAGACAGAAGTCTAAAGTCAATAACAATCGCTGACTCTACAGTCAACATAGTTGATAACCTGAAAGATCTTGGGGTTTATCTTGATTCTGAACTCAGCATGGAAAAACAAGTGAATCAAATTTGCAAGACGTGCTTCTTTCATTTGAGGTCCATACGTCGAATTCGCAATTTGATTACAAAAGATGCAGCACATGCGCTGGTTCGATCTTTAATTTTATCCAGACTCGACTACTGCAATAGCCTTCTATATGGCATAAACAATAGTCTTATACACAAATTACAACTTGTACAAAATACTGCGGCTAGAATTGTTTGCCTTTCTAGTACAGATTGTCATATCACACCACTGTTAAAGGGTTTACATTGGCTTCCAGTGGAAAGCAGAATTAAGTTCAAAATTCTGTGCATGGCTTATAAATGCCAGAGAGGTGAAGCACCAGAATACTTGACCTCAATGCTAATTGATTATGTCCCCCAAAGAAATCTTCGGTCCCAACATGAGCTACGTCTGGTGGTACCCAACTATAGACTTAAGACATTTGGTCGTAGATGCTTCTCATACACTGTACCAAACCTATGGAATTCATTACCCCTGACCTTAAAGAATTCTCAATCCCTTAGTTGTTTTAAGAAGCAATTAAAGACTCACCTTTTTTCGACTGCTTATTAGTTATTAACATCTTGTGATAAGTGGAGAGCTAAATGCGCCTTGAGCATTAACTTTAATGGATCTGTGCGCTATATAAGAATTCACTATTATTATTATTATTATTATTATTAGGGTATAAGGAATAAGTATTTAAAGTTTCAAGATGACCGATTAAGAATTGTGGCCTGTAGGCGACACACAAAAAGAAAATGGGCGTGTGCGTGGCTCTGTCCCTGGGGGTTGGGCATGCACCCCAAATGATAGGAATGTTCCTTGGGGTACAAAGAATAAGCATTCAAAGTTTCAAGATGATACGTTAAGAAATGTGGCTTGTAGACGACAAAAAAATAAATACAAGGAATGGGCGTGGCTCTTCCCTTGGGGGTCGGGCATGCACCAAAAAACAATACGGATCATCCCTAGGGTGTAAAGAGTAAGTAAACAAAGTTTTAAGAAAATCCAGCTAGAATTGCGCCCTGTAGGCGACACACAAAAAGAAAATGGGCGTGGCTCTGCCCCTGCGGGTTGGGGATGCACCCCAAACGATAGGGATCATCCTTAGAGTATAAAGAGTAGGTATACAAAGTTTGAAGAAAATCCAGTAAGAATTGCGCCCTGTAGGCGACACAAAGACACACGAAAAGAAAATGGGCGTGGCTCCTTAGGGTACAAAGAATGTGTACGCAAAGTTTCAAGATTATAAGTTCAGAAATGTGACCTGCAGACGACAAACAAACAAAATACTAGAAATGGGCGTGGCTCTGACCCTGGGGGTCGGGCATGCACCAAAAACAATAGGGATCTTCCTTGGGGTATAAGGAAAAAGTATACAAAGTTTGAAGAAAATCCATGAAGAATTGCGCCCTGTAGGCGACCCACAGACACCCACACACACACACCCACACACCCATACATACATACATACACACACACACACCCACTCAGACAGGGGCGACGGCATAATACGTTCACATTATGAATGTGGACGTATAAAAAGTAGAAGTGCAAAATCAATATATTGAAAATTTCATTCAAATTACATAGTTCTGAGCGAAGTTATCACTGTTTGAAGTTTTGGAAATATTATCGCAACAACGATACTTGTTATTCGAGACTTAGACGCGCTTCCTCGAATTTAAATTAAATCATTATATGGCTGAAGCTTTCTAATCTACTTAAAACCGGTGCCATCCGATGGCCAGGAGGGGTGATTATGGGCTTATCATGTTAATAAATGTTTAAATAATAGTTTATATAACAATTCAAGTCAAAATAGAGACCTGTAACAGCAATCTCAACCCCAGAGATAACTACGCCCTTCGTTTATCTCTGATACAACTCGTCGGCCATTGATCAGCGTGAAATCTACTGTTTGGTAGGATTTGTTAGAATAAAATGTTGCCGATTTGAAAATGACTGGCGAGTTTTACCAGAGATAAACGAAGGGTAAACTTATCTCAGGCATCGAAATTGCTGCAATAGGCAGATTTAGCTCCTGCATAATACATCTTTAAAGTCAAATATTTAAAAAGATCCACAATGGAACCTATGATCCATCGATTCTGAATGTGAAGTTTTATTGTTGGGGGAATCTGGTACAACATAAAAACTAGGAAAGGGTTAGACAGAGAACGTCGATCTTTGTTGGAAACCACCCCACTATCCAGTGATGTGCTTCTGTACAGACTCTTCTGATCATCAGCAGCAGTAGTCTTTCTTCAACAGTCTCGTAACTTTTACCCTGCAGAAACCCATTGCCACCTTTCCGTTATATATAGGAACTAGACGTAGTGTCACTGTACCGTCTATTATTCACATCGTCCCCTCTATAGACCTGGTACTTATCACCACTACCTGGAAAACAACAACAAAGTTTGGATTTGATTAAATGTAACCTATTCAGTCGTCATTGAGAGAGGGAAGGGAGTGGGACTAACATATTGATAATTGTCTTGTAAGCTTGTAAGCATGGGACTTTAGCAGTATGTGTGTGTGTGTGTGTGTGTGTGTGTAGGAGGGGGGGGGGGTGCAAAACGCACGCGTTCAAAATATTTTCAGCACAAAAATATTTATTTTCTGGACATCAAAGAGAAGCATGGTTGATCATATAGATTTGGTCAGCAGCAACTTTGATGAGTGAAGATTCCAATAACCACAACTGTATACCCTGTTCACAAGATTGTTACATTTACAAACCTCCAATATGTGTCGTTCAATATCGTCATATCCGTTGCACTCGTTAAATTCGTTGCGTGTAAATAACGCCTAGAATTAGCGTGATTACCTCGTTTCTTGCTTTCTGTAATACTTCTGAGTGTACTTAAAGTCTGGTTGTTATTGATTGTGGCTGGAGCAGTTGCTGAGTAACCTGCAATCATCAAATTATATACTTACTGGCCTGGATAATCAATATTATTTACAACAAACTGGGCTATCGAGACACACTACATCAAGATGTTTCAAAGAGCATTGTCAAAAACTGTGTAATGAAACTTCGACAAAATTGAAACTACGGACAATTTGCCTTGTAAATCATATTGGGATCCAATTCCCTTTCGATCTTAGTCGTTCCAGTAAAGAGACTATCCGTATAAATTTAAAATTATTGAAGTACCTTCAAGTAAAGTTTATACCTAGCACAACAATCGGACACGAGTTTTCAGTATTGGTTTACGCCTTACAATCACGCCTTTTCAGTATTGGTTTACCAGAGCAATAAGGTGAGCAATGGCGAGCTACGTGGCTCGAGATTAGAGTTTGTGCTCCCCCTTGAGATTTTGCTACCCTTTTCAGATGGGAAAATCACGTGGATTCAATGTTGTTTATGAACAGGTTCAGATTATGATCATACAAAAATGAAATGAAATGGGATTCTATTCTGCCCGACGAGATTAGTGAAGACCGGCACAAGCCATACAGTGTGCTATGAGGGATATTTTTCCCGAACAGCGGTGCTACGGTCTACTCTTAGTCTTATTTCGAATTCAGTCAAGGGTTATTTCACGTGCACGCCAATGTATATACGGGACGTCTCTTTTTTAGTCCAATCGGAACGACTATACGTTGTCCCTTGCCAGATCTTGCATCCTCATTACAGCATATATCATATTGTTCAACCAGTGTTAAACATACTGTGATTCAGATAGTATGCTACAAATCGACTCTAGCATTATTGCCTTCAGCGCACCCCCTAATTATATAAATGCTGAGTTTTTGTGCTTCCACGGGATCTTGTTCCTCATGCAAAAACAGCGGTTACCACGCCCCTTTTCGTTTATTCGATTTTAAAATGGATAACACAAAGAGAATTGAAGTCTAAATAAATAAGATACCATAGACGTAGGTTTACAAGAAACGTGCTCTGAAAAACAAAACGTGCGTCTATCAATCATGCAGTTCTGTCAATACAGCCGATTAAATCTTAATGGCGTGTAGAAAGTACAACACACAATGTTAATTTGTTAACGAAAACATGCAATGTTAGATATTCTTATATTAATATGCTCCTTTGTGAAATGCTACAGATCTAATATTATGAAGCCATATTAACCATTAGGCAAATAGGGCACGTGCCTTAGGGCAAGCCAAAAATGTAGGCCACAAAACAATAAAGTAAAATAAAAAAAAAATGGATAATTATCGGGTGATGACATAAATGTTTCCCTTTATTTTTATGTAACCAAAGTGCACAGCGTTGTAATCTAGCTAATGTAATCTTATAGTATTTATAGAGTAAAAAAATTGTTCTGAATTTTTTGGTATTAAATTTCTTAATCCGGCACAGGTTCAATCCAATTTCTATACACATTATAAAATATCTGAAATTTAAAGTATCCAACGGCTCTTCCAGCATTAAAGGGGGATCACCACTGAAAGATTGTTGAAAATATCTACCATCTTTTTCTTCAAAATCGTTATTTTTATTCAGATTTTAGGCAGCTGTAATTCACAGATAGAACTTAATGCAATGGACAAAAGCTAAGAGAAACTTTACATGGGCCTACCTATCCTGAGAGGTAAATGATTTGGATTAAATGTTATTTTAACTATGCGGACTATTGTAACAGAAAATAGAAAAAGTCACAGCAGACGCATAGATGAAGATCAACTGCTACTTGTTCACAATTAGTGTATATATACGGCAATCCCTGATCACCAAATAAAATACCCTTCTGAATTATGGCCCTTTCAGGGCAGTAAGTCTTGGCGTGTCGTCAAATAAAACACCAGTCCTTTCATCATAAATCTCGCAGTTAACAGTTAAAAATCGGGACCATTATATTGATACAAACGACTCGCTCTTCGTCAGGTTGGGTGGCTTGCCTAAGTGTTAAAATTGAAAACAACATCGAGAGAGAGAGAGAGAGATGGGGACATGGGGTTTAACATTCACTCGACACCAACCAGGTCATTTCGGTATTAACACCGTTCAATTTTATTTCAATAATTCGGAGGAGAAAACCCACGAGGTTGGACAGGTGGCCCTACTCCATGTCACGTAAAACCGGGAAATCGAAACCACGCCAGTTTATTCAATGACAGACCTTATGTTACAGCGTGCACGTGCTAACCATTCGGCCATCCTACCCTTTAGACAACATTGAATGTGATATAAATGTATGGTTTGCAAATACTTTTTCGAATACCGTGGCTAAGTGAGTAAGACGCAGGCTCGCTAGGCTGTGGGTCGGGAGTTCGATCACTGTATTGGTCGAGAAAGTTCATCCAGATTTTCTGGCGTGGTTCCCCCTTATTAGTGTCTTGTCGTTCCGATGGGATGAAAACCCGAGGTCCCGTGTACATGTTGGCGTGCACGTAAAAGATCCCGTGACCGTTAGAATTCGATATAAGTCCAGGTCGTAGATCCGCTCTCCGGGCAGTATTTCCCTAAAGCACACTGTACGGCGTACGTCCGTCTCCATTAGCCCGGTTCGGAGCAGAACAGTAAGGCGTTAAACCCCCTTTCATTTCATTTTCTATTTGAAATATAAGCTAAACGGGATTTGGAGAATTTTAGTTGATTTTTTTTTTACGGTTGAGCCAATAATCAATATTTATATGCAGTTGGTCTATATTAACACAGGGTATAAATGTTATGGATAGGCCTACACAGTTACTGAGTTTAATACTAAGCGACCTCTTTCTCTCTCTCTCAATTTCAGCACTCCTTCCAACCTTCAACCAGACGTGTTATTGTAGAGCTCCTCACTAGAGATTATTATAATGAACTTCTATTCTAAACAAATGTGTCAACTGCATGTATAGGGCAATATCGTCTGTCTACTTGTACATGTACTTGTGTTTGCTGTGGATTTTACGAACTCAGTGTATCAAATGGAGAGAATATAAAGTAAAATTATGTCTGACCAGAGAGAAATGGATGTTGAGGTTGAAATTGAAAAGGGTAGTATAAAGTCCTTGCTCAATAAGATATGTAAACGGCTAGATAATATCGAAGTGCATATGGAAAAGATTGATGACATTCAACTTTCTTTGCATAATATTTGTACAAAAGTAGCAAACCTTGAAAATATTATTCAACAAATTCAAGTAAAAAGTCAAGAATTAGAGAGCACTACTCAGAGAATTAACAACATGTGTGAAGAAGCTCACCAACAAATCACTTTAAACAAAGAACAGATAAAGGGTATCCAAGTGCAAGTGAACTCATGTATTGAAATTTCCCCTTCAGTCATAGCCGATATTACAACCCTGATTAAAGATCACGGTGTAATTAAAGACACACTATTAGATCTACAGTGTAGATCAATGAAAAACAATCTAGTTTTTAGTGGATTAAAAGAATCAAATCCCGAAGACATTGAAGCTAAATTAAGAGGTTTTCTCAACCATGAATTAGGAATACATCATTGTGTGGAATTCGGCAATGTGCACAGATTTGGCAAAATCATGAATGGTAAACATCGCCCGATAGTGGCCCGTTTCATCTACTACAATGATCTCAGGGAAATAAAGAAACGTGGATACAAACTTAAAGGTACGCCTTACGGAATCAGTGAACAATTCCCTGCAGCTATCCAAGAGAGGAGGAAACAGCTATACCCCATAGAAAGACGCTTTCGGTTGTCAGGACACCGCACACGTCTCATAAGAGATAAGCTTTTCATAGACGGCCAGCTATACGCAGGTGAAACCAGTCCATTAGAAATGTTAGATGAAACCCCACGACGTAATCTATCAGCCACGGCAGCTACACAGAGTTCTGAGACCAACCGATACTATCAACCACCCAAGCGAGCACGCTACGGATCGACGCCGGAGAGACTGGGACATGAGATAGCGTAGGACTTGTTGGGGAATACAATTAATGTAGTATCTTGGAATATTTGCAGATCACTAAAAGATAAAGTAATTGACTGTGACTTCGTTAATATTATATGCCAGTATGATATTGTATGTCTATTCGAATGTTGGATCAAACCCGAAGATAATCAATCTCTAGAGTTAGATAATTATACATATTATTGTATACCCAGGGCTAAAGCAAAAGGCGGTGGTATTGTCATATTTATTAAAACTTTAATTAGCAGGTATTGCACAATTTTAGAAACTAAAGAAGACAGCATCGTGGTACTAGAAGTATCTCGTAATAAAGATTCACACGATAAATTATATTTGATAGCTAACTATTTCCCACCAATTAATAGTGTCTTCTATGATAAATATGATGTCGATCTATTTACTTGTTTAGAAGATTGTATACTTAAATACAAATCCAAAGGAACCATAGTTTGCTTCGGTGACTTTAATAGTAGAACAAGTACTAACAATGATTACATTGATCTGGACTGTTTGTCTAAAACATGTTTAGATAATCTGTCGTCAGTTATAAAATACACACCTGATACATGTACTATTAGTAAGCGAAATAACACTGACCCTAATGTAAATCAATTTGGCAGAAACTTACTTTCTTTGTGTAAAACAACCGGTCTGAGAATTGTGAATGGCCGACATGAGGAAGATAAAAGTGGGGCAATCACATTTTATAACACTAGAGGCACAAGTTTAATAGACTATGTCTTATGTGATGAGAAAACGTTTTCTAAAATATTGACATTCCAGAGTGGTATGTTTAACCAATACTCTGACCACGCACCTGTATGCTTCACAATGTGTAGCCCGGTTGACACAAGAAATATTGTGTATAATAATGTTCATAACATTGATTGTACAAATTCCGATAACAATGATTGTATAAATTTTGATAATACTGATTGTGTAAATTCAGACAACCATATAAACTCTATTTTCAGATGGAATGAAGAAAACTCAGTCCACGTTGTTAATGCTGTTAGTAACGAATTTAATAAGTTGTTTGAACTATGTAAAATTGGAAACCGCGATCAACGTAGCATAAACTACTCGATTGAAAAGTTTTCAGGGGCGCTCGTTAGTATTATACATCCTTTCTGCAGTGAAACTAAAATATGTAGGTCTCACAAAGTAACTAAAAATAAAAGGTCATCTGCTAAGTTCGACCAACCGTGGTTTGATGAAAAATGTAAACAGCTATTTAAAGATTATAAAAATTCACTTCATGCATTTAATATGTATAAGTCACTTGAAAATCATTCAACTCTTGTTACTAACAAAACAAAATATAAGAGAACCGAGCGCACATTAAAAAATAGATATAAATTACAACAAGGAAATATGTTGAATTTTTTAAGAAAAAATAACCCCAGACAATTTTATAGATATTTTAAAAGGGCTGGCAGATCCGTTCGATCAAATCTATCTACTGAAGAGTTTTATTCACATTTTTCAAACCTGTGTTCCACGAATGCTAAAGTCAACGAAACAGTAGAGGAATATATGAATAAATACGAAAACCATCCCACTGACTTGAATACACAAGAGCTAGATTTAGAAATATCCGAACCAGAAATTTCTTCTGCAATTGATAACCTAAAGACTAATAAATCGAGTGGATTAGATGGAATATTAAATGAGTTTCTAATTAAATGTAAAATGACACTGATGCCATGTCTTAAGTATTTGTTTAATAATGTTTATGATTCAGGGTATTTCCCCACAAGTTGGTCGATAGGCTGTATTGTCCCAATCTTTAAAAAGGGGGATGTTAACGATGCTGACAACTATAGAGGAATAACGCTACTCAGTTGTTTAGGTAAACTATTTACAAGTATTTTAAATAAAAGATTGATCAAATATGACGCACAGTATTCACTCATTACGGACGCACAATTCGGCTTTAGAAAAAATATGTCAACTACTGATGCGATTTTTTCGCTACATTATTTAATTAGAAAATATCTTAATAAAAAAAAGAGACTTTACTGCTGCTTCGTGGATTATAGGAAAGCTTTTGACTTTGTAAATAGACACAATTTATGGTACAAATTATTAAAACAGGGCGTTAAAGGGCGTATGTTTAGCATAATCAAGTCACTCTATGACAATGTCAGGTGCTGTGTCAAAAACGATAATCTACTCTCAACAATGTTTTTATGTTCAAATGGATTATTTCAAGGCGAGGTTTTATCTCCGATATTATTTTCCCTGTACGTGAACGATTGTGAAGATCAATTTCTAACAGATAATTGTCCATCTATTAATTTACAAATGATCAATTTATTTTTATTAATGTACGCAGATGATATGGTTTTATTTGCAGAAACCCCTGAAGGTCTACAAAAATTATTATACTCACTTGAAAGTTATACCGATTCGTGGGACTTAACCGTAAATATTGAAAAAACGAAAATAATGATTTTCAGAAACGGTGGTAAAATAAGAGAAAACGAAATTTGGTTCTATAAAAATAATGTTTTAGAAACTGTCAATGAATTTAACTACTTAGGTGTACTTTTAAATTATAATGGTAAATTTAATAACACGCAAAAACGCTTAGCGGACCAAGGGCGTAAAGCTCTTTTTAGCTTATCAAATACTTGTAACAAAAATCACTTTAACGTAGAAACAAAATTATCAATCTTTGATACATACGTCAAAAGTATTTTAAATTACGGTGCCGAGATTTGGGGCACACATTCGGCTAGCGATATTAAAAATTTTATTTATTTTTTTGCAAAAAACTACTTGGCGTCCGAAAAACAACTTGTAGTAGTATGATTTATAACGAACTCGGTAGATACCCTTTGATTTTAGATAGAAAATGTAGGATTTTTAAATATTGGATTGGTCTACGTAATACTGATAATGTTATTCTTAACTCCTGTTATGAAGATATGATTATAAATAATGACAGTTGGATTAAATTTGTTAAAACTGAATTAGATAGAATCGGTCTTGGATATATATTGCTTTTAAAAGAAGTTAACAATGGTACGTTCCAAATTATAAAAAATAGGTTATATGATATCTTTGCCCAAGAAAACATGGAAAAAATAAAATCGTCCGCCAAAGGTATAATTTATCAACATTTAACCGTTAACTTTACGCTGCAGAGCTATTTAAAAAAAAGCGTTAAATCTATTTTCCTTAAAACTATAAGCAAATTCCGAATTTCCGCGCATAATTTAAATATAGAAGTAGGCCGATACAATAAAATAGAACGTAGTGAAAGAAAGTGCACACTTTGTAACCTAAATGACATAGAAGACGAATTTCATTTTATTATAGTCTGCCCTTGCTATAATGAATTGCGTCACCAGTTTATCAAACCATACTTTTTACGAAATCCTAACATGTTTAAACTAATTCAATTATTAAGTACAACTTCAACATCCGAAATACGGAACCTTGGCAAATTTCTCATTTCTGAAGTTAAGAAAAGAACCACTCTATTAAATAATAATTAAACTGATCTTACTAAATGTACCCCCCCCCCCGCTCTCCTTTGATTCAACTATTTATTTATTTTATCTTTTGTTGTTTTATTTTGTGGTAATAATATAGCTTATTTCCCCCCTTTAAAGTCATTTTAGAAGTTCTGAAGATTTTACGAAGCTTATAATATTTACTGCATTTTCCAGTCATGTTAAATTTAGGCTAGCAATTTAATACAATTTATCTACACCCCATCCCCAAACTATTTGTCTCTTTGTATTTAATGGACATGCGTATATTGTATTTGTGTGTATGTAATTATAATGTTTGTATTTACTTGCCGTGTATATATTGTGTTTGTGTATATATGTTATCTGATGAGTCAGTAGACTTAAAGAAATAAAGAATTGAATACCAAATGGTCCCGATCAGGTGCGCAATTACCAATAGAGCACGCAGTGGCGACACCAAACGACTTCATAATGATAGTTGCTAGGCAGAAATGTATACATTCTAAATTCGTTGATGTTGATGCTAAACATGTAAAGCATCTATTAAGAAGACATTTTTCGTCTAAATAATAGAAACAAGTTGGAACAGAATTGAAATTTACACTGAACAAACAAAGAAGTTGGGTTATACATTGTCTTAAATTAGAAATTACATGAATGGAAGTTAGAAATTACATGAATGGAAGTTAGAAATTACATGGAGGTTAGAAATTACATGAACAGAAGTAAGAAATTAGACAATAACATGTTAGAATTTTGACTCGAATATACCGCCATAAAGGTTACATTCATACTTTTTCTAAATTACACGTATGAACTAAGTGATAATTGATGATAAGTGTATTAAGAACAACTCATGTAAGCATACCAATATAAATTAGCTATTGAAATATATCCATTATAAAACGAAACAGCTTTTATAGAATGATCATCTTGGTTATGCTCAAAAACCCCGACATAACATAAATTAAATCACGTGCTTTAATTTAGTATCTATAGCTGTAATATTGTATGGCATTATAGCAACTGTAATGTACAAATTATAACAAATACAAACACCAATTAAGACTACAATAAAACTTTTCCTAATCCTACTACCCTTTTAAAAAGGCATATATCCACAAAAGAAATGTGAAAAAACGCATAAAGATATTATACGTATAAAGATAGATAATAGATAAATAAATATAAACCATACTATACATTATACAAGCGTGCAGCTGTAGAGGCAATAAATCATATACCTGTGGTTCATAATTTTGATTTTGTGATGAAGGAGTACGGGCATTAGTTCTAGAAGTCTGGTCTGAAACAAATGCCACATAATGTTTTGAAATATATTGTTTCCCTCCTTACCTACTAAATCTATACTAGGAATGTATTTTCTTCACTATGTATTAGAAATTAAAACATGTACCGATAACTCTTCCTTGATATTTGCAGTCTCCAAAATAAAAGGTTTGTCCTGAATTCGGTTGAGAAATAAAATCATACACTTATTTTGTACAGAGTAGATGTTTTTTTAAACTGTAATTAATTATTGTTAGCCTATTACCATCGTGCACAAATTGCGTTTTGGAATTATAAAATCTAATTGGCTTCTGAAAATGAAAATAACACCAAAAATACAAAAAAAAATATATGTTTTAAATACCAATTAGCTGACGTCACCATACGTAAGTTAATCATTTTCTTTTTGTGTCTTTATAGTAAATTAACTTGTATATAGAAAAAGCAATCTAGAATATCACCGATCTAAGCACTTACATGTCATATGCAACTCTGTTTCGAGGTATTCGCCAATTATGGAAAATATAATTTTTATTAGAACGTTAATCGAATATTCAGTTACAATCATTGCAAATACAGAACCATGACTCATGAGAGGGTCAGAACTGAACTTTGAAGATTATTTTAGCTGATTTCTTTCTTAATGATGTCATGGGCGACTTTTATGATTCGAGACTAGCAAGATTATACGAAATGCCTTTTTAAAACTATTTTTCAGTTTCACAAAACTGAATGCATTTTGTGTAACCAAATGAATGTTTCGTATGTAATTCTTAGAAAGCTATGGACGGATTCGTTACAATATAAACAAGCCAACAGTGAGGCTAATGTCCCCCGCCGAAATCCCAAAATAAATAGATGACACATATTTATTAATCGCACATTTATTTTTTTCAAAAGTATGGAGCAATCAAACTATACAATAAGTTTCATCACACTCTATCAGATAAAATCAAGATTATCTTGTCCCAAAGCATCGACCAATGAAATTGATTAGCTCTGCTTAGCTTCAGCTCGAAATGTTAATCATTGAACCCAGTCAAGACATTCGCCTAATGAACATCTACATCAAGTTTAAACATTCTACCTCAATTAAAAGCAGAGTTTTTATTTACCAAAGTCTTGACCAATCAAATTACTTTTCGCTCCTTAGCCTAAGCAAAAAATTCTCACTATCAAGGTATAATGAATCTATATTCTGAGTTTCAACGCTCTCACTTTATTATAACCAAAGTTACCGTGCCCCAAAGCATCAACCACTCAGATTGCTTATCTCTGCTTACTGTAAGCAGAAAATGTTTATCACCGAACTCCATCAAGGCATTCACCTAATGAACGCCTACACCAAGTTTGGACATTCTAGCTCATTTAGAAGGAGAGTTACTGTGTTCCAAAGTTTCGGCCTATCAAATTGCTTATCGCTCTGCTTAACCCGAGCAGAAAATGTTCATTATCGAACAAGGTCAAGGTGTTGATGTAATCAAACTATACACCAAGTTTCGTCACCTTCACTTAATTAGAACTAAAAATATTGTGTCCCAAAGCATCAACCAATCAAAATTGCTTCTCTCTGCTTACCCTAAGCAGAAAATGCTCAATTTCGAACCCCATCAAGGTAAATAAACACCTACACCAAGTTTGAACATTCTATCTGAATTAGGCGGAGAGTTATTGTGTCCCAAAGAGTGTGACAGACAGACAGTCAGACGAACCCATTTTTATAGTTCCCCAATTTCTTCGAAAGGCGGGGGACAAAAATAGAATAGCTCTGTATATAAATATAAATATAAAATATGGAAATCTATTATTCTAAGAATGTATATATATATCATCGATTTTGCTATATTTTGTATACATTATTAATATCTGAAGACGCCCATAGAAGGCAGACAGCTAGCATATATAATTTAATGTATGTCAGAATGAAGTAAATTGGAGAATTTTTTTACCTGGACGTATTTTTTATTTATTTATGCATTTATCTACCGTAAACAAAAAAGTACTTGTACTTTATCTACTTTAATAAATATATATATTTATATGTAAAAAGTCAAATTAGGCAAAAATCGTCAACTTCAGAACATGATAACTTAATCCCAATGTGTTTATGGTAATATAAGTTATAACGTGTGACGCGGGTAATGCGGTCTCGTGTAAGTTTTGAGATAAATACACATTATTTATCTGTATACAGTTTCCACTGTACAATAGAGCCCACAATCTGCAGTGTAAATCCAATCTGTCAATCAATCAATCGATATTCTTTTATACAAAACTAATTATTAAATCTATTCAGATGGCTCGGTATACGTTCTCGTTTATTTTAGTTTTAAAGAGAGAGAGAGAGAGAAATGGGGTTTAACGTCCACTCGACACAAACTAGGTCATTTTGGGACTAACATATGGTTTCAGTTTTATTTCAATAATTCGCTTGCGCGTAGGGGTCTTTAGCAGTGGGAGGAAACCGGAGTGCCCGGAGGAAACCCACGAGGTTGAGAAGGCGCCCCCATCTCCATGCCACATACGCTCGCACCAGGGCTCGAAACCACAGCTGCAAGCCAGAGGTGACCGGCCAGCTAGAGGTCGAAGCGCGGCACTCTAGACCACTAGGCCATCCCAACTCTCCCTTTAGTTTTAAAAATGATACATTTAGTGATTGCAGATTTACGAATTCGCTAAAGTAAACTATATCCAGAAACCCGGTGCCTTTAAATAAAAATAAATTAGTTCAACAATGTAAGAAGTCAAAATAACTGAATTATGACAACATCTATAAATTATTCAAATAAAATACCTGTACCGTTTCCATATTGCTGTATGTTGCATAATCCTTTAAACAGAATAGTGCATGTACATTGAAATGAATTCTGAGTCAAATTTGAAGAAGAAAAAAACAATATGGTATAAAAGAATTGAATGCCTTTGGAACCAAATGCCATTAGTCCAGTTAGATAGAATAAGGTAAAACATAATAACCTGAGAACAAGGCGTTTTATAGCTGAGGCGCTGGAGGCGCCAGCCTCCTCGCGAAAAATATCAAAGAAATTGGAAAAGTAAAACGGGAGAAAAATGCTAAAACCTGAAGGCAGAGAAAAGGGCCCTACGTCCGACAAAAGGGCCCCTCTGGTCAAGTGAAAGGGCCGCTGTGTCCGAGTCAATCGTTTTCTATACACTGTTACTGTCGAATCTACTACTGAATGAGAATGTAGTCATTGCATTGGCATAAAAATCATCAATCAACACCCCCCCGTCAAAGAGGGCCATCAAAATAGTGTAGCCTCCGCCATGATAAACCTTAAAACGGCCCTGCCTGAGAATCTAGTTTTTAATATGTTTTAAGAAGTGTCGAGATATTATCAATACGTATATATCGTTAGATTCATCAGATAGCAAACTACATAAACAGGGGTGGCGTGGGAATAAAAAATGAATAATAGGCAAATCAATAATACAAGAGAACGAACAAATGTACACGATTAAAGATGTTTGTCAAAGCAAGGAAACTCACAAGTAACGACGATATAAATGTCATATTTCATTGCGCTTTCAGTTATCTGCTTTGTTTTTTGCGCGTGGTATCGTTCGATCAGTATCAAGGGTGGACTATAAATTCGTCCTCAAGAATTTGATTTACCTTTACAGAAAAGCCCTCAACCAAATGGAGTGATTTTTTAAAAGAAACATTAATATCAATTTTTGAAAGGTAATAATAGAAAGTTTTACCTCGACTACTGGATTTTTCATCGATAACTTCACAACAAGGTAATAATCTTCTCCATGAATTCAATGCATCTCGTTTAAAAACACAATAAAATACAAAAATAAAGAGACCCTGGAGGGCGTTGAAGATAGCAAACAGATAGCTGAACACAGTCCGCATTGGGCCTATGGCAAATATGGCAAATATCCACGTAAGTCCTAGCAATATGACTACACCGACTGCTCCACGAAGTTTTGATAACTTGTCAGACTGGTCCGACTTGGTTAATTTCTTGGCTTGAAGACCACACAGTTGCCTCAACACCAAAGCGAATGCTATAAAGTTAATCAACAAAACAAAAAGAACTGGGCCAGCAAACGCACCATAAAAAGCATACGGCGTTAGCCAACATCTGAAAAATAGAAGAACATAATATTTTAGTAGAAGTAATTAACTCTGTCACTATCATGTACCTGTATTTGAATATATTGAAAATCCAAAGCAATCAATTAAAGATACTTTCGACAAAGGTATGTATCGGATGGTTATTTCCAGTAAAAGTATGGCCATTTTGGTATACATGAAGAATCGGATTCCTCGAAAAAAATCCATGGAGCGTGCACGGGGCTGTCTGCTCGAGTAACGTCAAAGCTGCACGCGTAGATTGTCTGAACTCTTGTTGTTAGGGAGCGCTCGGTATATAATAATAGGATGATAAAACTTAATAGTAAGCGAACGTTGAAAAAGTGGGAGACTTAAACAGTTTCTCAGATAAAACCACGGAAAAGGACGTGGATAGGTGATAATCTAAGAATTACTTAAAGGCTTTGATATTTATGATAATGGACAGCCATTAAAAACAACATCGTCTTTTATGTGCAATGAATTCTCCTCCGGCTTCGCGCACGTTGCTAGTAACCACGACTTCACTTTGGGTATTTCCTCGTGAATACAATGTTTTGAGGGGGATTTGAAGTAAGTTTTGTACGGCCGAAGGTATCTTTATGGTTTTCAGACAAATTTCTCTTTTGCCATCAACTGTAACCAAGTTCGTGACAAAGGTTATAACTCTGCGATAAAAACAAATTGTGACCGGCCAAAATTAAACTATAGAAAGGTTAACGGGCGAATGCATAGACAGCAACCGCAACAAGACCAACAGTGCCTCAAAGCGTGTAACAAATTTGAGTCATACCAAGAGATTTTAAACATTACTTGTTTTTAACATCCTAGGTTTGGTCTAATCAATCCTATTTGGAGATAAACACCAACTTTTAAGAAATAGAGGACTGTTTTTGTCCATTTGATACGCCTTAAAGGTCGAAAACGCGTAGAAAAATTCCATGAAGATTTATTAGAATAAAGTTTTGAATTGTTCATTGCAGTGATTCGCCCAGGATATTTAGAGGACTGTTAGATTCATTTGAGGCCACTTTTCGACCAATCAGAGTATAATATAGTATAACTGATACTTACACCCCACTATCTAGTTTATTGTAATTATCAGTATTATTAATGCCCAGTGTTATAGCTACTATAACTAGCGGTATTCCTATAAATAAAATTTAAAAAAAATGATAAGCTAGACATAATGTACTGTTTTATCACACCAATTATTGTATTAATATTAATTTTGAAATTCCGATACTTGCAATAATGGCCATCTCTCCAGAACGTCAATTGTAAGATTCAGTAAGTTTGTAGATGGTCATAATATATAAAGTATGTTTAAATGCATACACAGACTGGGTGTGGTTGGATTTAAATAGCGTCATATTGCTAATTTAAAGTTTAACAAGTTCTGAATTGTTTCATTACAGTAGTTAGGGCGCTTGTATGGCAATTTGCACGTGCGCGCATGACAAAGATTTCGTCAAGGTTAATCACGGCAAGAGTATGACCCCTGAGATACATGAGACTATCCGTGCTGCGGTTGTCTTCGATGCGTAAGACCGGAGCAGCTATTCTGATACTGAGAGATATGAGTGTTGTTTCGTTTTATAATCGTAAGGACGAAGCCATTTGAGGGGTATGACGTCACAGACGAGTCCATTCATAGAGTGACGTCACAGTACTGAGCGTAACGTTATGCATAGTAGGTTGAACGTTGGGGGCTAAAAATAGACGTGATGCAACGTTATGCATCGTAGGGTGTACGCTGGAGACTAAATATAGACGCCATGTAACGTTATACAGCGCATATGCAACGTTATACAGCGTAGGGTGTACGATATCGAACGTTTGATGACGTCACGAAATACAGGGGATAAAAGGACGGGACGAGACGGTTTCTGACATTTTCATGCGATCACTGAGCGAAGCAAGATGAGTTTTTCTTTACGACCCGTGGACAGAAGATACAGCCGATTGTTTAGAACCGAATCGCTATGTGTGGAAATAGATTTTCTTGAAGATTGGACTCACGTTCCGGCCAACGATGTACCACAACAACTACACGATACCTTTGAGGCCATCATCGAGGAAATTCGCCGAACCTTGGACGCCAGAGAAAGTGACTACGTTAGAATCGCCATCAGTCACCCGGGACTCACAACACCTATTTGGCTACCCTTTCGTGAGTATCGCTTGTTAAAGGCCAAAGACGTATTACAGAAAGTGGCTGCCGTGTTACAGAGTAATGAAGAATTTCGACTGGATCAACGCATGTCCATGAGTATATGTCACGTGTCCCCTCCCGATGGCAGAGGTAGCGGTGGAACAAACATGGAGAAGAGACACAGTGCTAATTTCGACGAATATTTAAAGAAAGATAGGTTGCCAGGCAACGAAACATACGCCCACAGCAGCTAAATCGTCCGGGCAATCAATAAGAGTTATCGCATATTCTTACTGTTTTCGGTAGTGAAACATTTATAATACCCTGAAATCTGATTAAGATTAACAACTCATAAAATAATTATCAGAAAATCATTAGAATTTGTTTGGTTTTTATAAAGTTCTCCCCCATGCTAACGTTTAGTATACGAAAACATTTAAAATTATGAATTTAGCTGTTCAGTTATCAAAATTCATTGAAAATCAATATACATGTGCAAAAGATTTTTCAAAGTGATCAAAGGAGATAACTCTGACAGTAATTATTGGAATTCGCTGAAAATCAATAGGATTCTTCATCCGGTGACCTTAAACACTGTGTACAAATTTAAAGTCAATCGGATATTAACTTTGGCCTCTGGAGCGTTCACGAGATTTTCTGAGGTGATCAAGGGCCATAACTCTGTCAGTAATTATCGGAAATCGCTGAAAATCAATAGACTCTTTGTTTCATGACCTTACACACTGTGTATAAATTTAAACTCGATCGGATATTAACTTCGGCCTCTAGAGCATCCACAAGATTTTTTGAAGTGATCAAGGGCCATAACTCTGGCAGCAATTATCAGAAATTGCTTATAATCAATAGGCTTCTTCGTCTCATGGCCTTAAACACTGTGTATAAATTTAAAGTCAATCGGATAATCACTTTGGCCTCTAGAGCGTCCACAAGCAATTGTGGACACCGGACCGACGGACCGATGGACGGACGGACGGGCGCGACGACAATATACGACCACATTTAAATGTAGGCGTATAAAAAGAGATGCCTTGTCACCATTAAAAATAGCGATGAACTATGTTTTCAGCGAGCCATTGTCGTCGCTCGTCACTTTGCAAACAAACAGGATACACCTGAATGGGTAAGAGAGAAGAAGAGATTAACCAACAACACAGGACCCCTAACATGGCAGACCAGAAAAACGGAAGACCCTCATAGATGCCGTTGGTGGAGCCAGACAAGCCTGCACGGGGATGGAAACCTGGGAACTGTACGCCAAGTACTATTCAAAAAAAGTAGGGGATATTTGATTTTGGGGGCATAATACTAAAATATGCAAATGACTACGAAAAAAGTCACTATAGAACCTAACAGAAGAAACATTTCCAGTTACATGTGACGCCCAAACGCACCAATAGCTACCGCATGGAATGTAGGTGATGCTTGGGTTCATCATGGGGGTCCAACCCAAGATTTGCACGACTCTGAATGTTACAGTCATTGTGGCATTGAATTCCAGGGCGGAAACATCAGTTTAATTGTTTTAGTGACCAGAAAACAAATTTTGATATGCGTCGGCTTACCCAAAATGAAAGGTTACGTGCCCTTGGCATGCTACAGATCGGCACAACACAGGCGGTTGTGGCGCGGACGATGAATGTTTCTCAGCCTGTCATAAGCAGGCTATGGTCCAGATACCGTGATACACAATCTGTACAGGACAGACCACGCTCGGGTCGACCAAGGGCGACAACTCAAGCCCAGGATCGATTTATCCGTACCTTGGCCTTGAGAAATCGTGTCATCACAGCAAATCAGATCAGCGCTCGTCTTCAAACAGACACTGGTGTGAGAGTGAGTGGCCAAACGATTCGGAATCGACTGCATAGGGGTCACCTTCGCGCCGACGTCCTCGCGTGATCCCTTGTTTGAGAGATTATCACATTCAGGCAAGACGTCGTTGGTGTAGGGATCGTCAACACTGGGATAATCGACGCTGGAGCAATATGATGTTTTCAGATGAGTCAAGGTTCACTGTTGATTTTTTGGACAGACGTAGGAGGGTGTGGCGTCGTCGAAACGAGCGCTTCCAAGACGTTAACGTCATCAGACATGATCGATTTGGGGGTGGTTCTGTTATGGTGTGGGGAGGCATCACTGTTGCTGGAAGAACGGCTTTACATGTTGTTGCAAGGCGTGTTACAGGCGAGTACTACCGGGACAACATCTTGGCAGTCCAAGTCCATGTTGTGCCGTTCGCACGACGTCATGGCCGCCGTTTCATCTTCCAGGATGACAACGCAAGATGTCACAGGGCCAGGATCGTTACAGGTTACCTCCAACAACAGAACATCACCACATTACCTTGGCCAGCACTGAGTCCCGACCTCTCCCCCATCGAGCATGTCTGGGACATGCTTGGACAGAGGTTACGTCAACGTCAACAACGTCCTGCCAATGTCCAAGAACTTGCTGCTGCGTTGCAACAGGAATGGGACAATCTGGACCAAAATGACCTTAGACGTCTCATTAGGAGTATGCCACGTCGGATCAATGCTTGTTTGGCAAACAGAGGAGGATTTACCCGTTACTGACTTTGTTGTGATGCTGTGGTAACTTTGCTGTTTGACCCCGGGTATCATTTTACCCTTATAATGGTCAGTCTGTGCCTTACTTAGTCTAACGATCATTTGGAATAAATCGATGAATGTGAACTTCATTTCATTTTGTCATTTGTTTCTTCGTCAGTTTCATTAGGTGACTTTAATAACACTTAAAAATCAAATATCCCCTACTTTTTTTGAATAGTATATTTGGGAGAGCAAGGATATCAGCTCAACGTTTTCTCTCGCGCCATCTTTGGGAAGGCGATCTATCGTGGAACAAAATACGTCACCGGAACACCAAAACATCTGAACCTGTATTTACACGACAGACATTACGACGTCATTACCTCCATGCCCGCCTTTGTGGAGAGGTCGTATTTTTGTGAGACCTGTCAAGTGGGAAACGACCGTGCCGAGAAACATTCGTGTCACGTCATGTGCCACGGATGCAAGACAGTGGGTCCAACCTGTCCACCCGATCCCAACACAAAGACGTGTTATCGATGTCATCGTGTGTTTGTGAGCCGTCAGTGCTTCGACAATCACCTCGCCACCCGTTCCAGAGCCAAGTGCAGTGTGTGTCATCGGTGGAAGAAATGTGAGAAGTGTCAGAAGGATTGGGACGTCATCAAGGCCAAGCGAAATTTAGAACTACAGAAATCAACGTTGACCCGCTTCGTCTTTTTTGACTTTGAATGCCAGCAAGATACCGGTGACCACATTCTCAACTTATGTGTCTTGGAAACCTGCTGTCACTTTTGCATCGACAACCAAGAACCCTGCGAGCACTGCGACATGTACTGGAATCACAGACTGGAAATTGTGTTTAAAGGCCAAGACACACTGGACGATGTGGGAAAATGGTTTTTGCAACTCGCTGGTCACGGTGCGGTGGTAGATGGTCGGTCAAGTCCCGTAATTGCCGTGGCCCACAACTTCAAAGGTTACGACGGATTACTGATTTTACAGACGCTGCACAAACATTCCGTGGCGCAACCCTAAGTCATTATGAGTGGTGGTAAAGCGATGACGATCACTGTCGGTACGGTAAAATTCATCGATTCCCTCAACTTTCTACTGATGGCTTTACGGGACATGCCCAAGACCTTTGGCCTGCAAGAACTCAAAAAAAGTGTATTTCCCTCACCATTTTAACAGACCGGAGAATGAAGAATACGTGGGCGCCTATTCTCCCGACACCGATTACGATCCGGATGGCATGAGTGTATCGGAACGAGAGAAGTTTCACGAGCAGCACATTCACGATGTCTTTGATTTTCGGCAGGAAATTCTGGCCTACTGTAAGAGTGACGTAGATGTCCTCCGCCGATGTTGTGGCGTGTTTTGAGAGATATTTCTCATGGACACGGGAATCGATCCCTTGGAGAAGAGCCTGACCCTGGCCTCCGCTTGCAGTCACGTGTTACGCACAAACTACCTCAAAAAAGACACCCTCGTCGTCATTCCTCGAGCCCTGATGCAAGAACCGAAACCAGGCAAGGAATGGCACCGCTTCCAGGCTCGACAACAGTCCAACAAAGCCCTTCGATGGTTGGAATGGGAACAACACAGACTGCATTCCGAAACCAGACCCCACTACCAAACATTCGACACGCCCGCAACGGCAGTGAATGCCGAGTTGGCCCTTACAGTTTAGATGGAATGGACACGACGACGGGTACGGTGCACGAGTTTCATGGGTGTGCTTTTCACGGTTGTCCCAAATGTTTTCCGGGCTCCGTCCAAGACGTTCAACATAAACACCCCTACGATACATCCCGCAGTATGAGGGACTTGTATCAGAAGACCCAGGAACGTTACCGTCGACCCCAGGAGCAGTACGGTATGCACACCATCCGCGTCATGTGGGAATGTGAGATGGTGGAAGAACGACGCCATGATCCCGAGATGGACGAATTTTTACGAGGATTGGAAGATCAGCAATGGCCCGCTCCCGAACCTCTGATGCCCCGCAATGCTTTCTTCGGCGGGAGAACCAATGCCATCCATAAACTCACCAACCAACTAAAATCACTTTTTGATCAGAATCACATAACTGACAAACTCTTCCATCAACTAAAAACTACACATCCAATAGCACCGTATGCCAGAGCCACTATTAAAATTCATAAAAACCCGATTAAAGCTAGACTATTGATTTGTTCGCGAGATTCTGTATTTTACAATACAGCACAGTTTCTCTCCAAACTACTCTCACCGTTAGGGAAGTCAGCTGCTTCATTCATTAAAGACTCCGCCGAATTCTGCCAGGAACTATATCGCCAAGACAATGCAGAGGTAATGGTTTCGTACGATGTCATAGATTTATTTACTAATATTCCCCATGATTTAGCATTAGAAGAACTTAAGATAAGATTAGACAACCTGCCTGAACCACTTGACAGCTCACTCACTAACAGCGACATAATAGACCTCACCAGAGCATGTATCCAAGCAACCTATTTCACCTGGGGGGATGATTTTTATCAACAAATTCACGGTTTACCTATGGGCAGTCCGTTATCGCCTCTACTAACTGAAATTTTTATGACCGCGTTTGAAGAGAAAGCCCTGGCAATATCACCTGTTACACCCATAGCCTATTTTCGCAAAGTAGATGACACGTTTGTTATTTTAAACAGCACAGAAGAACATACTACCCTGCTACAACATCTTAATCAACAGAACGACCGCATCAAATTCACGTCAGAGACTGAAATTTGTTATTTTAAACAGCACAGAAGAACATACTACCCTGCTACAACATCTTAATCAACAGAACGACCGCATCAAATTCACGTCAGAAACTGAAATTAATGATACCCTTCCATTCCTTGATGTAAAAGTGGAGAGAGAAAACGGCACCATAAAAACCAGTGTATATAGAAAACCAACGCACACAGACCAGTATGTACACTTCAAATCCAACCAACCTATCAGTGTCAAAAGATCAACTTTATCATCATTAGTAAAACGCGCAAAAAGAATTTCAACACCTGAGAAACTGGATGCAGAGATGACCCACCTCAAAGAAGTTTTTACCACCTTTAATGAATACCCACCTAAATTAGTAGAAGAAGTAATGGAAAAAGCACTATCAGACAACACTGAATTCAAAACACAAGATAAACCCCCAATCAGAGTCACTATTCCCTTTAATGGCAAAACATCGTACCAAATAAGAAGATTGTTGCAACAAGCAGGTATCCAGGTAACCTTCTCAGGAACTAACACCATAAAACACATCCTCCAAGACAATGGTAAATGTAAATCAACGAAACCAACGTCACCAAAAGGATGCATTTATCAAGTCTTCTGCTCATGTGACAGCAGCTACATTGGAGAAAGTAGACAACCATTAGATGTAAGGCTTAGTCAACACCAACCAAAGCCATCTAACCAGACCTCCGCTGTAGCTGACCACATCAGACAAAATCCTAAACACAAGATACTATGGGAAAAGACGAAGAAATTAGCAATCCACCAAAACCATACTAAGAAGAGAAAGATTTTGGAAGCCATCAACATAAAACGCCACAAACCAGCATTAAATAGAGATGAAGGTGTCTATCTACCACGGGCTTATGATACAATAATCGCTAATACAACTTAACTGCAGTGATCCCTAATATAATAAACTGAACATTAGACAATATGATATAATTACAGTCATAAACTCTAAATAGACATTATTAAGTAGTATGCAGTCTGTGTTTGTGTGTCGTGTGGCTGTAAACTTATTTATCTAAACTGGAATATCACCGATTGTAATAAGTGTTATCCTATTTTATTTATTTATTTAATTTTCCTCTGGCTCCCCCTCCCTCTCTCTCATCTACGGAGCAATAATAACCTTTTACCCTGATATTGTTGTGCTAATTAATCCTATACGTTTTGCCAAGTTTTCTTTTGATCTGTTACTTTTCATGGTTATGATTTAGTGGTTTCCCCTTATCTATTATTATTATTGTTTTATCAATGTAATTTAATGTATATGTTGTTACAATTTTTCCTTTGAACAGTAACTTTACTGTAATCAGTGGCTTCCTTAATTGTTAATTAGCTGTTATTAGTTATTATAGATTTTATGTATACGGTTTCGTAAGGTCTTGTTGACTTAAAATATTTATGGTTTCACTATTCCTTATGATTATTAGCTGTTACTTGTTTTTGTATATAAATCCTCTGTAATTATTTTCATTATCATTCGCTTGAAAACGTTGAGAGAATCCTCAACGAAACGTCGCTTTAATTAAAATAGTAATTGTGTCCCATAATATGTTTTTGTGTTTATCATGAAAGAGAATGTACGACACGTCAATCAAAACGAGCCTCTTGTCATCGCCAATCCGTTCAAGATTTCCAGATCACATGACCGGCGACTTTGGACACGCCCCGAGAACAAAAGATATAAAATCGTGTATGACAAGCGGTTTGTTCAATTCAATGACGATGGCCAACCGAGCAACACTTACCTCTATGGATACTGACTTTCGGGTCTCAGAACGATGGCGAACAAACAGAGAAGATGACGAAACGGCAGAAAATATGGATATGATCGAGAAACTTAGACGACGATGGCTCAACTTTCGAGTTTTGAAATGTTTCCTACCCATTATAGAAGAAAGGCAACACGAAGAGTATATCGGCTGCAAGTACGAACATCCCAGAGATACCACTCGTTTCTGGGACTAGGCGTGTCTTCCATAACGAGTCAACCCTCCCATCCCGTGGACGATTACAACCACTACCTCTATGTAAACGAGCCGAAACTGCAAGACAGCGATAATGTGCTAGGCAGTAAGATGGACGATCCATGGGATCAAGTCAAGACGTGGGAGGACGAACAATGATGACGAGAAGACGTCGACAAAGCCTTGAAAAAGTTCTGGACTGTGGTACCGGGCATTAAAACGGCGTTGATCAAACGCAAAGGCGAGTTCGTCGAACAGAAAGAAGACCCCATACGTCAGTGGATGGATGAATTGCCGAAGAAAAAGAAACAGTGGTCCCTGGATCAAATGGATATCAACGTCATGGGAGAAGGTTGGGAATGTATTGGCAGACATCTGGGGATCAGAGAAGCGCGGATCAGTCAAGCCAAGATGACTCATCCTAACAACGCGCGCATGCAAATTTTCACCGTGTTCAACCGTTGGCAACAAAAACACGGTAATCGAGCCCACCTGATGACGTTGGTGGAAGCCTGTCACGTGAGTGAAGCCTTGATCGATTGAGACGAAGTGAAAAAGTGCGTGGAAAGCCTGGAAATCATAGACTAAACAATGAACCAATCAAAACGACGGACAAGAAAGAACCAATCAAAAGCGAGTGACGTCACGACCAAGACTACAAGAAGCGAAGTGTCAGACTGATATTTCATTCTGCTCTCGATGGCTAGTCAAGCCTGTTTCTCCTGTAACAATGTCGGCCACTGGTATAGAGACTGCCCTGCTCGTTCCCAAAAACAGCAACGAAAACCACAGCCAAGACAAGACAGACCAGCCTATGGCTCCTATGGACGTTGTTACCTCTGTGGTGAAACAGGACACTGGGCGCCCCAGTGTGGAAAACGAGCCGAAGCTCAAAAAGCGAAGAGTGATGGAGAAAGAAAAGAAACTGTCAAAAGAGAGTGTTACGGAATCAAGAGACCCACCGACGAAAATCACAAGTGCCTCAACTGTCGACAGCTCGGACACGGCCGGTTCGAGTGCCAAGAAGAAATCCAAACAGAAAGCAACTTTGAAGCCGTTGCCAGTCGCATGTTCGACAACAACATCGTATGCCCAGAGACAACACCCGCAGTCAGCGATACTGGTACTGGTGTGGAGAAGCGTTCGAACTCTACAGACGATACAAAGAGAAAAAGAAAACAGCCGACGAAGCTTTCCATCCCATCCACTATTATCCCGACTACCAGTGAAAATGTTGAAACCTCGAACGGTGAAACTCCAAAGCCGACTGTCCTCTTGTTGGCAGAGAAGGAAGCAGAAAGTTTTTCCCGAGCACTCATCCAATATGGGGGTCCGAGATATATGACCGAAGTCTTGTCGTATCCCCCTTGTTTCGATATGAGTGAATGGATACCCGTCGTCGTCACGTTGCTGAAGTGGAAGACTGGCACCCACACGACACGATGCAGAAGCTTTATGGGACATGTGTATTGGATTCCTCGCGTCCTGAGAAATGTACCCTGGTTGAGACAAGAGATCTTGGAGAGAGAACGCGATAACTAACAGTTTTTTTCTTCTCCTTTGTATGATATGTTTTTGTATTGAATGCTCTTTTTGTAAAATAAATTGTGTTTTAATTTCATTCCATGTCTGTTGTGCTGGCGCGAAGGTATAAAAGGCAGGGGAAAAGGGAATGGGGGCACCAGTGCAAGATGGATGTGACGTACAAACATCCCTTTACCATGTTAGTCAGTGGTCCAACGGGTGTTGTAAAGACGGTCTTTGTGCAGAATTTCTTCAAGCGTCCCTGTTCGACGTCCCTCCCCAACGCATCGCGTGGGCTTATGGCGAATGGCAAGAGAGTTACGATCGCTTTCCATACACTTATGTCAAAGGCTTGGCCGATATTGTCGACGTAATGGGTCAAATCAAGGGTCCACAAGTCTTAGGCTTGGACGATTTGATGGGAGAAGATACGGAGATATTGCAAAAGTGGTTCACGAAAAAGAGTCATCACCACGACACGAGTGTCATTTACATTGTGCAAAACTTGTTTGACAAGCAACAGCTTACCATCAGCCTGAATGCCCATTACTTGGTCTTGTACAAAAATTCTCGAGACGCCTCGCAAATTGGTGTGTTGGCCCGTCAGATGTACCCCTCCCGCTCCAAGTATATGCAAGGAGCTTATGAAGATGCGACGAGTACCCCTCGCAGTTACTTACTCGTTGATTTGAAGCCCGACACGCCTGAAGCGTTGCGACTGAGATCCAACATATTACCCCAAGAGGAACCACCCATTGTCTACGTCTAAAAAGTATAAAAGGGGGGCCTTCACCTCGAAATGACCCTTGTTTGTCACGATGGCCCGCACGAAGAATACACAGAGGAAACACCCACCTCCAACCCTTCCCATGGCGTCATTCCCGACCCTGGCACCAGACCTTCGTGATCCCACGGTACGAAGTCAGACTCGCTTGAGAATGAGGCCCCCTAGAACACCGTGGTTACCCCCCTCGTTGACACCACCCACGGGTCCCATGTCTCCCTTACCGGCCACACCACCACGCCGTACCTTACCGGTAACACCTCCACGTCCCACGTCACCACCTCCCCCTTCTCGGTCTCCCTCTCCAATCATTCGAAGACCACGAAGAGAAAAGAAGACTTCTATGAAAGGACTCAAGTCCTTCATTCGCAAATTACAACATCTAACTCCCGATATGGTTTATGGACAGTTGTTCCAGAATACGGGCCGGGCACGTATTGGATTGTTACAGTGGTTCAAGTTGACGACCGAAAAACTCTCCCTGATCATGAAACCCGGGGGACGTGGGTTTTTTGGGGGTGTGTTGATTCGTATCTTGCTGCGATGGAAGGAAAGAAATCAATTCGTTCGACGGACCGCACAGCGAGGAAGGGGACTGAGTACCGAAGAATTGAACAAACATCGAACGTTGCTTCGCAAACTGAGTAATCCACGAACACCCCCCGACGTCAAACGGCGACTTGTCGATCAACAGGGTGGTGCAATCGGTGCATTACTGGCAATGGCTCTCCCAGCTTTGGCCCCCTTGGTATCTAAACTATTGGGTGGACAACAGGGCGGTAAACATCCCTTCCTTAGAAGACGCGACAGAGCGAACGCAATGGCTGCCGAACTGTTTGACAGATAACTCAGTGGACAGAAAGGTATAAAGAGGGAACGGGAGAACGGCCCCGAGCTCAGTCATGGAGACACTGCAGTATCTATAGAACATTGCACCGAAAGACCGTCCCCTTTTACTCGAGACCCAAACCATCGTCGACGGTGTGTGTGAGTGTATTGGAAACCTGATTCGCGGCAACGTTCCTGTGACCGACAAAGAAGTCAAGCGCTTGAAAAAGGACCCCCCCCCCTTTGTTACGACATTTGGGCACGTCTGGGTCCTTGGTTCAAGGCATGGTTGAAACAATAAAGGGCGTACACCTTGCACAAACCATTGAAAAAGAAATTCTCGCGGTCTCCCACGGTGGTGGCCGGCATAGATCATCAGTGACAAGCCGACTTGAGCGATATGTCGGCCTTGGCCAAACAGAATGAGGGATACAAGTATTTGCTGTGCGTCATCGACGTGTTTTCCAAGACGGGGGACAGTTTGATGGTTGCCTTTCGTCAAATCTTTCAAAGTCGACAACCCCTACGACTTCAAACAGACAAAGGTACCGAATTCCTCTATCGAAAAATGCAAGCGTTCCTGAAGAAGAAAAAAATTCATTTTTTCGTGACACACAACGTCGAAACCAAAGCCAGTGTGGTGGAACTATTTCAACGGACACTGAAAGAGCGCATGTGGCGATACTTTACTCATCGACAAACACAACGGTACATTGACGTGCTAGACGACCTGGTTCAGGCTAGACGACATCGGACCATCGCCCCGAACACGAGTGGATGTTGACAACACCTCCTCCACATCCCCCGAAAAAGAAAAAATCAATGGACATCGGTACGACCGTACGTTTGGCTTTACCTAAACATGGTGCCTTACTGGCCGAACTGGACTCTGGGAACGTTCAACGTCGCATCCAACGTCGGTCCCGGTTACAACCTGTTGTACGAAAGAGGCGAACCCATACAGGGCATCTTCTATCCCGAAGAATTCCAAGAGGTCCAAGTCAACGACGATGAAATCTTTCCCATCGAAAGAGTACTCAACAGAAAAAAAGACAAAATATTGGTGAAATGGTTGGGCTATCTCAAAAGAAAAAAGACAAAATATTGGTGAAATGGTTGGGCTATCCGGCGAGTTTTATTTGTGGATCGACAGGACCAGTCTCCAAAACGTATAAATAGGAGCGAGAGGCGCCGACACCAGTCAACATGCAAGCCAAAACCAGGTCTACGTCCGCGAGTGCTCACAATTGGTCGCTCTTGGGAAAACGTGTGCCACAAGCGGAAATTGTCTTTTTCTGTCAAGTGATTTTAGTTTACGTCGTGGCGGGTGTTTCTTTGTCTCAACTGGCTTTCAAACCCGACGGATCGCAGACTACGTTGTGGACGGCCGTACTCTCCAGTATCTTGGGTTACCTGTTACCTTCTCCAACCTTGAAAACCAAACATAATGAACAACAACCGGCCCTTTTACCTCATACACATTTAGACCCGCCACTTCTCGTCGATCATCGGGAATGGGAAGTGGGTCTGTCCATGATCACGTTACCTGACCAATGGCAAAACATCGTTACCGAGACAACACACTCAGCTTACGCATTCATCCTTGGTCGCCCTCGAGCGAAGAACCCGGAGTAAAGATATGCCGGGACCTCCACAGAATCGACCCGTCGCATTGTTTCAAAGGTGTAAAGGGTGGTGAAATCAAGGGATCGATCGAAATGGAAGCGCACATCAAGAGTGACGACTACGAGTCGCTGAGACATATCCTGGATGTCCTGAACACTAGACTGGATGATTTGTGGAATCCGACTCCCATCTACAATCATTTGGCCAATAAACCCGTTCGCTTGGAACCCAATATCAAGGAAATGACCAACCACGACAAAAAAGAGCAGAACGATTACGAAATTCGAGAGCTGATGCGCCAGGGGGCCGTACAAAGAGGGTCCTTCATGTCTTTCAAGAAAGACAATACCAACGATAGAGTGTATCTGAAGATCAATCACATGCAGAAGCTTTTCTATTTTGACGTGTTGCCGAAAATCGAACTTCGTCTGTGTGGACCAATCGTGTCCAAATTGGGATGGACTGGAAACGAACTGTTGGTTTCCCTGCAGTCAATCGATATGACCGCCGACGATGGCCAAAGTCTACGGTATTTCTACGCCCACCACACCCCAAATCTTCAAATCCAGTACGATCTGTTTTACATCTACACGGACATTATCGAACCCCAGATCGTGGGCGACGTGAAGGCCACCTTGTTGGACATGATTCCCAGTCCACGATTGTATCACCGTCCCGCCAGGATTCAATATTTACCTCTGAAGTACAGTCGACTAAACTCCATTGGGATCTATATAAGGAACGGAATGGGGAAAGCCGTGCCATTTCTCGACGGTAAGGTGGTGGTCCAACTTCATTTTCGCCGCCGATGATGATTCGAGTGTACAAAAACGGAGTGCTCAGATAGCGAGGGGCCGGTAGTGGTCTGGTGGTGTACAAGGGGGAATTCTGAGACAACAGGGTGCCGATCGATGGTCAGGGTTATTGAATGCCGTCAAATCGGTCGGGAAGACTTTGTGGTCGGCCGGTAAAGCTGCCGTGAAAAAGAATATGGCCCAAGTGTTACCCAAAGTGGGACAGAGCGTGCTCGACGCCATCAGTGGTTGTGAAAAATGGAACTGGAAGAAAGTCGCCCAGGACACGCTTCGCCCCGCGGTGTCAAACACGATGCCCGACACACTCAAGAACATGGTCGCCCACCTGGAACCTATTAAAGACCCCTAACGATCCCCGTCCACTTCACATCGTCCGAAGAGGAAGACGAAGACACAGGTCACCTCTCACAAACGACGTAAACTAGATATCTTCGACCATGGCTACACAGGAAAGATTCCTGTCCCTGTGCGCATGACGAATTGCAGGATTTGTTCAGTGTACCCGATACGCAGATAACCATAAACAAGGTGACTTGAACCACGACGGACCCATCGAATTTTATATTTCCAATGCCACCACCGATTTCATCGATCTGGCCAACATGACACTGCACGTGGCCCTGAAGGTGACCAAGAACGACGGGGGTGACCTGGATGCGGATAGTCAAGTCGCACCCATTAACAACCTGTTTCACTCGTTGTTCAAAGACGTCAAATTACGCCTGGGAAAAGATGCCGAAACCTTGGTCACCACCTCTCTGCCCAACTATCCCTACCGGGCTTACTTGGAGAATTTGCTGAGTTTCGGTAAGGGAGCCAAGAACGATCACCTGTCGAAACAAGTTCTGTGGGAAAAAGACACCGCCGGGCAGTTCAATTCCACGAAATCCGTTGCCACCACGGGGGACGGTGGGCGACAACAGGCCCCGAATAACAAAGGATTGGAAGAAAACCATCGCTGCCAGTCGCACCTTCACTTGGACATGTGATTACAAAATCGGTATCTGCTGGACGGTGTGGACCTGCGATTGAAATTGGAAAAGCAATCCCCGAATTTTTTTGTGATGTACGGCGAAGGCAACGATGCAGAAGACTACAAAGTCGAGTTCACCAAAGCCTACCTGGATATCCCTTTCGTCACCCTGGTTCCCAGTACCTACACACGGGTGGCCGCACAACTTCAATCGTCCAACGCCAAGTATCCCCTGAAGCGCGTGGTGGTTCACAAATGGTCATTCCCGACATTCGTACCAGTCACTCCTAGACAATCTGTTTGTTAACGAAAGCCTGCCCAAGAGATTAATTGTAGGTATGGTACGTAACACGGCCTACGACGGAAGAAAAAACAGAAATCCCTTCCAATTCGAACACAATCAATTGGAAAACACCCAACTAACCAAGAACGGGGAAATTGTGGACGACGTCAACTTTCCCCAGCGACAAGGGTGGCCGTCTTAAACACCCGAGAAGACCTGGACCTCCCTTTCCACGACTATATCAATGGGTACACTTTGTATTGCTTCGATTTGACCAACGACCACGAAGCCGACGGTAACTACTTTCATCCCAAAGCGGCGGGTAACCTGTCTCTGGAACTCAAGTTCGGTGCGGCCCCGACCAATCACCTCAGTCTTGTTCTGTTTGCCGAATACGACAATGTCTTGGAAATCGATGCCAACCGACAAGTCATCACAGATTGGTGAGGCTCTCTTCAACCGACAACTGACACGGGCTTTGGAAAAACATCTCCCCTCTAACGTGTTCGGGGGCCTGTGGGCTCGTAATCATCTGGATATACTACGACCGACCTCGTACCCAAAAAGCCTACGTCATCAACACGGACTACGAAGACCAACCCGGTAGACACTGGATCGTGTTTGTGTGCGAAGGACCAGATCACATTACCTTCTTCGATTCCTACGGGTGTCCCCCTGATGTCTACGGAGAACCTTTCGACGTTTCGTCCAAGATCTACAACTCCACTACCAACCCCGATGGATTCAGGGACTCGAGAGTGTCGTCTGCGGACATTATTGTTTGTATTTTCTGTGTCATCGATTTCACGTTCCCTCCCCGCACGCCCTTTCCGTTTTCGGGCACGTGTATCGTGTGAACGATATACTCGTCGAACAATGGGTTAGGGATCATTTTGCCGACTTGGAAAAAGACCAGAAGAAGGGACAAAAGTGTCGATGCTTTTTTGCTATGTAAATATCTTTGTTTTCTTTGTGAATATGTTCAATTCAAGTTTTGTGTTCAAGTTCAATAATATGCTTTGTAAATGTGTTCAAGTTCAATAAAATGCTTTGTTAACAATATATCACGTGTCTGTTTTTTGTGATATCATGTGACGTCATGCTATTCTGATTGGTGGAAAATGGTATTGTCCCAACACATTAGACTCGTCCCGACTCGAGCCACGAATAGGAGTGTCGAAGCCAAAAGAAGTCACAAACACAATGGATCGAAAAGATCATCGATATTGTGCCACTTGTGGGGGGTATCACTCCATGTTTAAGGGTAATCGGCCGGATGCCGATTATTTAATTTGCTTCTGGTGTGGAACTGAAATTGGGAACACCTGTCATAGACGGTCAAGGCATTTAGATAAATGCACCAAAAAACCGAATCGTTGGGAGCAGCCGAAGTGTTTCAGGGCCAACCAACGGCCGTTTTCGGGCACGTGTATCGTGTGAACGATATACTCGTCGAACAATGGGTTAGGGATCATTTTGCCGACTTGGAAAAAGACCAGAAGAAGGGACAAAAGTGTCGATGCTTTTTTGCTATGTAAATATCTTTGTTTTCTTTGTGAATATGTTCAATTCAAGTTTTGTGTTCAAGTTCAATAATATGCTTTGTAAATGTGTTCAAGTTCAATAAAATGCTTTGTTAACAATATATCACGTGTCTGTTTTTTGTGATATCATGTGACGTCATGCTATTCTGATTGGTGGAAAATGGTATTGTCCCAACACATTAGACTCGTCCCGACTCGAGCCACGAATAGGAGTGTCGAAGCCAAAAGAAGTCACAAACACAATGGATCGAAAAGATCATCGATATTGTGCCACTTGTGAGGGGTATCACTCCATGTTTAAGGGTAATCGGCCGGATGCCGATTATTTAATTTGCTTCTGGTGTGGAACTGAAATTGGGAACACCTGTCATAGACGGTCAAGGCATTTAGATAAATGCACCAAAAAACCGAATCGTTGGGAGCAGCCGAAGTGTTTCTGGGCCAACCAACGGCCCTTTTCAGGGCCAACTGAATCAATGCAAAAAGAGTTGCCCCGCTTCCGTCTTCTTATTCTTCCCTTCTTCTTCCCCTCTCTCTCTCTCTTTTCCCGTGCGCGCGCCCGCGCGCCCCCCTCTCTCCGTACGTGCAAGGTCACGGGGTCACGCACGTGCAAGGTCACGCACCGCACGTGCAAGGGGTCACGCACGTGTAAGGGATCATTCAGTGCAAGGTCACGTGCACGCACATACACGCGCATGCGCGCACGTGCAAATTGCCATACAAGCGCCCTAACTACTATTACAGTTTCTTAATTGCCTAGTTTCATTGTAAAGTTTGGTGTGGAGTAACCTCTGTGTATATTAGTTTATGGAGAAGACGCTTTATGGAATTTCAGAATATGTGGAGTTTATTCCTGTAAATCTGTAAGATCCATCTGTGCAAGATTGTCTTAATATTATGTAGCAGATATTTTCAATATTTTGATTGTAAAATTGAATCAATGAATTTATAGATCACTGGTTTTAAACTTACCCCAGCCAACTACACAGCATTTTAACATAAAATTAGAATAATATGTCTTAAAGACTAAAACTAGTGCTAGGTACATATAAAACGCTTCTACAGCCATCCATGTTAAAGCTGCTAGCAGAAAATAGTGTAAAAGTACAGCAACAGTCTGAAATTTTTAAACAAGTATACACATAACAAACAAACTAGAGCTTTGCAAGTCTTCAGTTGTAAAAAAGAAAACAGTTAAGCTCTACGTGGATTAACTATACTAAACTAGAGCTTTGCAAATTTTTGCCACTCGATAAAAATATCGACTATCGAAGGTTTTCAAATAAGATTGTGGAGAACAAATCTGCTATTCCGTTTTAGTGATTAACAAAACCCTCGTTCAAAATACTTTATTCTAGTATTATGGAGACTATTTAATGACGGTCTTGATTTTTTAAAAAAAATTGTATTGAAGCTATAAATATTAGCAACATACCTTACAACCAACCGAATTATCCATGGCATAGCTATGCATACCAACTATAAATACCAAATCAGCAATTGCCAGAGCCAAACACAGATTTACCAAGATTTTAGATGGATTGTCTTTCCTTAATTTTCTGGAAATATAATTTGTAAACGTATTAAAAGATGAATTATATCTATAATAAAACTGTAAACAAAAAAATCATTATGAATTATTTAAGAATAAGATTCCAATAATTCCAATATTGACCAAACAAAAAAAGAACATTTAAAGATTAGACAACATTTTTCGAAGACGAACTATTTTATAGCTATCTAAAAATAATACTTTTTCTTGTCTACTTAATACTAACAAAATAAAAATCCCATCCCACAGCTTTTAAATAAAAAAAGATAAGTTGCCAGGACACGTTGCATACGCACAAAGTAGCTACGTCGTCCGGCAGTCATATATTTATTGTTTTATAGGTAGTGGGCACATTCAAAATACTCTAAATACTGATTGGCGTTTAGTTGTTCAAGATGCTAACATTTATTTACCGGGAAAATGATAAATTTAGCTGTTCGAGTTAAATTAAAAGCCTTCATAACATAAACCCCGTGTATTTTTTTCAAAATGAATTGGAAAACAACTTTAACAGATAGAGGGTGCATATGATTTTTAAAAGTAATCAAGGGTTATAACACTGAAAGTAATTCTAGACTTCTTCATTTCATAACCATAAAAACGGTGCGTAAAAATAAAGACACTCGAAAAAGAAATTCATAATATTGTGGATGTACAAAGATTGTTCAAAAAATATCAAGGGCATTAACTCAGGCGGTAATTAGGGAAAATCTCTGAAAGTCAATAGGATTCTGCGTGTCATGATCATGAACACTGTGTAAAAACAAGTCAATCGGATGTTAACTTTAGCCTCTATAGCGCCCACTAAATTTTTCAATTTGATCAAGGGAGAGAGATAGAGATAGGGTTTAACGTCCACTCAACACAAACTAGGTAATTTCGGGACTAACATGTTTCTTTAATTTTTATTTCAATAATTCGCGTGTGCGTAGGGGTCTTTAGCAGTGGGATGAAACCGGAGTACCCAGAGAAATCCCTCGAGGTTGGACAGGCGACCCTACTCCTTGCCACGGATCAAGGGACATAACTTCGACAGTAAATCAATAGGTTTTTGTATCTATAAACAGTGTGTGTGAATTTAAGTCAATACGATGATCACTTTAGTTTCTATAGTATCCATGGGTCATAATTATTGGAAATGGCTGAAAATCTATGATATTCTTTGTCTCATGATCTTATCTTTAGACCCTAGAAATGAAATGAAATGAGGTTTACCCGGTCTTATGAAGACGGGTTAGCCTCTAGAACGTCCAATGATGAACGCCGGACGGATGGACAGGGGCGACGACAATATACGATCATATTTCAACGTGGGCGTATCAAAATAAATAATGAAAACCGAATCAATCAATTTTGAAAACGAATAAGAAAACTATGTTAATTAGAATGAAGCAAGAAACATTTTTTGAGAATAACAAAACAATTAAGTTAATAGGCCTATCTATAGTAATAATTTTAACATTTTCTAACATGACAAGCCTCTAAATTAATACCATAACCAAAGAGAAAAGCAAAAAAAAAAAAAAAAAAAAAATCAACCAATAAAACCAGCCAATACTATCTTAAGTTCCTTTTGTCAATATAATTTGAAATCGTTGCATAATATAAATTAATATAGAAGGACTTATTACAATTGTAATGAGAGCATATGTGCAGTAATAAAATATTTAACCTGATATTTTCAAAGCTAATGTCTAATCTCAATTTGTTGTCAGAATTACATACTCATCAAATTCTATTGACGGGAAATTTCATATCGGGTATTAATCTAGTTAGTACCAAACTACTACGTGAGATTTTACTGATTTTTACCGACATTCTTGAACATAATAATACACGGTTATAGTTATTTTTGGTTACATTGTGATTTTGACGGCAATACCGTTCTGACTCGCCGTAACCTCCAAAATAGCAAAGAAAAGGCTGAAGAAATGGTCATGCAGTACATCGTCAATAACAATAACAACTAAATTTAAGCACAATGCAGGATAAAATTGATGTCAGAAATAAATAAAAGCATAGACTAGTAATTTAACATAAGAGTTATTTCAAGCAGACCGAATTACTTACATGTACATATTATATACTATATGTGTAATTAATTTAACACCCTGTATTGTAACATCAGTTAGAGGACATCTCATTATGCGTGTATATTAAAGTCTCTGATCGGCATTTGCGGAATTGTTAATCCCTCACAAAAATGGCTCAATTATGTTTATAAACAGATATTATGAATTGAAAAATTCTCAACATAATAATATATGTTCAAAACAAGCCATCACCACCTATAATCTAAAATTCCTTTGTTGAGTCTCTTTTTAAGCCAGGGGATTTACATACCGTTGAAATTTTTAATTTCTATCTTTAATTTATATATACTGTTAATTAATCAATTAGCGTATATTTTAGTGTGACTTACGCCGTGTAGAAAAATATATATTATCTGAAAAGTGCAAATGTCGATCAGCAACTTTAAGATGTTTTCCCCATTCCACCGTTTGGCTTCAACGGTTTTCGAAGATTAGTCAACAAAAGAGAATATTAGCTCATTCTAATCAAAATTTGTTTACAATTTCTTTTCGTTTATTTTTGTGATTTTTAGACTACATGGTAATGATTCAATTTTATATCATCACCATTTTCTGTGAGATGATCGTATTCTAAATTCTAATTTCCTTGACACACAGAAACTATAATGCTTCCAATAACGTACCACAATACGTAATACTGGATACAAATATAAACAATTTGATTAGTCATGAATTTCGCGTGTCTGAATATGTCAGATGTTATTGGTGTACAACAAAATTAAACGTTATAAACATCTGACGGTTTTTCTATTTCCTTTTTAACAAAACAAGTAAAATTATACACCTTTAGAGTATTAGTTATTATCCCATTCCCATAAACTAATGTAAGTGACATTCTACGTAAGATAATAAAACTAAGCAAATATGCAAACCTAAATGATTGGCCGAAACTATCACTTTTTTGAAATTGTGTCGAATCAGTGGAGGGTGTTGGTCCACTAAAAGCAGCAAGGACAAAAAATAAAGATTAAACAGCTTTACAAGAGTAAAACAAGTAAAGGGAGTTTGAATTAGATTAAAATCTAATTTAAGAATAATCTAGAAACAATATTGTTAATCATATGAACGTCCCAAATATTTGTGACGTGGAATCATATAATTTCCAATGAAATGTAAATGGCTTGAAGGGTAAACACGTAACAACATAGCGATAGAGAAAACGAAACGGGATATGTATAGTCAACATTGGCATTGCTTGTGCCAGGTATATAAATAACAAAATAGCAACTCTAAATTATGAGAGAAAAGCAATGTGTTGTGCTGTTTGTTGTGCAAGGTACTAGCTATTTTAAACATAAATATGACAGAAAAGCCCAAAAGAAGCAAATACCAATATATTCTCTCTTAAAGGGAACCGCACTGTGTGAATTTTTATTTTTCGCACCCTACAAATAACTCGGTAACTGATACTTTCTGTGATTACTACATATCAGTGCAATGGCAAGAAATGTGTAATATAACGGGTTTTTAATACTTACTTGAATAATAAATAAGTAAGTAGTGTTAAAATTAAACATATAAATGATAAAGAACATCCAATGTATGATATAATAGATAGTATTCTTTGATCTGTTTTGCTAAATGCATGCCCATCTTGGTAAACATCCTGAAGCATATAAAAGAACCAAGCCAGTTATATATAAGAATTCTTATTTGGTATCCATTCTACTTGACTTATATTCACTTTTAAATGTAAATTATTCAAATTTTCTTGAATGAACTATTGCTTAAACAGACGAGCTTTGATAGCATAATATAGGCGAAATATCCCCGATCAAATAATATATCATAATCAACTAATACGATTCTTACCATCAATAAAGCAAAGTTTGTTAGATGGTTACAAACACATGTAGTATAAGAACCCTGGACATTGTTTAATACAGAACAGCCTTCTGATGACCATCGTTCTGATCCGCCATTACGACCATCATACCAAAATACACATTGTGGTCCTGAGGAATTCTGAAAACAGGAAAAACAGGTTGCCGGTTAATGAAACATACTCCCCGCCAACAGCTTTGATTGATATCAATGTCATACTCATTCATACAGATACAATTCAAAGGTAATAAAGATCAACTCTGAACTATCAATAAGATTTCGTAATCAAAAGACATAATTAATATTCGTCTTCTTTTTACCAATAGGAACAAATTATGACAATATCAAAAAGACCAATGAATATAATGTAGCCTCAAGAGTGTTAGAAAGCTTTCTGTCTCCTTTTCACTTTGAGAGAAGAATATCAATTTTAAAAGAACACGGGGTAGGTCTGTCTGCAACGCGAATTAGGAACCCAAATTCGTGATTTAAAACATTTTTATAATACGTAAAAGAACTGATAATCTATGGTAAACAGATTTAATGTCTCTACCATTGCTGAATCCAGTCAGTGAATTGTAGCAATTTTAACACTGATTTTTAAACTGCTATTACTGAACGTATATGTAACAATAATGATATAATGCCCTTACCGGTGAGGAGTGAGAGAAGGTCATTCGAACTGGATCTGTTAAATTGGTGATTGTAATATGGGGTATACTAGCTGCTATAACACCACTGTTTACTTGTGTAACAAATAAATTCGTCTTATCACCGGTTGCTGAACGCGTTGGATTGCCTCCATTTTTATCGTTTTTCATACTCTACAACATAACAAATCAATATAATTTAGTTCGATATATATGTAGAACTTTGCAAAAAATAATTACACGATTAATGACATTTCATTCCGTATCCGTTATATTTATTTTTTTATTTCTACGGCGCTTTCAACTTCGGTTGAGTTCCGAATATACACCAAGATATGAATTTTGCCATTTAATCTTAGATAATTTTATGTTTTTGCTAAATATTGTTTATCTATATTCTTTATTCACTACTGAAGCTTGATGTTAAACAAACATTTTTTTAAAAAAATAATTATATTATTAATCTATATATTTGCATCGTTAAAGAAATTTATCGGAATTTGGTCATATAGTATGCAGTCTTCGATAATCGTGACTTGATATGAAACTCAAGCTTGATTTCACCTATGCTCAACCGATTCCAAAACTATTGTATAAAAGCAGACTTCATGATTCAATTATGATACTTTTACCGATTTTACCACTAAGCATTTAATGGTCGTCCTATTATAAAGACCTGTTCGCATTTTTTTCAGAATTTTCCCTTTTTATCATTAAATAAACAAACTTTATAGTTATTGAACTGAGAACGGGATGACTTTTAAATAATATAGACATCTGAGCGGGACAACAAGAACCTATACTAGTCGCTCAGATTTTTTTATGCACAGACGTTATTTGACATCACTATGCATTCATTAAAATGTCCACAAAAAGATAAAGATGGGCGTAGGGATATTGTTTTTCTTTGTAGATGAAAACATCATTTATTTACCGAAAAGAGTTTGCCAGTAGGAAATACGTTAAACGTAATTCTTTCTAATGATGTTTTTTCGGCTGTTGTTAATCTAGCAAACAATGTCTTGGGTAATACAAATTTATTAACATGTACATTCCCATCATCATCGCCGTTGTCGATTACACCAGGACTATCTCTAGTATGTCGAGAATCATCATCATCTTCCTCTTCGGTTTTGTCATCATCCATTTCACTAGTATTAAATGGGTTATCAGTTACTTCTCGAGTGTTGTGCGGATCGTCAACCATTTCCTGGGTATATCGTGGATCATCTGACATTTCCCTAGTATCTAGCGTATCATTAGATATTTCTTTAGTGCTGGGTGAATCATCAGATAATTCTTTAGTGGTCAGTTGATCATCATGCAAATCTTCTTTTGTATTAATTGAATCATCCTCCATTTCTTTAGTATTTCGTGGATCATCATTCATTTCTTGTGTGTTTTCTGTGTCGTCATTTTCCTCGAATGAACTTTCATCATCTCCATCGTTAAGCTGAAATTGAATAATTTTTCATTTTTAAATCGTTGGTAATTCCAGGTGGAAACCCTACCAAAAGTCAGCTTTGTTTTATCATATGACACACAGTTGCTATGATTTTGATATTTTTCCCCCAAAAAATCAATTGTACAAAAATTAACACTCTCTATATATTGTTTATCCACCCATAATAAATAATAACCCCCACTGCTCTCTTTGGGCTGTCCAAATTTTTTTATCAGACAGACCCAAAACTACCTTTAAATAATGTCATTTGGAAAATTTAATTCCTAAAATACTCATTCTAATCTCAATCTTGTTAATTGTGACCACTGTCATATACCGTTATCAATATAGAAATATAATAATACCAATAATTTACGCTAACTGTTGCCAAGCAACCAAAGCTAGAGTCTCTTTATTATTAATTACGTACAGTACAAATTAAACATACTTGTTAAATCTAATTAAATGTATACAACCTCGATGTTGGTTAGAGACACAAACGATAGGTATTTAAAATATTAGCTGAAAGCTTTGTTTTCAGGAAACTTACCATAAAAACAGACAATCTTTGACCCTTCGCTTGTGATCTAGTTGATACAGAGAGACCATTGAAATAACCCTCAACAACGGGCACAGCAGCCAGCACAAGATTAGGTTCTATTATAGTAATATTGCCATCTGATAATGAAATTTTGTTACTAATTTTCTCCACAGAATCTAGAATCCTTAAAAAAATAATTGATAACCGGAGGATCAAAAGAGAGTATAATTACATATTTTATTAAAAAGTCATTAATGCTGTTTACTTTGAAATGAGCGGCATAGCAATAAGCAAAACTTCCTTTATTAGAGACAAACACATGGATAACTTTTTCTATGGTCACGGGTCCAATGCTAGGGTTCTTTATCGAATTCATGGGATCTGTACATGGGTGGACGTCGCGTTTTTGTCTCATCAAAAGGACTATGTAATACTTTACTAGTCAGCTCCACAGGCACTAGACCCCTGCGTGAGACCCGAGCTTTCCTTTAAAACGATTTTTATATCCTCCAAACTGCTTAATGATTTATACTATTAAAACACCTGTCGACTATCGCTCTTAAATGCTAGCTTATGTAGCAAAGATTAATGAACGGACAACGCTCCTTACCATTGGTTTAGTTATATGACAACATTTAACTTTTAATCAACACAAAACCTCACACGCAACCATAATAAAACATAATATAAAACGCATGGTAATCGAACCTTGTTGAAGTATCAAATTCGCCTTGTGCCTCCAGTAGCACTGCATCAGGTATAAAGAGAAGTTGACTAACTACGGCCACCGTATCATTCATAACGCCACGGTTCGAATACGATGACTCCTCCTTTAATATGTTAGTCAGTACACCAACCGCCAAAGATAGCTGGACTTTATTAAAATTACGGGTATCCTTAGTCAGAGTCTTCAGATTATCTAACGCCTGTCGAACATTGCCTGGAAATAAATTTGTAAAACATATGTTTTTTTTTTTTAAACAATATTTTTATTCATTAAAACTGAATTTGGATTGGGGAACATGCTACGCCTATTAGATATGAAGACCTCTGGGTTGTCAGATTAGGTGAGCTAAAAAGAAATTTATTGAAACAGTATTACCCCCTCGAGGTAATAGAAGTTGGGATAAAAAAGGCTTTGGCAATTGATATCCAAACACTGAGGGCTACTAAAGCAAAAGACAATTTGGATAATATCATTACCTTTGTCGCTACTCATAACCCCCAACATCCCAACTTCTTTAAAACAATGTACGAGAGCAGGTCACTCCTGGCTTCAAACGACAACCTCAGGGTGAAATTTGATAATGTTCAATTCATTAAATCACAAAGACAGCCACCTAATCTGAAACACCTCCTAACCAGAGCAAAATTCAATTCATCTATCACAAGGACCGGTTTTTATGTATCTAAATGCCTGGATCTTCGATGCAATTGTTGCGACCATATAACGCCAAATAACTAATATAATTTTCGTAACTTTACGTTTAGCGTCAACGACAATATGAACTGTGACACAAAAAATCTCATATATGTCTTGACGTGTGGGGGTTGTGAATTATTCTATATAGGCGAGACTTCTACTCATCTACGGGATAGAGTACGCAGCCATCGACGGGATTGCAATATTGAAAATGGGCCCTTATTTGTAAATAGAAACATCTTTAAATGTGCGCAACATCTACAAATAAAATTTCAAATTTTCCCTTTTTATAAAATGAAAGTCGATGAAACTACGAAAAGGAAATTAATGGAAAATAATTTTATTAAAAAATACGTTCCTCGACTTAATAGTCAATAAGTAACAATTGGCAATTAGCATCATTTATTGATTTATTAATTTTCTTAAATCTATCGCATGATAATCTTCCATTCATTGTTCTAAAATTGAACCCATATACTACAGATTAACACACGTGTGTACATGTTTTCTATTAGTTAACGATATACCATGTAACCATAGACAATGGTAACTATAGCCCATTAAATCCACAGTGTTACTATCCTTCAGAAATAAATAAACAGATTTACCAATATCATTCTGATCAGACGATAAGGAAAATTAAATCAGCCAAAAACAATTATTATTGTGAAAAACTAAAAGCGACTGAACCTGTTAATCTCTTCAAAGTTGTTAAGAGACTTACAACAAGCGGATTCACAGCAAATGCTTGCCGATGAATTTAATGATTTCTTCGATACGAAAATATCAAAGCCACCTTCTGATATATCAACTCCCATTAACTGCTCTCTTCAAAGTTTTGATGCTGTCTCTACTGAACACATTCGCAAGATCATCTTGGACAGCAAATCTGCTACTTGTGATCTTGATCCACTGCCAACATGGATTCTCAAGAAAGATTTAATTGTGGATACCATTTCTCCACTGATCATTTATATTGTTAACTCTTCAATAAGCTCATGTTGTGTACCAGAATCTTTAACATATGCGCTTGTAACACCAATATTAAAGAAATCATCTCTTGATCAACAAATATTTAAAAATTACCGCCCAGTCTCGAATTTGCCTTTTCTTGAAAAGGTCTTGGAAAAGGTTATTTCATGTCAGATTAGGGACTATCTTTTGAAAAACAATCTTCATGACCCGCTGCAGTCAGCCTACAAACTTGGACATTGATTTAGCCCTTGATAAAAATCATGGAGTCAAGCTGGTATTATTACACTTGAGTGCCGCTTTTGATACGGTCAGTCATGACATCCTCTCTAAACACCTGGAAAATATTGGAATAAAAGGATCAGCATTGGACTGGATCAGATCTTATCTATCAAACAGAGGACAACAAGTCCAGATAAATGGTGTAGTGTCACAGCCAAAACCAATCTCTACTGGCGTACCGCAAGGTTCAGTACTTGGACCTTTGTTGTTCCTGATATATGTTCTTCCATTAGGACAGCTAATTAGACGCCATGGTGTGCAAAATCACGGTTTCGCAGACGATACTCAAATACTCCTTTATGATGAATGAACCCGAGAGTTTAAACTATTCCTTGAGAAAATTAGAAAATTGCCTTAAAGAAATTCGTTCATGGATGACAGTCAATAGTTTAAAACTTCATGATGAAAAGACCGAATTCATTGTGATCTGCTTGAAACATCAGTCAAAAAAGTTGCCCCCAGATGTGTCAATCACAATTGGTGATGTGCTAATCGCACGAAATGATAATGCAAAGAACTTAGGCTATAACTTTGAAAAACACCACTCAAACAGGCCTCAAATAAACAGTATTGTAAGCAAAATGAACTTCCAATTTAGAAATATTTCTAAGATCAGAAAGTGTCTGAATAGGGACTGTGTCATCAGCGTAGTTACTGCTCTTGTAACCTCCCATCTAGACTACGCTAATTCATTATTAGCTGGAACACCAGACTCAGATTTACACAGACTGCTGGTTGCACAGCATAATGCTGCTCGGATTATATGTGGAGCTCGGAAAAGGGAACACATCACACCCTATATGAAAGATCTTCATTGGCTACCAGTAAAATCCGGCATCTCTTTTAAAATACTGTGTAACACATACAATTCGCTATACTCTGATTCCCATCTAGTCTATCTGAAAGAACTTCACACATTTTACTCCAACCAGCGATCTAATCTGAGATCAGCCAATTCTCATACCCCTGTAATTTTGCCAAACTCTGGAACAACCTACCAGTAACCATTAGACAATCAAATTCATATTATATATTTAAGCGTAAATTGAAAACTCATCTTTTCGGACAGTGTTATGATTTATCTTGTGAAGCGCTTAGGAACATTTTTGATATGTAATGTAGCGCTATATAAATGAAACGATAATAATAATAATAATAATAATAATATGTATAAATATACTATAATCTCCATCTTTATACAATGACATTGTTTATGAATAGTCCCAAGACGGACGAAAAGTACTTTAAAATGTTAAAATGTTATTAAACATAGGCGATCTCTGATTAGTGAGTGAAGTCAGTTCTTGCGATTTTTTCGTGATTTTTTGGTTTGAGTGTAGAAACCATCATCAGTGTTTAATCCGTTCGGTGTGAGCGAATCCAGACGCCAAATCCACTGTTTTTCTTTTCGATCTAGAATCGTCGACATTCGGCTGACATTGTCCACGGTATGAAATTGACCTTCTCTACTATTTGAAAATGGAATTTGTCAGGCGAGTGGGTTTTCAAATGTTCATAAAGTTCGAAGCAGTCCGATTTATGTCCGTTCATACGGAACCGAAGGTTATTAGTTTGACCTACGTATTGCTTTTGACATTTTGGACAAGAAATGACATAGATCACCCATGTAGAGTCGCAATTAGTATCCGAGTTGTTGCAGTTGAATGTTTTTCCGTTAGCCGTACTCACAATTTCGGCACCTGGTACAACAATTTTGCACAGCTGGCATCGTTTTGTTGAGTTTTTGTTGCATGATACAGAGTGGTCGGTGCTTGGCGTTTTACCCGGTGCATTCCGAACCTTAGCGCTACAAAGCAGGCTGTTGAGGTTACGAGGTTGGCGGAAGCTGACGACAGGCGTATTTGGAACTGCATCGCACATCTTCTCAGATTGATGAAGGACGGGCAGGTATCTATTCAGAGTACCTTTGATGTCCGGGAGTCCCGGATGGTACTGGACCGTAAAATAGACTTTTCGTTGTGGCTGACGTTCCTCTCTTGGTGTATGGTCCGTGTGTGACGTGATGGCGCGCTCTATTTGTTTCCTCACCGTTTTACGATTATACCCGCGCTGGACTAGAAATTCACACAATTCTTCGCAGCGGACGTAAACAGTAGTGAGATCTGAACAAATACGCCAAATTCGAAGGGTCTGACTATAAGGTATACTCCGTTTTATGTGATAAGGGTGGCAGCTAGACGATAATAAATATTGATGTGTATCTGTTGGCTTAGTGTATAGGTCAGTAGAAAGTTCACCATTATCCTCTATAGATACAGATACGTCTAGAAAGTTTACTGTCTTTTTTGAATATTTGAATGTGAATTGGATGGATGGGCTGATTGAATTTATGTAGTTTATAAACTCCAGAAGTTTTTCTTCACCAGTAGTCCAAATAATAAAGATATCATCAATGAAGCGGAGCCATACTTCTGGCGAAATTGGAGAGCCGGCAAGAAGAAGTCGCTCAAATATAGCCATAAAGATATTGGCGTAAGAGGGAGTCATTTTTGTTCCTATGACAGTACCCGAAGTTTGGATAAAGAACTCTGAATTGAACTCAAACAAGTTACGAGTGAGCACTAAATTTGCTAGTTCACATACTCCGTTCACCGTTTTAGTTGGTAGGTGATGTTCTGTAAGGTATGTACGAAGAGCAGCCAGGCCCTCATTGTGTGGAATGCTGGGATATAGAGCAACGACGTCGACAGTGACCAAAACAGCACCTGGTGGTAGAGCCCCCAAAGCCTTGATTTTATAAATGAAGTCGCTTGTATCCTTTAAATATGAGGGAATCGTGGGCACAAGAGGCTGAATAATATGGTCCATATATTATGAATATATACATATATGCAAACATACATGCATAGTTCCATAAATATAGAACATGTAGGATACGTAATGGATAATATAGAAACTTAGATGAGTGTGCAGTGTGCAGTTCTTGAAATAACTTTAGAGTTGTTTTATGGAGATTTAAATCTTTTTGATAAGAGAATAAATTGTTGGAGTTCTTGGAAATAGTGTGTTTATCTCAGGACTGAATTTTGTTGACCCATATAACAGACAACTGATTGTTTTACGATCATGTTAAAGGTTATGGGTTGTCTATTTTCTTGCATCTGAATGTAAGGGGCATACGAGTAAATAGTGTACGGGATCCTCGAATTTGTGACCATAGTGACAAACGGGGCAATCATAGACGTGTAGTCCAAGGAATTCATGGCTTTGTAGATATGAGCAGTGGATTATTTGTAATTGTTTTTTCCCTTGATAGTGATATGGTGGCACGATGGTATCTAATTTGTTTGGTGAATTTCCAAAGATAGCAATGGAGAGTTAAGTTTGTTCCATTCTCGTATACTTGAAGTGATGAAGGACTCGGGGGAATTTTCGGGTCTGTATCTAATTTCTTCTAGTTTATCCTTGTTTCTAAGAGTATAATTAACAGGAGTAGAGAAAAGTTCTATTAGGTCAAAGAGATATGATGTCTCTGTTTTAGAGTGTTAAAAGTTACTAGCCATTCGATTTAAGTCATCGTAGATGGTAGCAGCACATGGCCCTGGGTTTCTAATTCTGCGTTTAATAGTGACGAATGTCTTCTTGCGTTAATATTAATCTATAACAATTATTTAATTAATTTGCGACAGTAGAATTAACAAGACAGTCCGTAATCACGGGCCCCAACAATATTTTTACCAGAATGTTACTGTTTACATAAAGATTGAAACCCAGGCTTCATTTTCCTAATTTAAAACCTATTAAAATTCCATTTGGATCCAGTAATTTCGTTTTTGGGCTGCTATCGGGAAAATGATGAAGTTTTATAATTACATTCTGTGTTTAATAATGAAGAATGCTTACCTGCGTTAATATTGATCTTTAACAAATTATTTAATTTATTGCCGACAGTAGAGTTAATAAGACAGTCCGTAATCACGGGCTCCATCCATATCGGTTTACCAGAAGCATTTAAATAACTAGAAATACAACAATATAATATTTCATAAACCTTCATTGTCGCGTGGAAACCGATCAAACATTCGATTACAGTTAATAAAAATATAAACATAAGATTCTAAACATAAACATTGTAGATTAGCACATTTTTATGTAACGCCAATCTCCAATTACATTTTGATACTACATGTACTAATATCAAATTACTTTTGTATATTTTATTAATCTATGATTACATAAAGTAATCTACAATTACATTAAATAATCTACAATTACATTAAATAATCTACAATACCATATGTTTAACATAATATCAAATTACATTTGTCTATGTAGCCTACCAATTACATAGAGTACTCTCCAATTGCATATGTTTATTACATAATATCATATTGCATTTATGTACTCTATGCCATACAAATTAACTGTGGATTACATTTACGGCTGAAAGTAGCAAAAATGTAAACATTAAAATTTGTGGATTCCTCCACCGTAGCTAACACATGCAAAAGAGAAAGTAAAAATTTACCATTGTCGTGAAACTGAAGTAAGCTGGTTATTAGGACAGTTGATATACGTAGTATAACCTACATCTGTCTGTGGCCAGGTAAATATACCTACTGATGTTTTTATAATCTCTTCAAAACATGCCGCTTAAATATGAAAATAACCTGTTAGTAATTGCATTGTCATATTGAAACTCATTAACTATACACTAATGTCTTATACACACAACAACAATAGACTTCACCATATTGTCCTTACAACAATGAAAGCACTAAAATCAAAACGCTTCACTAGTTTGAGTTCCATTTGCAATCCATTTTTATCAATAATTTTCGATAATGGTAAATCTAAATTTGAATGAAAACAATATTTACCTATTTTATAATAATTAAGTAGAATAGTTGAAGGTACGACTCCCATCTCTGATAATGCACCTTCTAACGAATTCCTTTGTAAAGTTTCGTTTAACTGTGCCAACACACTGTCTTCGGTGCGTGTGTTCAGATTTGCGGAATAAATAGTTGCCCATACCGTTATCATTGGTTGGCTATAAAAACAACATAGTATGTTTCGGTAACATAGTTACTTCACCCAGTCTAGGGCGTTTTACAGGACTGTTTTCATTATCCCATAACCGGCAACCCCATCCCACTCCTACATAAATCGATATGAATTAAGATGGGGGGGGGGAGCTGAACAATCATAATAAACAGGAGATCCAAATGCAAATGAGATAGCTATATTTTCACAATGCCGTACCCTCTTAAAAATATCATTTACAAATTGTTATTTTATACAAATTGTTATTTTATACAAATTGTTATTTTATACAAATTGTTATTTTATACAAATTGTTATTTTATACAAAACATAACTGGTAAATAAAACATAATAATAGAATCTGCATTAATTGATTTTAATACCTGAATCGTTGAATATCTACAGTATAACCCCCAGCTATTTCATTAAATGCACCTGTTAACTAAACATAAACATAATCATCATTTATAGCGTATTTATACTATTCAAAAAAAGTAGGGGATATTTGATTTTGGGGGCATAATACTAAAATACGCAAATAACTACGAAAAAAGTCACTATAGAACCTAACAGAAGAAACATTTCCAGTTACATGTGACGCCCAAACGCACCAATAGCTACCGCATGGAATGCAGGTGATGCTTGGGATCATCACGGGGGTCCAACCCAAGATTTGCACGACTCTGACTTTGAATGTTACAGTCATTGTGGCATTGAATTCCAGGGTGGAAACATCAGTTTAATTGTTTTAGTGACCAGAAAACAAATTTTGATATGCGTCGGCTTACCCAAAATGAAAGGTTACGTGCCCTTGGCATGCTACAGATCGGCACAACACAGGCGGTTGTGGCGCGGACGATGAATGTTTCTCAGTCTGTCATAAGCAGGCTATGGTCCAGATACCGTGATACACAATCTGTACAGGACAGACCACGCTCAGGTCGACCAAGGGCGACAACTCAAGCCCAGGATCGATTTATCCGTACCTTGGCCTTGAGAAATCTTGTCATCACAGCAAATCAGATCAGCGCTCGTCTTCAAACAGACACTGGTGTGAGAGTGAGTGGCCAGACGATTCGGAATCGACTGCATAGGGGTCACCTTCGCGCCCGACGTCCTCGCGTGATCCCTTGTTTGAGAGATCATCACATTCAGGCAAGACGTCGTTGGTGTAGGGATCGTCAACACTGGGATAATCGACGCTGGAGCAATGTGATGTTTTCAGATGAGTCAAGGTTCACTGTTGATTTTTTGGACAGACGCAGGAGGGTGTGGCGTCGTGGAAACGAGCGCTTCCAAGACGTTAACGTCATCAGACATGATCGATATGGGGGTGGTTCTGTTATGATGTGGGGAGGCATCACTGTTGCTGGAAGAACGGCTTTACATGTTGTTGCAGGGCGTGTTACAGGCCAGTACTACCGGGACAACATCTTGGCAGTCCATGTTGTGCCGCTAGCACGACGTCATGGCCGCCGTTTCATCTTCCAGGATGACAACGCAAGATGTCACAGGGCCAGGATCGTTACAGGTTACCTCCAACAACAGAACATCACCACATTACCTTGGCCAGCACTGAGTCCCGACCTCTCCCCCATCGAGCATGTCTGGGACATGCTTGGACAGAGGTTACGTCAACGTCAACAACGTCCTGCCAATGTCCAAGAACTTGCTGCTGCGTTGCAACAGGAATGGGACAATCTGGACCAAAATGACCTTAGACGTCTCATAAGGAGTATGCCACGTCGGATCAATGCTTGTTTGGCAAACAGAGGAGGATTTACCCGTTACTGACTTTGTTGTGATGCTGTGGTAACTTTGCTGTTTGACCCCGGGTATCATTTTACCCTTATAATGGTCAGTCTGTGCCTTACTTAGTCTAACGATCATTTGGAATAAATCGAAGAATGTGAACTTCATTTCATTTTGTCATTTGTTTCTTCGTCAGTTTCATTAGGTGACTTTAATAACACTTAAAAATCAAATATCCCCTACTTTTTTTGAATAGTATATATAAATGTATAGGATCACACGGAGAATGGGAGAACGTTAAGAGAATTTACTCAGATAATTTGTCATCGTTCTTATATTTTGAAAGGACGATTGTAAATAAGTTATGACTCGCAAATTATTTTTCATTTTTTTGACCCGACGCGAGTCGCAAATTAATTAAATTAATTTAAACTGATATTTTTTGTTCGATAATAAGTTTCTCCTTTTGAACATGCTTTGTGCAGAAGTTCATATTAAAGATATATTGTGTAAGATTTAGATAAAGAACTAGCCATTCTTGCTATAATAGTTCGAAAGACATTAGCCAAGATATTAGCCTTTGAAGGTTTGGCAGATGTGTGCAATAATTTCAACCACCGTCCTGGTTGATCGAAGCTAAGTCTCGTTCCTCCATATTTGATTAAATCAAAGTATCGCTGAACCGTTTTAATCTATTTAATATCGGAGAAATCTGATGCCATCGAGAGTTGATTAAGGCCCGGATCAGTTAATTAATGTCTAATTAATACTTTAGAAAACATTTCAGGCCTAAAGAAAGACCTGCAATAGACAGATTTAGCTCTTGCATAATGCATGTTTAATGTGATTTGCATAATGCATGTTTAATGTGATAAACATTATACTTACTCCGTCGGTAAGACTTTTTTGTTTATTTCGATACGCTTCCGAATAATCATTGTCTAGGTCCTGGTTATAAGAACGATCTAAAGATAATTTCAGAGAAAATTTAAATTCCTTCGTTCGACCTGGAAATCAAAAATATAAACTATATTTAAAAAAGATGGTAACATATTATTGTGTTAAATCATTTTAATACACAATCTGTATATTTAGTCATTCGTCTTTCGGTTTCCGTTGTTGTTAATCTATCAAAACCGACTGGAAATCTAAAACGTGATTTAAGAATAACAATTTATGGTTATAATCAACTGTTGCAACAACCCCGTGTAGTTCCTGTCACGTTCCTGTTCACAATGTTTATGAAAGCCACAATGTATCCATTGATAACTGTAGCCTCTATTGCGTTCACAGGCAAGTTGTTGACAGACTGTCGGATAAACATGAGTAACGACACCATACGCCCCACTGAAATGTGTAGGGTCGGATTAAGGCACAAAACAACTCCATGGCCTAAAGCCAGAAGCCCTCCGGGTTACCCGCGTAATCATTCTCTGTGTTTCCCTAAGCTCTCGCTTGGTTCAATAATTCCTCTCAATAATCTGCTGGTACAGTAGAGTTCTGATATAAGCAACGGAGACAGCTAGAAATTGCTTATATCAGAGCAAAGTCTAAATTACTTATTTTATGGGTTTCTTGGTAAATAAAGTGAAACGTTTACAGTAATGGTAGATTAAATAGACCTATACTTGACCAGGGGCAGAGACTTTGAAGGCACCATTGCAAAATTCGCAAAGCTCAAATCTAGAAAAAAGCTATGCAATTCCGTGTAATGTCACGTCGCCTATATAGTGTAAACTAATGTAATACATGCAATATACATACAATGTACAGACATTATGCCAAAGTTATTTCTTGTGATATTTCGTATTTGATGGACGTATGGATGGATGGATAGATATATGCCTGTGTAATAGGCCCCATGAAATACTTTGACCTACGGCCCTACAAAACCTTAATCCGGGCCTGGAAATGTGGCGTATACAAATGAAAATTCGAGGTATAACTTCTGACATGGTTTAAACTATTCAGTAAAGAAAATTGATATAAAAAAACTAACCTCCCATATCGCCAGCATTACACTCTTCGCCTATACAACAAAAATTACATAATCTATCTGGTTTATTATAAAGACCACAACCTCTGACATTTGCCCTTTCTTGGTTTAAACAGCTCTGATACCACACACAACCTTTATTAATAGCAAATTTGCCATCAGTACTTGTTATGCGACTACTGCAAACCATCTGAAGTTAAATTATGGTAACGTAACATGTCATGAGAAATGAGAAACCATAGAAAAATAACATGATCTGTTCGGCTCCACAACAGTCTAGATGTGAACAATATGTTTTTAATCAAGTCCACAAGTTTATCGATATGTGAAACAGATTTTAATCTCATCAATTATTATTTTATTTTTAATTTCATGCATATCTTTGGCCTGTTTCGCCAATGTTGTTATTAATTTTCACCATTAGGCCCGTTATGTTACTCGTGTATATAGTAGTAAAATGCGTATGTAAGTACTACCTATAATATATACTATACATATATCTTAACTACGAATATACCCCTTTGTTTTTCGTATTAATATTATATAGTACATATTATATTATTTAGGGAGACGGGTTTTACATAGGCTAAGCCTGTTCCCCAATCACATTCAGATATCCTGAATAAAAAATATATACAAAATTTACACAAAAATTACAAAGATAGGTTGCCAGGCAACGAAACATACGCCCACTACAGCTAAGTCGTCCGGGCAGTCAACAAGGGTTGTCGCATATTTTTTCTTTTGTCAGTAAGGAGAACGTTTACAACACATGATGATCTTATTACAAGTAATAGCCCATTAAGTAATTATCAGAATTGTTTTGATTGTTTGTCCCATGGCCTTCGTCCACAAGACATTTCAAAGGGTCATAATTCTGGCAGTAATTAGAGGATATCGCTGAAAATCAATAGACTTCTTCGTCTCATGACATTAAACACTGCGTATAAATTTAACTCATTTTATTTTTGATGTTGTACAGTGCAGTGCAAAAGGCAGAACAAAAATGAAACATTAAGTCCATTAAGTCAGTTTGATATTAATTAAAAGACGTATTAACTTTTGCCTCTAGAGCGTCCACAAGATTTTTCAAAGTGATCAAGGGTCATAACTCTGGCAGTAATTATTAGATATCGTTGAAAATCAATAGGCTTCTTCGTCTCATGACCTTAAACACTGAGTATAAATTTACAGTCAATCAGATATTAACTTTAGCCTCTAGAGCGTTCACAAGATTTTTTAAAGTGATCAAGGGTCATAACTCTGGCAGTAATTATTGGATATCGTTGAAAATCAATAGACTTCTTCGTCTCATGACCTTAAACACTGAGTATAAATTTAAAGTGGATTGGATATCAACTTTAGCCTCTAGAGCGTTCACAAGATTTTTTAAAGCGATCAAGGATCATAACCCTGGCAGTAATTATCGGAATTTGCTGAAAATCAATAGGCTTCTTCGTCTCATGACCTTAAACACAGTGTATAAATTTAAAGTCAATTGGATATTAAATTCATAAGACCAATAATCAGTATTCTTTAATTCGGATTATTAGTATAAGTTTATACTAGTATTCGGTTTACACTACTAAACGTGTATTAGAAGGTATTTGGGAATGCAGTTTAACCAGTTTTACCATAAAAATGACTCATCTGTAAAACGTTGTTGAAATATTTCTGTAAACATACAATAAAAATAAAACCCAATCAATGGGATTAAAACACAGATCCTATTTCGTTTCGTTTTTTTTTTATTTCAAAATTTCGTTTTACTTGTCTTTACTACTCTAGGATCTGGAAGAGTTGTTGTCATTGACGTGCCCTTGATGGTGTGAGGGATTAGCCAATGAAACGATCTTTTACGATGAGCTTCAGGCGTGTTTTGCACGGAGCTGTGAGTAATCCACTAGAAACATAATCCACTGGGTAATCAAAAGTCTGACGTCATACGGTCAAAAGCCGCTCGTATGACCTCTGACGCGATCATTCGTTACCAATTTGTCAGAGCTTCATGTAGTGTAGGTCATCGAAAGCGTATTAAAAAACAGATCTTACCGATGCAACTTTAAAGATGTCCTTAGAAATTTTCTAAATTATCTCCCCTTGGTGAAATTAAGGATCAAAGTTTTAAAAATAATCGAAGAAATATACGTCAGAATGACCTGATTTTTTTTTGATACCTGATAAGTAAATACTGATTCGTACACAAAATATTGAGTTTGTGACTTGAACCGGAACTGCCGCCATCTTGAAACGTAAAAAATCACTAAGGCTTTTGCGATATTTTACTTACAGACATGGGAGTTACATTTTCGGAATCCTTGAAGGAATGCCTAAAAATCTATCGGATCAGAATTTTTATTTCGGTCATATTAGAAAAGGTGAAAAATCGATATTAATGAGCACGTAAATGAAAGCAATAGGCCGTAGTTTGGAGAATATGTCTCCTATTTCCAAAATGAATACATTTCTGGATAGCCGGGATGAGGGTCGAAATATTGTTATTTGAAAATGTCACATTTTCGAATTTTGTCTTTGATGTTTTTCGTCCCGATAAAGTTGTTTACGAGTGAAAAATCATAAAAACTTCGCTATATTTTCACCGATTTTAATGATTTTTTTTCTTGATGAGATTATTTACATGACCCATGATATATGACAGGAAGTGACTGTGAATATGAAAGCTTTAATATCTGCTTTGCAGATCTAGTTGTTATTTTTTTTTGTGTTTTATCCACAAATCGGATTTCTCAGAATCTAACCACAGTATCTTTATGAAACTTTTACCTATCCCCCCAAAAATGGGTAGTAGCTGTTGATTAAATATATTTTCAAAACGTTTTACGAATCCGAAATCACCGAAATTTACGAACAACAAAATGGACAATGCATAGTCGTAACTTTGTTATTTTTTTACCGATTTTACTAATTCTTTTTTCTTTGAATACTTTGAAAAAAATCATTTTCATCAGCAGTTTCACATTTTCGAATTTCGAAAATTCGTCGCTGTGATTTCGAACCGGAAGTTTAGACCAATTTGACAACTTCTTTAATAGTTGTACGATTTTCATGAAATTTAGTATATATGTAGATCTTACCGATGTGACTTCAAAAATATAATTATAAATTTTCTAAATTATCTCCCCTTGGTGAAATTAAGGATCAAAGTTTTCAAAAAAATCGTCGAAATATAGGTCAGAATATGGAGTCGATCGAACCGGAAGAGCCACCATCTTTAAACGTGAAAATCACAAAGGCTTTTTTGCTATTTTACTTACAGACTCGGGAGTTATATTTTCTGAATCCTTGTAGGAAGGCCTAAAAAACGTCAGGAGTAGAATTTTGATTTAGGTCAACCGGGAGTCACCATTTTGAATTGAAAATGAAAAATAGAAGCAATTTGAATGGCCGAGACTTCGGAGCACAATAACTCTCCTTCTAATTAAGCTAGAATGTTCAAAGTTGGTGTAGACGTTCACTAGGTCAATGTTATGATTGAGTTCAAAGATGAGCATTTTCTGCTTAGGGTAAGCAGAGATAAGCCTTCTGATTTGTTGATTCTTTAGGGCACGATAACTTCGGTTATAATGAAGGGAGGGCGGTGAAACTCTTGTCAATAGAGAGTCTAATAGCTAGCCTGTTGTGTGAAATCATTGTATCATTTTTTTTAAATATCAGGGATAGCCGAAAAAAAGAGATTGAAAATCCAAAAAGTCGTATTTTTACAATTTGGAGCATGTTTAGAGGTCTTTCTCGTAATGTCAACATAATATTTTTTGGGAACTTCTTCTACAAAGAGTCTTATTGGTAGTCTTTTATATGAAACCATCGATCAACAGTCCAACATATCAGGGGTAGAAGAACAAAAGGATCGGACATTGAAAACGGCACTCTTTCCTTGTTAAGCGAAACATGCAGTGTGGGTGACTACAATCTACACATTTAGTCATCGTATAGAGCTTTATTCAACAGTATCGAATTCCAACTGCTTAGGGATATTTTACGTGCACTCCAATGTGTACAAAGGACCTTGGTTTTTCGTCCCATCCGAACGACTAGACAGCTGTGCTTGTCAGGCCCCCCGTTCTGCGTCACTGACAAGGGGGGAACCACGCCGGGAAATCGAGATGAACTTTCTCCGTGCAGAACTTTCAATTCAGGCCAAACGTTTATTGCGCGTACTGGTCTTTAGCCGTTGGGAGGAAACCGAAGGACACGGAGAAAACCCACGAGGTTGGACATCATACTCCATGTCACGTGCAACCTGGAGATCGAAACGACGCCGGTTGACTCAATGACAGACGTTACGATACAGCGAGCACATGCTAACCATTCAGCCATTCAGCCACCCTGAATTCGGAAAATTGTCAGTGAGGCAGAACGGAGGGCCTGACAAGCACAGCTGTCTAGTAGTTCGGATGGGACGAAAAACCAAGGTCCCGTGTACACATTGGATTGCACGTAAAATATCCCTAAGCAGTTGGAATTCGATACTGCATAGTCGTAACTTTGTTATTTTTTTGACTGATTTTACTAATTCTTTTTTCTTTGAATACCTTGAAAAAAATCATTTTCATCTGCAGTTTCGCATTTTCGAATTTCGAAAATTCGTCGCTGTGATTTCGAACCGGAAGTTTAGACCAATTTGACAACTTTAATAGTTGTACGATTTTCATGAAATTTAGTATATAAGTAGATCTTACCGATGTGACTTCAAAAATATAATTAGAAATTTTCTAAATTATCTCCCCTTGACGAAATTAAGGATCAAAGTTTTCAAAAAAATCGTCGAAATATAGGTCAGAATGACCTAATTTTTTTTTTGATACTAGACAAGTAATTACTGATTCGTACACAAAATATGGAGTTTGTCGATCGAACCGGAAGTGCCACCATCTTTAAACGTGAAAAATCAATAAGGCTTTTTTGCTATTTTACTTACAGACTCGGGAGTTATATTTTCAGAATCCTTGAAGGAATGCCTAAAAATCTATCGGATCAGAATTTTGATTTCGGTCACGTGATGGTCACCATTTTGAATTAAAAATGAAAAATAGAAGCAATTTGAAGGGCCGGGACTTTGGAACACAATAACTCTCCTTCTAATTAAGCTAGAAATTACTTTATTGACAATGTAACGTTTGATGCAGTAATTTTTTGAATATCAAGGTTATTTTTGTGGAATGTATCTCTGAACTTTATAGGAATGTGTAATCTTGCTGTCGACGTTCACTAGGTCAATGTCATGATTGAGTTCAAAGATGAGCATTTTCTGCCTAAGGTAAGCAGAGATAAGCATGCTGATTTGATGATTCTTTAGGGTATGATAACTTCGGTTATAATGAAGGGAGGGCGGTGAAACTCTTGTCAATAGAGAGTCTAATAGGTAGCCTGTTGTGTGAAATCATTGTATCATTTTTTTAAATATCAGGGATAGCCGAAAAAAAGAGATTGAAAATCCAAAAAGTCGTATTTTTACGATTTGGAGCATTTTAAAAGGTCCTTTTCTCTTAAAGTCAACATAATATTTTTTGGGAACTTCTTCTACAAAGAGTCTTATCGATAGTCTTTTATATGAAACCATCGATCAACAGTCCAAAATATCAGGAGTAGAAGAATAAAAGGATCGAAAATTGAAAACGGCACCCTTTCATTGTTAAGCAAAACATGCAGTGTGGGTGGCTACAATCTGCACATTTAATCATCGTATAGAGCTTATTCAACAGTATCGAATTCTAACTGCTAAGCGATCTTTTACGTGCACTCCAATGTGTACACGGGGGTGGGGGGGGGCACGCCAGAAAATCGAGATGAACTTTCTTGGCCAATGCAGGGATCGAACACCCGACCTCTTGGCAAGCATGCCAACGCCTTAGCCACTGTGTGTGGTGCAGCCCTCCTGCACTTACTATTAGTGTGGACACCCATCGTACATTTCATCCGTCAAATCAAAACATTGCATTGCAATCAGACCAATAATTAATTATTCTTAATTTAAAACTTTATTTTAATATTATTAAATCCTAATTTTATTGGTAGACGCTCGTCTTATTTAAAATTAAACTTTCATTTAACTATGAACAACCCTTAACGTCTATCTTTAAAACAATTAAATACTCTAAAACAGTAGCCCAACCTTTTGACCTAACCTCATTAATTTACCATTTTGTATGTGAGCGACTTGTTATTCTTTTTATATGACATATTGCACGTGTCTGATTTCAAAGGGGAGTTGGGTGGCTGAATGGTTAGCACGCGCGCGCTGTATCATAAAGCCTGTCATTGAGTCAACTAACGTGTTTTCGAATCTCCGGTTGTACCTGACAAGAAGTAAGGTCGCCTGTCCAACTTGGTGGGTTTTCTTCATTTCCTCCGGTTTCCTTCCACTGCTAAAGACCTCTACGCGCAAGCGAAATGTTGAAATAAAATCGAACTATATGTTAGTCCCAAAATGATCTAGTTTGGGACACAATAACTCTCTTTCTAATTCAGCTAGACTTGGTGTAGGTGTTTATTAGGCCAAAACTTTGACGGCTCTGGAACACAATAACTCTTCTTCTAATTGGGGTACAATGTTCAAACTTGGCATAGGCATTCACTAGGTCAATGTCTTGATGAAGTTCGAATATCAGCATTTTCGGCGTTGGGTAAGCAGAGATGAGCAATTTGATTGGTTGATGATTCGACACACAATAACATTAGTTCTAATTAAGTGATAGTGATGAAACTTGGTGTATAGTTTCATTAAATCACTACCTTGACTAAGTTCGACAATGAGCATTTTCTGCCCAGGATAAGCAGAGCGATACGCAAATTGATTGGTCGAGACATTGAAACACAATAACTCTCAGTGTTATTCGACTAGAATGTTCAAACTTGGCGTAGGTCTTTATTAGGTCAATGCTTTGATGGAGTTCGAAGATGAGCATTTTATGCTTAGGATAAGCAGAGATAAGCAATTTGATTGGTTGATGATTTCGGACACTTTCACTTCAGTTCTAATTAAGTCAGAGGGATGAAACTTGGTGTATACTTTCATTACATCAATACCTTGAATACGTTCGACAATGAGCATTGTCTGCCATGGATAAGCAGAGCGATGAGCAATTTGATTGGTCGAGAATTTGAAACAAAATAACTCCCCTTCTAATTGGGGCAGAATGTTCAATCTTGGTGAAGGCGTTCATTAGGTCAGTGCCATGAAGGAGTGCAAAGATGAGCATTGTCTGCTTACAGTAAGCAGAGATAAGCAATCTGATTGGTTGATACTTTGGGGCACGATAACTTTGGTTATAATGAAGTCAGACTGACAAAATTCCAAATATAGATTCATTATGTCATTACCTTGACTAAGTTTGATGTTGAGAATTTCTGCGTAGACTTAGGAGCAATAAGCAATTTGACTTATCACATTGGAACATAACAACTCTGTTTTTAATTAAGGTAGAATTTGAACCGGTGAGTTTTTGGAGGATTTTATTAATTCTTTTCCCTTTTTAAGATTCGTTATATAACTCATGAGATGCGACAGAAACTGACCGTGAATATGAAAGCTTTAATATCTGCTTATTTTTTTGTGTGTGTTTCTCCTGCAAATCGGATTTCACAGAATCTAACCATAGGATGTTTCTGAAACTTTGACCTACCCCCCCAAAAATGGGTGGTGGCTGTTGATTAAATATATTTTCAAAACGTTTTGCGAATTCGAAATCACCGAATTTTACGAACGAAAAAATTAACAATGCATAGTCGTAACTTCGTTATTGATAGACCTATTTTATTAAAAAAAAAATTCTGAAAACCTTGACGAATACCAATTTCACCTGCAATTTCAAATTTTCGAATTTCTAAATTTCGTCGCTGTGATTTCGTTCCGGAAGTCATGACCAATTTGACAACTTCTTTAATAGATACACGATTTTTATGAAATTTGGAATGTAAGTAGATCTTACCGATGCGACTTTAAAAATGACTTTAAAAATTTTCTAAATTATCTCCCCTTGGAGAAATTGAGGATCGAAATTTTCAAAAAAATCACCGAAATATAGGTCAGATCATCTTGATTTTTTTATAGGTACTAGCTACGAGACCACTGATTCGTACACAAAAAATGGAGTTTGTAGCTCAATCCGGAAGTGCCACCATCTTGAAATGTAAAAACCTCAAACGCCATTTTGCTATTTTACATACAGACACGGGGGTTATATTTTCAGAATCCTTGAAGGGGTGGCTATAAAATGTTGGCAGTAGAATTTTGATTTAAGTCAATGGATAGTCACCATATTGAATTGAATATCAGAAATAGTGAAAAATGGACATTAACGGGCATGCAAATTATCAGAATAGACCGTAGTTTGTTGAATTCGTTTCCTATCTTTGAAATTAATACATTTGGGGATAGCCTGGCTCATTGTCGAATTTTTGGTATTTGTAAATTTCAAAATTTCAAATTTCGCCTTTGATGTTTTCCGTGCCGACAAAGTTGTTTTCGCGTAAATAACTCCGATTAACAGCTTGAAAATAATCAAATAGATCGCAGTTTCGCGATTTCGTCTCAAATCTGGGAAATCAATACATTTCTGGTTAGCCTCCTTTCAAAAATGGGTGGTGGCTTTGGAATCAATATATTTTCAAAACGTTTTGCGAATCCAAAAAATTGACCTTGACAGCTGTGATTTTGTGATCTATTTTACTTTTCTGGTGGTGGCCTTGGAATCAATATATTTTCAAAACGTTTTGCGAATCCAAAATCACCGAAAATAACTGATGAAAAAATTGAGCTTGGATGGAAACTATATAGAAAAATAAAAGGAAACATCAACATTATATAGGTCTTGCACACATAGGCTTAGAACTTTGCAGCCAGTCCTCATATTAATTGAAATTGAAAAGGTTTGATTTGATATAATTATTTGTTTTCTATTTTAAAACTATCTAAAAAAAAATTTGTAATCATTTATGTTATTGATTTAGATTAATACTGTGTATATTTTGTACATTTTAACACATTCATCAATTAATAATGGTTGGCATAGTCATCGTATAGAGCTTATTCAACAGTATCGAATTCCAACTGCTTAGGGATATTTTACGTGCACTCCAATGTGTACACGGGACCTTGGTTTTTCGTCTCATTCGAACGACTAGACAGCTGTGCTTGTCAGGCCCTCCGTTCTGCCTCACTGACAAGGGGGAACCACGCCGGGAAATCGAGATGAACTTTCTCCGTGCAGAACTTTCAATTCAGGCCAAACGTTTATTGCATACAATTAAGCTGGTCAGTTGGAGCTTATTTTCAAAAGTTTTGTAATAATCGGTTGGTAATTAAAGTACCGTGTAAATTAAACTGTTAAAACAGAAAATTTCGCCCGGTTGAAATGTTTCTTGCTATAAGTCAACAATTTTCTGAATTCAGGGAGGTTGAATGGCTGAATGGTTAGCATGTGCGTGCTGTATCGTAACGTCTGTCATTGAGTCAACCGGCATCGTTTCGATCTCCGGGTTGCACGTGACATGGAGTATGATGTCCAACCTCGTGGGTTTTCTCCGTGTCCTTCGGTTTCCTCCCAACGGCTAAAGACCAGTACGCGCAAGGGGAGTGTTTAAATAAAATTAAAAAACATATGTTAGTCCCGAAATGACCTAGTTTGTGTCGAATGGACGTTAGGCCGCATTTCTCTCTTTCTCTTTTATTTTTAAAGTTTTGTAATAATCGGTTGGTAATCAAAGATACTGTAAAAGTGATAAAACAGAAAATTTCGCCCGGTTGTAATGTTTCTCACTTTAAAGTCAGCAATTTGCCGATTTTAAGGGGCAAACGTTTATTGCGAACGATTAAGCTGCTCAGGTCGAGCTTATTTTTAAAAGTTTTGTAATATTCGGTTGATAACTAAAGGTACCGTGCAAATTAAACTGTTAAAATAGAAAATTTGGCCCGGTTGAAATGTTTCTCGCTGTAGGTCAGCAATTTGCCGATTTTAGGTAGGTTGCGTGGCTGAATGGTTAGCACGTGCGCTCTGTATCATAATGTCTGGCATTGGGTCAACTGGCGTTGTTTCGATTTCTTGGTTGTACGTGATAAGGAGTATGGTCGCCTGTCCAACCTCATTGCACACTTGATGGCGTATGCCCATCTTCATTAGCCCATTTTAGGAACAGAACAGTAGGACGTTAAACCCCATTCAATTTCATTTCATTTTCTCTATGTTGCTTATTTATTATAGTGGATAAATATTTTTCTGGTTCTAGCAATTATTTAATTTCTGCATAGAAATCTTGCTTTGACCAGTTTTTTTTATTGCAGAGTGCCATTCTTGTATATTGCAGTCTATGACCCTTTGTTTAAAACATGCTTAAGAAGTTGTCACGATTTCCTACTTATAACCAAACATATTGGAAACCATAATTATATAACATATATCTAATTTTGGAAGCCCGATTACAGCTATACAAGTTTCAGTTATTTCCCTTTAGTTTAAAGATTATTTTTTTGCCCGGGTGCAATGTTTCTCACTACATTTAAATTTGTAACTTTGTGAGTTTTTGACCGATTTTGATAATTATATTTAACGTAAATATTCAAACAGTTGAGTTCAACCTGATTAAAAAAGTTTTAGTTTTGTTCAAAGATATCTCATTTAATTTTTCGATGTTTTCTTACCATTTTCATTTCATTTTTCTGAAAGTTTTGATGTGGGAAGTCATCCCGATTACAGCAACACAAGTCTCAGTTATTTCCCTTTAGTTTTCAGATTATGCAATGTTTCATACTATATTTAGACTTGTAACTTCGCGAGTTTTTGACCAATTTTGATAGTTTGTTATTCTTATCCTTTTATTTGAGATACTTGATATAATTGATGACACGTGACGATGAATATGAAAGCTTTCATATCTGCATGGGACAGTAGCAGATCTAGTTAGGGGTTCACACTGCGTAGCTTGTGTGAAACACTATTGTTTTTGTTAAAATTATTCTTATTATTATTATTATTCAGATTCCAATTTGAATAGATCTCAGCAACTACGTGTCGCATCATTACGATTTCTTCGGTTTTACGGGGAAAGTGGGTGTGACTTAGAGGATAAAGCTATTTTGAACGTTCTGCGACATTGCGAAATGTCCGAAATCACCGAAGTTATCGTTTTTAAAAATATTGCAGTAATTTTAACAATAATCATGGGATTTTAACTTTCGATACATTTTGGCATAGCCGGAGACAGGGCACATAGCTACGCTACTTTCGATTTTTGATTTTCGGCAAATCTTCGAAGATATTAGGCGCCAAATTTCGAAAATTTAAAATTTTACAAAAAACTTTTTTATTTATAAATATTTTTTAGTCGTGTTGAGCACAGAATTAACGAGTCATCTGACTAGCGCAAAAATGTTAAAAAATTTTGTCTCAGTAACTTTCCTTTGCCGCCATTGGCTAATTCAGTTTTTCAGTCCTAGATTAATTTTTCATTATTCGATTTGCATAAAACAAAGTTCATATGCTTTGTTGTCTCAATTGTCATTTTTTTTATTACCGAAAGTGTTATCTGTCGGCACCGGAAGTGGCATATTTTTACCAAAAACTACAATTTTGACAGTTAGGTACCATTTTTCGAAAACAAATATTATTTTTTTGAAAAATTATATGACTCAAAGAGTGTGTCCTTTAAAGGTGCAAAAAATGTCGGAAGCAGTGTTTTTAATTTCGATTTCATTTTCTAGCAAATTGGATTAAGAGGTGAAAAAGGGCGTAAAATTGACCTATTTACAACCCATTCGGGATTTTCAGATTTTACAATATTTCTACGTAACTTTTACAAACCTGTAGCTATAATCCATACGAAGAGAATGTATGTGAAAATTAGTTTGTAATATAAGCAGTTGCCGAGAAAAGGACAGTTTTGCATAAGTCACTGTTTTCTTAATTTTGCCTGTAAAATAGTTAATTATTAAAGGATATTCACAATAGTGACATCATTTGATTCAAAAAGCAAGTATGCGTCATATCAAATTGATTATAATTTAAAATTGACACCGGAAGTGACGCCGTTTGGTCAAAAACTGCATTTTTAACTTTTAAAATCGATATTTTTTTCAACCAAGAATTGTTTAATATGTAATATTAAAATTAACTTTTGGTTTAAATTCACATATTAACAAAACTCATACGGTCATTTAGATATCATAAAATTGTTTCTAACTTGTTCGGTTGCCGAGATATAGGCGGTTTTCTAAATGTCACTTTTGAAAGTTTTTGGCCCATAAAAGTGTCAATTATTATTCGATTTTCATAAAATTTTCACCCTTTGAAGCCTGCTGTCATAGACGATGTTATAAAACTAATTTCATGTTTTTAATATCACCGGAAGTAATGTCATTTTGGCAAAAACTGTATTTTTAGCCTTCAAAACAGATATTTTATTCAAATGAGTCTGATTTGTAATGTTTTTACAATTATGATATTTGATGCCAATCAACAAATAGAATGGACCCTTACGATCATACAGATGCCACAAAATCGTTTCTAACTTGTACGGTTGCCGAGAAATAGCCGATTTTCTACAAGTCACTTTTCAAGGTTTTGGGTCTATAAAAGTGGCATATATTATTCGATAGCCTATTTCTCTATGATCGAAAGGAGATACCGATCTGCGGTTCATCTTTCTATCGGGAAACCATGTGGTGGCTACTCAATAAAGCAATTTTTGAACTTCTGCGCAGACCGGAAGTGGCCGAATTTTGAACGTTGGTAAAAAATTAAAAATCAGCCGTAGTTTCGTCAATTCTTTACCTATATACAAACAAATCACATTTTTGGAAAGCCTGAGACTTTTCCGAGACAATAGCAATCTCACATTTTGCAATTTCGAAACTTCGTCGCTGACTTCTATCGTTCAAAAATTGAAAACACGTCGCTTACGAGACAATTTTTGTTATTTTTCAAAATTTGCAAATTTGACCTAGATTTTGGGATACCTGACGTCAATCCGATTCCAGTAATATGAGTTTCATTCAGAGTTATCGCCCTTTATTTTTCGATTTTTTTCGAATTTTCTTCCCATTTTGTGAGTCAAAATGATGTTTTTATAGTCAAAATGATGTTTCTGGAACATGAAGTTATAGTCCAATACCAACTGATAAAGCAATTTCGACAAGGATCCTTAAACAGGAAGTGGTCGAAATAGTGTGCAATATTTTGAAAAAAATGCAAAAAATGGATGTTTTGGTGGAAAATCAACAGATGAAACAAATTAAGGTACCGTTGGATGCCAAGAGGAATGGACTATCGTATGATACCCAAATCACACGGATACGATGAGCAAGAAGCAAAATATGGCACGCTGAATATCAAGTATTTTCTGATTTGGACGCCTGTATCTCGAAAACTTAACCGCAACTTTTTTTTAACTTTCTCTATCGAGAGTCCATTCGATAGTCTTCTGAATTTTGTTTGTTTGTATTTTGTATGTTGCGAATTTTCGACTTATTCTTCACCTATAAAAATTTCTTTCGGCACCGGAAGTGACGTAATTTTGCCATAATTTACAATTTTGACCGGTCTTTTCGCCAGCAAATATTACTTTTACATATGATAGAGGGTGTCACTGAAGCAAAACAACTAAAGTATAGTTTGGTAGCTCAATGGGTCGGCTATGGTATAATAAACTTCCTGTATGATTCCTGAAAGCCGGTTCAGTGCTGCTTGCAGGTCTAGTTAGGCTTTCAGACTTTCGTCTGAAAGACTATTGTTTTTACTAAAATTATTAGGGTTTCACACTGCGTAGCTTGTGTGAAACACTATTGTTTTTGTTAAAATTATTCTTATTATTATTCTTCTTCTTATTATTATTTTTTTTTTCCAATTTGCTTATATCTCAGCAACTTCTTGTCGGATCGATACAATGTCTTCAGTTTTACTGGGAAAGTGGGTGTGACTTAGAGATTAAAGCTATTCCCGGCATTCTGCGACATTGCGAAATGTCCGAAATCACCGAAAATGTCGTTTTATGAAATATTGCCGTAATATTAACAATAATCATTGGATTTTAGCATATGATGCATTTTGACATAGCCAGAAACAGGGGACATAGCTATGTTACTTTTGATTTTTGATTTTCGACGAATCTTGGAAGATATTAGGCGCCAAAGTTTGAAAATTTAAATTTTTACAAAAAACTTTTTTATTTATTAATATTTTTATATGACATTTTAACCAAGGTTAAAGAGTCATCTGATTTGAACAAAAATGTCAACATTTTTTGTTTCCGTAATTTTCCTTGGCCGCCATTGGCTAATTCAGTTTTTCAGTCCTACATTAATTATTTATTGTTCGATTTGTATAAAACCATGTTCATATGTTCCGTGGTTCAAAATGCCATTTTTTTTGTTACCGGTAAAGTTTCCTGTAGGCACCGGAAGTGGCGTAAATTCAGCAAAAACTACAATATTGACAGTTCGGTACAACTTTTTGAAAGCAAATACTATTTTCTATTAATCTGATCTTACTCAAAAGATGCGCCCTGTAAAGGTGCACAAAATCTCGGACTCAGTTTTTTTAATTTCGACTTTGTTTTCGGGCCATTTCGGTTAAAAGGTAAAAAAAAAGGGGTAAAAATAAGCTATTTACAACCCATCCAGTGCCTTCATATATTAAAATATTTCTTCGATACTTTCATAAACTTGTAGCAATAATCCATACAAAGAGAATGTATGTGAAATTTAGTTTGTTATATAAGCAGTTGCCAAGAAATGGGCAATTTTGCATGAGTCACTTTTCACGTTATTTTGGCTGTAAAAGAATCAATTATTATTCGATTTTCAATTTTCTTTCACTGTCTGTTGCCTATGCCACAGTCGACTATTCCAAACCATTTTATTACTTTCACTGTTACCGGAAGTGACGTCATTTAGGCAATAACTGAATTTTTAGCCTTAAAAATACATTTTTTATTCAAACGAGTATTATTTGTAATATTTTTAGAATTATGAAATTTGGTTCCCATCAACAAATAGAATGAACCGATACGATCATATAGATACCACAAAATGGTTTGTAACTTGAACGGTTGCAGAGAAATGGATGATTTTTCACAAGCCACTTTTTACTTTATTTTGACTCTAAAAGAATCAGTTATTATTCGATTTTCACAAAATTTTCACCATATGATGTCTTATGCCATTTACGATTTCATAGAACTAATTTAACTTTTTTAGTATCACCGGAAGTGATGTCATTTTGTCAAAAACAGAATTTTTAGCCTGCAAAACAGATATTTTATTCAAATGAGTCTGATTTGTAATGTTTTCAAAATTATGATATTTGATTCCATTCAACAAATGGATTGAACCCATACGATCATACAGACACCACAAAATGGTTTCTAACTTGTGCGGTTGCAGAGAAATAGTCAATTGTCTACAAGTCACTTTTCAAGGTTTTTGGTCTATAAAAGTGGCAATTATTATTCTATTTACATAAAATTTTCACTATATGATGTCATATGTCATTTCGGATTTCATAAAACTAATTGAACATTTTCATTATCACCGGAAGTAATGTAATTTTGTCAGGATCACTTACAAGTAACAGATGTATAAAATGAATTGATATTTGCTGGATTTGGTTGATTCTGCGTCCAATTTATTTGATGTGTGCAATGCTTCTGGGGAAACCTGTTTAATGGTTTCATTGACACCGGAAGTGACATGTTAAAAGGTAACGTGGCACCAGTGAAACCCGTCATTCCTGCATGCAGGTCTAGTTATTATTTATTATTATTATTCTTTACTACCGGAGCCTATTTCTCCATGATCGAAAACAGTTAACGATCTGAAACCAAATTTTCTATTGGGAAACAATGTGGTGGCTACTTGATAAACTATTTTTGAAACGTCTGCGCATACCGGAAGTGGTCGAACTTTGTATGTTGGTCTGAAATTGAAAATCGGCCATAGTTTCGTCAATTCTTTATCCATTTTCAAACAAATTACATTTTTGGAATCCCTAAATCTTTGCCGACACAATGGCTATCTCACATTTTTCAATTTCGAACATTCGTCGATGACTTTTATCGTTCGAAAATTGAAAACATGTTGTTTACGAGACATTTTTTGTAATTTTTCAAAATTTTCAAATTTGACCTACATTTTTGGATTCCTTAAGTCCATCCGATTCCAGTAATATAAGTTTCATTCAGAGTTATCTCCCTTTATTTTTCGATTTTTTTCGAATTTTCTACCCATTTTCAAACCCTTATATTTTTTGGAAAAGATAAATCGATATTTCTGAAACCTCTGGAACATAAAGCCATATAGTCAGACAGTTGGATAAAGTAATTTCAACAACGATCCGTAAACCGGAAGTAGTCGAAATAATTTCTGATGTTTGGAAAAAAATGCAAAAAATGGGTGCTTTGGGCAAAAACGTGATTATTTCGTCCGATATCAACGGATTAAAGAGATTAGGGTATCGTTGGGTTGCACGGGAATTGAAATATCGTATGGTACCCATTTCATAAAGATACGATGACCCGGAAGTAAAATATGGCACGCTGAAAATCAAGTATTTTCTAATTTGGGGCGTTTTTGGACGCCTTTATCTCGAAAACTGCTTCAACGATTTTTCTTAAACTTTATCTATCGATGGTCCTTCCGGTAGTCTTTATTATGGATCCATCCATTGAGACCTTCAAATAATTGGAATAGGACAAAAAAGGGACTGAAAATCGAAAAAAGTCGAAAAATCGTGAAATTTTGGAAAATGCTCTACTTTTTTTTTATTTGAAGAGATTTTCAAAAAAAGGATATAAATTCAGATAGATGGACTAATTACGGTTCTAGCGATGTATAATGTGTATGTATTTATTGAAATTTAATTTCTAATATTTTGACATTTCTGCATTTTTGACTCTTTTGAACACAGGATTTCTCAGAAGGGTTTTATCTAATCGGATAGTGTAGTATATCATTATAGAGTCCTGTTCCCTTTCAAACTCCAAAACCGGATGTTAAAACAACTCGACAAAGATTAGTCTATCGGAAGTAGTTCAAAAAACGGTAAAAAAGCGTAAAAATGGTAAACAAAATTGGCGCTCCTGCTAAAAACTGAAATTCTCCGTCACATATTAGCACACCAAAACAATTAAAAAGTCGTTGAAAAGTCCCATGAATGGACTATCTTATGACATCTAAATGATACGAATTCGATTGTTAGTATATAAATTATGGTACGCCGAAAACTAAGTATTTTCCGTTTTGGAGCAATCTGAGACGCCTTTTTCTCGAAAACGACGCCTACGATTTTTCTAAAATGTGTTTTACTCAGAGACCCATCGATGGTCTAGAGTGTGCATCCAAAATTAAAAGCATTGAAATATTATAGGTGGTCCGAAAATGGCCTCAATCTGTGAAAAAAGTTGAAAAATCATTAAATTACTGAAAATGCTATTTTATTTATCTTTTTTTCAAAAACTACTCAGTGAATGTTTCTGAAACTTTTTGTACAAGAAGTTAAGTATCAAAACAATTTGTTAAAGCTATCCCGACAATGATCGAAAAAACGGAAGTAGTCGAAAAAATCTCCGATATTTTAATGTTTTTTTAGATTTTTACTGAAAACTTTTTTATTTATGAATATTTTTTGATGGTATTTTACACAGGGTTAAAGTATCACCCTACTTGAGCAGAAGTGATAAAGAATTTTGTCTCCGTATTTTGCGTTATCTGCCATTGGCTGATTTAGTTTTTCGTACCTAAATTAATTATTTATTGTTCGATTTGTATAAAACAAAGTGCATATGCTCCGTGTTCTCAATTGTGATTTTTTTTGTTACCGTGAAATTTTTCTGCACGCAACGGAAGTGGCGTAATATTAACAAAAACTACAATTTTGACAGTTCAGTACCACTTTTTGAAAGCAAATATTATTTTTTTCGAAATCTGGTATAGCGAAAAGGATGCGCGCTGTAAAGGGGCACAAATCGTTAGCTCAGATTTTTTAATTTCAATTTCATTTTCGGGCAATTTCGAATAAATGTAAAAAAAAGTGTAACAATCAGTTATTTAGAACCCATTCAACGTCTTCATATTTTGAACTATTTATTCGTAACTTTCATAAAATCGTAGTAATAATCCAGACGAGGAGGATGCATGCAAAAAATAGTTCGTAATATGAGCAATTGCCGAGAAATATGCAATTTTGCATGCATCACTTTTCACGTTATTTTGCCTATAAAAGAGTAAATTATTATCCGATTTTCAATAATATTTTTTCATTCGATGCCTAATGCCAATTTGGACTAGATTAAGTCAATTTTACAGTTTCACTGTGACCGGAAATGACGTCATTTTGGCAAAAACTGTATTTTTAACCTAAAAAACAAATATTTTATTCAAATGATTTTTTTTTATAATATTTTTCAAATTATGGTATTTGAATCCCATCAACGAATAGCATGAACCCATACGATCATACCGATACCACAAAAAAGTTTCTAACTTGTACGGTTGCCGAGAAATAGACGATTTTCTACAAGTCACTTTTCAAGGTTTTTGGTCTATAAAAGTGTCAATTATTATTCAATTTTAATACAATTTTCACCATGTGATGCCTTATGCCATTTATGATTGCAATGATCTGATTTAACATTTCCATTATCACCGGAAGTAACGTCATATTTGCAAAAACCGTATTTTTACACTTCAAAACAAATATTTTTTTGAAGTGAGTTATATTTATTTTTCGTTTAACGTTATAACGTTTGATTCTAATGGCCATTTAGATTGGAACAATATAATCATACTGATATCAAAAAATTGTTTCTAGCGTATTCCTTTGTCGAGAAATAACCAATTTTCTAAGGATCACTTTTTAAGTTTTTTACCTTTTTAATTTCAGTTTATGGGTTTTAAGTTTATTATTTATTGCCTGATATGCATAAAACAACTCTCAATTGCGAATTCTCAACTTATTTGTTACCGATAATGATTTCTTTTGGCACCGGAAGAGGAGTAATTTTGCCAGATTTTACAATTTTGACCGGTGTATTTGCAAGCAAATATTACTTTTACAAATCTGATAGAGGGTGTCACTGAATCACAACAAATACAGTATCGTTTGGTAGCTCGATGGATCGGCTATTGTATGACGCACTTCCTGTCTGATTCCTGAAAGCCGATTCAGCACTGCAGGTCTGCAGGTCTAGTTAGGCTTTCAGACTTTCGTCTGAAAGACTATTGTTTTTACAAAAATTATTATTAAGCTTTCATATGTATTACATATGAAAGCTTATTGTTTCTGTTAAAGTTATTATTATTATTTTTTTTTTTGTGTGTTTTCTGCAAATCGGATTTCTCAGAATCTATCCATAGGATCTTTCTGAAATTTTGACCTACCCCCCCAAAAATGGGGTGCGAACCTTGATTAAAAGTATTTTCAAAACGTTTTACGAATCCGAAATCACCGAATTTTACGAACGAATGCATTTGACATACAATGCTGTAACTTTGTGACTATTTGATCTATTTTACTAATTCTTTTTTCTTTGAGTATCCTAAGACATTTACTTCAAATCTGCAATTTCGGATTTTCGAATTTCGAAAATTCGTCGCTGTGATTTCGAACCGGAAGTTTACACCAACTCGACAACTTCTTTAGTAGTTGTACGATTTTCATGAAATTTAATATGTAGGTAGACCTTAATGATGCGACTTGAAAAATGACTTTAGAAATTTTCTAACTTATCTCCCCTTGGTGAAATTAAGGATCAAACTTTTCAAAAAAATCGTCGAAATATAGGTCAGAATGACCTAATTTTTTTTTTCGGTACTGGACAAGGAATTACTGATTCGTACACAAAATATGGAGTTTGTCGATCGAACCGGAAGTGCCGCCATCTTTAAACGTGAAAAATCAATAAGGCTTTTTTACTATTTTACTTACAGACTCGGGAGTTATATTTTCTGAATCCTTGTAGGAAGGCCTAAAAAATGTCGCGAATAGAATTCTGATTTAGGTCAACCGGGAGTCACCATTTTGAATTGAAAATGAAAAATAGAAGCAATTTGAAGGGCCGAGACTTTGGAGCACAATAACTCTCATTCTAATTAAGCTAGAATGTTCAAACTTGTTGTAGACGTTCACTAGGTCAATGTTATGATTGAGTTCAAAGATGAGCATTTTCTGCTTAGGGTAAGCAGAGATAAGCATGCTGATTTGTTGATTCTTTAGGGCACGATAACTTCGGTTATAATGAAGGGAGGGTGGTGAAACTTTTGTCAATAGAGAGTCTAATAGCTAGCCTGTTGTATGAAATCATTGTATCATTTTTTTTAAATATCAGGGATAGCCGAAAAAAAGAGATTGAAAATCCAAAAAGTCGTATTTTTACAATTTGGAGCATGTTTAGAGGTCTTTCTCTTAAAGTCAACATACTATTTTTTGGGAACTTCTTCTACAAAGAGTCTTATTGGTAGTCTTTTATATGAAACCATCGATCAACAGTCCAACATATCAGGAGTAGAAGAACAAAAGGATCGAACATTGAAAACGGCACCCTTTCATTGTTAAGCGAAACATGCAGTGTGGGTGACTACAATCTACGCATTTAGTCATCGTATAGAGTTTATTCAACAGTATCGAATTCCAACTGCTTAGGGATATTTTACGTGCACTCCAATGTGTACACGGGACCTTGGTTTTTCGTCCCATCCGAAGGACTAGACAGCTGTGCTTGTCAGGCCCTCCGTTCTGCCTCACTGACAAGGGGAACCACGCCGGGAAATCGAGATGAACTTTTTCCGTGCAGAACTTTCAATTCAGGCAAAACGTTTATTGCATACGATTAAGCTGGTCAGTTGGACATTTTTTTCAAAAGTTTTGTAATAATCGGTTGGTAATTAAAGTACCGTGCACATTAAAGTGTTAAAACAGAAAATTTCGCCCGGTTGAAATGTTTCTTGCTATAAGTCAGCAATTTTCCGAATTCAGGGAGGCTGAATGGCTGAATGGTTAGCATGTGCTCGCTGTATCGTAACGTTTGTCATTGAGTCAACGGGCGTCGTTTCGATCTCCAGGTTGCACGTGACATGGTGTATGATGTCCAACCTCGTGGGTTTTCTCCGTGTTCTTCGGTTTCCTCCCAACGGCTAAAGACCAGTACGTGCAAGGGGAGTTTTTAAATAAAATTAAAAAACATATGTTAGTCCCGAAATGACCTAGTTTGTGTCGAATGGACGTTAGGCCGCATTTCTCTCTTTCTCTTTTTAAAGTTTTGTAATAATCGGTTGGTAATCAAAGGTACTGTTAAAGTGATAAAACAGAAAATTTGGCCCGGTTGTAATGTTTCTCACTTTAAAGTCAGCAATTTGTCGATTTTAAGGGGCAAACGTTTATTGCGAACGATTAAGCTGGTCAGGGGGAGCTTATTTTTAAAAGTTTTGTAATATTCGGTTGATAATTAAAGGTACCGTGCAAATTAAACTGTTAAAATAGAAAATTTTGCCCGGTTGAAATGTTTCTCGCTGTAGGTCAGCAATTTGCCGATTTTAGGGAGGTTGCGTGGCTGAATGGTTAGCACGTGCGCTCTGTATCATAACGTCTGTCATTGAGTCAACTGGCCTTGTTTCGATTTCTTGGTTGTACGTGACAAGGAGTATGGTCGCCTTACCAACCTCGTAGGCCGTAACGCCGCTGCCCGGGTAAAATTTCCCTCATTGCACACTTTATGGCGTATGCCCGTCTTCATTAGCCCATTGTAGGAGCAGAACAGTAGGACGTTAATCAACATTCAATTTCATTTCATTTTCTCTATGTTGCTTATTTATTATAGTGGATAAATATTTTTCTGGTTCTAGCATTTATTTAATTTCTGCATAGAAATCTCTGGCCAGTTTTTTTTTATTGCAGAGTGCCATTCTTGTATATTGCAGTCTATGACCCTTTGTTAAAAACATGCTTAAGAAGTCGTCACGATTTCCTACTTATAACCAAACATATTGGAAACCATAATTATATAACATATCTTGGAAGCCCGATTACAGCTATACAAGTTTCAGTTATTTCCCTTTAGTTTAAAGATTATTTTTTTGCCCGGGTGCAATGTTTCTCACTACATTTAAATTTGTAACTTTTTGAGTTTTTGACCGATTTTGATATTATGTCTTTATAATTTTCCAAATCTACATATTTAACGTACATATTCAAACAGTTGAGTTCAACCTGATTCAAAAAGTTTTAGTTTTGTTCAAAGTTATCTCATTTAATTTTTCGATGTTTTCTTACCATTTTCATTTCATTTTTCTGAAAGTTTTGAAATCGGAAGTCATCCCGATTACAGCAACACAAGTATCAGTTATTTCCCTTTAGTTTTCAGATTACTCAATGTTTCATACTATATTTAGACTTGTAACTTCGCGAGTTTTTGACCAATTTTGATAGTTTGTTATTTTTATCCTTTTATTTGAGATACTTGAAATAATCGATGACACGTGACGATGAATATGAAAGCTTTCATATCTGCATGGGACAGTAGCAGATCTAGTTAAGCTTTCATATTACATATGAAAGCTTATTGTTTCTGTTAAGATTATTATTGTTATTTTTTTTTTGTGTTTTGTCCACAAATCGGATTTCTCAGAATCTAACCATAGGATCGTTCTGAAACTTTTACCTATCCCCCCAAAAATGGGTGGTGGCTGTTGATTAAATATATTTTCAAAACGTTTTACGAATCCGAAATCACCGAATTTTACGAACGAAAAAACTGACAATGCATAGTCGTAACTTTGTTATTTTTTGACCGATTTTACTAATTCTTTTTTCTTTGAATACCTTGAAAAAAATCATTTTCATCTGCAGTTTCGCATTTTCCAATTTCAAAAATTCGTCGCTGTGATTTCGAACCGGAAGTTTAGACCAATTTGAGAACTTCTTTAATAGTTGTACGATTTTCATGAAATTTAGTATATAAGTAGATGTTACCGATGTGACTTCAAAAATATAATTATAAATTTTCTAAATTATCTCCCCTTGACGAAATTAAGGATCAAAGTTTTCAAAAAAATCGTCGAAATATATGTCAGAATGACCTAATTTTTTTCTTTGATACTAGACAAGTAATTACTGATTCGTACACAAAATATGGAGTTTGTCGATCGAACCGGAAGTGCCACCATCTTTAAACGAGAAAAATCAAAAAGGCTTTTTTGCTATTTTACTTACAGACTCGGGAGTTATATTTTCAGAATCCTTGAAGGAATGCCTAAAAATCTGTCGGATCCGAATTTTGATTTCGGTCACGTGATGGTCACCATTTTGAATTGAAAATGAAAAATATAAGCAATTTGAAGGGCCGGGACTTTGGAATACAATAACTCTCCTTCTAATTAAGCTAGAATGTTCAAACTTCTTGTAGACTTTCACTAGGTCAATGTCATGATTGAGTTCAAAGATGAGCATTTTCTGCTTAGGGTAAGCAGAGATAAGCATGCTGATTTGTTGATTCTTTAGGGCACGATAACTTCGGTTATAATGAAGGGAGGGCGGAGAAACTTTTGTCAATAGAGAGTCTAATAGCTAGCCTGTTGTTTGAAATCATTGTATCATTTTTTTTTAAATATCAGGGATAGCCGAAAAAAAGAGATTGAAAATCCAAAAAGTCGTATTTTTACAATTTGGAGCATGTTTAGAGGTCTTTCTCGTAAAGTCAACATAATATTTTTTGGGAACTTCTTCTACAAAGAGTCTTATTGGTAGTCTTTTATATGAAACCATCGATCAACAGTCCAACATATCAGGAGTAGAAGAACAAAAGGATCGAAAATTGAAAACGGCACCCTTTCATTGTTAAGCGAAACATGCAGTGTGGGTGACTACAATCTACACATTTAGTCATCGTATAGAGCTTATTCAACAGTATCGAATTCCAGCTGCTTAGGGATATTTTACGTGCACTCCAATGTGTACACGGGACCTTGGTTTTTCGTCCCATCCGAACGACTAGACAGCTGTGCTTGTCAGGCCCTCCGTTCTGCCTCACTGACAACGGGGAACCACGCCGGGAAATCAAGATGAACTTTCTCCGTGCAGAACTTTCAATTCAGGCCAAACGTTTATTGCATACGATTAAGCTGGTCAGTTGGAGCTTATTTTCAAAAGTTTTGTAATAATCGGTTGGTAATTAAAGTACCGTGCACATTAAACTGTTAAAACAGAAAATTTCGCCCGGTTGAAATGTTTCTTGCTATAAGTCAGCAATTTTCCGAATTCAGGGAGGCTGAATGGTTAGCATGTGCGCGCTCTATCGTAACGTCTGTCATTGAGTCAATGGGCGTCGTTTCGATCTCCAGGTTGCACGTGACATGAAGTATGATGTCCAACCTCGTGGGTTTTCTCCGTGTTCTTCGGTTTCCTCCCAACGGCTAAAGACCAGTAAGCGCAAGGGGAGTTTTTAAATAAAATTAAAAAACATATGTTAGTCACGAAATGACCTAGTTTGTGTCGAATGGGCATTAGGCCGCATTTCTCTCTTTCTCTTTTATTTTTAAAGTTTTGTAATAATCGGTTGGTAATCAAAGGTACTGTAAAAGTGATAAAACAGAAAATTTCGCCCGGTTGTAATGTTTCTCACTTTAAAGTCAGCAATTTGCCGATTTTAAGGGGCAAACGTTTATTGCGAACGCTTAAGCTAATCAGGGGGAGCTTATATTTAAAAGTTTTGTAATATTCGGTTGATAACTAAAGGTACCGTGCAAATTAAACTGTTAAAATAGAAAATTTGGCCCGGTTGAAATGTTTCTCACTGTAGGTCAGCAATTTGCCGATTTTAGGGAGGTTGCGTGGCTGAATGGTTAGCACGTGCGCTCTGTATCATAACGTCTGTCATTGAGTCAACTGGCGTTGTTTCGATTTCTTGGTTGTACGTGACAAGGAGTATGGTCGCCTGTCCAACCTCGTAGGCCGCAACGCCGCTGCCCGGGTAAAATTTCCCTCATTGCACACTTTATGGCATATGCCCGTCTTCATTAGCCCATTTTAGGAGCAGAACAGTAGGACGTTAAACCCCATTGAATTTCATTTCATTTTGTCTATGTTGCTTATTTATTATAGTGGATAAATATTTTTCTGGTTCTAGCAATTATTTAATTTCTGCATAGAAATCTTGCTTTGGCCAGTTTTTTTATTGCAGAGTGCCATTCTTGTAAAATTCAGTCTATGATCTTTTGTATAAAACATGCTTAAGAAGTCGTCACGATTTCCTACTTAAAACCAAACATATTGGAAATATTAGTCTGGCATTATTAAATCCTAATTTTATTGGTCTTATTTAAAATTAAACTTTCATTTAACTATGAACAACCCATAACGTGTCTCTTTAAAACAAATAAATACTCTAAAACAGTAGCTCAACCCTTTGACCTAAACTCATTAATTTACGATTTTGTTGTGAGCGACTTGTTATTCTCTCTATATGACATATTGCACGTGTCTGATTTCAAAGGGGTGGGGTGGCTGAATGGTTAGCACGCGCGCCTGTCATTGAGTTAACTAGCGTGTTTTCGAATGCCCGGTTGTACGTGACAAGGAGAAAGGTCGCCTGTCCAACCTGCCATTTTTAATTTTTTTTCCCGCCATTTTCATTTCATTTTCTCATCCGTCTCATTACAGTAATACAAGTTTCAGTTATTTCCCTTTAGTTTTTAGATTATTGTTATGCCTGGGTGCAATGTTTCATACTATATTTAGACTTGTAACTTCGCGAGTTTTTGACCAATTTTGATAATTTTTTCTTCTTATCCTTTTATTTAGGATACTTGATACAATCAATGACACGTGACGATGAATATGAAAGCTTTCATATCTGCATGGGACAGTAGCAGATCTAGTTATTGTTATTTTTTTTTTGTGTTTTATCCACAAATCGGATTTCTCAGAATCTAACCACAGTATCTTTATGAAACTTTTACCTACCCCCCCAAAAATGGGTGGTAGCTGTTGATTAAATATATTTTCAAAACGTTTTACGAATCCGAAATCACCGAAATTTACGAACGACAAAATGGACATTGCATAGTCGTAACTTTATTGTTTTTTGACCGATTTTACTAAATCTTTTTTCTTTGAATACCTTGAAAAAAATCATTTTCATCAGCAGTTTCACATTTTCGAATTTCGAAAATTCGTCGCTGTGATTTCGAACCGGAAGTTTAGACCAATTTGACAACTTCTTTAATAGTTGTGCGATTTTCATTCAATTTAGTATATAAGTAGATCCTACCGATGTGACTTCAAAAATATAATTAGAAATTTTCTAAATTATCTCCCCTTGGTGAAATTAAGGATCAAAGTTTTCAAAAAAATCGTCGAAATATAGGTCAGAATGACCTAATTTTTTTTTTTGATACCAGACAAGGAATTACTGATTCGTACACAAAATATGGAGTTTGTCGATGGAACCGGAAGTGCCACCATCTTTAAACGTGAAAAATCACTAAGGCTTTTTTGCTATTTTACTTACAGACTCGGGAGTTATATTTTCTGAATCCTTGTAGGAAGGCCTAAAAAATGTCGCGAATAGAATTTTGATTTAGGTCAACCGGGAGTCACCATTTTGAATTAAAAATGAAAAATAGAAGCAATTTGAAGGGCCGAGACTTTGGAGGACAATAACTCTCATTCTAATTAAGCTAGAATGTTCAAACTTGGTGTAGACGTTCACTAGGTCAATGTTATGATGGAGTTCAAAGATGAGCATTTTCTGCTTAGGGTAAGCAGAGATAAGCATGTTGATTTGTTGATTCTTTAGGGCACGATAACTTCGGTTATAATGAAGGGAGGGCGGTGAAACTTTTGTCAATAGAGAGTCTAATAGCTAGCCTGTTGTGTGAAATCATTGTATCAATTTTTTTTAAATATCAGGGATAGCCGAAAAAAAGAGATTGAAAATCCAAAAAGTCGTATTTTTACAATTTGGAGCATGTTTAAAGGTCTTTCTCGTAAAGTAAACATAATATTGGTTGGGAACTTCTTCTACAAAGAGTCTTATTGGTAGTATTTTATATGAAACCATCGATCAACAGTCCAACATATCAGGAGTTAAGCGAAACATGCAGTGTGGGTGACTACAATCTACACATTTAGTCATCGTATAGAGCTTATTCAACAGTATCGAATTCCAACTGCTTAGGGATATTTTACGTGCACTCCAATGTGTACACGGGACCGTGGTTTTTGTCCCATCCGAACTAGACAGTGTGCTTGTCAGGCCCTCCGTTCTGCCACACTGACAAGGGGAACCACGCCGGGAAATCGAGATGAACTTCCTACGTGCAGAACTTTCAATTCAAGCCAAGCTTTTATTGCATACGATTAAGCTGGTCAGTTGGAGCTTATTTTCAAAAGTTTTGTAATAATCGGTTGGTAATTAAAGTACCGTGCACATTAAACTGTTAAAACAGAAAATTTCGCCCGGTTGAAATGTTTCTTGCTATAAGTCAGCAATTTTCCGAATTCAGGGAGGCTGAATGGCTGAATGGTTAGCATGTGCGCGCTGTATCGTAACGTCTGTCATTGAGTCAATGGGCGTCGTTTCGATCTCCAGGTTGCACGTGACATGGAATATGATGTCCAACACCGTTTATTGCGAACGATTAAGCTGTTCAGGGGGAGCTTATTTTTAAAAGTTTTGTAATATTCGGTTGATAACTAAAGGTACCGTGCAAATTAAACTGTTAAAATAGAAAATTTGGCCCGGTTGAAATGTTTCTCGCTGTAGGTCAGCTAGAATGTTCAAACTTGGCGTAGACGTTCACTAGGTCATTGTCTTGATCGAGTTCACAGCAGAAATAACAGCGAAACGATCAACGAACTCATAGCAGAAATAACAGTGCAAAACTTAACGAGTTCATAGCATAAATAGCAGAAATGAAATGGGGTTTTACGTCCTACTCTTCTGCACTTGACCTGGGCTAATGGAAGACGGTCATACGCCAAACAGTGTGCTATGAGGGAATTTTGCCCGGGCAGCGGCGCTACGGCCTACTCTTATATCGAATTCCAACTGCCAAGGGATCTTTTACGTGCACTCCAATGTGTACACGGGACCTCGGTTTTTCGTCCCATCCGAACGACTAGGCAGCTGTCCTTATCAGGTCATCCTTCTGCATCACTGACAAGAGGAAACCACGCCGGAAAATCGAGATGAACTTTCTCGGCCAATGCAAGGATCGAATACCCGACCTCCAGGCTAACGAGCCAGCGCCTTGCCCACTTAGCCACCGTGATTCCCATAAATAGCAATGAAACGATCAACGAATTTATAGCAGTAATAACACTTCAACAATTAACGAATTCGTAGCAGAAATAACAATGAAACGTTCAACGAAATCATAGCCGAAATAAGAGTGAAACAATCAACGAATTAATAGTAGACGAGTTCATAGTAGAAAAAACAGTGAAACAATGAACGAATCATAGCAGAAACCAGAAGGCTATCAATACACCGTGAAATTTGAAACCTAAATGGCCCGGCTAGGAACAATATCTACATGCCCGTAAAAGACTACTTAACAGTTGGAATTCGAAAGAATTCAGTCGGCGCAGAAAGATAGGTCGTTAAAACCATTTCTGTTCAGTTCATTCCATTTCCTTAAATCTATGAAAGTTGCGTGAATTGGGAATCGCGTATTGCTGAACAGTTTCAGGGGAGATAAGCCGTCTTTGAGATTGGAAATCAATTTTTGATATCGACTGTGTATGATTGCTACTAGATCGATTGTGATTCAGGTTCTAATCAGTTTGGATTGAAGAATCGGGGTGGTATATGCTGACAATCAAACCACTTGATGTAAATAATTAGCCATGCGGTGTGAATTGGTCCACAGCGGACTGTTCAGTGTGAGTGAATTTACGCGACGGCTTTGTGTACTAAACGTTAAAAAAACATAAATTCGTGTTTATAATATCATAACAAACAGTCCATTTCATAAGAGTTTTGGCCCAAGGACGGGACGTGAATACAATACATCAGTAAACTTATGCCAAATCTGTATGCTTTCTATAGAGCCCAGTGAGCGTGTTGAACCAACTATGTCACTTCCGGTTTTAATAAAAATTAATTTCTCGTTCACAAAAACTTTTTTACTTTTTTTACAGTGGGGATTCTTTCTGAATATATATTTCAGATTTATGGAAACCTTGTTGAAAATCGTTGGTCTTCCCCTTTAACAGTGGGAGGAAACCGCAGGTCCCGGGGTAAACCCAGGAGATAGGACAGGCGAGATTGTAGGTTAGGGTTAGGGTAAGCGCTAAGGTTAGGTCTTGGGTTAGGATTAGGATTAGCGATATCCCTATTTACATCTCGTGACCTTTGACCAAACGTAATGAAGACAGGATGTGACGTATATATGCACATTGAGGTTATCAAGCTATAGACCGGACTAGTAGTAAGCTATAAAACGGATAAATAACAAGAGTTTATATGTATATTATTTTATTAAATTTATATATATCTTAACTCCCTGATTTACGTATATACATTATGCACGAACAGTAGAAACTATATACTAGTATTTATAAGTATTAAAGCTATGGTAATATTATGCTATCAAATAGCCGTATTGTCTTAATATTTGTTGTAACCGCAACCTTGATAGTTATTGTAAGAAGGATAACGGTTGTAGTTGTTGTATCCGTTACCGTATCCGTTGTTATTGTAGTTGTTATATCCCTTCCCATATTCGTTGTTATTGTGGCCATTGTTGTAACCGTTGTTGTAATTGTAGGGGCCGTTGTAACTATTGTATCCTTTATTACTGTATTGGTTGTACTTGTATGGTCCGTTGTTGTATCGGTTGTATGGCCCGTTGTAGTTGTATGATTGTTTGTAAGCTCCAATCTTTCCATGTCCAACAAGTCCGTTTCCAATTATACCGTGTCCGATACCGTAACCAACGATGTCATGCCCAATGCCGTTACCAATCTTTCCATGTCTAATAAGTCCGTGTCCGATTCCGTTTCCAATGATACCATGTCCGATACCGTTACCAACGATACCATGACCAATTCCGTTTCCAACAATACCGTGTCCGATACCGTTACCAACGATGCCATGCCCAAAGCCGTTACCAATCTGTCCATGTCCAATAAGTCCGTGTCCGATTCCGTTTCCAATGATACCATGTCCGATACCGTTACCAACGATACCATGACCAATTCCGTTTCCAACAATACCGTTTCCGATACCGTTACCAACAACACCATGACCAATTCCGTTACCAATAACACCGACTTTGCGAGGGTTTATTTATAACCAAAAACTTGACAATCAAGAAATTTTACTGTGCCGCCATTATTTAGTACATGATCGAGTTTTGGCGTTACCAGGCAAATCACGAATAATTTTCAACTCTGGGTAATAATTTACACTTTTTATAATTTACCGTTCTGGCCCTATGAATATAAAACTGCCTTTAATACAATGTCAAGGGCGATAAGCAATAATACAACGGTGACGATGCAATACCATGTTCAACCCTCGGTAATTTCTACCAGTTTTAAATTTAAAGATGGACCTATGGGTATGAATGCCAAGTGCGATAAGCAATCATATAAAAATTTAGTATGTAATGAAACTTATTAGTGCTATACCAAATTAGATATCAGGTTTCTTGTCTAGAAAGTTCAAGTATATCCCATCTGGGTCACGATCCTTGTCACTACATACCGCTAATTGGAAGTATTGAAGATTATTTAGTCAACAAGTTAAATTTACCCTCTGTAGATTGTTACAATGTTTTATTGTATTAGCCCAGTCTGTACAGAACAGAAGGGCGAAAAAGCAAGTCCCATTTAAGATTTCAGGGACCGGGTATACTTATCTTAAAACTTCAAAGATTTGAAATCTTATACGGAGTGGGGCAAAAGTCCAACTTTATACACCGACTGGACCAATGAAGACAAACAGATAGATTTTGCCCGGACATCTACATTACGATATACTCTATCAAGGAATCTTTTACGTGCACGCCAATGTGTACACTGAACATTGCTTTTCGTACCATCCTGACAATTAGACACTATTCCCTGTCAGGCCGGGGAGACCTACTGTCCTGTACAGCTAACAAGGGCAGTCAAGCCTGTACAATTGACTTTCTGGTCAAACCCCGGGAGTGAGAGAGAGAGTGAGAGAGAGAGAGAGAGAGAGAGAGAGAGAGAGAAATGGGGTTTAACGTCCACTCAACACAACCAGGTCATTTCGGGACTAACATATGGTTTCAATTTTATTTCAATAATTCGCATGCGCGTAGGGGTCTTTAGAGGTGGGAGGAAACCGGAGTGCCCGGAGGAAACCCACGAGGTTGAGAAGACGCCCCTATCTCCATGCCACATACGCTCACACCGGGGCTCGAAACCACAGCCGCAAGCCAGAGGTGACCGGCCAGCTAGAGGTCGAAGCACGGCACTCTAGACCACTAGCCCCCCCCCCCCCCGCGGAGAGAGCCCAAGACCTACTGGTTAGTTAATCAGTGTCTCATATCACTGAGCCACCATCATGATCCCCATACATTAAAAACATGGAGTTCGAAGATGAGCATTTTATGCTTAGGGTAAGCAGAGATAAGCAATTAGATTGGTTGATGATTTCGGACACTTTCACTTCAGTCAGATTGATGAAACTTAGTGTATAGTTTCATTACATCAATACCTTGAATACGTTCGACAATGAGCATTGTCTGCCCTGGATAAGCAGAGCGATGAGCAATTTGATTGGTCGAGAATTTGAAACAAAATAACTCTCCTTCTAATTGGGGCAGAATGTTCAATCTTCGTGAAGGCGTTCATTAGGTCAGTGCCATGAAGGAGTGCGAAGATGAGCATTGTCTGCTTACAGTAAGCAGAGATAAGCAATCTGATTGGTTGATTCTTTGGGGCACGATAACTTTGGTTATAATGAAGTGAGAGTGACAAAATTCCAAATATAGATTCATTATGTCATTACCTTGACTAAGTTTGATGTTGAGAATTTCTGCGTAGATTTAGGAGCAATAAGCAATTTGACTGATCACATTGGAACATAACACCTCTAATGTGAACCGGTGGAATTGTTTCTCGTTATAACTCGGTGAGTTTTTGGCGGATTTCATTAATTCTTTTTCCTTTTTAAGATTCTTTATATAACTCATGAGATGCGACAGAAACTGACCGTGAATATGAAAGCTTTAATATCTGCTTAGCAGATCTAGTTATTATTATTTTTTTTTTCCGCGGGAGCCTATTTCTCCATGATCGAAAACAGATATCGATCTGGAACCAACATTTCTATCGGGAAAACATGTGGTGGCTACTTGATAAACTATTTTTCAAACCTCTGCGCATACCGGAAGTGGCCGAACTTTGTACGTCGTCTAAAAATTGAAAAAAGGCCATAGTTTCACCAATTCTTTACCCATTTTAAAACAAATGACATTTTCGGGAACCCTGAATCTTTTCGGAGATAATGGCTATCTCACATTTTTCAATTTCGAAAATTCGTCTAGGACTTCTATCGTTCTAAAATTGAAAACACGTTGTTTGTGAGACAATTTTTGTTATTTTTCAAAATTTTCAAATTTGACCCACATTTTTGGATTCCTGTAGTCTATGCGATTCCAGTAATATAAGTTTCATTCAGAGTTATCGCCCTTTTTTTTCGAATTTTTTCGAATTTTCTGCCCATTTTGTAACCCTTATATTTTTTGGAAAGGATAAATCGATATTTCTGAAACCTCTGGAACATAAAGCCATATAGTCCGACAGTTGGATAAAGCAATTTCAACACCGATCCGTAAACCGGAAGTAGTCGAAATAATTTCTGATGTTTGGAAAAAAATGCAAAAAATGGGTGCTTTGGGGAAAAACGTGATTATTTTGTCCGATATCAACGGATTAAAGGGATTAGGGTATCGTTGAGTTGCACGGGAATTTGGGTATCGTATGATACCCAATTCATACAGATACGATGACCCGGAAGTAAAATATAGCACGCTGAAAATCAAGTATTTTCTGATTTAGAGCGTTTTTGGATGCCTGTATCTCGAAAACTTAACCGCAACTTTTTTTGTAATTTTTTCTATCGAGAGACCTTGTGGTAGTCTTGTGTACGAAATATTCCATTACGACTTTGAAATATCTGGAATAGGTGAAATAACGGACTGAAAATCGAAAAAAGTCGAAAAATCGTGAAATTTGGGAAAATGCTCTACTATTTTTTTATTTTAAGAGATTTTCAAAAAAAGGCTGTATATTCAGATAGCTGACCTAATTACGATTCTAACGATGTATAATATGTATGTAGTTATTGAAATTTAATTTTCGATATTTTAAATTTTTTTGCATTTTTGGCACTTTTGAACATAGGATTTCTCAGGGACATTTTATCTGATAAGATAATGTAATATATCATTACAGAGCCCTGTGTCTATTTTAGTGTCCAAACCGGCTATTAAAACTATTCCGACAATAATAACCATACCGGAAGTATTCAAAAAATGAAAAAAAAAGGTTAAAAACATTGTCGCACTTGCGAGAAACTTGATTTCTCCCTTAGGTAATAGCGGACCAAAAGAACTAAAGTGTCGCTGGATAGCCCTATTAATGGACCATCTTATGGTATCTAAATAATACGATTTCGATGGTAAGGAAATAAATTATTGTATGCCAAAAAATCTAGTATTTTCCGATTTTTTAACATTCTGAGACGCCCTTTTCTCGAAAACGACACCGCAGATTTTTCTGAAACTTTTCTTACCCAAAGTCTTATCGGTTGTCTATATAGTGAATCCAAAATGAAAAGCATTGAAATAATATAGGTGACCCAAAAATGGCCTCAAACTTTGAAAAAAAATGAAAAATCGTTAAATTTTTGAAAACGCTCTTTAATTTATCTTTTTTTCCAAAACTACCCAATGGATGTTTCTGACACTTCTGGTACAGAAAGTTAAGTATCCACAGAACTTCGTAAAGCTGTCACTACAATGATCGTAAAACCGGAAGTAGTCGAAAAAATGTCCGATATTTTGAAAAAAAATAATTTTTTTACGAAAACCTTTTTAATTTATGAATATTTTTTGATGGTATTTTACACAGGGTTGAAATATCATCCTACTTAAGCAGAAATGAGAAAAAAAAATTGTCTCGGCAATTTGCGTTAGCCGCCATCGGCTAATTTAGTTTTTCGTACCCAGAAAAACTATTTATTGTTCGATTTGTATAAAACAAAGTTCATATGCTCCGTTGTCCCAATTGTAATTTTTTTTGTTGCGCTGAAATTTTTCTGTCGGCAACGGAAGTGACGTAATATTAACAAAATCTACAATTTTGACAGTTCAGTACCATTTTTTGAAAGCAAATATTATTTTTTTTCAAAACTGATATAACTAAAAGGATGCACCCTGCAAAGGTGCACAAAATCCTTAGCTCAGATTTTTTAATTTCAATTTCATTTTCGAGCAATTTCGAATAAAATGTAAAATAAAGTGTAAAATTCAGTTATTTACAATTCATTCAGCGTCTTCATATTTTGAAATATCTATTTGTAATTTTCCTAAACTCGTGGCAATAATCCAGACGAAGAGAATGTATGCGAAAATTAGTTTGTAATATGAGCAGTTGCCGAGAAATAAGCAATTTTGCATGCGTCACTTTTCACGTTATTTTGCCTATAAAAGAGTGAATTATTATTCGATTTGCAATATTTTTTTTCCATTTGATGCCTAATGCCAATTTGGACTAGGTCAAGCCAATTTTACATTTTCACTGTGACCGGAAATGACGTCATTTGGGCAAAAACTGTATTTTTAACCTAAAAAACAAATATCTTATTCAAATGAGTCTGCCTTATAATATTTTTAAAATTATGATATTTGATTCCTATCAACGAATAGAATGAAGCCATACGACCATACAGATACCACAAAATGGTTTCTAACTTGTACGGTTACAGAGAAATAGGCGATCTTCTATAAGTCACTTTTCAAGGTTTTTGGTCTATAAAAGTGTCAATTATTATTCGATTTTTATAATTTTTTTACCATTTGATGCCTTATGCCATTTATGACTTCTATGAACCAAGTTAACATTTTCAATATCACCGGAAGTAATGTAATTTTTGCAAAAAACGTATTTTTAGCCTTCAAAACAAACATTTTTTTGAAGGGATTTATATTTATTATTCGTTTAACTTTATAACGTCTGACTCTAATGGGAAGTAAGATTGAATCAATACCATCATATTGATATCAAGAAAAGGCTTCTAGCATGTTCCCTTGTCGAATAATAACCAATTGTCCCAGGGTCACTTTTAAGTTTTTTACCTTCGTAATTTCAGTTTATGGGTTATAGGTTAATTATTTATTGCCCGATATGTATAAAACAAAGTTTGTATTTTGTATGTTGCGAATTTTCGACTTATTTTTCACCTATAAAAATTTCTTTCGGCACCGGAAGTGACGTACTTTTGCCATAATTTACAATTTTTGACTAGTCTTTTCGCCAGCAAATATTACTTTTACATATGATAGAGGGTGTCACTGAATCAAAACAACTAAAGTATAGTTTGGTAGCTCAATGGATCGGCTATGGTATAATAAACTGCCTGTATGATTCCTGAAAGCCGGTTCAGTGCTGCTTGCAGGTCTAGTTAGGCTTTCAGACTTTCGTCTGAAAGCCTATTGTGATTACTAAAATTATTATTATTTTTTTTTTTATTATTATTATTATTTACCGCGGGAGCCTATTTCTCTATGATCGTAAAGAGATACCGATTTGCGGTTCATCTTACTATCGGGAAACCAGGTGGTGGCTACTCAATAAAGCAATTTTCAAACTTCTGCGAAGACCGGAAGTGACCGAACTTTGTACGTTGTCAAAAAATTGAAAATTGGCTATAGTTTCATCAATTCTTTTCCCATTTTCAAACAAATCACATTTTTGGAATTCCTGAATCTTTTCTGAGACAATGGCTATCTCACATTTTTCAATTTCGAACATTCGTCTATGACTTTTATCGTTCGAAAATTGAAAACATGTTGTTTACGAGACAATTTTTGTTATTTTTCAAAATTTTCAAATTTGAAATACATTTTTGGATACCTGAAGTCCATCCCATTCTAGAAATATAAGTTTCATTCAGTGTTATCGCCCTTTATTTTTCGATTTTTTTCGAATTTTCTTCCCAATTTGTGAGCTGTGGTTTCGTTTTACGGTCGAATTGATGTTTCTGAAAGTTATGGAACATGAAGTTGTAGTCCAATACCAACTGATAAAGCAATTTCGACAAGGATCCTTAAACCGGAAGTGGTCGAAATAGTGTGCAATATTTTGAAAAAAATGCAAAAAATGGATGTTTTGGTGGAAAACGTGATTTCTCCGTCCGAAATCAACAGATGAAACAAATTAAGGTACCGTTGGATGCCCAGAGGAATGGACTATCATATGATACCCAAATCACACGGATACGATGAGCAAGAAGCAAAATATGGCACGCTGAAAATCAAGTATTTTCTGATTTGGAGCGTTTTTGGACGACTGTATCTCGAAAACTTAACCGCAACTTTTTTTTTAACTTTCTCTATCGCGAGTCCATTCGATAGTCTTGTGAATTATGCCATCCAATAAGACTTTGAAATGTCTGGAATACGATAAAAAAGGGACTGAAAATCAAAAAAAGTCGAAAAATCGTGAAATTTTGGAAAATGCTCTACTATATTTTTATTTTAAGAGATTTTCAAAAAAAGGTTGCATATTCAGATAGCTGACCTAATTACAATTCTAACGATGTATAATATGTATGTAGTTATTGAAATTTAATTTTCGATATTTTAATTTTTTTGCATTTTTGGCACTTTTGAACATAGGATTTCTCAGGGGCATTTTATCTGATCAGAAAATGCAATATATCATTACAGAGCCCTGTGGCCATTTTAGTGCCCAAACCGGCTATCAAAACTATTCCGACAATAATAACCATACCGGAAGTATTCAAAAAATGAAAAAAAAGAGTAAAAACATTGTCGCACTTGCGAAAAACTTGATTTCGCCCTTAGGTAATAGCGGACCAAAAGAACTAAAGTGTCGTTGGATAGCCCTATTAATGGACCATCATATGGTATCTAAATAATGTGATTTCAATGGTAAGGAAATAAATAATTGTATGCCAAAAATCTAGTATTTTCCGATTTTTTAACATTCTGAGACGCCCTTTTCTCAAAAACGACGCCGCAGATTTTTCTTAAACTTTTTTGACTCAAAGTCCTATCGGTTGTCTATATAGTGAATCCAAAATGAAAAGCATTGAAATAATATAAGTGGTCCAAAAATGGCCTCAAACTTTGAAAAAAATTGAAAAATCGTTAAATTTTTGGAAACGCTCTTTAATTTATCTTTTTTTCCAAAACTACTCAATGGATGTTTCTGACACTTCTGGTACAGAAAGTTAAGTATCCAAAGAACTTCGTAAAGCTATCACAACATGGATCGTAAAACCGGAAGTAGTCGAAAAAATGTCCGATATTTTGAAAAAAAAATATTTTTTTTACGAAAACCTTTTTTATTTATGAATATTTTTTGATGATATTTTACACAGGGTTAAAATATCATCGTACTTGAGCAGAAATGAGAAAAAAAATTGTCTCGGTAATTTGCGTTAGCCGCCATCGGCTAATTTAGTTTTTCGTATCCAGAAAAATTATTTATTTTCCGATTTGTATAAAACAAAGTTCATATGCTCCGTGGTCCCAATTGTAATTTTTTTGGTTACGGTGAAATTTTTCTGTCGGCAACGGAAGTGACGTAATATTAACAAAAACTACAATTTTGACAGTTCGGTACCACTTTTTGAAAGCAAATATTATTTTTTTTCAAAACTGATATAACTAAAAGGATGCACCCTGCAAAGGTGCACAAAATCCTTAGCTCATATTTTTAAATTTCAATTTCATTTTCGGGCAATTTCGAATAAAATGTAAAATAAAGTGTAAAATTCAGTTATTTACAATTCATTCAGCGTCTTCATATTTTGAAATATTTATTTTAAAATTAGTTTGTAATATGAGCAGTTGCCGAGAAATATGCAATTTTGCATGCATCACTTTTCGCGTTATTTTGCCTATAAAAGAGTGAATTATTATTATTGGTATAATAAACTTCCTGTATGATTCCTGAAAGCCGGTTCAGTGCTGCTTGCAGGTCTAGTTATTATTATTTTTTTTTTCGCCGGAGCCTATTTCTCATGCCTGTAACAGATACCGATCTGGGACCTAATTCTCTATCGAGAAACCATGTGTTGGCTACTTGATAAACTATTTTTGATACTTCTGCGCAGATCGGAAGTAGTCTAATTTCGTGCGGTGTCAAAAAATTAAAAAACGGCCGTAGATTCGTCAATTCTGTACCTATTTTCATACAAATGACATTTTCGGAAACCCTGAGTCTTTTCTCGGACGATAGCAGTTGAAAATTTCGATATTTCGAAACTTCATCGCTGACTTCTTGCGATCGAAAAATGAAAAATGTTGTTTCAGAGACAATTTTTGTTATTTTTCAAAATTTTGAAATTTGACCTACATTTTTGGATACCTGAAGTCCATCCGATTCCAGAAATATAAGTTTCATTCAGAGTTATCGCCCTTTATTTTTCGATTTTTTTCGAATTTTCTACCCATTTTGTGAGCTCGGGTTTCGTTTTATGGCAGAATTGACGTTTTTGAAACTTCTAAGGCATGAAGCCAAATGACCATTGCAAGGAATAAAGTAATTTCAACAATAATCTGTACACCGGAAGTGGTCGAAATAATGTCCGATATTTGGAAAAAAATGAAAAAAATGGGTATTTTGGGGAAAAACGCGTTTCTCCGTCCGATATCAATGGATTAAACAAATTAGGGTACCATTGGACTGCACTAGTATTGTACTATCGTATGATACCCAATTCATACGGATACTATGATCAGGCAGCAAAATTTGGCACGCTGAAAATCAAGTATTTTCTGATTTTTAGCATTTTTGGACGCCTGTATCTCGAAAACTTAACCGCAACTTTTTTTTTAAGTTTTTCTATCGAGAGTCCTTTCGGAGGTATTTTGCATGAAGCCATCCAATAAGACTTTGAAATATCTGGAATAGGTGAAATAACGGACTGAAAATCGAAAAAAGTCGAAAAATCGTGAAATTTTGGAAAATGCTCTGCTATTTTTTTATTTTAAGAGATTTTCAAAAAAAGATTGTATATTCAGATAGCTGACCTAATTACGATTCTAACGATGTATAATATGTATGTAGTTATTGAAATTTAATTTTCGATATTTTAATTTTTTTGCATTTTTGGCACTTTTGAACATAGGATTTCTCAGGGGCATTTTATCTGATCAGATAATGTAATATATCACTACAGAGCCCTGTGGCTATTTTGGTGCCCAAATCGGCTATTAAAACTATTCCGACAATAATAACCATACCGGAAGTATTCAAAAAATGAAAAAAAAAAGGTTGAAAATATTGTCGCACTTGCAAAAAACTTTATTTCTCCCTTAGCTAATAGCGGACGTAAAGAACTAAAGTGTCGTTGGATAGCCCTATTAATGGATCATCATATGGTATCTAAATAATACGATTTCGATGGTAAGGAAATAAATTATTGTATGCCAAAATCTAGTATTTTCCGTTTTTTTAACATTCTGAGACGCCCTTTTCTCGAAAACGACGCCGCAGATTTTTCTTAAACTTTTCTTACTATAGTGAATCCAAAATGAAAAGCATTGAAATAATATAGGTGGTCCAAAAATGGCATCAAACTTTGAAAAAGATTGAAAAATCGTTAAATTTTTGTAAACGCTCTTTAATTTATCTTTTTTTCCAAAACTGCTCAATGGATGTTTCTGACACTTTTGGTACAGAAATTTAAGTATCCAAAGAACTTCGTAAAGCTATTGCGACAATGATCGTAAAACCGGAAGTAGTCGAAAAAATGTCCGATATTTTGAAAAAAAAATAATTTTTTTACGAAAACCTTTTTTATTTATGAATATTTTTTGACGGTATTTTATATGGAAGACCAGACAGCTCTTTATTCAATGTTCTTAGTTCTAAATTCATAGTCCTTATTTCTTACTTCTTCATTTGTTGTCGTATTTCGACATTTGTACACTAAAATTAACATTTGTATCTTAAAATCAATATTTGTTTCACAGATCAGACATTTGTCATATCAGATTTGTAAAATGTATTTTAATATAAGATATTTATTCTTTTTTAGAAAATCAAAAAATTAGTGAATACATGTATTTACATTTCATCAGAAAAATACAACGAAAAACAAATATCGAACAACAAATTTCAAAATACAAATCTCCAAATACAAATCTTGCAAAACATTTCTCTAAAAACATTTCTTCAAAAACATTTCTCCAAATACATTTCTCCAAAAACATTTCTCGAAATTCATCTAACCGGAACATTAGAAATCAACCTGGCATACAATAAGTCACCATACAATAAAGAAGAATCGAGCAAGCATACAACAAGTAAAATCGTACAATGACCGTGACTTTAATGAAATCACTTGCGTGTTATGTTTCTATATATTGGTTAATATGATCTAGCATTAGATAAAATAAATTGAAATGTGATAAATTATGGGACTCTTTTATAGACATCTAGTTTAATGCTTTAATAAACTTTATAAGATTGTTACAGAACCGCCATTATGGATGTACAGGGAAGCATGTCTTTTAATAGTTACTATATATAGAAGCAACTCCACTAACTAATCACGTGACATAATATCGCGTGCAACCAATATATTGTAGAGTTGGTAATAAGACTAGAGAATCAAACTGATCCCGCAGTGAATATTCGCTTGGCCGCTACAATCACTGATAAGCATGACATCGACGAGGCTTAATAAGTACGGCATATTAACTTTTTTACTCCGACAAATTAAATTCTCAAACATTTTTTGAGGTAAAAGAAAAATAAATAAAGACGTTTAAAGTATTTGAAGTTAAAAAATATTTCCTATTTAGTGTAAATGGGTATTAAAATGAGTAAAATGCATCATTTTGCCCGAAGCAGTTAGGTGTTAAGTAAACATTGCACGAGCAGTTGAGCCAATGACTGGCGCGGTGAGCAGTCGACAACGCACGTGCTATGGACACTTATCTGTTACAGAGATAATTCGTAAGTAATTCTCTGTGAAACAGATTGCTAGAGAATGTGACATTCGGGGCCGCGCTTCGACCTCTAGCTGGCCGATCACCTCTGGCTTGCGGCTGTGGTTTCGATCCCTGGTGTGAGCGTATGTGGCATGGAGATAGAGGCGCCTTCTCAACCTCGTGGGTTTCCTCCGGGCACTCCGGTTTCCTCCTACTGCTAAAGACCCCTACACACAAGCTAATTATTGAAATAAATTGAACCACGCGTTAGTCCCGATATGACCTAGTTGTATCGAGTGGTTGTTAAACTCCATTTTTCCCTTTCTTTGAACAAAGAAATATGTCGCTATCAGACAAAGCCTTATTTCTGAAAATAGACTACTTTCAATTTATTTTCGTTATCAATAAAGGCCCGGTCCGATTAGATGTTCTACGAACGTGCCATTTCTCCATCCAATCCCCCCACCCGAATGATGAAAATGAAATGGGGTTTAACATCCTACTGTTCTGCTCCTAAACTGGGCTAATGAAGACGGACATACGCCATACAGTGTGCTATGAGGGGAATTTTGCCCGGGCAAGAGAAATAGGCGATCTTCTATAAGTCACTTTTCAAGGTTTTTGGTCTATAAAAGTGTCAATTATTATTCGATTTTTATGATTTTTTTACCATTTGATGCCTTATGCCATTTAGGACTTCTGTGAACCAAGTTAACATTTTCAATATCACCGGAAGTAATGTAATTTTTGCAAAAAACGTATTTTTAGCCTTCAAAACAAACATTTTTTTGAAGGGATTTATATTTATTATTCGTTTAACTTTATAACGTTTGACTCTAATGGGCAGTAAGATTGAATCAATACCATCATATTGATACCAAGAAAAGGCTTCTAGCTTGTTCCCTTGTCGAATAATAACCAATTTTCCCAGGGTCACTTTTAAGTTTTTTACCTTCTTAATTTCAGTTTATGGGTTATAGGTTAATTATTTATTGCCCGTTATGTATAAAACAAAGTTTGTATTTGTATGTTGCGAATTTTCGACTTATTTTTCACCTATAAAAATTTCTTTCGGCACCGGAAGTGACGTAATTTTGCCATAATTTACAATTTTGGCCGGTCTTTTCGCCAGCAAATATTACTTTTACATATGATAGAAGGTGTCACTGAAGCAAAACAACTAAGTATAGTTTGGTAGCTCAATGGATCGGTTATGGTATAATAAACTTCCTGTATGATTCCTGAAAGCCGGTTCAGTGCTGCTTGCAGGTCTAGTTATTATTATTATTATTATTCAGATTCCAATTTCAATAGATCTCAGCAACCACTTGTCGCATCGTTACGATTTCTTCGGTTTTACTGGGAAAGTGGGTGTGACTTAGAGGATAAAGCTATTTTGAACGTTTTGAGACAATGCGAAATATCCGAAATCACCGAAGTTATCGTTTCTAAATATATTGCAGTAATTTTAATAATAATCATTGGATTTTAACTTTCGATACATTTTGGCATAGCCGGAGACAGGGCACATAGCTACGCTACTTACGATTGTTGATTTTCGGCAGATATTAGACGCCAAATTTCGAAAATTTAAAATTTTACAAAAAACTATTTTATTTATAAATATTTTTTAGTCGTGTTGTACACAGAATTAAAGAGTCATCTGACTTGAGCAAAAATGTGATTTTTTTTTGTCTCAGTAATTTTTCATGACCGCCATTGGCTAATTCAGTTTTTCAGCCCTAGATTAATTATTTATTGTTCGATTTGTATAAAACAAAGTTCATGTGCTCCGTTGTCTCAATTGTCATTTTTATTGTTACCAAAAATGTTATCTGTCGGCAACGGAAGTGGCGTAAATTTACCAAAAACTACAATTTTGACAGTTAGGTACCATTTTTCAAAAGAAAATATTATTTTATTTTAAAACTGATATAACTAAAAGAATGTGTCCTTTAAAGGCGCAAAAAGTGTGAGCTCAGTTTTTTTAATTTCAATATCATTTTCAAGCAAATTGGATTAAGAGGTGAAAAAAGGCGTAAAATTGACCTATTTACAACCCATCCAGGCTTTTCAGATTTTAAAATATGTCTACGTAACTTTTATAAACTTGTAGCTATAATCCATACGAAGAGAATGTATGTGAAAATTAGTTTGTAATATAAGCAGTTGTCGAGAAAAGGGCAGTTTTGCGTAAGTCACTGTTTTCGTAATTTTGCCTGTGAAACAGTCAATTATTAATGGATATTCGCAAAAGTGACATCATTTGATTCAAAAAGCAAGTATGCGTCATATCAAGTTGATTATAATTTAAAATTGACACCGGAAGTGACGCCATTTGGTCAAAAACTGCATTTTTAACTTTTAAAATCGATATTTTTTCAACCAAGAATTATTTAATATGTAATTATAATATTAACTTTTGGTTTAAATTCACATATTAACAAAACTCATACGGTCATATAGATATCATAAAATTGTTTCTAACTTGTTCGGTTGCCGTGATATAGTCGGTTTTCTAAAAGTCACTTTTGAAGGTTTTTGGCCCATAAAAGTGTCAATTATTATTCGATTTTCATAAAATTTTCACCCTTTGAGGCCTAATGTCATAGACGATGTTATAAAACTAATTTAACGTTTTTAGTATCACCGGAAGTAATGTCATTTTGGCAAAAACTGTATTTTTAACCTTCAAAACAGATATTTTATTCAAATGAGTCTAATTTGTAATGTTTTTATAATTATGATATTTGATGCCAATCAACAAATAGAATGGACCCATACGATCATACAGATGCCACAAAACGTTTCTAACTTGTACGGTTGCACTTTTCAAGGTTTTGGGTCTATAAATGTGGCATACATTATTCGATTTGCATAAAATTTTCACCATGTGATGCCTAATGCCATTTCTGATTTCATAAAAGTAATTGAACATTTTCATTATCACCGGAAGTACTGCACACTTACATGCAAAAAATGTATAAAATGAATTGATATTGCTGGATTTGGTTGATTCTGCTTCCATTTTATTTGATGCGAGCATTATTTATCGGTTCCATTTGTACTGGAAGTGAAATGAGTTCAAGGGTAACGTGGCACCGAAAGTGACTTAAGTTGAAAGGTATCGTGGCATTAGTGAAACCCGTCATTCCTGCTACGCAGGTCTAGTTCGTTTCGTTTTTTATAATTCAAAATTTCGTTTTGCTTGTCTTTACTACACTAGGATTTCGAAGAGTTGTTATATAACCCGCGTTTACCAGGAGTTGTTATATAACAGACGTTCTAGTTGATGTGAGGGTAAACCACTAGAAACGTCAACGCTGATTTATTAATTAATGTCTGACGTCATAGCGCTCGTATGACCACTGACGCGACCTTTCCACGGCTAAATCAATTTGTTAAGACCAGCTCAAATTTTCGTCAAGGTCGCTAAGATGTAAATAAGGCAAGGGCACGCGATAGTTGGCGAGATTGTAGGCTAGGGTTAGGGTAAGCATTATGGCTAGGTCCTGGGTTAGGGTTAAGGTTGGAATTTCAGCTAGCCCTGTTTACATCTCGTGACCTTTGACCAAACTTGAAGTTTGCCTTATCAAATAGATCTAACCGACCTTCCACTACAGCCGGCCAGATCTTCATGTAGTCCAGGACATCGAAAGTATAAAAAACTAAACGAAATATAGATCTGTATTTTAATCATATTGATCTCCGAGATCGAACCAGTGTAGTACTACTGCTACTTTTAGGACTTCTTCTTTGTTGTGTCTTGTGATCGTAAAACAATACCACAGTATTTCAGTTATAAGAACTTTATTGCCAAGCTGGATGATTTCGCAGGTCCCTTGTTCTCAACAGATAATGGCTGCTTGAATATCTGGGAGAGTATCTGATGGGGCTTGATCTACACTCCAATTTATACCCCCATCCCTGCACGTCCAAGATATAGCCTTGACGTTAATTTTGATTCCAAATGCGTAATAACCTACTAAATTTCACACAAATAAAGCAGGTGATGATAACCATATTATGTCTACTAACCATAGGTCCAATAACAGGAAGAACGTGATGGACAGTGTTGTCATAGGTTATGATTTTACCAAAACATCACTGACTTATTATGTATAGCTTTTATTTCACGTTTACTAGGTACGTGGGATTTTAATTTTATAGACAGAAAATTTAATAATTTTCCAAAGACACAATATGGTCTTAAAGACCTAAGACCAAAGTCTTACACCAGAGACGTCCTGGTTAGTGAGCTAGCGCCTTACCTACTGGGCCAGCGTGGCTCCCACGTCCTATAAAACTCTGCCAACGATGGGTCCGGAAAGTGCTAGTGCAACACCGAGATCGAACCAGAAACGTCCTGGTTAGTGAGCTTGCGCCTCTTACCTACTGGGCCAGCTTGGCGCCCACGTCCTGTAAAACTCTGCCAACGATGGGTCCGGAAAGTGCTAGTCCAGCCATTAGAGTTTGATGGACCCTTAAAATAACTGAGTTTTGCACAACCGGCCCTAGTGCTATGCATTATATCAATTATTTCACGGTGTTTTATTTTTTCTGGGTTTTCACATGGAAAATATTAATACAAAATCCATGACTACTAATAACAGCCATACCTACTGCCAGATCATTGATTAGGATGCATTTGTGTACACTTATTTCAGGATTTGGTGTATGGGGCGGGGGAGGGGTTTTAGTATTATTATTCTTCGAAAATATCCATCACAAGATAATTATATAAAAAAAAAGCATAACTGGCGATTTGGGCGTTCATTGTATATAATCTTCACATAGATGTCTGCTTACCTCGTTGCCCCGACAAGTTCTAATTTGTCCTGTTAATCTACACTGTTGGTGGTTAACAGCATCATTACAGGTATAACACGACGCATTATCAGGTATAACGGCTTCTTCTATAGAAATTGTAACAGCCCACGTGTAATAAAAAAAATATACATTTACATTCAATATAATAAGTTTACAGTTAAAATTAATAAAATAGTTCTAGAGGACCATGGCAGTAAATTGGATGATGGGCGAAAAAGGTAACTAAGATAATTCAAGCCCGGTTCCCATATGCGAACATGGTACGAAAGCCAAATAACCGCTATCCATGGCCGATTTAATACATGTTTATAAAATCATCATTTTAAAAACAAAAAATCTAATCCCTTGATCAAATCTAAGATTGACGAAAGTAATACTTACGTGAATTGCATGGAGGGAATTGATTATTGGGTGTGTTTACAATTTGTAAACCATCTCTAGTATTATTACAAAAAGCCCTATTCAAATACAGTTTACCAGGATTTGTTATCATCCATGTCTTTAACGCTTTTGTATCACAATCACACTGAATTGGATTTTCATTTAATTGTCTGTAAAGGTAGAACAAAATAACATTATTGTCATACTAAAATTTAAACTTTTTGTTTCTTGACATTTGACCCAAAACATATAATGATGTAATATTATACCTCCAGTATTATAGAATTGCTTAGATAATACGTTCAGTATCATAGAATTGCTAAGATAATACGTTCAGTATTATAGAATTGCTAAGATAATACGTTCAGTATTATAGAATTGCTAAGATATACGAGCAGTATCATAGAATTGTTAAGATATATGTGCAGTATCATAGAATTGTTAATATATACGTTCAATATTATAGAATAAGATATTATACTTACACCGTAACAGGCCTTTCAGTGTTTAACGGGAGGGTTATAAAAGCATGTCGGGAAATACTTGTAATACGATTTCTCTGTAAATTTCTAAAATGAATATCATATTTATTCATTATGACATTGTTATCACCCCAATCTGCTATTGAGTCTGCTCCGTTAACACAAGAGAGCAATCACTTATAATTTGTTCATTTGAAGGAGATCAATTTCTATCTGTTTTATAGCTGACTTGCTTGTACCTAGTAGCTAAACGCCTTCAGAAGTGTTGTGCTCTATGAATTGTCCTTTTAGAATCGTAATTTATCATTATTTAGCAATTGATGCTATAACAAATAATGAATGAATAAAAAAAAAACAAACAAACAAATAACGTACATATTATTTAGGTTTGGAAGATGCTGAAACATGTCAGCTGGTATCGAAGTCAGTTTATTTCTGTCTAAAACTCTGAAACGATAAAATAACAAATATAAACAATGTCACAATTGTTTGAAATTTCCACTACACCAAGGATAATATGATACTAAATCGATTATTCTAAAATCTGTAATTTTGTATAGACATAATATTAATTCCAATGAAAAAACACCCAATTTAATTAAATTATTCAATAAACCATTACACCAGGGATTTTCAACCTCTGGGGCATGCACCAAATATGGCGTATTGGATGATTTGAAGTGAAGCATTGTTTTTTTGTGAAAATAATAGAGTAAGGCAGTAAGAGTACTCGTTAATTTTTAGCGATTTATTAATTTCGCGCACATCCTTTTTAGTGGATTTTGCGTTAATCTGTTTTTCACATTAATTTGTTTAGGAATCAAACTACATGTATAAGAAAGATAGGCTGGCACTGCCAGGCAGGATACGCCCACATTTTCGAGAGATGGATAGAGAACAAGCAATACCGAAAGTGATTTTTCCTACATCATTAAGTCCTGTATTTCATACTGTATTGGGAGCAGCTGTTTTGTTGGTCAGTTCCAGTCTGATATTCATGAAATTCGAAGCTGACAATGATTATGGTGTGACGGTACACAACCTAGAAATGTGTACAAACGGCGGCCATTTTGTCTGGCAATTATGGTCCGATTTTCTCGAAATTCGAACTCAACCTTCCGTAGGGTGTAACGGTGATAGAGTCAAACGTTTTTTTTAAATCGGATAATAACTGTGACCTCCAGAGGGACCATAGGCGATTTTTCGGACAACCAGGGGCCATAATTCAGGAAGTTACTATCCGATATGCGCAAATAACGAAAGGAACCAAGATCTTTGGGTTATAACCATGCATTTCAAGTTTCATCAAAATCGAATTAAAATTGTGACCTCTATAGGGTCCACAACCTTGATATAACATATTTTCACACTAATCGCGTACAAACGACGCCCATTTTGTCTCGAATAATAATTTTGACCTCCAGTCGGACCACAAGCTAAAAAGGGTGATTTTTCGTACAATCAGGGGCCATAATTCAGGAAGTTACAAATCAATGGACGCAAATATCGAAAGGAACCAAGATCTTCGGGTTATAAACATGCATGTCAAGTTTCATCAAAATCGGTTCACAATTGTGACCTCTATAGGGTCCACAACCTTGATATAACATATTTTCACACTCATCGCGTACAAACGGCGGCCATTTTGTTTGTCAATTTTGGTCCGATTTTCACGAAATTTGAACTCAACCTTCATTACCATGTAACGGTGATATAATCAAACGTTTTTTTTAAATCGGATAATAATTTTGACCTCCAGTGGCACAACAAGCTAAAAAGGGCGATTTTTCGGACAATCAGGGGCCATAATTCAGGAAGTTACGATCCGATGGGCGCAAATATCGAAAGGAACCAAGATTTTGGGGTTATAAACATGCATGTCAAGTTTCATCAGAATTGGTTCAAAATTGTGACCTCTATAGGGTCCACAAGCTAAAACATGATATTTCGTACAATCAGGGGCCATAATCCATGAAGTTCCGATCCGATACATGCCAATATCGAAAGGAACCGAGATCTTATGGGGATAAACCTATATTTCAAGTTTCGTCAAAATCGGATAAGAATTGTGACCTGTAGAGAGTCCACAAACAAATTGTGGACGGACGGACAGGGGCGACGACATAATACGTCCACATGAAAATGTGGGCGTATAAAAAAGGTGATTTTTCGGACAATCAGGGGCCATAATTCAGGAAATTACGTTCCGATAGGCGCAAATATTCAATACGCGTTGGCGCATCTGCATTCGTGCGTGAACAATTGGCGCGTGGTATGTAAAGGGTTGACAACCCTGCATTACACAAACACACATACAAGAATAATGTTAATCATAAACCACAAGTGTGATGTGTCCAAGAATATATGATTTAAAAGGGGCAATGGGGGGGGGGGGAGGGGGAATCTGGTCTGTCCTCTGTTTGCCCACCTAATAATTTTAGAAAATAAAAAAAAAAGGTTTTGGGATACGTTTCGGTAAATCCCACATCTCCACTCAGTCATAGACTTTCATGTTGAGTGATTTCTTACCAAGCTCATCCTGTCGTAAACCAACTTGAAAAGTGCTTTTTACTATCCTCAATGTTTTTGGGTATAGGTTCAACACGACGAAAATATGCATTCATTTATGGCGGTTTATTAGTGCCAAAATTATAACATGCTATCGTCTAATTTCTTACTTCTGTTCATGTAATTTCTAACCTCCATTCATGTAACTTCTAACTTCCATTCATGTAAAAAAACCCAACTTCTTTATTTGTTCAGTGTAAATTTCAATTCTGTTCGAACTTGTTTCTATTATTTAAACGAAAAATGTCTTCTTAATAGATGCTTTACATGTTTAGCATCAACATCAACAAATTTAGAATTTATACATTTCTGCCTAGCAACCATCATTATGAAGACGTTTGGTGTCGCCACTGCGTGCTCAATTGGGTGATTGCGCACCTGATCGGGACCATTATTTGGAATAAACGACCCATTCTTCGTTTGGTTGAAGGTTGAAAGGCGTGCTGAGAGAGAGAGAGAGAGGGAGGTCACTTAGTATTAAACTCAGTATCTGTGTAGGCCTATCCATAACATTTATACCCTGTGTTAATATAGACCAACTGCATATAAATATTAATTATTGGCTCAACCGTAAAATACTCACTTAGCCACGGTATTCGAGATAGTATTTGCAAACCATACATTTATATCACGTTCAATGTTGTTTAGAGGGTAGGATGACTGAATGGTTAGCACGTGCACGCTGTAACATAAGGTCTGTCATTGAATAAACTGGCGTGGTTTCGATTTCCCGTTTTTACGTGACATGGAGCAGGGCCGCCTTTCCGACCTCGTGGGTTTTCTCCGGGTCCTCCGGTTTCCTCACACTGCTAACACTCCTACGCGCAAGCGAATTATTGAAATACAATTGAACGGTGTTAATACAGAATGACCTGGTTGGTGTCGAGTGGATGTTAAACCCCATGTCCCCATCTCTCTCTCTCGATGTTGTTTTCACTTTTAACACTCAAGAAGGCCACTCAATCTGACGAAGAGCGAGTCGTTTGTATCAATAGAATGGTCCCGATCAGGTGCTCAATCGCCAAACTGAGCACACGGTGGTGACACCAAACGACATCATAATGATGGTTGCCAGGTAGAAGTATCATAATTTTAAATTTGTTTGCCGTTCATGCTTAACATGTAATACCACAATGAAGTAGACATTTTTCGCCCCAATAATAGAAATAAGATGAAACAGAATTGATATTTACACTGAACAAATAAAGAAGTTGAATTATACATTGTCTTAATTTAGAAATTACATGAATGGAAGTTAGAAGTTACATGAATGGAGGTTAGAAATTACTCCGTTCGTTTGACACCCCTCTTTGTTCGGATAAGCTGGTGATTTGGCGACGAACAGTATCTGGCCAGTTCTATTTTCTCGACGACGACTGTCTGAAATGCTGCTTGGCTGCATTTCCGGCAGTCTATTTCACAAAATATAGCGGCGAAAATATTCATTCACTTTGAGTCACTCACTCGGCACGTTTGACACTTTCCTCTCTGGTCGGATAAACTATTGATTTGGCGTCAGGCGGTATCTGTTAAGCATTTCCGGCAGACTATTTCACAAAATATAGCGGCGAAAATATTCATTCACTTTGAGTCACTCACTCCGCACGTTTGACACTTGTCTCTGTGGTCGGATAAACTAGTGATTTGGCGTCAGGCGGTATTTGTTAAGCATTTCCGTCAGTCTATTTCACAAAATATAGCGGCGAAAATATTCATTCACTTTGAGTCACTCACTCCGCATGTTTGACACTTTCCTCTCTGGTCGGATAAACTAGTGATTTGGCGTCAGGCGGTATCTGTTAAGCTCTATTTATCTCGTCGATCAATGCCTGAACTACTGCCAGACTGCATTTCGGGCAGTCTACTTTTCAAATTATTGGGGACTTCGTTGAGGTTCGCAAGTCCGTTTATTTGACACTTTCCTCTCTGGGGTCGGAAAGACTAGTGATCAGGCGGCATCCGATCAGCTCTATTTATTCTCAAAATTTTCTTGGGGCGGTCCCCTAAACCCCCACAAGGACCCAGTTCTTTGGCGCACATAAGGGTTCTTCGTTGAGGTTCAAAAGTCCGTTCATTTGACATTTTGTTGTCTGGTCGGATAAACTAGTGATCAGGCTAGTGATCAGGCGACGCACGGTATGTGGCCAGATTCATTTATTTCGACGATCGGTGCCTGACTGAATACTGTTAGACAGCATTTCTGACAGTCTATTTTTCAAAATTTTCTGGGGGAGGTCCCCCATACCCCCCATAAGGTCTCCCTACTTTGGCGCACGTTTGACATTTTGTTTTCTGGTCGGATAGACTAGTGATCAGGCGACGGACGGTATGTCGTCAGAGTGGTATTCGTCGAGGTTTGTTTGACACTTTACCTACCTCTACGATCACTGACTGAAATACTGCGAGGCTGCATTTCCGGCAGCCTGTTTTTCAAAAGTTTCTGGGGGACGCCATCATACCCCTAATTGAAGCTCGTGCCTTTGCCCCCTTAACCTTGGACTTTGCCCCAGCTTTGCCCCTCCAACAACCGACGGCTGGCGCCGCCACTGTCTGGACAACACTAAGAAACACAGGAGGTAAGACAGGTGAATTATTCTCACGTATTTTGGATAATATTTTCAACGGGTACGGTTGTATTCTATGATACTTACATTAATTTTAAATTAAACATATTTCTAAAAGCTTTAGGGTGTATACTCTCAATCTTGTTATTCATTAAAAATCTGAAATAACAAAAATAACATGACAATCGATTGGGAATGGGAGTGGTGGGTCACGGTAACTCAGTCTCAATAACAAGGAGTTCCCCGGTATGGTGTTGATCGAGAAATCTCCTTGGGATTTTTCTGTCAGCTTGCCCCTTGCCACTGGTCGAGGGCGGAACACCTGGCAATGAAAGGGCATTTAGTTTGTCGGATGGAACAACATGCCGAGGTCCCACAGTTTACGTAAAATATCCCTTAACCATTGAGTAGGTGGAAACACCACTGTCCGCTCAAAATTTTCCCAAAGGCACTCTGCATACCACATGGCCAGTTGTTTCATTTTCATTGGACTCTTCTCTAATACGAAACTGCTGATACGTGTGTAAGGAAGAAAAATCTATTTGCAAACAAATAAAGGATTAATATCAACAACGATTTCTTATAATTTGTTCAGATGAAATGAAGTGTACAGTGGTTTATTTTGTACCATTCTAAAGACAATACGTTGTCCCTTGTCAGGCACTCTGTCCCGCACCACTGACAAGGTGGAACCGCGCCGGAAAATCTCGAGGAACTTCCTCAGTCAATACAGAGATCGAACACGGGACCAAATGAATGGTATTGTAAAATGAGTAGTCTAAATAATTGTTGATTGTCATGTTTATCATAACTTTTTACTGTCCGTTTTGTAGAAACACTTCTCCATTATATTTGGAAAAATGCAACAATACATCGTTTTAGCTGATATCGGTGAAGCGCTCAGAGTTACTTTTGGACTGAATGTAGCGCTTTTTCGTGTAGGTGATATGGGGAATAATATGATTGTATTCCAGAAAACACATGTTAACATACTTACAATGTCTGTAATTGTTCTAAATTCAAAAATGCATCTTCTCTTATTTCTGTAATTGCATTAAAACTGAGATCTCTGAAAAAGGAATAATAATTAAAAATTATCAATTATCAAACGACAGGCTCTCTAATGAACTGTAAGTTTTTTTGGTGTGGATTTATCATTTTCCTACTTTGTATATATGTATATATAAATATCAACGGTAAGAATACTAATGCTTTTTTAATATAAATCGAAGGTAACCAAGAGTAACAAGATAAAACACACATATAACAAATATGAAATCTGATGAAACATGATCAGCTTTACTGTTAAAGGGGCCATCCCGATAATATTTTGGAAGACAAAACTGCTTAATTTTGCTTTAAAAACCCCTAAAATCCTCTACCTTAGGACCGAGCAACTAACTCAATATTTGTGATAGGTTTTCAAACAACTTTAACCCGTCAGTCTTCACCTGGAAATGAATGTTGCTGCCCAAAGCTGTATTATGCGGTGTCTGGATAAAACCAGACTTTTATTTTATAAAAATAATGTGTAGGATTCAATTTACCCTTCGTTATCAAGAACTGTACATGGATCATTCCCTGTATGGACCCAAAGAAACTAGAATCGATTATTAGGTCACTCAAAAAAAAAATTGATTCGAAATCTTAAAAGGGTTACGTGTCCAGATAAGCATTTTTGACGTTTATGTCCAAGCGATTCAATATTTTGTGCTGGAATTTTAAGACGGGGTAAATACACCATTCTTCTATGTTTTGGCGCTTAGATATCATACATACTAGGACTTCCATTTTTGAGACTGTTCAAATCGGGATAGTCCCTTTGAGAATACAGGCATAAAAAGTGTGTATAAGTGTTTCATATGCAATAAACACGCAACATATAATCAAGAAGAACGCGATGATAATATAAATTTAATTTTCGTGGTTACGGTTAGTTACCAAACAGACCGGGTCGGTCACACAAATAGTCTATTACGAAAGCAATTGACGATTCTCATGGGGTTTAGCCCAAGTGATTCAGTGTAAATACATTTCTTGTAGATATGTTGCACTTTTCCCACACACGAGACGAACCGGACGTGTTAAAAATGTGTGACATCATGCAAGCGATTAAATGTGACAAGACTAATGTTTTGTTTCATCACATAAAATGACGACCCCGAAAATGTTTTTTTCATCGGTTTTAATATGTACATGTAGATGTATTTAAATATCGTATGGTTGAGAATCAAAAATAATAGGGATATGTACAGCAAATGTGTCAATCAGCACTGTCCACCTGTCCACCTATAGGGTAATCAATAAATCATAGCAAATATCAAAACTCCCAAAGGGCTGCATAAATATATAAACTGCAATCATCAACCTCTGAATACTGTTTTAGTATACATAAGTCAATATAACCAAACTATTTTTGGGCCAGAAACTGCAATCCCACAGAGCTACTCATTGTTTTCTTCTAAAGGGCGATGCGGATGGAAAAAAAGCCCATGCCTGAGCCAATTTGGGTCCGATCGACATAAAAATTTCATTGCAACTAACTGGTCTTAAAGCAGTTGCGAAATTAAGGAAACATTGTTATCATTTTAATTAGATATATACAGATAAATTTTAATGGTCAGTAGATAAATGCTTTTCAGCCTTAAAAATAATTAATTCACTTCTATGAAGTAGGTGGTCAAAAGTCGCGGAGGGCTGATACAGCACAAAAAAGAGGGAAGATCGAAAATCTATGGCAAGCCAAAGCGGAATTAATTGCAAAGCCGTTTTTATGTATGGAAAGAGAAAAAATCGAGTATGTAACAATTTTTTCATCACCTTCCTAGTATTTTTCACATGTCAAGACAAAAAAATACACATGTCAAGACGAAAAAATTCACATGTCAACACTAAAAAATTCAAAGCTTAGAAATTTTCGAAACTCAGGAAATTTCTCCCTGCATTCATTCCTGTGATTCGGCGAGGCCAGGAGGGCTAAAAACAATCTGTTTCATTGTTTATTTCTTGAATTTTGGGTCTTCTAAGCTTTGTTGAGAACACTTTGGCTCATCTACATTATTAAATGACTTTTGTAACCATTTGAATGGTTTCTGTCTATCTTGTATGATCAAATATTCATCGAGGACAACCCGTATAACAAATTTAGTTCATTATTGTTCTCAATTTGTGTAGATAGCTTTGTTTGTGACATTTTGGTGGTGTTTAATCATCGTAGTCTTAACAAATTCTGCAGAAAAAGAGTTTTTTCTAAAAAATGCCAAATGGCAACCCTCCTTAATTTTGATGTTAAAATTCTGAAATAAATCTGAGATCATCTTTGTGTCTTTTCTATGCATTGTGCCAAGTTTTATCTATCTACTGTAACGGGGAGTATTTTTCCGACCTTTTCAAAAAATTCACATTGAGTCATATTTGGCGAAAAATTTGAAAATTTCGGCGGCCCGCCATTTTTGGTGGGAAAATTATAATATTCGCTGGTGATGAGTTTGGACCCAATTGGAAACACATGGCACATGGTAGAGTCCAATCGCGAAAAAAAGCTCAAATATGAAACACCCTAGTAACCAATGTCCCTGCTTTGTTCATATTTAATAATTTAAAAAATATTTATAAATATCTGTTGCACAATATCGAAACATCGGAAGTTTGAATAAGTTTGATATTAGTTAACGGTTCGTTCATTCATTTATTCTTGGCATTTCATTTCTTTATCTTTCCCAACTTTGACAGGTTACGAAAAGACCTGTTTCAAACTAGTTGATGATTTTTTTCTGACATAAATAATTAAAAGCATGCCCTTGGAGATTTAAATACAAAATAGATTAGATTATTTAACATGTCTTTTTACCCAAGAATTTACTACACACGTGGTCGTTTCTCTAGCCGTGATGGAAGACAGTAACAGATATTTTACGGCTTGATCACTTCCTGTTTTACGGATGGGCTATGTATTTACTATTTATTCACATTCTAGCCTACTTTACTTATCACTTACGGTGTCATTTTCATCGATAAATAGTGGATTTTAATTCGTCAATTAATTGTTCATATTCAAAGGCAAACAAATATAGTTTTACAGGACAAATTTTTGACCTCACTAAATTATTACGGATGAAAACGGACATGCGGCGGGTCACGAGAAACAAATATAATTAATTTACCGCGGCCTGACCTTAAAGAGTGAATATTGTAACAGACATAACTTTGGTTTTGACATGAATGGAATATATAGTTAGGTTGGACAAATTAATGACACCTTTTCACAAAATCGCACGTTCCATTAAAGCAGGAATTTCATATTTTCTTAGAAAGTCAAAACATTATTATTTCTATGTCTTTTGCTCAAAAGGTTGTCAGCTCACTATTATACGATCATGGGCATTATTGCACAGGCATAAAAATCAGTAACACAGGAAATAATAACACAACTAACTCCCTTGTTTTTCAATTCACCCCCATGGAATGGCTATCTTCAAACGTTTGAATTTGAAGTTGAAAATGATATTTTTGCCAATTTTTCAACTGGCAATAGTGAATTATAGGATTAATAGGATTATTCTTTAACAAGGTAGGTCTGTTTATAAATACAATCTATTTTAGGGCTTTATTTTAATACATTTTAAAAATATAACTTAAAAATATGTAATTGCAACTTTAATATTGGCGTCTGGAACAGAAATGGCCAACTCGATAGACTTATGAAAAGATTATTTTGATTATATCGCCCATTTTAAGCTGAAATAGCAAGAACGTTAATGTACATGACACAGCTGGTAATGATCTATGTATTATCGTCTTTTCGACATCTTTTAACGTCTAAATTCTGTGAATTATTAATAAGAGTTTAACTATAGATAAATCAGAATAACAACTCAGACAGAAAGGACAACAACTGGAAAAATAAAACAAAATGGTCATCTATGGTTAAGGAGAGGGGATTGGGATATACCAGTTATAATATCTGCTTTCCGCGACAAGCAGGCTGAAAGAATTGAAGATCTGGGTCATTTCCTACTCGACCCAAATGAAATTTAGCCACTCCTAGCAAAATATAAAAATATGTTACACCTAAAGATAAAGGCTACTTCATTTATTTACAATCACAGAGATAACATAGCAAATTACATGGCTGCCCTTGACGACGCCATCTTGTGTGGACAGAAACCGACCAATATTATATTTAATATCCTGGCATTACTTCTAGGATTTCCGTTGTCATGTTTAAAAACACTTAGTAATTGCTAAATAATCACAATAAATAAATTAGCCATCGCCTAATAGGCAGATAAACTATGCGTTATAAGATACATACAACTATATTCTGTTACCCCTGAAACAAATAATTAAGGTAAGAAAACTGTAAAGCGCTAACCGTCCGACAACGCACATAACGCACATAAGATCACCGACAATCAATATAAAACGTCAAAAGTTTTTCCAACATCACCCCCTCCAAAATAATAAAAAACAACATATAATGCCAAACATTAATTTGAATGTCGCGATTGATCCATTCTAAAAACGAGGGTTGGGTGAAGTTGCCAAAACCCCACGAGTTAGACAGACCATCTCACTTCTTGCCACATAACTATATATAATAATAATTCTTGGATTTAAATAGCGAAACATTTCAAAATAAAGTCTGAAAACTAAACTAAAGGTGTGTTTTAAAAAAAGTTTTTAAATTCTGTACGATTTAAGCCGATTCAGGTTTCAGCATTATAAGTCAAGGAGCGTTTGCTAGATGTTGATGTATTTACACGAGGAAGTTTATATAGAATCGAGGTTTGAGATCTTAGAGTTCTAGATGATGTATTTGTAGCAACTGACAAATATGCTGAGCGCCATGGAAAACGCATCACTTTTTTCCCCAATACTTTATTACTAGGTGGTTTTGTATGTATAATATTATGCAATACTATGAACTATTGTTTCAGACAATGCTCCCAAACGCAAAAAATATCGGTCCGTGTGCACAAAAAAAAATTGCACGAGATGCACAAAAAAAACCCCAATATTCACGTGCAGCATTGTGTGTGAGCCCTTTAAAAGCATGTTTTCAACTTAATGTGCAGTACATGAACTGTGAAACGTCAATCTGTCGTAATTTGTTGTTGATCGCGTGAAGGAATCGAGCTAGAGATGCCGAGACTTACTGAAAATCAACGGAATGAAGCCATGGAAATATCCAGGGCTGGCATGTCTACGCGTGCTATTGTCATCAGTCCATTAATTGTAAAGTTGGTGGAACGTGTTCGAGTTACTGGATCAACACGTGACCGTCAACGTCCTGGTCCACAACGCGTTACAACCCAGGCTCAAGACCGCTACATCCGGGTCACTCATCTACGTGATAGATTCCGCCCAGCGACTCGATCTGGTGCAGCAGTCGTCGGAAGACATGTACCAGTAAGTGCCAACACCGTAAGACGTCGTGTAAGAGAAGTAGAACTCCGTGCACCACGACCTTATGTTGGAGCTATCCTCAGGGATCATCAGTGTCAGCGGCGTTTGATATGGGCTCAAGGACACCTGACATGGAGAAGAGTAGAATGGCAAAGTGTGCTCTTCAGTGATGAGTGTCGCTTTCATGTTTATCACGCTGATGGCCGTCAACGTGTGTGGAGACGTCTTGCAGACTGCTGCGTCTTCGAAACGGATCGATGGGGTGGAGGGAAGTGTAATGGCGTGGGGAGGCTTCACATTTCATCACCGGACACCCCCCCCCCTACACATTTGCAGGGGTCGCGTTAATGCTGTAGCCTACCGTGATGATGTCTTGCAACCAATTGTTGCTCCGATGTTTCGAGCGCACCCACAACTTCAGCACTTCCAACAGGATAATGCACGTCCGCATACCGCCCGTGTCAGTATGGACTACCTGGCTGCTAACAACATGGCACCGATAGAACATGTCTGGGATGAGATTGGACGCCGTCTGTATCGGAGACCACAGATGCACACCATTGCTGCTTTAGAAGCTGCTCTTGTCCAAGAATGGAACAATTTGCCCCAGGCCTTCTTTCAAACATTGGTTAATTCCATGCGACGTCGCTGCACAGCGTGCGTAAGAGCCCGTGGAGGACACACGCGCTACTGACATCTGTGTCGTACTTTTGGTTTTGACCTCTCTGACTTTGTACCCTTAAACATCCATTAGAGTACAAATGTGTTGTTATTGATGTGTTCCCAGTTGAATATTGTTCACAATAAGAAGCAAAATAAATAAGATATGTTTACAGCGTTTTACAGCAGTGATTCTCAACCAGCGTGCCGCGGCACAGGGGTGTGCCACGAGATCTTCCCAAGTGTGCCGCGAAATTTTGAACGGCACACTAAGAAAATTCCTCATTAAAGAAGTCATCTATATGTTTCTGATGAAAATCGAAACACTGCAATAAAAGAAGTTCATAGCCGTGTTTTTCTTTATTTAGTTGGAGTCATTCTATTACCCCATTCAGACGCTTATTTTGAACTGGTTTAAATACCCCGGGGATCGCTAAATCAGTTTAACTTAAGCGTCTGAACGCACATGTGGGACAAATAAACCAGTTTAAAAACCCCAGCTCGCGACCTGTCTTCGAGAAGGCTTTTTATTTTAAACTGTTTCATCTTAGCCGTCTGAACGGGTTGGCTTAAAAACCCAAGCTCCAGCTTGCTTTGAGCATGCGCAGTACGCAGTAAGTTACATTCCTGTGAAAATATCGGGGTCAGACAGTGCCAATGTTATCAAAAGCGTGCGAGAACCGAATAAAGATGGTGAATGAATATATGTTTTTCATATATACTTAGCCAGGTGTGCCGCTATTTTTACATGTGTTACAAGGTGTGCCGTTGGCATAAAAAGGTTGAGAACCTCTGGTTTACAGGATCATTTTGTTATACGAAAAACTAAGTGACGCGTTTTCCATGGCGCTCAGTAGTAATGGAGTAATATTATCAACATATTTATGAATTCAGAATGTGATGCGGTCGGCGGGGTCCTAGATGGATTATAGTCTGTTCAGTTGATCTTGTGATATATTTGTGAGTATGCTGTAATCAAGATGTGATATGATGCGGGAAAGTACAAACGTGGTTGCTGCTGATACAGTGAGATAAGGATGAGGTCTTCCAATATTCATAAGATGCATATTTACTGCCTGACAAACTTTGGTTACATACAGATCCATTATTACACCTAAACGGGTGACAGATCTTGTGAGCTAAATTGCACACGCGAGATAACTGAATAAACGCAATATTCAACGTGCTGATGGAAACAGTTCAAAAATTTAAGCCCCTCGACTTTTTTTTTATTTTTAAGTTTCAATCATAGCCACAGTCCTACTATATTACCAAGACATTTGCCATGAATGTTGCGTTCAGTTAACAAGAACTGTTAGAAAAAAACGTTAAGCAATGCCTGTTACGCCACGTTTAAAAATCAAAAAGCACAAATCAATCAAAACTTTCTAGAAAGTTTTCTTGGCGTCAAGTTAATTCTTCTAAACATCTGCTTCACATATGTGGGACAAATAAACCAGTTTAAAAACCCCAGCTCGCGACCTGTCTTCGAGAAGGCTTTTTATTTTAAACTGTTTCATCTTAGCCGTCTGAACGGGTTGGCTTAAAAACCCAAGCTCCAGCTTGCTTTGAGCATGCGCAGTACGCAGTAAGTTACATTCCTGTGAAAATATCGGGGTCAGACAGTGCCAATGTTATCAAAAGCGTGCGAGAACCGAATAAAGATGGTGAATGAATATATGTTTTTCATATATACTTAGCCAGGTGTGCCGCTATTTTTTCATGTGTTACAAGGTGTGCCGTTGGCATAAAAAGGTTGAGAACCTCTGGTTTACAGGATCATTTTGTTATACGAAAAACTAAGTGACGCGTTTTCCATGGCGCTCAGTAGTAATGGAGTAATATTATCAACATATTTATGAATTCAGAATGTGATGCGGTCGGCGGGGTCCTAGATGGATTATAGTCTGTTCAGTTGATCTTGTGATATATTTGTGAGTATGCTGTAATCAAGATGTGATATGATGCGGGAAAGTACAAACGTGGTTGCTGCTGATACAGTGAGATAAGGATGAGGTCTTCCAATATTCATAAGATGCATATTTACTGCCTGACAAACTTTGGTTACATACAGATCCATTATTACACCTAAACGGGTGACAGATCTTGTGAGCTAAATTGCACACGCGAGATAACTGAATAAACGCAATATTCAACGTGCTGATGGAAACAGTTCAAAAATTTAAGCCCCTCGACTTTTTTTTTATTTTTAAGTTTCAATCATAGCCACAGTCCTACTATATTACCAAGACATTTGCCATGAATGTTGCGTTCAGTTAACAAGAACTGTTAGAAAAAAACGTTAAGCAATGCCTGTTACGCCACGTTTAAAAATCAAAAAGCACAAATCAATCAAAACTTTCTAGAAAGTTTTCTTGGCGTCAAGTTAATTCTTCTAAACATCTGCTTCACATATAAACACGCAGGCTTTTAAATGTACTGTATAGATTGTTTTACTTTTATGTTTGCAACATAAGATTCAATTTGCAGAGGAAATAAAAAAAAATGAATTAGATGTTTGATGTTAATAATATACCCGTAACTGCTATCTTGATCTATGGCAAGACTAATGTACGACAATCTTTAGATGGCCTTTTAATGGGGCTGTTCGTCTTATTATTTGATAATGTTTGACTTATGTATGCACAAATACAAGCAAGCATATTTACATAATACGCAGGGCACAATGAACAAGGGCTTTTTTCAAAGGATTTGCCAATTATATTACGATAGATATTCAGCGTATAGTGAGTGAAATAGATTCAATGTGTGATTTCACCATGTTAAACATAAAAAACATATTGAATGAAAATTGCAATGTACATCAAAGAATTATATTTAAAGATAAATGGTTGAATTTTACTTAGACTACTGTGGATTGTTACAAATAAAATGAACAACAAAATTACTTGTAACATGAGCTATAACTTCCTTAGGGAAATCGATGATTTGGTTGTTTCATTTTCTCTAACAATAAAGCAATAATCAAGTAGTGTTATTCCTGCGAGGTTTGCAAATTGTATTGTAGTTTGTTTCGTTCAATCTATCTCATTGGAAATCACAAAAGTATGGTTCACTTCTATATAGTTATTAATTTTGTAACATTCTTTATCGGTAAGCCATCGTAGTTCCTGTGTTACCGCCTCAATATGAAAAAAATAAATAAAAGATTTATTGTTTGACGATAATCAAGAGATGGTGTATTAATGAAATTAGTTTTTTGATTAAAAGCGAAAAAGACAACCACAAAGTTCAATTCTAGATAAAATTATGAAAAATATTTAGTTGGCTTATATTTGATTTATCTCATAATTCAAAATTGGGTAACATGATCAAAATATATGGTTTAAAAGATTGACTAATTGGGATACGATTTGAATTTATAGATTGAAACTAGTGCCCCTATACGTATTGGTATAGTGAAATAAACTGCAGCTATATTAAAGGAAAATCATCGTAAATAAAAGTGCGTTTAAGTACAATCAATGGCGATATAACTCATTTATCACCCAATAACACATTTTGCAGTTGATATCGCTTGCGTGATAACTTCCATATTTAACTGAGTAATAACTCCTTGGAGATGTCGACATAGGCTCATGGGCTCGATGAAACTGCAGAGGCGGATCAAGGCTATGATGGGCCCTAGGCAGCTCGACTGTTACGGAGTGAGTGAGTTCAAGTTAGTCAATACGCTGACCTATCACTAAC